>CM076578.1:1232360514-1232830566 GCA_034641835.2 Pinus albicaulis | reverse complement strand
GCTATTTCTGATATTTTGGTTAAAGTGGTATTACTGTTCTGATTGAAGTTTTGGGTAAAGTATGTTTGTTGATGTTAAGGGGGTTGTATTGAAGCTGTTTTGATCCAGTATGAAAATTTATGAAACGTGTTATGCAGTGGATCTGAGGGTTGAAGCCTTCAGTATGAAAGTGGAAGCTTTCTACCAGTAGAAGCTGGTGCTAACTTCAGGGGTCGTAGCTCCCTTCCAGGAGAGGTTGGTAAACAAGATTAGGGGGTTGGAGCTCCCTTCTAGTAGAGGCTGGAGAACGAGAGAAGGTTGCAGCCTTCTGCAGGTGGGTGCCTGCGTGCTGGTATGAGTCTGTGCCAGTACAAAATTGTAAGAAGTTTTCTTTATAATAAATATTGAAGACAACGACAACAACAGCGGTGGTTTTCTCCCGAATTCGGTTTCCACCTTAAATATTGGTGTTCATGTGTGTTTCTTATGTGTGATGGTTTATTCTGTTATTACTGCACATGCTTACTGCTTACTAAACATCTGATGAATGAATGATGCAATAATATGAGTAAAGAATTAAATGCATAATAAGATCTCTGGACATACGCAAGTTCTCTTAAGGATATCCACGTGTATACGCGAGTTGGGTTCAGTAAAAAGTAAAAAGTAAAAAGTTTACTGTAAGCTCTAAATATTGATTCACCCCCCCTCTCAGTATTTTTCCCGACATATCGATCCCTAGAGTTTATTATTCCCTTGGGTTTATAATATCAGTCATGGTCAATCATGGTCAATCACTGTCAACCATGTTTAATAAAATCAATCATGGTCAACCATGGTTAATCATGGTCAGCCATGCTCCTACGTTGCATTGCGACAAAGATTGTCTCAATATGAAAATTAATCATTATTTAAACCATGGTCTAACATTACATTATGACAAAGATTGTTTCAATATGATAATCATGGTCAACCATGATCAACCATGGTAAATTATGGTCAACCTTGGTAAACCATGTTAAATAATGTTTTATAAAATCAAACATTACCATCCATAGTCAATCATGGTAAACCATGGTCGAACATCGCATTGTGACAGAGAATGTCTCGATATGAAAATCAACCTTGGTTAAACATGGTCAACTATGGACCAATGTCACATTGTAACAAGGCTTCTGTCAATATCAAAATCAACCATGGTCAACCATGTTTATTTTAGTGTTTATAATATTTATCTTAGAGTTTATATACCTTGGGTTTATAATATTAGCCCCTTGGGTTTAATATTATTCCTTTGGGTTCATAATCCCTTGGCGTTTTAGTATTAATACCTTGGTTTTATTATTCCATTTGGTTTATAATATAAATCCATTGGTTTGATTATTTTCTTGGGCTTATAATATCAATCATGGTCAACCATGGTCAATCATAGCCAACCATGGTTGAATGTCACATTGTGACAATGATTGCTCAATATGAAAATCAACCATGGTCAAGCATTGTCCAACGTTGTATTGTGATAAATATTGTCTCGATATGAAAATTAATCATAGTCAACCATGTTCCAACGTTGCATTGTGACAAGGATTGGCTCAATATGGAAATAAACCATGGTCAACCATGTTTATTTAAGGGTTTATATGCCTTAGGTTTATAATTTTTATCCCTTGGGTTTATTATTCTCTTGGGTTTACAATATCAATCCCTTGGGTTTATTAATCTAACGGTTCATATTCCTAGGGTTTAATATTATTCTCGTAGGTTTATAATCCCTTCAGTTTTTAGTATTAATCCCTAGTGTTTATTATTCCTTTGGGTTTATAATTTCGATCATGGTCAGCCATGGTCCAGAAAGATTGTATCAATATGATAATAATTGTCAATCATGTTCAACCTTGGTCAACCATGTTTTATAAAATCGATCATGGTCAACCATGGTCCAACGTCGCATTGTGACAAATATTGTCTCAATATGAAAATCAATCATTGTCTCAACCATGGTCCAACATCGCATTATTACAAAGATCGTCTCAATATGATAATCATCATCATCGATGCTCAAACTTGCTCAATCAAGGTCAACCTTGATCAACCATAGTCAACCATGTTTTATAAAATCAAACATGGTCATCCATGGTCAATCATGGTCAACCATGGTTGAATGCCACATTGCCATAGAGAGTGTGTTGATATGAAAATCAACCATGGTTAAGCATGGTTTATAAATTAAACATGGTTAATAATTAATTATTATTAAATCAGAAGTTACTTATTATTAAATAATAAGTTAATAATTATTAAATAATAAGTTAATTATTAATAATTTAATATTATGTATACAAAATATTTCGGTGATAATCACATCCAAGAATATTTTTTCAACGCGTTTCAAACCATCGAGTGTGGTTCATCATCAGGACAAGATGAGAAATCTGATCAATTAACCGGTTTAAATAGATAGAGGGATGCTCCAACTAGCTGTTGTAAAATGACTAGTTTGACTCAAATAAGGAAAATAAAAAATTTAAATAAATTAAAAATGAATTTATTAATAGTTGTATATAGTTTTAACATATACTACTACTATTATTAATTTATCAGTTAATTTATTTACCTAAATAGAAAGTAAAAAATAAATTAATAAATTAATAATAATAATAATATATGTTAAAACTATATACAACTATTATTAAATTTATTTTTAATTTATTTAAATTTCTTATTTTCCTTATTTGAGTTAAACTAGTTGTTTTACAATGGCTAGTTGGAGTATCTCTTTATCTATTTAAACTAGTTAACTGATCAGATTTCTTATCTTATCTTGATGATGAACCACACTCGCTGATTTGAAACGCGTCGACAAAATATTCTTGGATCTGATTATCACCAAGAGATTTTTTATACATTTTATAGATCACAAAAGCAAAATTCCTAAAATTTAATATTATTTTTTAAAATAATAATAATAATAATAATTAATTAATAATAAATAATTACTAATAATTAATTACTAATAATAATATGAATAAATAATAATGAATGTAGTAGTCCAACCAACCTGCTTTTTTCCCTTGAAAATCATGGAAATTCGACAATATTTTAACAAAATATGGCTAAATCTAGGATATAGCTATCAAAATTCAATATTTTGGGTGCTCGCGAGGTTTTTGATGGTGTTGAATCCATTTCCACCATCAAAAACATGATTCAAACACTGATACTGGAAGATTTCATATTTTTTTTTTGCCCATATTCTGGCCACTTTTGACAGTTCGAGCAATTCCTTTGTCTTCGTAGACAACTCCATATGAGTTAAATAATAAATAATAAATAATTAGTAATTAATTAATAATTAATAATTATTAATAAATAATAATAATAGTATGGATTAATATTTAAATATTATTTCCCAGATGTGGGTGAATATTAAAGGCGGGCATACAGTGAGCCCAGTGCGTGATACATGGCTCAGCCACATGGTCACGCATGGGTTCAAGCCGTAGGAATTAAAACTTGCCAACTGCACTCAACAAGGCTTCATTAATTTGCTCGTCGATCGATGCAGCCACCACCCTTTGAAAATGCCTTTGTGCTACACCATTCCTCCATCGCCTTCAAGTTTTATCTGCCCCTCTGTGGTCTTAGAGTCAAGCTCTAGAATGCCCATAGGGAGGTGATGCAGCCTCTATTGTTGTATTGTTCTTGTCCCCGGCCACCACGTCTCCCATAGCTTCAACTGCAGCCTTAATTTTGATTTAGAGCCTTCGGCTCCTCAGGCTTCTATCCCTTTGGCTCTTCAGACCTCTGTTCCTTCGGCTCTGCTCTCTTAGCCCATCACCATCGCCTCCACCAGCACCACTATGCCCAGACACCATCGGATGCGCTACCACCGTGGAAATGGGTGTAGACAGGTGTCTCAACCTCCGCTTTCCCACCACTCTGAGTCTTCTTCTCCATCTCTTGAGGATTCCTATGGCTGCTATCCTATAACTCGCAGTGGCAGAGGCCGAGATCTAGCTTCGAGGCAGTCTCACCCCTTAACTCTTGTTCGCACTTCAGGGTTGAGCCACCCCACCAATCACTCCTCCCCACCTCTGCCGAATTTGGAGACACTGCCCTCTCCGTCCATCGCACACTCTGCACATTTCTGCTACAACTGCACCTTGGACCATCCTCGTATCACAGCCACCATCTCCATCATCTTCAAGGAGGAAGCTTCCCTTGCTGATAGCCTTCGCCCCAAGAAAATGCTTAGAAAATCCACAATTGACTCGGTGCCTCAGTCGCCTTCACGTAAATATGAAGCTCTCCCCATCATTCATAGCGCTCCCTCTTCCAGCAGTAAAGGCAAGGGTAGCAGTGGTAGCGACAGCAGCAGCACGGATTGGTCTAGCAATGATGATTGCAAGGGAAGTGCATGCACCACCCTCACTCCTGAACATGCCTCGCCTCAATATAAGATGGCTGATGAATCCTCCGCAGAGTACAAGTGCCTAATTGTGGAGGAGCCACTGCCCCCGCGCAATGACACCTAGCTTCTATAGGTTTCTTTTCAGTTCGGGTCTCTTTTTCTGGATTACTATATCTCTCTTGCCTATTTTTTGTAATTTACTTCTATCTTTTGTATGAAGTTGGTTTCCCAGTTGTGAGAAGCTACAGTAAGAATGGTTTGACTGGTTTCCCCTTCTGGAGCAGTCACTATTTTGTTCTTTTGACTTATAATGCCTCTAGAATTAGCTAGTCCAGCAATTCCAGATGCCAGACACTCCATGTACCATATGTTATATTAATAGAATTTAGACTTATTTAGAAAAAATAATAATTAAATATTATTATAAACATTTAAAAATGATTATCAAGTTGTCTTTAGTGATATTTTTTAAAAGCTTTTTCGGTGCTTTTTTCCGGTATAATTTCTCTAAAATCCGGTAGGAATTCATTGAAATCACAAGTTTGATGGGTAACCCTGCACAATCGAAGTGCCATAGGGGTTTTTCAGGGTGTTGAATCCATATATACAGTCAAAAAACTAGTTTAAATAACACAAATCAAAACTTCACCTGAAAATTTTCAGCCAAATTTTAGCATCGGAATCTCCAAAAAATCACACTAAAAACAACTCCAATAATTATTATTATTACAAAATTATTATTGTTATTAAAACTATTATTATTTATTAATATTACTGCAATTATCAAATAAATATTATTATTAAATAATTAATTTATATTACATAAATTAAAATTAAATAATCATAAATTACATTTAATATCAAATAATAATTAATATAAAGTAATAATTAATGTTATTTATAATAATAATAATAATATCTTTATGGTAATAGTTTTTTTTAATATTATTTTTGTTATTATATATTTATTGATTATAAATATAAATAAAATCTTTGATATATATCAATCACATTAATATTTTTAATATAATTGTAATAATAAATAAAATATACTATAACCCATTACATTTTTATTATATAATAAAATTTCACAATAAAAAAAATCATACCATAGTAAATATAAAATACAAATACCTTTACTATCCTCCGGATGTTTGAGAAAAATACAAATACCTTTACTCTTGAGTATATAGTAGCTATAAATTCCTGGCAGAGTAGTTAGTGATTATCATTTTCACCTGAACATTCTGAATCAGAACCGATATGCAGGCCCATATGTGACAAAATAAATTTATCTAGTTAACCATTCCTTTTTAATTATGGTAAAACAACCATAACATGCGATTCAAAACGTAAACATATAATATAAAACAAGTCCAAAATATATAAAACACTATAAGCGAACAACCGATCGACTTCAAGCAACTAGTCTGTAGTTGCATCAAGCAAAGCAAAGAAATACAAGTTTT
Organism: Pinus albicaulis; assembly: GCA_034641835.2. Classification (NCBI taxonomy): domain Eukaryota; kingdom Viridiplantae; phylum Streptophyta; class Pinopsida; order Pinales; family Pinaceae; genus Pinus; species Pinus albicaulis. The sequence goes on along the minus strand of CM076578.1, from coordinate 1,232,824,707 downwards.
TGATATGTATATATATACATAAAGATATAATATATCTATATCTATCTATATATAAGTAAGTTTATTGGAAGTCTCAAAAATCCACATCTTCTCATAAATTCACATTTTCTCATAAATATTACTGAACCTTCTTTTATATATATAAGTTTACTGGAAGTCTGAAAAACCCACATTTTCTCAATGTTACTGAAACTCCTTTAAAAAGTTGTAATTGCATTTATTCTAGATTTATAAAATGGAGTTGTTTTTAGTGCAATTTTTTGAAGTTTCAGGTGCCGGAATCCGGTGAAAAAGTTTGAGGTAAAATCTTGGTTTTTGTTATTCAAACTGGTTTTTTGACTTTATATATGGATTCAACACCCTCAAAAACCTCTAGGGCACTTCGATAGTGCAAAGTTAGCAATCAAACTTCTCTTTTCAATAAATTCATGCCGGAATTTAAATAAATTACATCGTAAAAAGTCACTATAAAAGCCTTCAAAAAGTCGCACTAAAGACTACTCGTTATAAAATTCCCTTTTCAAAAGTTGTAATTGCATTTCTTCTAGATTTATACCATTCACGACGATTTTAATTCTTCATTGTAAATTTGATGGGATGGGATTGCAACATATATAAATGGACCTTGATCACAATTTTTTCCTTCAAAATAGAAATATTTAAATAGAAAATTAGAATTGCCAAGAAAAGTTGCTAAATAGTGGAGTAGAAGTTGTATTGCTCATGAACTAATAATTTACACCCAAGAACCCGAGAAATCTAGGCCCTCTCCTAATCCATAAATATTTAAATAGAAAATTAGAATTGCCAAGAAAATTGCAAAATGGTGGAGTGAAAGTTGTACTTTTCATGAAATAATCATTTCCACCGAAGAAATCTAGGCCTTCCTTTCCTACTCCAACAACAGAGTGTCATCCAATAGTTTCCATTGGTACATAAAGCAATAATGTTGTTGTAAAAATTTCGTGGGTTAACAAAAGGATGTTTAACTTGCTACCTAGCTCTATAACACACTGAAAGACAGATTGCCAATAAATTTTCGAAAATGTACCTTTGAGCATTAATATTTCTTTCATATTTGCAATATATTTATAGAAAAGCTTAAAAATTTGATAGTGACGATGGTCAAATAGGCTAGGAAACATGTATATGACCCAACATTACAATCTCTTCTACATTTGAAGAGACAACCGTTGGTCCCATGTTTCGAGTGCATGTAAAATTTGAACCTTTAGGCCTTTTGTTTCTTGACCAGATACACTCATATAGTACTCATAATTACAAGAAATGGTGAATTTTGACCGTGTTTTCATCCTCAAACATTTATCTGGTACTCATAATTGCAAGAAATGGTGAATCTTGACTGTGTCTTCATCCTCAAACATTTCCTTCTTTGGATAATGCATGCCACGTTGAATAGGAAGAAATTATTTAAATCCCTTATGATGAATTCACTATTTTGAACTCACTATTTTGAATAAATAAAAAATGAATAATGTCAAAGACTTAGCTCCAATACCCATTGATCCATATTTTTGTTTCCTAATCCCATATACATAATGGAACCAACTAATGTGGCTAAATACAATTTTACTTCCCTAATTAATCACAACAGAACGAAGCCTAGACTCATACACAAAATGTCGCTTCCACAAGTATGGTTGGCCTAATAATATATCAAACACATCAAGAGGAGCAACATCACATAGTACCTCATCCGTGAATGGCTTGATGCTGTATGGAAAGTGACACTGCTGGTGGACATAGAGATATCTTCCATGGTGAAGCCACCTAATGGTATGCGATTGTGGGTGTGCTATGGTCGGTAGGCCGAGCTGCTTCATGACCTTTGCTGAAATGAGGTTCTTTTGGATTCCAATATCGACAATGAATTGCAATGGAGAACCCTTCAACCACATCTACGAATGGAAGAGGCGCTCCCCCTCCTCTGGATCCTCGGGATCCTCCCTCTGGAGCTTGGTGGTGGAAACAATGGAACTTGGATCTGTAGCAATGATATGCTTCCCTTTGTCATCGCCCTTATCTGGTTCTGACTTAGGATCAAAACATGCATTTGATTCGAGTGCCTTCAGTTCTGCCACCAGCAACTATTTGACTCAACACTCGTTTGTGCTATGAGTGGGACTATTATGAAATTCACACCACTTCCCCATGTCCTTCTTTGGATTTGTGGTTTTGTTTTGAGTCGCCCTACTTTGGATTTGCCCCTTTTTCTACAGTTTAGGGTGGATTTCCCTAGCTTTGGATTCATGGAACCAAAGTCTCGCTTCTTCTGCTTAAATTTTTGCTCGATCTTGGTAGCATAGCGATATGTTGTGCCAAGTGAGGTAATGTTGAGGAACTACATTTCCTCATTAATGTATCTATGCAAAAAACTATGGTACTTGAGCACCAAATGTCTCTCTGAATCTTTAATACCCAACTTTGTGCGTAAGATTTGGAACAAATTCTTCAGTTCACACACATCTTGATCCCTTTACTGCCGCAACGTGGTCCATTAGATGTACTTATCCTAATAGCTCCTCACAGGGTAATATTGTTCCTTGCTGTCATCTTGGAATGAATTCCAAGTGGGTGTGGCCAAGAACAAAGAGGTTTCCCTCTTGTCCTTTTGCTCATAGTAGGTTTCCCACCAGTCTTTGACATGGGGGACAACTTTGAGGAGTGCAAAAGAAATCTTTTCTCGATCAAAGAAATCATGGACTGAGAAATACCCTTCCAGCAAATTCAACCATATATCTATGGCATTTGCATCTATCTGGCCTTCAAATACAGGAATGTCAAAGATGACTTGTATTTTGAAAGGAGTGGTGCCTCCATAGTGGCTACTGGTTGTAGATGAGTCGTAGATGGGCAGTCGTTGAAGGATTTGGGAAAAAATATCCATCATCGCGTTCCTCTGTTTCTCGAGGGCCTCCTAGAGAAGTATTTTGATGGGATCTCTTGCACGCTCATATTTCTTTTCTTCCGCCATTGGAGGTCATATGGGTTTGCGAGGCTGATCTTGAAAGGGTTCAACCAGATCGAGCCCTAACTCCTTATACCCTGACCTAGTTGGGGACATGCAAAGAAAAACATAGAAAGAGCAGACCGCTCTGATACCACTAATACAGATTTATGCAGGAACACAATAATATACATAAATAAACATAAACACAGAGATGTAGCAGAAATAACACTTAATTTCATTAATATCAAATAACAGAAATATGTTTAAAGAAATAATGGAAATAAACTAGCTAGGGAGTTCGTAGCTTATCTCTGAGAAGAGATGTGGCAGCTACATGCCTTTGAATTGTGTTACAATGAGGCTCGAAGCCTATTTATTGTTAAGAAATAATGGAAAACTATAAACATCCAAAAACCTAACCATAGGAGATGAAGTACCAAAACTGTGGGCCCCGTTTGGGTAAATTGGTACATCACTCTTCCCAGGGACATAAATTTGGCATACGATCTTTGTTTGATGCAATCAATACCTCGTTAGAAATATCTATTCAATGACTACAACTTTTGATGTGAGAAACATAGAAATATCTTCCATATTGTTGTCGGTTTCCAAAAAAGCGTCATTTAGGGCCTCAAAATGGCTCCAGAAGTTCATGACCTGAAAAACTGCTAAAAATTGCAAGTTGTGCTGAAACAAAAAAAATGAAAGAACCAATGGTGGGGGTCCAAATGGAATATGTATGTGGCCACAAATATCCACCTAGATCAATGGTGCAACTTCACTTTGGACAACCCAATACCCGGTTGGAAGTAACCTATGCAGGCAAAGAAGATTCACACATACATTTAGATAGGTGGACTACAACTTGGGGAGAAGAATTGTAACCAGGATGGGTGCATACATTTGTCCAAACTTTAAGTCAGATTCCTATGAAATGGTACCTAGAGGTTGAGCTGTGATGAGGTGCAATGGAATGGGTTGCACTATGGGAAATATTTGTGTTAACGTTAAGTTTTGAGAGTGGATTCCCATGCATCAGTATCGCCTTACACACGATCGAGGATGTGTTTTTTGACATGAAGAAGACACCAGAAGCACGAGCCATACCAGCATGGGATGCACAGATGAAGGATATAATTGACTGAAGGAATGTGACTATTTAAGATAATGAAGAATACCCAAGGAACATCAATATTCCAGAGTCTAAAGGACAACGAGCAGTTGTTGGACTGCTGCTTGTAGTGTCAGATGTGACTGAACCCATGAATATTAGGCAAGTCAACATAATAATGGAAGAGCAACCTAATATTTCCAAAATTGGGGATTATTCAGATGAAGATACAATAGCAAAGGTTGCGGACCTGCTTGCTGAATATCGGGACTTATTCCCCACAATTTTTTCTAAATTGAAAGTTATTGTTGGGGATCTGGGTGTAATGAAGATCACTCTGAAACTAGATGCACACCTTATCAAGCAGTGTCCTTACAGGTTGAATCCAAAAGACAAGCATAAGGTCAAAGAGGAGTTGGAGAAGATGGTTTCTAGAAGGATAATTGAACCAGTCGAAGAATCATATTGGGTCAGCCCTATGGTGGTCCAAGAACGTAATACCAAAGGATAAATTAGGATCTATGTGGATTTGTGCAAGTTAAATGATGCCTGTGTGCATGACCCTTTCCCAACTCCATTTTCTGATGAAACATTGGACAATGTGGGAGGGCAGGAGGCCTACTCATTCACTGATGTCTTTTCGGATACCAGTGAATAAGAATCACACCTAAATATAGAAGTAAGACAACCTTTGCGATAGAATGGGGATCATTCCAATACATAGTCATGCCATTCGCCCTGAAGAATGTGCTATCAATCTTCTCGCACGTGGTGTTAGATGCATTTAAGTAATATATACACGCTCACTCAAGGTGCGGAAACCTAGTTCCAAAAACCCCCCATACTGCTTTGGGTGAGACTTTGGTCTGCGTAAGAAAATCATTGTCGAAAGGGCTAGTAGTTGTAGGGTTTTGTTAGTTGCACAGAATAATCCGAACCTAGGTCAGGACCCCTTAAGCCAACACTAAATTTTCCGTAAAAACCCACCATCCTTAAGCTTATTCTCTTTAAAACTAAGAGAAGTAAGCTTAGTCTCTTGAACTATAAGAGAAGTATGTTTTGGTTCAATGGTCATAATATCTTCTTCTTTCTTAGAATTATCGTCTCCTGAACTATAAGAGAAGTAAGATTAGTCTCTTATACTATAAGAGAGTATGGTTTGGTTCAATGGTTATAATATCTTTTTCTTTCTTAGAAATCTCCCTTTTGTTGAGAGGCCTTTTACGAACCTTTTGAACAAGTAGATAAGTAATCTTAGTCTCTTGAACTATAAGAATTATAGTTTGGTTCAATGGTTATAATATCTTTTTCTTTCTTAGAAATCTCGTTTTTGTTGAGAGGCCTTTTGCTAACCTTTTGAAAAACTAGTAGCTCCTTAATTGGAAAAACAATGTTAGAATATTGAGAATCACCGTTTTAATTCAATCATAGATTTATTACTTTCTAAAACTGAAAACTAACACTCATAATGACCATAACAATCACATTTATTCCATTGTCTTTGTTCCTTGTTACAAAACAAAGTGCAGACAAGACAAAGAGAATGATATTGAAGGGATGCCAAAAATTCATTCCAGAAGTGCAAACAAGACAGATAATGACATTGAAGGGATGCCAAAATGCATTCCAGAAGAGTTCTCACCAAGGTGAATATATATTTCCCACAAGGACATTTGGCCCAAATTTCTTTAGACACTCATTTTCTTCCTTAAAATCAAGGCCTACACATAAGAATAATTGTGTTTCTAAGATTTTTTCATTTGGATTTTATGACATTCATGCTAAAGATTTTGGTGGAGTAGTTAACTATTGATCTGAAAATGATTGTTAGTTTTTGTTGTGCTAATATCAGTTTCAGATTTAATAATATTTTGTTTGGTTTGCTTATCCATTAAGAGTATATACATGAGCATGTGATTGTCTAATCATAAAACTTGGTGAAATTTAGTGTTTTTCATGAAGTCAAAAGCATAGAAACTAGCAGTTGAACAACAGAAAATAAGTACATAGCAAGAAAAAATAACAAAGCTCAATACACAAGTTTTTGATGAAGGATTTCACCCCTCTTGGGCTACATCTCCTTGGTCCAGCTTCATAGTGTGGGCTTTTGTATTAGCTTCAAATGTGAAAAATTCTTGTTTAAAGTATCATGTTGCCTCTGCAACCTACTCCAATGGATTCAAAACATAAAAATCTACAATAAATGACTCTTCCTGAGCTCATCTTGGTCGAAAATTGCATGAGTTATGGAAGAAACAAGTTTTCCTAGTTTTTCTCCTCTAAAACTGGGATTTCGACACTTAAAATGCTAAATTTGGAAAAAACTCTGCATTTAGCGCGCTCCGCTAGAATATCCACTATATTAATCTGCTCTAAATTAAACATAAGTGCACTTAACAATAAGATAAGCATGTTTTAATATTTAAACGCTTTTAGCGCTAATTGCATATTAACATACGTTAATCACAGCTTAACATATGGATTATAGCTAAACTTTATGTTAAATATTCTTGCCGGTGTAGCACTGGCCATTGGTTTCGACTGCTAGTTATATGGAAGGGGGATGGCCCCCTCCGGAACCCTATATGATGGTGCTTGAAACTTCAAGTATTGGCAGAGAGATTATGGGTTAAGACCCATGGTAGGAGTGGAGATGGTAAGCCATGCGATTGGTGGGCAGTAGGTCAAGAGTTGGACCCCGACCCCCGCCATAACTTTTTTCCACCATATATAACAATACACCTCCAAAATTGGCTTGAATCCACCACATAATCCTCCCGCTAACCTGCTGTAGAGTGTCTCCAAATCTAGATACATCTATCGGTTGTATGTGTAAAATTAGGTTAGGAAATATATATATATATATATATATATATATATATATATGATATATAATTATTCCATATGATATGTATGTGCCAATTTCCTCCATAGTTCGACCTTGTATTAAAATTAAAATATGCGGCCATATTGCAATAATTCCAACCGTAGGATGTAAGCCATATCACCTGCCCTTCCATTGGGGAGGGGAGGGGGGTACTTGGCATGCAACGTGGCCCTTCCCCATTGGCCCAAATTCAACCATTAAAATAATAATCCTACACCATTAATAACAAAATTCACCCTTAGAATTAGGATAAAAAATTTCACTTCCTAGTCATCATCGGCGAATTCGGTTGGAACAATTGGCAAATTGTCATTAGCTGAATTTGGAGAATATTCCCTGTGAAGCTGACTGGACTTGCCACATCATCCCTGTACCTATTTTTCTCATTTTTTTCATATTTGGGAAAATGAACAACAAGCGATACTTCCCTCGTACGAACTCAGAATTTGATGAAACGAGTTGTGTTGGAATCCTGGAGACAAGCTCTATCCAAGTGTTCAAGTTTGAAGAATTTCTAAGCACTCTCAATTTTGAGCTAAATACTGAGTCTTAGATCATTCCTCCCCACTAGAAGCCTTTTGGACCCCAAAAGGTACTATTAATTTTTCAGCAAGTGAGGGTAGAGCTCCCTCACTTTTTCAATATCCAACCATTTGGCCTTTGAAGGATTTTGACCCTTGAGTCCCACTCTAAGGTATTCAACATTCCCTCTTCTTGAAGTTCTGATTCTTATGTCAAGTATAAGACCTTGTTGAAGTTCATCAATATATTTTAGCGAGAAATCATATATTGATGGTAGCTGAATATGCTCTCCTTTATCATCAATCAAAGGAGGCTCAAACAATCTCAAATTCTCAACATTAACGACAAAATAAATTTTCATATAAGGAGGCAAATCTAGCTTGAATGCATTTGTACCAATATTTTACAAATTTTTAAATGGACCATGACAGATTGGTTTGAGCTTTTTACATTCCCCTTGAAATATTTCTTTGCTTATGTACAACCGAAATTCATCGCCAACTTGGAATTTTTGATCAACCCGGTGTTTTTCATGCCTTCCCTTGTAGCTGCTTTGACTCTTTTCAATTTTCTCTTGCATGGTGTGATGTATCAACTGAATTTGCTCAATGAAATTATTTTCCTTATCTATGTCACTATGTCCATATATAGAAACATCTTTCTCAAAGATGAATTCCAATGGCGATCTTGGAAAATAACAATAACATGCCTCAAATGGCGATGTGTTTGTGGAAGAATGTTTTGCCCTATTGTATGAATGCTTAATGTAATTCAACTATTCATCCCACAACTTAGGATGCTTACTGCAATAACCTCTAAGAAGATGAATAACGTTCATATTCACCACCTCTGTTTGACCATCTATTTTCGGATGAAATATTGTACTCTTCTTCAACTTTGTGTCCATCATGTCCCATAATTTTGACCAAAAATTCCCAACAAATCAAGAATCTCGATCACTTACAATAGAAGTAGGAAGACCAAAATGGACTCAAACACTTTGAAAGAAAAAATTAGTAGTTTTTTCAGCTATAATGGTTTTCTTACATGACATCAAAATGCACATTTTGTTGAACCTATCTACCACAACATACAAATAATCATGACCTTTCCTTGACATAGGTGTTAGCGCTCAAATCTACCTTAGGCTGAAATAAGGTGAAATTCAAGGCTACATCAAACCACGCTCAGCCTCGTAGCTAGCCCTACGAGGACAGGAGAGGGCTCTCTCCGGGTCTATCTCGGAAAATGTTTTCAGAGGGGCTGAGATGACTTAAAATGAACAATGAATACTGATTTTAGGCTAGTAAAGAGATAGAAATGTTTGATTTTGATTTTTTGGGTTTTCGTTGGAGAAATGAGAAAAAACAATTTTGGGTCCGGGGATAAGGTCAGATCTTTGCAGATTTCGAGTTGGGGCGAGGTAGGCAATAGTATTAATGCTTTTGATTGGATATATGGATGGATCAGAATGAAAGGGAGCTGAAAAGGGCAAGGATGAACATGGATCCTTTTCAAACAGGCGAAAACATGAAAAACTAAATGAATTCAACGGCAGAGCACTGTGAACAATGGATTCAACCTCATCTACTCATTCATTTAATTTAAGAAGCATAAGTGAGAAATGGCATACAATAAACATGAAGGAAATTACAATAAACTGAGAGAAAACACCATTAAGAACTGAAAGCCACAAGAATTCCAACAGGTGTTGCAAAACCTCTGATCTTTCCTTAGCCAAAATATGAAAAATATGTACAATGTGTGCCAAAGTTTCCCAGGAGTCCAACCTCTCCAACCTCTGAAAAGGATTGAGAAATTACATCATATATAGCATCCTAACCCCTTCCCATGCCTCTATGGGTCGAATTCCTCCTTCTAGGAGCAGTTCCAACTAATTCTAATCAAGGAGCTAAAATCTAGGCAGCTAACAACTTGCCTCTAAAAGAGTGGAAACTGATTCATTTACATGATTTTCACTTTTTTGAGAGTGAATCTTCTAGAATAGGTAAAAATAAGCCAAAGTTACATGTAAACCATCAATTTACATCATGAAAACCCAAAAATTTCATCCACAAGCAAAACTGGTCCCAACTGGCCGAAATTCTGAGCTGGAAGTTGAAAATTCAGCCAAAAATCTAAGTGGGTAGCGCCCCTGAGCTGAGTGGGTAGCGCGCCTTTCAGCCTGATTTTTAGGCACTTCCCGGCATCCAAATTAAACTCATGATAGCTCGTTGGAAAGCCCTGGATGTTGGATATCCAACCCAAGCGGAATTTCTCAATTTGGAGCTCATTTACCTCTCCAAAAATTCATTCTCCCAGAAGTACTTCTTGCTGGTGCAAAAGGTGGCAGCAAGGTGGTTTTCATAGTGTTTTTGAGCTTTTTGACCATCCAGAATCTGATGAAATTCTTTGGAAATTCCTGAGGATGCATAAATTACCAAGAAAAATCCAAAAATGCAAATTTTTCCTTCAGAAAGTGTCCCGAAAAAAAGTGAGCATATGGACACGCTACTCGTATAGCTGAAAAACCTGTTTTTAGACCAAAATATTTCAAAATGACAAAAATTTCTCCGAATTTGCTCAAATTCGGAGTGAAGACCCTCCATCACGTATCATGCCCAGCCAATGACGCCTCGGCCAAAATCCGGAGGGGATCAGGCCTTTTCCGCCATTTTAGTGCTTCGCTCAACCTCCTCTTCAGAATCTTCATTCTCGCTTTGCAGACATGCATGCGAGCCCAATAATGGCCTTTCATGTGACGAAGCATGTCTTTCTCTCTATTGGCCTTTGCCAACAACTTCTCCAGATGAATGTTAACATGCGTGAGTTCAGTCTCTCGCTCAACTGGTGTCATGTCACCTGGTCTCTTCCGGGCCAATTGTCGATCCTCACGGATTCGCCGCAGCTCATAAAGTGTGTGCTCATCCTCTAGCTGTTTGTTACGCTGCTCCAGGTATTTTATCACCCACTGAGCCTTCTGCAATTTATCTTTCAGCGTGTCATTCTCGGCCCTTTGCTCCTGGATGATCTCCTTCAGTTTCGAGCTAGGAGAGCTCGCATCAACATCAATGATCGTGAAATCCGTGTCCCGGCCTCCTGATGGGCCCTCATCATGCATGGGCTTCTTGCCCCTGTCCTGGATCTGTACCTGTGCTGAAGAAGAAGGCGAGACCCCTTCCACATCATGTGGAGATAATACTCGCTCTGCTGATGAAGTCAGCAAGACCCCTTCCACCCTGAGTAGAGATAATACTCGCCGTGTAGCTGCAAATAAGGCCCTGTAGCCTCGCTGATATGTCATAAACAATGGATTGCTGATATGCTCAATCTCAGGAATGCCAGGCTGGTGTGAAGGCTCTCCTGCATCATGAACTACCTTGGGAGGTGGTTGTGACGCTGTGAAAAAGTCACGGGAGATGAAATCCTCCCAAGCGATGCCCTGCTATGCCAACTGATGTAACACTATGATCTTGATCAAAGCGTAATGATATATACTTCTATGCTGCTGTGCTGGGTTCTTCTTCTGTACAAAAATCATCATCCTCTCTATGTTGCGATACATGAAGTACGGAATGTTCATCATACGTACCCTTGTGAAGTGCATCAACAAACGAACATGGTACGCAAAGAGACGCGAGAATCTGCCCTCGCAACTGAAATACCTAATGATGAGTTTCATCAGTGGTGCAAACTCATCCCTCAGGAATCTGAAAGGAAAAACTCTGCCCAAGTGCCTCATATACCCAGGTTTGATGTATGGCTCATAGTGGAATTTCTCTAAATGCTGACGTTTGTTCCATTCCTCTCCTAGATTTGGTATGCCAGTGGCCTGAGCAATAGTCATTGGTGACAAAATGAATTCTACTCCAGCGAGATTTACACGGCCATTATGTAAATGTAGAACAAACAGATGAGCTAGTTCACGATGAAGCTGGGTTTGTGAAATCATTTCACAGAATCGAAAACATGACTGAACCCGAAAACAATCCATTGCAAGCGGACATGCCTGCAATTGAGCCAAAGAAGTAGGCTCCTCCCTGAGATTTTTACCACCTTTGCCACCTCTGTGAGGCCTCCGTGGCACATTACCCTCTGCTGTGGAATCACTGTCAGACTCCTGCTCATAAACTGAATCTGTTTCTGACATGGCTTTGAACAAGATATTTGCAATATGGATGCTGATATAGGTGCAGTGAAAGCAAAGTTTTAATGTATGTTCAACACCCAATAGATGTCACCCATGTACGCAAGTATCACAGGAAAACAAAATCATAATGAGGATGACTCTGTTTTAATGGCATAAAAACTATCACTGTTTTGACCACAAGTAAGTTTGACAAATGAATACCAAATGCAGATGTATGGTATAATTTTATAATGATGGCCAAAATTTGTCAAAGGGGCAACAAGTATGGGACTGTGTTTTATGAACTGGAGAATAGGGACAACATGACAATAACCATAGTGACACAAATGGCCATGACAGTGGCAATATTATGGTGATGGCAGCAGTGATAAAATGATAACTGAGGGCGTGAGGATCATGTACACAACGTGCCAGGGCATGAGCATATTTACCATTCAAGAGTTTTCAAACTTTTCATAAAACTGTCCATATATTTTCAAAACCCTTGAGGAATTAATTTGCATGTGAATGTAGGGTTTATACATTTCTCTCCAAGCATGGCCTATTTCCCAACATCAATAACAGCACAACCATTGTTAAAATTCTACTGAGCAATGATAAAAACCTTTTTGCAAGTTGCTGGAGTCGATTTGAAACAAAACTGGGCGCAAAACAAAAATTTATGGGCTCTGTTGCTATGTGGGTAGCGCCCCTGCCCAATGGGTAGCGCGCACCAAGTGGGTAGCACCTGTGTTATTTAACACTGGCCATGGCGTTCAAGTGGGTAGCGCACACCAAGTGGGTAGCGTGCACCACGTATGGGTAGCGCGCACTCCAAACTCTGTCAACAACTATGAAATCACGGCTTTGGCCTTCAAGAACTCCATTTCAACTTCTGCCTTGTGGATTTTTTGCAAATGATTCTGTTTGCGATGTTTATATATGAAGAAAATATCTCACCAAATTATATTTGATTTCAAATTTGTTTGATAACCCTCTTTCATAATGTTTGTCATTTTGACATTTGGTCATTTAATACAATGTTTCTCTTTTGGCTTTTCTGAGCTCTGGACTAAAAATACTTGTTTGTCTTTTGGAGGGATGCGGCACTTGGCTTTGGAAAAGATCAGAGGCTTGCACTGAAGCTTCTTATGATGAAATAAATACAATTATTACAAACATGAAATTAGACAATTTCTAGTTCCAAAACAGAGTTTTGGACTAGAAATGTCTTCAAATGCTTTTGATAATAAAAATATGAAACGAGAACTTTTTGGAACCAACCTCATGGCATGCGAGCTTTTATTACATGTATGCAAAGGACTTGAAAACCCTAGACTCTAGGACTAAAGACTCTTTTTAACAAAACTAATCATTAATGACCATGAATGAAATGATGATGAACTTCAGTGATTTTTGAGGAATTTTTAAATAGCCCTGCAGGTACAAGCATGAGGAAACACAAGACAACCAGATCCCCTCGTCAGTTAATGGAATTCTCCTAGCGAAATGCAACGAAGTGGAACAAGCGAGACACCTAAGAATGATATGCAAAAAGCGAAATGATCTCTGACGGAGGGCTGTAAGGACCGACTCTAACATTGGCTCCAATGGGGATGGTGGCTCCATGGAGATGCCAAGAACGGCAGATCTCTGGGAGAGCAGACCAGTGCCTTCATCCATTGGGCGATGGAATCATTTTTTGAACAGATAACACAAAACCTTTGACACATTTATTGAATGAAAACTTGACTGAAAACTGACTCAAACTTGACTCAAACCGACTCGATGGAAAACTGAAATAACTTGAAAAAACTGACTCAACAGACCAAACACAAATGACTCATGACTGACTTAAAAAAAGAATTTACGAAGATTTTGGAAAAAAGGCAGCAATCCATCAAGATTTGGAATCATGATGAAAACCACCTGCATACTGATGAAACATATACAATCATGTATAGTGGGATTTCCAATGTAACCAGTCAAGCAGATGGCTTCTTGACTGATTTCCCTGATCAGATCTGCTGGTCAACAATACAAACTGATAACTGGGCATCCAAAAACATAGCTGACCATGATCTCCTTCATCACTGAACACTGCAATAATCACTTTCACTGCCGACTGTAACAAATCTGCCATTGGATCCTGAAAAACATGAAGATTTACCTCTTGCTGAAAGAACAAGGAGTCTTTTTCTCCTGCTTCTGATTTTCCTTCATCATGTACTTCAGTAAAAATATGTTCCTGGGCTTCAAAAAACTCTGAACAGGTAGATGAGCAGATCTCCTCTTGTAAAAACATTTCAACACATGAGACATATGAAGAAGAATCTGAATGGAAATCTTGAATGGTCTAATCTTCTGTAGTCTGAATATTTGGTGGGTCATCTTCATATGATAGGACAGCCGGATTTTCATTATCAATCATAAGGAAAAAAACTTCAGCTGATTCTTGATGCTCAAACATGATATCTCTATCATCTACCCTAAATTCATCCAAAGGAACTGTTTCACTTACTTGGATGAAGATTTCATCTTGTTTTTCATAAACTGACTGGATTACCTCATCATGAAGGCTCTGTTCTGATGGCATGAGAACATTTGGATCAAAAACTCTGTCTATGATCTCAACAACAAAACTCTCCTTTTCAGGATTCAGTACAAGGTATGCTTGGTGATCACAATCTGAATGTAAATCTGAAAAAACTGACTGGACTGCATCACTTTCTGAAATTGAAAGTTGATTTCTCTGCATGTTGTCTTCTTCCGTGGGCAGATCTGAAACAAGCTCTTCTCTTTCATCATTTTCCACCATATAGACATCTTCAACCTGCTGATCTATAAAGCTGCTTACAGGACTGTCATCCTTTTCAGAAAAGGAAGAAGTTCCACCATCACCTTCTTGACCATGTGCACACTGTAGATCTGCGTTAACTTGAGCTGGAACATGACCTTTCAATAGCTGATCTATCTCATCTTCAGATAGAGGAGATAATACCTTTTGTTTTCTTTTGCTCAAACAGTGATTGTCTTCATTGATTTCAAGTGAAGGAGTATACAAAATTTCCTCATACTGCTGATCCATTTCATATAATTCCTGTTCACTGTCAACATGCAAAATGGCTTCATTTTCCACCGCACTAAGATCTTGATCCTGTTGCAAATTTTCATGATATTCTTATGGGTATCCTCTAGGTTCTCTTCATGTTGCTGAAATGGATTTTCATATAGGGCTTCCATGATCTCATCATCCATGAAATTATCATCTTCATAATATTTCTCAAGGCTTTCAATAAAAGTAGAAGCATGTTTGCAACAGTCATGAACTAAATTTAATGATGGATAAGATATTTGATATCTTTCAATGAACAGGGCATGAAAATCCTTTAAACAATAAATACAGGCCAGTGGAAAATTTTCATACCAAGATTGGGCTTCACTTTCCAAAGTGGCCATGAATATCTTCATCAAGCAATCTTCAGGAAAATCCACCTTCAACTTGCGAATATGCATGTGAAATCTAACCAGATGTAAAGCAGCATCTTTCTTACCATCATCGTTAAACGTAGGCAGATTCCTTGACCAATCTACCTTGGGCATCTTATTCGGAAAACCTGGAATGTGATCTCGGCTCATGGGAGCGTATCTTCTCATGATTCGGTCCATCTTGAAAATCTCACAGCTACTGATCTCCCTGCAGTGAAGTCACCATGAAGCATCGATTCCTGGATTGTTCAGTGAATGAAGTCGCCAGGTGAATGATTTCAGCCTTGCAGTGTCTGATCGTTGTTCACCATCAACCATTAGATCTGAACTTGATACATGTACTGGGGCAATTTACAAGTTAAATGCTACAATTACAAGTTAAACCGGAGATCGACTGAAGCAGCGTTTATCTACTTCGCTGATGCATAGCAACAACGTTTCGAAGGCTACTTGGCGTGACTTCAGACTCCATCTAAGACTTATGAAACAAACACATCAACAAGCAAACCATTGAGATTTTGTATTCCCCAGTATGGTCGCCACTATGTTAGCGCTCAAATCTACCTTAGGCTGAAATAAGGTGAAACTCAAGGCTACATCAAACCACACTCAGCCTCGTAGCTAGCCCTACGAGGACAGGAGAGGGCTCTCTCCGGGTCTATCTCGGCAAATGTTTTCAGAGGGGCTGAGATGAATTAAAATGAACAATGAATACTAATTTTAGGCTAGTAAAGAGAAAGGAATTTTTGATTTTGATTTTTTGGGTTTTCGTTGGAGAAATGAGAAATAACAATTTTGGGTCCGGGGATAAGGTCAGATCTTTGCAGATTTCGAGTTGGGGCGAGGTAGGAAATAGTCTTAATGCTTTTGATTGGATATATGGATGGATCAGAACGAAAGGGAGCTGAAAAGGGCAAGGATGAACATGGATCCTTTTCAAACAGGCGAAAACATGAAAAACTAAATGAATTCAACGGCAGAGCACTGTGAACAATGGATTCAACCTCATCCACTCATTCATTTAATTTAAGAAGCATAAGTGAGAAATGGCATACATTAAACATGAAGGAACTTACAATAAAATGAGAGAAAACACCATTAAGAACTGAAAGCCACAATAATCCCAACAGGTGCTGCAAAACCTCTGATCTTTCCTTAGCCAAAATATGAAAAATATGTACAATGTGTGCCAAAGTTTCCCAGGAGTCCAACCTCTCCAACCTCTGAAAAGGATTGAGAAATTACATCATATATAGCATCCTAACCCCTTCCCATGCCTCTATGGGTCGAATTCCTCCTTCTAGGAGCAGTTCCAACTAATTCTAATCAAGGAGCTAAAATCTAGGCAGCTAACAACTTGCCTCTAAAAGAGTGGAAACTGATTCATTTACATGATTTTCACTTTTTTGAGAGTGAATCTTCTAGAATAGGTAAAAATGAGCCAAAGTTACATGTAAACCATCAATTTACA
Source organism: Pinus albicaulis (assembly GCA_034641835.2). NCBI lineage: Eukaryota > Viridiplantae > Streptophyta > Pinopsida > Pinales > Pinaceae > Pinus > Pinus albicaulis. Next base: position 1,232,808,127 of record CM076578.1, on the reverse strand, counting down.
TCATGAAAACCCAAAAATTTCATCCACAAGAAAAACTGGTCCCAACTGGCCGAAATTCTGAGCTGGAAGTTGAAAATTCAGCCAAAAATCTAAGTGGGTAGCGCCCCTGAGCTGAGTGGGTAGCGCGCCTTTCAGCCTGATTTTTAGGCACTTCCCGACATCCAAATTGAGCTCATGATAGCTCGTTGGAAAGCCCGGGATGTTGGCTATCCAACCCAAGTGGAATTTCACAATTCGGAGCTCATTTTCCCCTCCAAAACTTCATTCTCCCAGAAGTACTTCCTGCTGGTGCAAAAGGTGGCAGCAAGGTGGTTTTCATAGTGTTTTTGAGCTTTTTGACCATCCAGAATCTGATGAAATGCTTCAGAAATGCTTGAGGATGCATAACTTACCATGAAAAATCCAAAAATGCAAAGTTTTCCTTCAGCAAGTGTCCCGAAAAAAAGTGAGCATATGGACGCGCTACCCGTATAGCTGAAAAACCTGTTTTTAGACCAAAATATTTCGAAATGACAAAAATTTCTCCGAATTTGCTCAAATTTGGAGCGAAGACCCTCCATCATGTATCATGCCCAGCCAACGAAGCCTCGGCCAAAATCTGGAGGGGATCAGGCCTTTTCCGCCGTTTTAGTGCTTCGCTCAACCTCCTCTTCAGAATCTTCATTCTCGCTTTGCAGACATGCATGCGAGCCCAATAATGGCCTTTCATGTGACGAAGCATGTATTTCTCTCTATTGGCCTTTGCCAAAAACTTCTCCAAATGAATGTTAACATGCGTGAGTTCAGTCTCTCGCTCAACTGGTGTCATATCACCAGGTCTCTTCCGGGCCAATTGTTGATCCTCACGGATTCGACGCAGCTCATAAAGTGTGTGCTCATCCTCTAGCTATTTGTTGCACTGATCCAGATAGTTTATCACCCACTGAGCCTTCTGCAACTTATCTTTCAGCGTGTCATTCTCGGCCCTTTTCTCCTGGATGATCTCCCTCAGTTTTGAGCTAGGAGAGCTCGCATCAACATCAATGATCGTGAAATCCGTGTCCCGGCCTCCTGATGGGCCCTCATCATGCATGAGCTTCTTGCCCCTGTCCTGGATCTGTACTTGTGCTGAAGAAGAAGGCGAGACCCCTTCCACATCATGTGGAGATAATACTCGCTCTGCTGATGAAGTCGGAAAGACCCCTTCCACCCTGAGTGGAGATAATACTCGCCGTGTAGCTGCAAATAAGGCCCTGTAGCCTCGCTGATATGTCATAAACAATGGAGTGCTGATATGCTCAATCTCAGGAATGCCAGGCTGGTGTGAAGGCTCTCCCGCATCATGAACTACCTCGGGAGGCGGCTGTGACGCTGTGAAAAAGTCACGGGAGATGAAATCCTCCCAAGCGATGCCCTGTTGTGCCAACTGATGTAACACTATGATCTTGATCAAAGCGTAATGATATATACTTCTATGCTGCTGTGCTGGGCTCTTCTTCTGTACAAAAATCATCATCCTCTCTATGTTGCGATACATGAAGTACGGAATGTTCATCATACGTACCCTTGTGAAGTGCATCAACAAACGAACATGGTATGCAAAGAGACGCGCGAATCTGCCCTCGCAACTGAAATACCGAATGATGAGTTTCATCAGCGGTGCAAACTCATCCCTCAGGAATCTGAAAGGAAAAACTCTTCCCAAGTGCCTCATATACCCAGGTTTGATGTATGGCTCATAGTGGAATTTCTCTAAATGCTGATGTTTGTTCCATTCCTCTCCTAGATTTGGTATGCCAGTGGCCTGAGCAATAGTCATTGGTGACAGAATGAAATCTACTCCAGCGAGATTTACACGGCCATTATGTAAATGTAGAACAAACAGACGAGCTAGTTCACGATGAAGCTGGGTTTGTGAAATCATTTCACAGAATCGAAAACATGATTGAACCCGAAAACAATCCATTGCAAGCGGACATGCCTGCAATTGAGCCAAAGAAGTAGGCTCCTCCCTGAGATGTTTACCACCTTTGCCACCTCTATGAGGCCTCCGTGGCACATTACCCTCTGTTATGGAATCACTGTCAGACTCCTGCTCATAAACTGAATCTGTCTCTGACATGGCTTTGAACAAGATATTTGCAATATGGATGCTGATATAGGTGCAGTGAAGGAAAAGTTTTAATGTATGTTCAAAACCCAATAAATGTCACACATGTACCCAAGTATCACAGGAGAACAAAATCATAATGAGGATGACTCTGTTTTAATGGCATAAAAACTATCACTATTTTGATCACAAGTAAGTTTGACAAATGAATACCAAATGCAAATGTATGGTACTATTTTATAATGATGGCCAAAATTTGTCAAAGAAGCAAACAAGTATGAGACTGTGTTTTATGAACTGGAGAATAGGGACAACATGACAATAACCATAGTGACACAAATGACCATGACAGTGGCAATATGGGTGATGGCGTAGGTGATAAGATGATAACTGAGGGTGTGAGGATCATGTACACAACGTGCCAGGGCATGAGCATATTTACCATTCAAGAGTTTTCAAACTTTTCATAAACTGTCCATATATTTTCAAAACCCTTAAGGAATTAATTTGCATGTGAATGTAGGGTTTATACATTTCTCTCCAAGCATGGCCTGTTTCCCAACATCAATAACATCACAACCATGATAAAAATCTACTGAGAAATGATAAAAACCTGTTTGCAATTTGCTGGAGTCGATTTGAAACAAAACTGGGCGCAAAACAAAAATTTCTGAGCTCTGTTGTTGTGTGGGTAGCGCCCCTGCCCAATGGGTAGCGCGCACCAAGTGGGTAGCGCATGTGTTATTTAACACTGGCCGTGGCGTTCAAGTGGGTAGCGCGCACCAAGTGGGTAGCGCGCACCACGTATGGGTAGCGCGCACTCCAAACTCTGTCCAGAACTCTGCTAAGCGCGATTTCGGCCCTCAACCACACAATTTCGACTTCTGCCTGCGGATTTCTTGCAAATGAATTTGTTTGCCATGTTTTATATATGAAGAAAATATCTCAACAAATCAGATTTGATTTCAAATTTGTTTGATAACCCACTTTCATAATGTTTCTGAACTTTGACATTTGATCTTTTAATACAATGCTTCTCCTTTGGCTTTTCTGAGTTTTTGGACTGATAACTTTGCTGTCTTTTGCAGGGATCCGGCACTTGGCTTAGGAAAAGATCAGAGGCTTGCACTGAAGCTTCTTATGATGAAATAAATATAATTATTACAAAAATGAAATTAGACAATTTCTAGTTCCAAAACAGAGTTTTGGACTAGAAATGTCTTCAAATGCTTTTGATGATAAAAATGTGAAATCAAAACTTGCGAAACCAACCTCATGGCCTACGGGCTTTATGACATGTATGCAAAAGACTCGAAAACCCTAGACTCTAGGAATAAAGACCCTTTTTAACGAAACTGATATTTAATGACCATGAATGAAATGACGATGAACTTCAGTAATTTTTGAGGAATTTTTAAATAGCCCTGCAGGTACAAGCATGAGGAAACACATGACAACCAGACCCCCTCTTCAGTCAATGGCATGCTCCTAGCGAAATGCAACGAAGTGGAACAAGCGAGACACCTAAGAATGAATATGCAAAAAGCGAAATGATCTCTGACGGAGGGCTGTAAGGACCGACTCTAACAATAGGAAGACCACCTACCAAATCCATTGAGATACTCTCCCAAGGATGTGAAGGAATCGGAAGTGGTGTGTACAATCCAAGCTTCCTATTGCTACGATTACTTGTTGCACATAAAGAACATCCTCTAATAAAACGAGATACATTATCAATCATGTGTGGTCAATAAAAATACCTTTGGAGATTCGCTATTGTCTCGCCTACACAAAAATTTCATGCAATCAGTGATGTGTGTGCCTCCCTTATGATATTGTTTCTTTCTCCCTGTAAAATACATAACTTTCCCAAGTGATACAACAAAATGTTATGCACATGATAATCTAACTCTTCATTTTGGTTTCCTTGACTCAAACTCTCATGTACACATCTTGAAAATCACTATCATTTGCATATTGTTCAATGTAACTTTCATGCATAATGGAATTGTGTTTGAGTATAATATCTAAATTTACAATAGGCCTAGAGAGAATATCAGCTACCTTATTGTAGATTCCCTTTTTGTACCTGATAACCAAATGAAATTGTTGTAGAAAATCCATCCATCTGGAATTTATTGATTGCTGCAACTTTGACTGTGATTGTAGTTACTGCAATGGCTAATGGTCGATATGGATAATGGTATCTTTCCCCATCAAGTAATGCTTCCATTTATTTACACTTTGTACCAATGCATATAACTCTTTATCATAGGTGGGATATTTAGTCACAGCTCCATTAAAAATTTCAGAATGAAACAAGATAGGCCTACCATGTTGCATGAGCACGGATCCCATAGGATAATCACTTGCATCTATTTGGATCTCAAATGGGTGTCTAAGATCCAGAAGTGCTAAAACCAATGTTGAACTTATATTTTTCTTCAAAGCATCAAATTCTCTTTGTTTTACATCTCCCCAATGGAATACTTTCTTCACACTTGTCAATGCATGTAACATAGCTGCAATGGAAGAAAAATTAGCAATAAATTTCCTCCAATATTGTGCTGCCCCTAAGAAGCTTCTTACCTTTGTAACTGTATTGGGCTTGGGTTAATTCAAAATGACCTCTACTTTTTAAGGATCAATCTTCAACTCACCTCCTCCAACAATGTGTCCCAAATACACCAATGAAGTCTTACCAAACTCGCACTTTGACATCTTTAGAAATAATTGCTCTTTTTTCAAGACTTAAGTACCTTGTTCACATATATGACATGTTCTTCTCTTGACTTGTTGAATATGAGTATGTCATCTAAGTAAACAATGAAAAAGTCATCTAGAAATCGTTTAAGTACATCATTCATGACTCTCATGAAAGTAGCTGGTGCATTTGTTAAGACAAATGGCATAACTAACCACTCATACAATCCTTGTCTAGTTTTGAAAACAATTTTCCAAATGTCCTCTTCAACTATTCTAACTTGATGATATCCACTTCATAATTCTATCTTAGTGAAATAATTTTCATTCTTTAACTGTTCAAGAAAATCATCAATGTGTGGGAGTGGGTAGCAATTCTTTAACATGATTTTATTCAATGCATAGAAATCAATACACATGCACCAAGTCACGTCCTTCTTTGGAACCAAAACTATTGGTGAACCACATGGCGAAGTAGATGGGTGTATGATACCTTTTTTCAACAATTCTTGGATTTGCTTCTTGATTTCTAGACTGTCCATAATTGGCATGCGATACATACCAATGTTTGGAAGTGGAACATCCTGTTGAAGTTGAATCTCATGCTGAATTCACCTCTTGGGTGGTAACCCCTTTGGTTATTGAAAAATCTCGCCATGCTGACTTACCACATCAAACAAATCAAATTTCAAATTTTCATCACATCCATCAAAATATTCATAGTCAACATCATCCTTTTTCTTAACCATGAGAAGCACAAAAATTTTACTTGCATTTACTAGCCTCTTCATTTTCCCTGCTTTAACTAAAGAAATATTCAGTTTCTTGCGATGAGCTCTCACAATATACTCCACCCCATACTTGAGAAAATGATATGTGTTCTCATGGCGATAAAATTCCGCTTTCTTGTCATACAAATATGGAGTTCCCAAGGTAATCCCAGAAATGTCAAGTGGAACCACATCTAACTCGACTTCATCAACAAATTTTGCAGTAATAGAAAATCTAAATATGCATTTCCTTGTAACTTGTAAATTGGCATTCTTAACTATCCAACCCAAAGGGTATGGTTTATGATGTGGTACAGTTTCAAGGTTAAGCCTTTTGACTAAGTATTATGAAATCAAGTTTGCTTGTGATCTTGTATCAAATAATGCATCAATCTTTGTATGATTAGAAATCACTCTAACATGAATAATTCTATCCTTGTGTCTTCATTTGGAATGTTGTTGTGACTGTTTGAGGAACTAGAAATTGTTATGGCTTCCTTTCCTTTGTTAACCATGGTGACTATCTTGGCTTCATCTCCTAAATCAGATCCAATATCTTGTTGTGTAGTGGAAGTTGTCCTTTGTTTCCCTTTGTTATATGGTTTCGTTGGCCTTAATTCAGGATGTAGTTTCCAATAATGGGCTTCATCATGCCCCTATTTGGAACAATGTTTGCATGTAGTTTTCTCCCCCTTCTTTCTTGATACTATCATTCTCCTTTCCCTTCCATTTTCCTCCCTTATCTTTTCCCTTACCCTTAAATGGCTTCTTCTTGCTACCCTCTTCAGGAATGTTTTTTCCCCTTGCTTCAAGATGTGTGGCTTGCACACATACTTCATCTAAGTTGTTTGGGTTAAACATAAGGATAATATGTTTCAAGTAGGAATGGAAACCTCCTATATATTTCAAGAGTGTATCTTGTGAATTCAAGTTTACTCCTAGCAACAAAGCCCTCTTTCTAAACTTCTGAGTGTACTCTTGAATAGTTTGGCCTTTGAGCTGCCTAAAGCTTTGCCAAATCATAATTGATTTTTTCATATAGGCTAACGGATAAAAATATATTTTAATGGAAGAAGTGAATTCAACCCAAGAAATGGAAATCTTACCATGGATTCACATTTCCTCTTGTGGTATTGCCTCCCACCAAACTAGTGCTTCTCCTTCTAGCCTTAATGAAGCCAACTAGATCTTTATGTCGTCTTCTTGTAAATTCTGAATTCTGCAATATACTTCCAATTGACAAATCCAATTTTCTAGATTCTAAACATTAACCTCTCCATTGTATATGGTAAGTTCAAACTTGATGTCCAACTTGAGTAATGGAGTATTTCCTTTTGGGATCTTGGAATGAGTGTGGGTATGAGTTTTTGTGGTGGATGGGGAAGATGAAGATGCTGATGAGGATGAGGAAGATGAGGATGGTGGATATGGAGGTGGCTTTTTTCAACTACCCTTTGAATTATTCTATTCATCCTTATTATTGTTTGAAGATCCTTCTCCATGTGGAAGCTTTGAACCTTCTCTAGCTTTTTCTGTAATGAATGCTTCATACATGAATTTAACCATTCTTTACATCTCTTTGAATTCCCTATTAACATCCTCTTCTTCATAATTTTCATGATTTTCTTCATAGCTTGACATTTTGGCTTTGGATTCAAGCTCAACCTCTGTAGCTTGTACCTCTTCAATCTCAACTGATGGAGATGGAATTTGAGGTGCTTCAGGTTTTTCTTTGAGTGGTCTTTTGGGTGAGGTGATTCTTTCTCAACTTCCTTCTTGTCCTAATCTCAGGACTAGCTACCAATAGCTTCCCTTATCCTCTCTGCAATCTTAACCTTGTAAGCATCACAATTATTTCAACTATTAAAACCCTTTAAGCAAAACAAGCAAGCAACCTTGTGCTCTGATAACAACTTGATTGAAAAATGATTTTTAATTTTTTTGTGCTAATATCAGTTTCATGTTTAAATAAAATTTGCTTTGGCTTGCGTATCCATTAAGAGTTTATCCATAAGCATATGATTGTCTAATCATAAAACTTGGTGAAATTTTGTGTTTTTCATGAAGTCAAAAGCATAGAAACTAATAGTTGAACAACAAAAAATAATTACACAACAAGCACAAATAACAGAGCTCAATACACAAGTTTTTGATGAAGGAGTTCACTCCTCTTGGGCTACATCTCCTTGGTCCAGCTTCATAGTGTGGACCTTTTTATTAAATTCAAATGTGAAAAATTATTGTTTACAGTCTCCTTTTTCCTCTGCAACCTGCTCCATTGGCTTCAAAACATCAAAATCTACCAGAAATGACTCTTCTTGAGCTCATTTTGGTTGAAAATTGCATGAGTTATGGAAAAAACAAATTTCATAGTTTTTCTCCTCTAAAATTGGAATTCCACGAGTTAAAATGTTAAATTTGGCAAAAAATCCGCATTTAATGCGCTCTGCCAGAGTATACACTATATTAATCCGCTCTTAATTAAACATAAGTGCACTTAACAATAACATAAGCACGTTTTAATAGTTAAGCGCTTTTAGTGCTAATTGCAGATTAACATACATTAATCACAACTTAACATATGGATTATGGCTATACTTTATGTTAAATATTCCTGCCAGTGTAGCGCTGGCCATTGGTTCGGATTGCTGGTTATATGGGAGGGGGTTGGCCCCCTCCGGAACCTCGTATGATGGATCATGAAACTTCAAGTATTGGCTATGGGTTAAGACCCATGGTAGGAGTAGATATGGTAAGGCATACGGTAGGTCTAGATTTCGACCCCAACCCCCGCCATAACTTTTTTTCCATCATATATAACAGTATGTCTCCAAAATTGGCTTGGATCCACCACATAATACTCCCGCTAACCTGTTGTAGAGTGTCTCCAAATTTAGATGCATCCACTGGTTGTATGTGTAAACTTAGGTTAGGAAATATATATATGATATATAATTATACCATATGATATGTATGTGCCAATGTCTTCCATACTTCGACCTTGTATTAAAATTAAAATATGCGCCCATATTGTAATAATTCCAAACTTATGATGTATGCCATATCACCTACCCTACCATGGGGGGGGGGAGGAGGGGGGTATGTGGCATGCCACGTGGACCTTCTCCATTGGCCCAACTTCAACCATTAAAATAATAATCCTACACCATTAATAATAAAATTCACCCTTAGACTTAGGATAAAAAAAATCACTTCCTAGTCATCATCGGCGAATCCTGATAGAACACTTGGCACATTGTCACTGGTTGAATCTGGAGAATATTCCCTGTGAAGTTGACTGGACTTGCCACATCATCCTTGTACCTCTTCTGCTCATTGTTTGCCTGTTTGGGAAAATGAACAATAGGCCATAGTTCCATCATACGAACTTAGAATTTGATGAAACAAGTTGCGTTGGAATCCTAGAGACAAGATATATCCAGGCGTTCAGGTTTGAAGCGTTTCTAAGCACTTTCAATTTTGAGCTAAACACTGAGTCTTATATCAACTATTTCCTCATATTTCATTTTAAAATTTATTAAATGTCTCTAGGAATTCAAAACTACAACTACTTAGTTGGTTGAGGCATTAAATGGTATTGAAAAAATTACACTACAATGGCCGAGAGACCCGATTTGTGACCATGTGAAAACCAGATAGAAAAGAATAAAATTGCATCTTGAAATTCAATTATCAAGTTCAACCAACATAACTAATCAAATATGACAAGGATTTTGCATGTAACTAGAGACGCGACGTAATTTTTTATCAAAAAAATTATCCTTTTGCATCGTTAGCATAATTTATATAAAAAAATATAACAGAAAGACGAACTAAGTGGACTAAAATTTTGACCATTTTATATTCAAATATTTTGTGGCAAATGGGATTTTCCCAGTGAGAACTCAATTTCATTGAACTTAAGAAAGAATTATTGATATGTTGGAACTTCGAGCTTGGAATTTCTCTCGACGGAAAATATTAAGATCCATAATTTTCACCAAAATTTTCAACAAACAAAAAAAAAGGAAAAATAAAGATTTAAATAATGTAGAGGGATATAATATGAAGGTATAGGAAATTAAAGTATCTGAAGACACAAACTGGTTTAGTCTTTCATGAATTACCTAATAGGTCAAAGCATATCTGTTGGTGTCCCAATGCAAAATATGATTATCAAATCAATGAGCTTCTTCTCCATAACTTACTACATTAATAATTTTATTAACCTATTTTTAAAAAGAACGATATCCCTTTATTTTTTTATGGCATACATAAATTATAAATAAATGATACGTTTGATAAAGGAAATATGAAAGAGAAGAATGCAGTACTCTAGGGCCTACGCAAGAAAAGATGAGGCCATTGATAACTATCTAATAACCAATGATTAAACATGGAAAACTGCCTAAATGTAGGTTTAAGTAAATAAATGAAGAAAATAAGGGTGGTAAACATCACAAATATTTATGTTTTGTGATTATTGAATCTATTCATCAAGCGGGGCACAAATCTTGGTAAATATGATTTAAGGCATAATTTCCTAAACTGAAAATTAATGTGTTGACATTAAGATAAAAAAGGAAACCTAAAATGTTCCTTATGCAACACTAACGAATACATTCTCATTCAGGTTTTTCTTTTTCAAGTATTGAATTTTTGTTGCTGGTGAGGCCCATTGTAAGCCTACTAACCAATAAATTTCAGGGTCCACTTTTTCAATTAGTATTTTGATATGCATATATGTTAAGGGTAGTCTTTTGTGGATAGAAATCACAGTTTTAAGTTAACACTCGACTCATGAACAAAGAATACAATGCCAATTTTTTCAATTTGATGTATCCACATTTTATCCCCCCATTTGTTGAATTATAAAAGTAAGTACTTCTCTCGGTTGAATGCACATAATCAAACACCATGTTCTTGTATGCCTCTGCCATGGTGGATAACCACTCATGCACTTCTCTTCCTCATCACATTTTATTTCTACTGAAAACTTAGTTCAAAGCACATTGGAAAAAAATTACGAACCATCCATGGAACATCTGAAGATTATATGACTCACAAGATAACTGAATATAATTGTTTTTTTTTAAGATACAACTATTTTCATTAATGAAAAAAAAAAAATATGGTCAGCTAGCCAAGGCGTGATCATTCTGATTATCCCTCCCTTCACAGGGAAGGAGGGACAACATATCCACTCTGGAACCAATTTCAAGACAACTGTTAAATTTTCGTTGTAAGGCTAATAAATAAATATGTAGATTATCCTTCCATGTATAGGAAACGAGAGGCATCATATCTTCTTTTGTGCCAATTAAGAGTCAATATTTTTTCTTAATAAATCCAATCATAAACATGCCAATTATCCCTCCCTACTTAAGAAAGGATAAACAATAGATCCATGTCTGTACTAATGAACATGTGAATTATCCATCCATACATAGGAAAGGAGAGCCATCATATTCTATTTGCAAAGAAAATTCAACAGAGTCAATATATTTTTTGAGGATCTCTATCCTAGTTGAAAACTATATTGGTATATCAAATTTTATTTTTCAGTACTCACCTCTTGGAATGCAATTACCGAGAAAGTTGAAAAGCTTTCGCCTATATCCAAAATTATCCTCAGCTTTATTATCATTCCATATTTCAGGAACTACATTTCTTAGTAGGATCTTTTATCGACATCCTTGAAACCAATTGCAGATTCAAAATACAAAGTAAAGCTACAAGAAACAACAACATTGGAAAGGAAGTTGTGCTCCTTGAACTCAGCAACTGCAAAATCCACTGTAATCCTCCACTTTGTCGATTCACTATGTGTGGTGTATTTGGTTTTGTTATGTATTTATTTTCTCCAGACTTATCAAAAACTTTTTAAGAATAACCTGCAGCTTGATCTAGCCATGGGTTTGGCTATTAGGTATATTCATACATAAATAAGGGGTTTAAGTCCATCAAAATAGTAGGGAAAGAAAAGATTTTTCTTTGTACATATGGTGGGTGGAGTGGCTGTGGTGGTGAGAGGAGAGGAAACAATGGGGGCTAGGGTTGTGGAGGATTTTGTGGGAGAGGTTGAAGGATCCTGCACTATGGATGACACTAAGAAGCCTGGAAAAAGGAATAAAACCATCATCATTGTTTTAGGTTGAGCCATTGTTTCTCCAAATGTGCTTGTTGCCTTCTTTTGTTGAGATTTGTATGTATTTGAGGCATGATGAGATTGTAATAACTAGCTTACAGAGATATGTATGTATTAGATCCATGAGGAGATTGGAATAGCCGACATGCAGAGAGTAATTTTGCAATGTAGTTCGGTTTTTCACTGCTGATCCCTACGACAATTGTGTGACAATCTAGAATAAATCATTCAAGCATCGAGTTTTGGGGAAAGCATGGATAAAAGGATATAGGGAGATATGATACTCACATACCGATTCAATCAAAGATTGAAAAATAATGAAAAATCTGGAGTGGAGGTACTCTTCTCAATATTCAAAATTAGTTAAATAAAATTACATAAGAGACAGCAACAATAAATGACTGTAGTGAGACTAAACTAAACTGGACTAACTGAAACTGAACTAGGACACCTGAATGGAAAGATGTTACACCTTGCAGGCCTTTGTTTGCCTAACAATAGGTGGTTGGAAATAGATTCTCCAACACTCCCCCTTAATTACAACCACAAGAAAAATCAATTAAGATGCATGTTTGTCTATGTCTCAGTTAGACTTACAATTTAAAAAAAAAATGACAATTTCCTTTTCTTTTTCCTTTCTTCCAAATCTTGTAGCCTCTAAATTGTTTCATTTTTTTTATTTTTCTTGTATCCTTCAATTATTTCATTATTTTTACAAAATTGTTCAGGGAGGCATTTGCATGAGAGACATACCTGGACAAGAGAGCACTGTGGAGTAAAAAAATGCTTTTTAACAACATCACTATTCATATAATCAGAATTTAAAACATCTCGCGACTCCCACAAAAACCTTGTAGTATCGTAAAATTGTTAAATTTTACTGTAATATTTTTTTTTTTTGCAATTTCTGTTAGATTTTTAATACTTGCATACTAAGAATTTTAAATATTACTGTGAATTTTATTTATAAAATCATTTAAAATCTCTATTCATATTTACATTTAAATAAAATTCAGAAGAAACAAAAAATCTTTCTTACATTAAACCCTTGTTTCTTCTTATTTATGTGACTTCACAATTATGTATTTTAATTTTAGATTTATAGGGTTTATTAGGTGTATGACATCTAATATGTGGGGCCACTTGCAGAGTCAGATCCCAATCCTTGTCGGCTCTTGCACAATTTAAAAAAAAAAACTTTTGTTAATCGGTGCACACTATTTAAAATAGTGCATCGATTCGCGATTTTAGTACTACACATGAGGCACATATTTAGATAAATCGCTATTTGATATATATATATATATATATATATATATATATATATATATATATATATATATATATATATATATATATATATATATATATATATTAATTTATGTTTATGTTAATTGGTGCTCCCATATTAATATAATGCACCGGGTCTCCTATTGACAAATAGGACCATACAATTTTTCTATTATATTGGCGGTGAGTTATAAGAACCTTCCAAACCATTTTCAGTGCTTAAGTTGCGAAAGTTGCATCAAGCGTTTAATTTAGACAGACACACCGTTTTCTTGATTTTTTTTTTTTTTACCTAAAAAGTATGTGATTTATTTATAAAATAAATTAATGAATGGTACATTGATAAAGAAATGACTAACAAGAGTTCAAGAAAAAAAATATTGATAGCACATCCAGAAAAAGGAAAAAGGCAAGTTCTTTGTAAATTCGTTACAAAAATTATTATTTTTCAACTATATGTAAGTTTAACTAATGTGTATTGTTTAGTGTGTATCATGCAGAGCCACAAAATGAGGAAGCTCAATAAGATTTTTTTTTATCTAAGACTAGAAGAGCGTAAAAACATGATGGAATAATTGCAGAGGGATGAATGAGGTAAATGAAAAAATACTATTGATCCAATATGAGTTTCTTTTTTGAATTTTAATTAATAATATACTTAAAAATATTAGCTAACATGTTTCAAACGATCTATTAATTCAAATATGTTTAATTTTCTAGAGGGACCAACAACAAAGAAAAGGAATGTTGTTATAAGAAAAGAAAAAAAAATAAAACATGCAAATGAAAATGAATTTCTCCTTAGCTCATCTAGAGTGGTGGTGGAGGTTAACAAAAGGGGGAAATTTTTTTACAAAACTTTGAGCGATCTAGTGGAATGAATGTATAGAAATTCTTTCCCCTTACAATACAAAAATCAATCCAATGATTCCAAGAACCAAATTTTATTTAAACTACAGGAAGAGTTTCGAGAGAATTGGTTAATGAGACATGCCAAACTTTTAATAGAAAAAATTTACAACAACAAAAAGGAAGGTTTGGAAAAGTAATATTCCTTTAAATGTTTTTCTTGAATTATAGGTATATATTAATACAAAGAAATTATTTATAAATATCACTTATGTTATATTTAGTTTTCATATATCAATATAAAAACTAAATAGTTTATTGTCATGTTACGTTTTCAGGAAGATTATGAAAATCTAAAAGGATGAACAAGCTCATGCCAGAAATATGCTAGTAAGAATGTCCAAAAAGGCGCACGAGGAGCCATCTCAACAACAACGTGTTGCAAATGTAATATGTAATCGTTGGATTTTTAGATTAGGTACAATAAATAAATAATTTAGCATTAAATATTAATTTTTAAGTATTTAAATATATATGTATATGTATAATAGTTGGCCTAATTGTTATGAATTTGTTTCCTTATAAGAAGTCAAAGGTTTAGATTTAAAGTAGGTAAGAGTATGCATACAACACCACTGTACTTTTTTATTAGTCAAATCCTTTTTCCCACAAACAAGGGGACCTTATACACCAATTTGACAATTTAAACAATTTAGTTGTTAAAAAAATCCATTGAATAATTATAAATTTAAACTATTGGACTTGGATGAGAATTTATAAATTCTTTATTCTATTTACACTTGTTTGGGTTGAATCTTACTAATTAGAGTTCACATGGGATTACTTTTTCAGAGACTAGTGGCAAAAGTCTAGTGGAAACTATGTCATATATATATATATATATATATATATATATATATATATATATAATTTTTAATAGATATTTTTTCATTTTTATAATATATTTAAAATTTAAAATATTTTAAAATTATATATATATATATATATATATATATATCTATATCTATATATAGATATATATTATGTCCAGGTATTACCTTTCATTCATTCATAAAAAGAGTAGGTTACATAAAAATTTTATGGCCTCAATCTTCCCATTGGGAAACCAAGTTTGTTGGCCATAGGAAGACATTATAAGCCAACCAAAATTAAAAGTTTTTAAGTCTATCAAATTCATCCAGATAAGCCTTACTATTTGAAAACCATAGCAAATACTTCTTCATAATTCTATATCTCCATATCACTATAAACATCTTCAAAATTAAACAAAACTAAGCTGGAAACTGACATAACCATAAACATAAAATGTTCCTCAGAGGATTCAATAAGCGCATGGTCCTTTGCACTAGACCCTGGAATTTCAGAGTAGGAAGGTCACCTAAGGTGTTGCTCAATTTTTCATAGATGAACATTCTGTTGTTGGACCTGAAACTGGAGCAGTTGGAAGTCCTCATGGATTTCCTGCAAGGTTGGATCGATCTGCATATAATTAGAGGTGTGCATGGTGGCGTTGGCCACTAGATTTTTCATCATCCAATAGAGGTGGATGCCTTGTTTGTATTAGGTGACCTGGAAATGGGAATTGCCACGGTTAGGAACCATAATTTCACATTTCACTTCCTGCTCTTCCTCCTCGGCTTGGCGGGTGAGGTCCGCTTCCCACCCAACAATAACCCTTCGAACTTGCTTCAGAATCTCGCTCACATAGGCATATGCAACGTCCCCACTATGTTGGGCCTGGGGCTTTCGGCCTGCTCTATTCAGTTGCTAAGAAGAGGGATCTCATTTCTCCACATATGAGCCTCATTTCCAATTCCTTCTGCATCTTTCCACCACTACTTCTTCCTTTTAAAAATTATATTTTAAAATAGAAAAATAAGTATAATTAATTCGTATATTTAATAACAACACAATTTCCCATTTTAACATTACTTAGCAAAATCTTTAGCCTTCCATACTCATACTTAAAAAAAAAAATTATCCTACCTCCAAATATTTTATTAAATAATGGTAAGGAAATATATTGTTAAATAATGGTAAGGTGCTATTAGTAAGTGATATATATATATATATATATATATATATAGATATAGGAATCTCGCAATATAATTTCAGGGGAGAATGTGATTATTTGTTACTTAAAATACATTTGATTATTTTCTACATCTGGAGAAGAGGCGACCAAAGTGTAGTAGGAGCCGAGGCAGAGAGACATGAGAGGCCCATATTTCATGGAGAGAGTTGTGATTGCTTGGTGTGAAGAGGTGACCAAAGTGAAGTAGGAGTCGAGGCAGAGAGACATGAGAGGCCCATATTTCATGGAGAGAGTTGTGACTGCTTGGTGTGGAAGCTGTCTTGTCACAAACATGTATAAACCATACCTATTTTTTTTTTACCATACCCATGACTATTAACAACTATATAAACATACCTACTTCATGTTTATAATACAAATCCACTCATCTCTACATATTGGGTTTAATTACCAAATCTTCTATGATTAATACAAGACTCATTAATATCTGTTTTATCAATAATGCAACTCAACAATGATTTAAATGATTGAGGAGCCAATTACTATAATCCAGCGTCATGATATGAATGTTGATA
Organism: Pinus albicaulis; assembly: GCA_034641835.2. Classification (NCBI taxonomy): domain Eukaryota; kingdom Viridiplantae; phylum Streptophyta; class Pinopsida; order Pinales; family Pinaceae; genus Pinus; species Pinus albicaulis. The sequence goes on along the minus strand of CM076578.1, from coordinate 1,232,791,647 downwards.
CTGGTATAAAGTGTAGCATTACGATATTGTCTATGAATTATATATACATGTTGAACTTAGGATAGCTATAATTGCATATCCGTAAATATTTATGGAAACAGTATCAAGACTTGTATCTTTGCAAATCACTAGATTCTATGTAAGTTTATTTTATATTTAACGATGAACTTTCTCGAGCTTGGGATATTTTTGATGGCTTGGCTGTACGTTGTGGAGACAGTTGTTTAGCACTTGTCGATCATTCTTGCCATTGATTTGAAACCCTAGGCATCTGAAAGTCAATATGACAACTGGAGAGGTTAGGGTAACTAACCCTCTCCCCGCTCATTGTTCTGGCTCATTTGTTTCTGCCCTCAGATGGAGGTTACCACTCTGCAACTATTGCGCAAACTCCTTTAGGTAATTCTCACATTCCAGCTTGTGTTGTTTGGCTTACAAGAAGAGATAACATTGTTATTTTTGTTCGGTATGGTGGGTGTGTTTTACTAGTTTTTCCTTGCAGGATTTATCATTAAACTTCCATTTCTTTCTCTACACACAGGCTTTGCCTCTATTCTCCAGAAAGTTATTTGAGCTCAGGTTGTTCCATATATTTTCAATTTGAGTTGTCTTCTTCTATGAAAATTATTTCTAAGAGGGTTTAGGGTGAAGTGTTAGCTGTCTACTGAGTAGTTACAATTGTTGCAGGTTTAACTCCAGGTTTTGGGTTGTATTCCCGGAGTGTTACTCCTATACAATGTTGAGAAAAGTCGATGGAGGAACCAGAATCGCTGACTCGGGCCCTCCAAGTCTGTGGCCATTGTTTTCCAAAGATAAGCTATGTTATTTCAAATGTCATTTACTGCAATAGTTTTGGGTATTTTCTTTCTCGTTTACATTTGCAATTTTTTTTTTCACATTACCCTACTCATCCCCTTCTTCTACTGTTTTCAGGTACGCACCGAGAGGAGCGAGTCATCTCATCATTCCCTCTCTCTGCCACCTCACTGTGTATCTTAATAAGTACTCCTTTACCCTTTTAGTTTGAAATATTAGTGTAAATTATTTTCATTCCTGAGTTCTAAGGACCGCGTCCTCTGTCTGCACAGGAGCAGTGTTTGTTTCCCATACCCTACATGCAAGGTTTTACGTGAGGCTCTTCGGACTTTTGAAGAGGTTTTCAACATATATATATGGAATTAAATATTTCTTTTGTTTAAGTTAGTGTTTCCACTGTGCCGCCCTCCCAACGAGGAGTTTTGCGATCTATGACGCTATGTTCTGTTACTAAATTATGTATTTAGTTTTCATTTTGGCACACTTGTGCATTGTTCATAATATGTAACCCTTATGGATATGATGTATATTACATAAAATTATTACTGTCGACACATTTTGTTAGTTTTAAGGCTATAAATATATCTGGTATCTTTCAGCTAGAAATGTCTATCATTGCTCATACTTTATATTCTGTGTTTTGTTTTATATCGTGGAAGTTTGAATCCTGTTGTGGGAGTCTTTCAGTTGGAAACTCTATATCTATTCCGACAAGGCTATATATATATATATATATATATATATATATATATATATATATATATATATATATATATATCATTTTTTGTTGTAGTTTCCATATATGCATTTTCTCCTTTAGATGCTCTAGCAATTTCTTTATAATGGCTCTTATTTTTAATGTTGTAGTTATTTGACCAGAAGACCCTTAACTCGACCCTGCCACCATGGGGCTCTGTTCTAAACTTTTGAGTCCCTTTTTTTCTTTATTATCATTACATAAGCTTTAAACAATGTTATTTCTTTTCTGTAATTATATAACTTGTTATTCCAAATTTTCTTTTAAAAAGGTTTAACTAAACCTGTCACGAATGAATAATTTTTTTTCGAAAACAAGGTAGTTAAATTATGCCAATGCTATTTACATAGTATATTATTTAGCCTTCTACAAAAATTCAGGATTTCTCTATGCTCTGTGTATTACTCATTTTACTACCATATTTCTATATGCATCTCAAGATACTATTTTCTCATAATTTACAGAAAACTTCATATTTACTTAGCCTCTTAATGAACTCAGACTTCACTTTCCAAATCACACAGATTCATCATTAAAGAATTAAATACTTACCTCTAACCTTTATATCCTTAACTTATGGTTCCTTTGAACCTTAAGAGAGGCTATCATGTCCTCTTCTCCCCTCGTGCTTCACACCAGGTCTTAGGTAGCAAGAATATTTCGAGAGTTAAGCCTCAAGACTGCTATCCAGCTTATACTCTCTTTGGGTTATTAGAGCTCAACTGGTATCCAGTAGTTCTAGACAACTCCTTCACAATATTTTTGATGTACCCCATTTCTTCTTTTTTTTTCTGTAGAACCCCTTCCCTTCTCAGGATTTCCCTTTTATCCTCTCGAGGAAGGTAACTGCCACAAACTGCCTTTACCTTTTTTATTGCGGATCTTGGAATTATTATACCATTTATTTAAAGTCATCATTCAATATAATTATTCATATTCTATTTATTTTCCAAAAAGATAAAATTTCAGTTTTACTAATGAATAATCATATTCGTTAATAATTCAAATGTTTTTATAAAAGTATATTGACCATACTTAGAAAATAAATCAGGGTGTTACATCTTCCCCCTCTCAAGGTAAACACCGTCCTCGGTGTTATTTCATCACGAAAATAGTTCAAGATATACTTCTTGAACAAAATATTCATCCTCCCAAGTAGCTTCCCCCGGGCCAAAGTGCTCCCACTGCACTTTAACTTGGGGGATGACTCGCCTCTAGAGCGTTATTTCTCTCTGATCGAGGTTACACTGAGGTTATACCAGACATTCGTTGTCTAGTTTGAACTGCAAAAGTAGATTCATAATTCCCCTATTTATTGTAAACCAGAATGTAAACATAACTTACATGTACGCTCTACCAGTGTATCACATGTTCGGGGTCATGTATGTATTGCTTCAGTAGAGATACATGGAACACATTATGTACCAAAATATGACTAGGTAGGTCCAGTCAATAAGCCACCGGCCCTATCCATTCCAATATTTGGAATGGCCCACAATATCACGGAGTCAATTTGGCACAAGTTTTCCATCTCAAAGTGCTTTTCTTTGGTTTTATTCTCACGTACACGTGATCACCCACCTAAAATTTTCGGAAAGTTCTTTTCCGATCTGCGTATATATTTTGTCTGTCTTGGCCTTCTTTCAAATTTTGTCTAATCCTTTTCATTTCCCACTCCATTTCCTCTAACATATCCGGCCCTAACATCAATTTGGTTTCCAGATTGCTCCAATTCATGGGAGTCTGACATTGTCGTCCGTGTAATACTTCGAAAGGGATCATCTTAAGAGATTTTTGATACCTTTTATTAAATGCAAATTCAAATAGATGTAAATATTCCTCCCACTTGGTGGGTTGCTGCATCCAATACATGCACAGAATGTCTTCCAGTATTTGATTCACCCTCTTTGTCTCTCTGTCAGTTTGAGGGTGGTAAGCGGTGATGAATTGGATTTGAGTTCCCAAACCAGTAAGCAGTGCCTTCCAGAAGGTTGATGTAAACTTCACATCTCTATTGGAGATGACGATTCTTGGAATTCCTTGTAGCCTGAATACTTTTCTCATGAAGATATCAGATATTTGTACAGTCTTGTAAGTTGAATGTACCAGTATGAAATGAGCCACTTTACTAAGTCTATCCACTACCACCATTATTGAGTCATTGTGTATTTTAATTCTTGGCAATCCCGTGATGAAATCGAGAGAGATGACTTCCCATTTCCATTTTGATACATGGATAGAGTGAAGTAATTTTGCTGGGTGCTGGTGCTATACTTTAACTTGCTGAAATTCCAAGCGTTTGGTCAAGTATTCAAAAATATTCCTATGCATTCCAGGCTAGAAATAGTCTTTCCTAATTTTTGTTTGCATCTTTTGATATCCGGGGTGTCTTGCATAAGAACTTCAGTGATACTCATCCAATATCAGTTCTCTTAAGCTCAACCGATTTGGAATACATATCTTTTTCCGGAAATTCAAGAGTTTCTCACTATTAACTTTGTAATCTGATGACTTACCTTACTTTTTGGCCTCCTTTGTTTGCTGCCAAAAAAACCGATATTCATGATCTCTCTTTGTTGCTTCCATGATTTGCTCCTAGAACTTAGATTAAACCTGATTAACATAAAGTTCATAAATGCAATGTAGTTTTTTGCTTAAAGCATCAAGAACTTGGTTCTCCCTTCCCTTCACATTCTGAATGTCAAAATCAAATTCTCTTAGGAACGAATTCCATCTTTCTTGGCAGGCATTTAAATCTGATCACTTGAAATAACTAGTCAAACTGCTATGATCAGTTCTTAGTATAAACCGTTTTCCCAAGAAGTAGTGTCTTCAGACTCGAAGGGCATGTACTATTGATGTTAACTATAAATCATAGGTAGAGTATCTATGCTCATGATCCTTCATTTTCCTAGATTCATATGATATAACCTTACCTCTTGGGTTAATACTGCCCCCACCCCTTCATTACAGGCATCTATGCAGACTTAAAAATTCCCACTTGGGTATGCTACCTTTAGTACAGGGGAATTAGTTAAAAATTGTTTTAGTCGTTCAAAAATGGTTTGACATTCCTCAGTCCACTTAAAGAATCTCCCCTTTTGCTGCAAGGAGGTAATAGGGAAGGCTATTTTAGATAATCCTTCAATGAACCACTGGTAGTAACCAACTAGGCCCATGAATGAATGTATGTCAGCTACGTTCCTAGGAACTCTCCATTCCGTAATTGTTTTGATCTTTTTGGGATCCGCGGAAATCCCTTCAGCAGATATTACATGGCCCAAATATTGGATTTGTTCTTTGTAGAAATCACATTTACTAAATTTGGCATAGATTTGGTGTTCCCACAGGATTTTCAACACCATGCGTAAATGTTCTTTGTGTTCCTAAACATTTTTAGAGTAAATTAAAATATCATCAATGAAAATTAAAACAAATTTATCCAAAAATGGGTGAAAAATTACGTGCATTAGGCTCATGAAATTTGTTGGTGCGTTAGTTAATTGGAAAGGTAGCACCACAAATTCATAATGTCCATACTTGGTACGGAAGGCTATTTTGGATATGTCTTCATATTTAATTCGTATCTAATGATACCCAAATCTCAGGTCAATCTTGGAAAATACCGTTGCTCCTTTCACCTAGTCAAAAAGGTCATCAATATGGGGCAACAAGTATTTATTTTTGACAATTAGTTTATTGAGTTGTCGGTAGTCCATACACATCTGCATTGTCGCATATTTATTTTTAACAAATAGTACTGGTGCACCCAAAGGGGACAAACTTGGCCTAATATACCCTTTATCCAATAGTTCTTGCAACTGTATTTTCATTTCTGTTAATTCTGGCACACTCATTCTGTATGGTGCTCTTGATACAGGTGTTTCCCATGGTATTAAATCTATGGTGAAATCAATATCTCACCTTAGAGGTAATCCTGGTATGTTTTCAGGAAATACGTCCCTGAATTCCTAGACAATGGGTATATTTTCCATCAATAAGGTCTTGCCCTTGGAGTTAGAAAATCCCACCTGAATTGCATATAGTTGGCAACCCTTTCGAATACATTTACTCAGTTGAGATGCAGTAATGGGACATAATCGAAGTGGATTTTTAATTCGTTACAACTCTTGACAATTTCCATCTTCAGCCTTAAAATGGATAATTTTATCTTTACAGTCTACTATGGACTAGTGTTTTTCCAACCAGTCCACTCCCAATAAAATTTTATAGGAGCCCAAAGGAAGGATATTCAGTTCTACAGTTATTTATTGTGCTACTACATACAAAACACAATTCGAGAATTTGGCATTAACTTGTCTTTTTGCTCCCGTAGCTAATTGTACTAGCCATGGATCTTTAAATTTCTAGCTTTGCAGCTTACAATTTTCAACTACTCAGGGATTTATGTAACTTAAACTCGCACCAGGATCAACCAAATTAGAAAAAATTCAGGATTGTAGCTTACCTTCAATTTCTATCATATTTGGCTATAAATCCTCTTACCGATCTTCCAGCGCAACATTGATCCGTGGTATATTTCGAGCAACATCATCCACCGTAGATGATTCCTGTAGATTGGTTGTCACTTCATTTCTTCCTCGATGTGGGAAATTCTTAAGTTAATGTGCCTCGCCACAATCCCAACATTGTAATGGTGGTTTTTGATATTGACCAAGGTCTCGCCTACTAGATACGTCATCTGGTCTTTCTTCAGCTGTCCGTTTGGACCTTTGTAGATTTTTCCCAAATTGCTTGTTTGTTGAATTCTTCACGACATTTTGTAATTTCCTGATCTGCTATTCTAAAATTTGAGGGACCTTTCTGCACTTTCTTTGATGACCAATTTCTGACAACTTCACCCTTTTCCTTAGATTACTGATAGCACATCCGTACCTTCCTCATTACTTCATCCATCTCCTTTGGATAAAAAAATTCAATCCTTTCCTTCATGTGACCAGGAAAACTACTCAAGAATCACTACACTTTTTCTTTGTCATCCCTTAAGTATGGTACATACCTTAATAAGGAGGTAAACTTAGTAATGAATCTATCCATAGATAATTGACCTAAATTTCAATCATGAAACTCTTGAGATTTTTCTTTATAGAATCACTCTATTAGATATTTGTCTTTAAAGTACTACTTAAATTCATTTCAGGTCACATTTTGATCCTCAATCCCACGCACATTTTTCACTTCCTCCCACCATAATATAGATTTCTATCGAAATTGATATATTTCCAGGTAGGTCTTGAGTTTGTTGTTGTATTCATATACTTGTAAATATTTATTCATGTTTACTATCCAAGATTTTTCCATTTCCTCAGCTTCCCCATCGAAAGTGGGAGGCTTAATTTTTCGGAATTCACCTTGTAATTCGACTTTTTGTTTCTTCAATTCCTGTTGATCTAAAAAAATTTTGGATTCAGCTTCATTATACATTCTACCTTTATTACTTTGTTGAGTATGGCTCATTTTTGGGTTATCATGAGTTTGTTGTTGTTGCTCACCTTCCCCATGAGTGTCCCTATCGGGGCTAGGTTGTGCAGTGGGAGGAATTTTTTTATATGAAATACTCTTAAGTATTCTTTCTTGCTCCCTCATTAGGCTTTCATTATCACTTCAGACCTGAATCATCTCTTCTTGAAGTTTTTGTACTGTATCCAACAATCTGCTGGTTTGCTAGTGTTGGTCCACACTTAGTTGTACCCACATTTCAGGATTAATCTCGAGATTGGTCTAGGGTGGGAATTCCCCCGTCATTCTTGGTGTCTGATGATTGGATACTCTCCTCATTGAATACTTTTCAAATTTTTGTCACTATATATTTTATTTGTACAATTTTAAACAAATATTGAGAAATACCAGAGTTATCTTTAGTGGCCTATCTGGCCCCAACGTGTAAGCACGCTCTGATACCACTTGTCACAAACTAAGATATAAACTATATCTAATTTTTTTTATAGATACTGTTTATATCTTAGTTTGTGAAAATTGATAGCAGAGCGTGGTTACAAGCTAGGGCCATATGGGCCACTAAAGTTAACTCTGGTGTTTCTCAATCTTTGTTAAAATCGTACAGAGAAAAGAGACAATGATAAAAAATTGAAAAGTCTTCAATGAGGAGAGGATCCAATCATCAGACACCAAGAATGATAGGGGAGGTCCCACCCGAGACCAATCTTGATATTAGTCCTGAAATGTTGGTATAACTAAGTGTGGACCAACACCAACAAACCAACAAATTTCTGGAAGAGCAACAAAGATATAAACCAGTTGTCACAAACTAAGATATAAACCATATCTATTTTTTGTTTACCATACTCATTACTATTAAAAACTATATAAACATACCTACTTCATGTTTATAATACAAGTCCAATCATCTGTACATATTGGTTTTAATTACCAAATCTTCTATGAATAATATGACTCAACAATATTTGTTTTATCAATAATGCAACTCAACAATGATTTAAATGATTGAGGGTTAAATTACTATAATCCAACATTACAATATGAATGAAGATACTTGTATAAAGTGTATCATTATGATATTTTCTATGAAATTTATATACATGTTGAACATAGGATAGCTATAATTTCATATCCGTAAATATTTATGCCAACAATATCAAGACCTGTACCTTTACAAATCATTGGATTTCATGTAAGTTAATTTTATATTTAACGATGAACTTTCTCGAGTTTGGGATATTTTCGATGGCTTGGATGTACGTCGTTGAGACAAATTTTTAGCACTTATCAATCATCCTCGCCGTTGATTTAAAACCCTAGGCATATGATGGTTAGTATGAGAGCTCGAGATGTTAGGGTAACTAACCCTCTCCACGCTCACTGTTCTGGCTCATTGTTTGTTGCGTTGAGATGGAGGTTGCCACTCTGTGACTGCTGTGAAAACTCCTTGAGGTAATTATCACATTCTAGGTTGTGTTGTTCATCTTAAAACAAGAGATAACATTATTATTTTGTTCGGTATGGTGGGGATTTTTTACTGGTTTCTCCTTGTGCGATTTATCATTCAACTTCCATTGCTTTCTCTGCACAGGCTTTGTGGTTCTCCAGGAAAGTCAGTTGAGATCATGTTGTTCCATCCATTTTTAATTTGAGCTATCTTCTTCTATGAAAATAATTTCTGAGAGGTTTTATGGCGAAGTGCTAGATGTCTATTGATCATTTACAATTGTTTCGGGTTTAACTCTAGGTTTTGGGTTGTATTCCTAGCTTATTACTCCTGTACAATGTTGAGAAAAGTCAACGGAGGAACCTGAATCACTGACTTAGGCCCTCCAAGTCTGTGGCCACCATTTTCTGAAGGTAAGCTATGTTATTTCATAGGTTATTTACTGCAATAGTTTTGGGTATTTTCTTTCTCATTTACATTTACAATTTTTTTCTTCACATTACCCTACTCATACCCTTCTACTGTTTTCAGGTACACACTGAGAGGAGAAATTCCTCTCGTCATTCCCTCTTTCTGCCACCTCATTGTGCATCTTAACATGTACTCCTTTACCCTTTTAGTTTGAAGGATTAGTGTACATTGATTTCATTCCTAAGCTCTAAGGATTGTGTCCTCTCTTTGGATAGAAGTAGCATCTGTTTCCCATACCGTACATGCAAGGTTTTACTATGAGTCTCTTCAGAGTTTTTAAGAGGTTTCAAGCATATATATATATATATATATATATATATATATATATATATAGATGGAATTAAATATTTCTTTTTTTTAAGTTATTGTTTCCACTGTGTCGCCCTCCCAATGAGGAGTTTTACAGTCTATGGCACTCTCTTGTGTTACAAAATTATGTATTTAGTTTTCATTTCGGCACAATTGTGCACTGTTGATAATATGTAACCCTTATGGCTATGATGTATATTAAATATAGTTATTACTGTCGGCACATTTTGTCAGTTTTAAGGCTATAAATATATCTGGTATCTTTCAGCTATAAATTTCCGTCATTACTCATACTTTATATTTTGTGTTTTGTCTAATATGGTGGAAGTTTGAATACCGCTGTGGGAGTGTTTCAGTCGGAAACTCTATATGTATTTCGACAAGGCTATGTATATATATATATATATATATATATATATATATATATATATATATATATATATATATATATATATATATATATATATATATATATATATATATATATATATATATATATATATATATATATATATATATATATATTCGGCCTTGCCACCGCGAGGCTTGATTCTAAACTTCTGAGTCCATTTTCTTCTTTATTATCATTACAGAAGCTTTAAACAATGTTATTTATTTTTTGTAATTATATGACCCGTTATTCCCTCTCTCTGCCACCTCATTATGCATCTTAAGACGTACTCCTTTACCCTTTTAGTTTGAAGGATTAGTGTACATTGATTTCATTCCTAAGTTCCGAGGATTGCGTCCTCTCTTTGGATAGAAGAAGCATATGTTTCCCATATCGTACATGCAAGGTTTTACTATGAGTGTCTTTGGAGTTTTGAAGAGGTTTCAAGCATATATATATGGAATTAAATATTTATTTTATTTAAGTTATTGTTTCCACTATGCTGCCCTCCCAATGAGGAGTTTTACAGTCTATGGCGCTCTGTTGTGTTACTAAATTATGTATTTAGTTTTCATTTTGGCACAATTGTGCATTGTTCATAATATGTAGCCCTTAGGGCTATGATGTATATTAAATATAGTTATTATTTTCAGCACATTTTGTCAGTTTTAAGGCTATAAATATATCTGGTATCTTTCAGCTATAAATTTCCATCATTACTCATACTTTATATTCAGTGTTTTGTTTTATATGGTGGAAGTTCGAATACCGTTGTGGGAGTGTTTTAGTTGGAAACTCTATATGTATTTTGGCAAGGCTATATATATATATATATATATATATATCATTTCATTTTGTAGTTTCCATATATGTATTTTCTCCTTTCAATGCTTCTACAATTTCTTTATAATGGCCCTTGTTTTTAATTTCTTAGTTATTTGACCAGAAGACCCTGAACTCGGCCCTGCCACCACAAGGCTCGGTTCTAAACTTATGAGTCCATTTTATTCTTTATTATCATTACAGAAACTTTAAACAATGTTATTTATTTTTTGTAATTATATTACCTGTTATTCCAAATTCTCTTTTAAAAATGTTTAACTAAACCTTTCATGCATGAATAGAAACTTTTTGAAAACAGGGTAGTTAAATTCTGCCAATACTATTTACAAAGTATACTTTTATCATTCTACAAAAATTCAGGATTGGTCTATGCTCTGTGTAAATTTTCCTAAGTTTACTACCATATTTCTATATGCATCTCAAAATACTATTTCCTCATAATTCACAGAAATATTCGTATCTTAGCCTCTTACTGAACTCAGACCTCACTTTCCAGATCACACAAATTCATCATTACATAAGTAAATGCTTACCTCTAACCTTTATATCCTTAAATGATGGTTCCTCTCAACCTTGAGAGAGGCTATCATGTCCTCTTCTCCCCTCTTGCTCCACAATTGGTATTGGGTATGAGGAATATTTCTAGAGTTAAGCCTCAGGATCATTGTCGAACTTATACTCTCTCTGGGTTATTAGAGCTCCACTAGTACCCACTAGCTCTAGAGAACTCCTTCACAACATTCTTGTTGTAACCCATTTCATATTTTTCTGCAGAACCCTTTCCCCTTCTTAGGATTTACTTTTTATCATCCTAGGGAAGGTAACTGCCAGAAACTACCTTTACCCTTTTTACCCGGATCTTGGAATTCTTTTACCATTTAGTTAAATTCATCGTTCAAGATAATTATTCATATTTTATTTCTTTTCCAAAAATATAAAATTTCAGTCTTACTAATGAATAATCATATTCATTAAAAATTCAAATGTTTTTATAAAAGTATATTGACCATATTTAGAAAATCAATCGGGGTGTTACATCTCCCACCATGTGAAGTTTTTCAATAATCGGCCACTGAAAAGGCCCCAGAGGAAGCTTCTGTTTTCTTCCCTGGAATAAGAAGCCACATGCTACCACCACTGCAAGGAGACAAGTTTAATATGAAAGTATGGGCATTCATGAAACGACCACTCAGAAACCAATTCAGTCACCATTCTCACTCGAAGCTCCCTACACAGACGACTCCACAAGCTAACCTCGCCTTAAATTTGTAATAGAGATGGAAAAAGAACCAAGCAATGATGTGTGATATCTTACCTAATAGTCCCACGCAAAATCCGAGAGGCCCACATAGTTTATCCGTAACCCAGATAAAATTTTCATTTATTTTTAATTTTATGTGATCTTAAAAGAATATTTTAAAAAGTTGTTTAACAAAGTTACAAAATGTTAGATTTTTTGAATGGTTTTTTTAATAGTGGAAATGGATTTAGACCAAATTTTTGGGATACCCAAAACAATGATGTTTGACAGCTGTAACCTAGTTTTTCAAAAACAATCTACTAGATTTTATCATAATCTTGTAAGAATTTCCATCATTTTCAAGAATAATAGGGGAGGGGCGCCATTACTTGGGCACCCTCCATTCCACCCAGGAAAACCATGTGGTCACCACCGGGAAAATTGTACAACACGTGCGACTTGGATGTTTCCACCTGTTGCGGTTGGTCAGGTTAATAAATTTCGTGGTTTAGGGTACGTTCAGGGATTAGTCCACCTTGTTTACCGCCATGGGTCTACATCACTGTACATTCTTTTCTGGTCCCGGTTTTTGGGCAGTGACCTCTGCTAGTAGCTAGTTTGTGAGGCGTCAGTGCTTGTTCACCTGGTCTGCCTATGTGAACATGTTCACGATTATATCCATTTTTCTTGTGGTTTGGTACTCTTCATCCCTGCGCCGCTTTGTGGACCTGTTCGTTTGGTTCAACTGTTCTTGGATGCTCTTCAATTGTTCTTGGTTGGTCTTCAACTGTTCTTGGTTGGTCTTCAACTATTCTTGGTTGCATGACATTGTGAGACTATTCATCCGGTGTTTTCATTTGCAATATGTTTTAAATGGTTCACGGTTGCAGGAGTTCTTAAACAAGTGGCTTGAATGGTTTTTTTCGAAATATCCAGTGGGAGTTTCAAGTTGGTTCAATGGTCACCATGGAGGTTTCGAGGTCCATTTAGGTAATTTTTCAATTGCTATGTGTTTTTTTGAATTTTTCCTGTATTTTTGTTGTTAGTTTTTGCTAATTTGTGTTTTTTGTAGTGTTTGTTGCAGGTAATGGCGAAGTCTTGCGAAGTCTGGAATTTTGAGATTTCCATCTAGCTTCTGCACCTCCCCAGTAGGAATTCTATTCCTATCAGCCAGTTTTTGTGTTTTTTAACACTTAAATTTTGCGTTGGAATATTTGGCTCTTTGGCTCTCTAGTTACGATTTTATCGGCTTCTGTGGAATTTAAAACTTAAATTTTGTGTTTTTTAACACTTAAATTTGGGGTTTTATAATATTTCACTCTTTGGTTGTAGTTTTATCAGCTTCTGTGGTTTTATACACTTAAATTATGTGTTTTTTAACACTTAAATTTGGGGTTTTAGAGTAGGGTTTTAGAATATTTCGCTCTTTGGTTGGGGTTTTATCGGTTTTTGTGGTTTGATTTGCAATTTAGCTCTCTCATATTTTCTGCAATAATTATTAGCTTACAGTGTGTAAATTGGTCTATGTTTTTATAGTTTTAGAATAGGTTTTATTGCTATCCAATGGCCCTTAGCCTTCATACAGTATATCTTTCACATTACCTATTGAATCTCCTGCTATTTTATTTCTTCCGCTCAACTCATAAGGAGAGGTAGAGGGCTAAAAAATGATAAAAGCACTCTCTATAGAATTACTCCTCTCTATAGTATAAATGAGAGGGATTTAGAGATAATACAAGTATGTTATAATAACTCTAGGCCATAAAATCTTGTTCCTTATGCTTTGGTTATACACTCTCACAAGTTTTCAAGTTCCACAAAGAAGTTTTGCAGTGTGTAGACAATTTTGGAAGTGCATTTGTTAATATTTTGGAAGGGTGTCTTGTGCCATGTCTATGCTTTTGGACTCCTGTTTCATTGACCTGGGATTTAGAGAGGATACAAGTCTATTTATAATAATGCTAGGCCTTCAAATATTGTTCCTTATGCTTTGGTTATAAAATCTCACAAGTTTTCGGGTTCCATAAAGAAGTTTTGCAATGTGCACATAATTTTGGAATTGTGTATGTTAATATTTTCATTTAGTTTTAGGGTGTCTCCTGTGATGTCCATGATTTTGGAATCTTGTTTCATTGACCTAGGATTTAGAGAGGATACGATTCTATTTATAATAATTCTAGGCCTTCAAATCTTGTTCCTTATGCTTTGTTTATACAATATCACACATTTTTAGGTTCCACAAAGAAGTTTTGTATTTTGTACACATTTTTGGAAGTGTGTATGATAATATGTTCATTTAGTATTAGGGTGTCTCATGCCATGTCCATGATTTTGAAATCTTGTTTCATTGACTTAGGATTTAGAGAGGATACGAGTCTGTTTATAATAATGCTAGGCATTCAAATCTTGTTCCTTATGCTTTGGTTATAAAATCTCACAAGTTTTTAGGTTCCACAAAGAATTTTTGCAGCATGCACACAATTTTGGAAGTGTGTATGTTAATATGTTAATTTAGTATTAGGGTGGCTCGTGCCATGTCCATGTTTTTGGAATCTTGTTTCATTTCCCTAGCATATAGAGAGGATACAAGTCTGTTTATAATAATGTTAGGCCTTCAAATATTTCCCCTTATGCTTTGGTTATACAATCTCATAAGTTTTGCAGGTTCCACAATGAATTTTTTCATTGTGCACACAGTTGTGGAAGTGTGTATGTTAATATGTTCATTTAGTATTAGGGTGTTTTATCTATGGCTAGGTATGTATACACCAGTCACTTAAACCCATCATGAAGGTGTTAATGAACGAAAAATGAAGAAAACTGGTCAGAAGCCATGTATACTCATTAAAAACCTTAAATTCCCTCATTAACCATCTAAATTATCATCTTGGAAGTTGAACCTCAAGGGTCAAGCTTTTATAGACCTAGTTTGCTTTTATCTTGATGGTATTTTTGTCAACATTCCACACTCCATCCCTTATACATGATAATTATAGAGAATGACACTTTCCATTATGGTTCACCTGAAATTAGTCTATTATATATTGATCCTTCAAATGCTTCAACTGATAATGTATTTTGAGCAAGGTGAGCACGATCCAAAAGAGTCTCTTCAATACCTCTACAAACTTGGATTATGGTCTTGTCAAGGGTATTAGATTTTTTATGATGGATTATACAACAGAAATTTTAGATTAGAGAAGGGATATTAAAAAATATCTATATGTGCTTACTCAGAATGGAAAAATCTTTCCATCCAGGTTTTTCTTGTATATGGTCCTTGCTTGGTGGTTGCAAATAAAAAAATAAAAATTGGTGTTAAAAATTCCTTCACCACCTACACAAATATTGTCATTATTATGAGTGTGAATATGGATTGGTGTTTCAAAGTTTCTCTGCATATTGGTATTTTCCTTCATTGTAAGTCTTCTAACCCTCATACTCCTAGAATTATAAATCTTGTTCTCTTGTTAGTATCAATTTCTGGGTGATATCATGTTGATGATTGATTCTGAGAGTTATGTTGTAGAGATGATGATATTTTCATTTGTATTAACTAAGTTTGTTGTAGGGTTATGTATTGGAATTTTTTATGCTGAAATTATTTATTTTGCAAAGAAGTGATGGAAAAAGGTCACATGTAGTAGAGAGCTATATACATACTCTGCATTTTATATTGAACATATTGTTTGTATGTGTGAGTGAGTGTTGTCTTGACTCTTGGCTGTTGTATTGAGACTCGAGAGGGATGATTGATTCTGAGAGTTGTGTTGTAGAAATGATGATATTTTGATTTTTATTAACTGATTTTATGTGTTCAGGAAAAGCTAAGTACATACAATATCAAATAACTAACAGTACTAACAACATTATAATAGACTATACATGTTCCTTCTAAGATAGATGTTAATATTCATATGAATGAAGTTTGTATAAAGAGGTATGCTTTGTTGCATGTTGTATGTGGATAGATATGTGATATATGGTTTGCAAAGTATGATGAAAACATTTGAATTATACTTAGTGTAGTAGAGGAAATATTGGATCTATTAATATAAAAAAGTCCAAACATATAGACATTTAGAAAATATTCATAAACTAACAGAACAAATAGTATACAGTATCAAAAAACTAATAGAACTAACAACATTCTCATGTCCTTATGTCAAAATGTTCCATTATAATAGACTATATATGTTCCTTTTAAGATCGATTTTGGTTACAATGTTGCATATAGTATGGAATAAATCAACCTTCATGTGACAAGAAAAATAGACAGTCCATCAAAAATCCACATCTTAATGTGGTTACAACAAAAAAATATAACACCCCTATTATTTATGGTCTTGAGAATCTTCAGTTCTAAACCCAGAGTTGCGTTTTGAGCCAAGTACGTTGGCCTTCCTAAGAAGGGATTATTAGGTTGGGGTTGATTGCTGCCATATAATTGATACCAATTTGTCCCTTCCAACAATGGAGGAATTGAGTACCAATACCTCACACTTTCGCTAAGTGGAGGTGTATGATGAGCATACATTTAATTCACACCTCCTGTGGTAGGAATAAGGAAAGTCGGTAAACCCCCATTTTGATAGTGAGGCAATTGAACATTTATGAGGTCTTGGAATAATGGTGTATTATTTTCAATATTTTCAATGTGTTGGACATTTCCTTGGTTTCATCAACTTTTCTTGCATTTATGTAAACCATATCAATCATCCCTTGTTCCTTTTCAAGCATTTGTTTAGCCTTTCTTGCTTCCTTTTCCTATCTTGAAATTTGTTTTTATTTTTCCTTCTCTTGCCTTTCTCTCTCTCTTTCAAGCCTTTCATCTGCTCGACGTTGTGCTGCAACAGTCCTTGTTGCCTTCTTCTTCTTGCCTAGATCCTTTTTTTCTGTTTTAATTCCTGAATTTAATTTTTTCCTTTTTTAGACTTAACTAAGAGTTTTATATAGTCTTCTGAGGTGAGTAACTGTGAACTTCGGCCCAAAAAAATACTACTGGGTGTTCCTTACTTCATTTTCATTGACGCTCTTTCTACTGGCAGCGTTAGGAACCACCCAAGTAACTTATCCACCCCACCCCCCACCTGCATGTCATTGCTTGGCACTTGCCTTTCAGTATCTGTGACAATTGATTGAACTATATTTTTATCTTCATCTGATGCATCATTATGTGCTTTATCTTCTTCCAATGATCTATTGTCCACAAAAAATTGAACAATTTCACTGTTCAATTCAACCGGTTGTGAAGGCATGTTCATGCTTTTTTCAATGGTTCTTGAGACACTGTGTTTGTTAAAATTAATCATGGATTATTCCAGCCATGACGGTGGGTTTACTTGGCTTGGAAATGTCAATTAGTAATTTTTAATGTCATTAACAATATAAAAATTTTCATTTTCAACTACATTTGCATTAATAATATCAGCAATTTCATTTTCACATACAAATGAATTGTTAATTGCATGTTCAACAATGTCATTAACAATATCAACAACAAAAGTTCCATGTGCTTGATTTGGTAGAAAAACATCCATTCATGAATATACTGTGTTTCACATACCTGCTCATCATCATCATCAACATATAATTGTCCTTGAGAGAGGGAAATTATATTACCAGCTGTAACCACATCAACATGTTCATGTACTTCTTCTTGCACTTCAAAATCTATTTGGACATGCCCTTGTTCCTGACCACCCACATGAAATTCTTGGCTACAACCGGTATCGTGCATAATATCATCATAATTCAGTGGCAATATTCTTGTCCTCCTAAAGCCAACCTTGATATTTGATGGTGTAAGAGCCCTTTTAAAAGATTTACTTGCAAGCTCTGCTAGCTCGAACCTTTTCACCTCAACCCCTCGATTCTTTGTTATCCATGCAACATGGTTAGCCCTCAAATAGTTCTTCAAAGGGCCATACACACTAACATCAAGGGGTTGTAATATGTGAGTGGTATGAGTGGGAAATGTTAAAAGGTAAATGGCCACATTGTTTGCTTCCTCAATTGTCTGTACAACCATGTGGCTTCCATGTCCATATAATATCAATAGGTTTATTTTATTAGGTGAGACCCCACCTGACACAGATGCAACAAAGTGGGAAAGCCAATTTCAAAAAATTTCTTTTGTCATCCATGCATGGGGATATGCAGCCATGCATGCACCTGGTTCACAATTTTGTATATAGTTTTTCAACTGATTTTTACCTTTTAATAGATTAAATCCTGGGATTGAAGCACCAATTGCATTGACACAACATAAAATGGTTTATCCACTCTCTGCTCTTAGGAAAAATATTTGGCACATTTCGGTTCCCTCTCTTGTCAAAATTATCCGCATGCCACAATTCCTTTGCGCCTGTAAACTTGTTTCATCACAACTCCATATATGGTCTTCACCATAAGAATGTTTATTGTATGCACTAGAAAGAGTGTCATAAAACTTACATCACACTCTAGGGCACAAATTTAATGCTCTTTCTTTGAAAAGGCCCTCACATGTATGCAATACAAGGTCTGGATGCCTTTTTTTAAACCCATACCACCATGATTTACCAGGGAACCAATTTTTGAATGGGTTTGGCCTCCCTTGACATATTTTATCAACTGTGGATTTTAGTTGTATCAACTCTAGGCCATGTCCCAATTGGGCCATTTCTTTACACCACTCAACCACCTCGACCTCCTCCTCTTCAATCATAATTGTAAGAGGCCCTCTATGTTTGGTATGATTGAGATCATTTATCCAATAATGTATTGATGAGGGAGGAATACCATGTTTCTTTGTAGATGCCTAAATTGAATATACATTAAACTCTATGTCGTCAATTGCAACTAACATTTCTTCTTTTTTCCAACCTCTTATAGTGTTGATATTTTTAGTTGAAATTTCCCCTTGGACTGTGGTTGACAGTGGCTCTGTGAGTGATGGTGTGACAACATTAGCTTCAGCCACATGGCCATCGTCAAAAACATTTTTTGGAGCATTTTTTACATTTACATCACATGTACTTTCCTCATCTGATGAAGTGCATCGCAACTAGGCACCCATGGTCACTCTTCTGCCACTTCTCCCTGTACGAGCTACATAACTAACTCTTATCATAGATGCAACTACCTACAGAATTATTGCATGAATTTAGTTAAGAATAGTTGAAAATCATGCTTTCATAGAAGCCAAACATGTCTTTTCTTTATTACAGGAATTATCAACATGTATGTTAGTAGCAGCTCAAGATATTTTTGTACACATGGATTTTTGAAAATATCCTTAAAAAAACAAATCTACAGTTGGAATTAGTTTTATGTCTTCAAATATATCAGTGATTATTATTTTGATAACTTGTTTTTACACTTAAAATACAATAACTGTTTTGATAACTTTTTTTTACACTTAAAATACAATGATTGTTTTGATAACTTGTTTTTATGCTAAAAATACAATGATTTTTTTGATAACTTGTTTTTACACTTAAAATAAAATGATTGTTTTGATAACTTTTTTTAAAACTTAAAGTACAATGACAGTAAAGTATTACAATGTTGAAGAATGAATTTCCCCAATATAAAGGCATGGTATGGTTGGATGGGCAATACCATCGCTCTGCCCTTGAATTTCCCATCTCTTGGGATCTTGGTAAGGGCACCTTTCAGTAGTGAATTTACCTACTTGGACAAGGTTCTTTTCACTTCCCAATTTACTATCTTGCATAGGTCACCACTCTGATCCTGAATTTATCCACTTTTACAAGGGTGAGGGACTGATATTAGACCCTTATATTACTACCGAAAACCTACCATGATGGGATGGAGTACCAATCCTTCAGTATAATAGCAATAGCACTAGGGAGGGGGGGACAGTATTTACATAACTTACCTGTGGAAACAATACACTGCATATTATTTATAAAAGATAGTATTGTTTCCTCCTTTGGTATATACAATGGATTCCTTGAAGACTTGACTGAAAAAAATTACATCAGAATGGCTATTTTCCCTATTAAACAAGGCTAATAATATTTGGGTTAATATTGATACAGAATATATTAAACAAGACTATTCATATTTGGGTCAATCTTGATACAGAATAAATCTACACGCAATAGTTTTCATTGAGAGAGTTCTTTCATCAAGTCTTTCTGGACTTGTCTTCAAGGGATTAAAGAGCTTGCAGGAGTAACATATTGCGACAAGGATCTTCTAGATGATACTGCTAACATAGTTTATAGTGCACATATAGTTTTACAATCTGTATATGGGTTTGATATACAATGACTGTAATGTCTTACAATGTTGAAGACACTCACAGACATCCGAAGTTTGGATTGGGAAGACATAGTAATTTTGCAAGTTTTTTGGTTGTTCAGGGTAGCCTAGATCTATTCTCGGACCTAGTTATAAAGTGCATTGCTTAGACAAAGAAGTTTTTTTTTGTAATATAGTTAATTTTGTTCTACATTTTGTTAATTTTTTTGTTGTATACGTAAAATTTGTTATAAATTTTGTTAATTTTGTTTCTGTATATTTTCAAACTTACAGAGAATTGAGTTCCTGATTTTTTTGAATAGCATCATAGCGACAAACATATTGTACAATAAAAAATACATGCTCTATGGTAGATGGTAGCCAAAAATATTTGGGAAGACACGATAATTTTTCAAGTTGTTTGGTTGCTGAGGGTAGCCTTAGCTCTATTCTCGGACCTAGTTCTTAGACCTAGTTGTAAAGTGCATTTCCTATAACTATTGATAACAATCATCTCCTCAACTCAAATCAAAGGAGAGAATACATTGATGAAAGAGTTTTCAGTGATTTATTTGGGTGTTATGCTTCGTATGGATAATGGGGATCTCATGATAAGGATTGTGGCACATAAAAATTGAAGAATCACAATGGAATCATCCTCTTCCTCCCAACTGCATAAACCATTAAGCGTAAGGTGTTAATAAACTGCATAAAATGTATTGAAAAGTGGTTTGAATCTGTTGATAAGAAAAGCGACAATTGGAATAATACTTGGCCCAAAGTAGGTTTTAACATGGAAAAAATAGAGCTTTTAACATGGAACAAATAATCCAATGTAGTAGGAGTACTGTAGTATGAGGATGTTGGGGAAATAGTACATTAATACTGGAAACCTAGTCATAGACAAAGTTGTGAATGTGGATATAATTCAAGGGCCCAACTTTGTGCATAACTTTAACAAATAATTCCTTAATCAACAGACAACATATGCATATATTATATTCAGTCATGTAGATAATGAAGCCTAGACAACCTTTTCAAATAATTGTGTGGAGTCTCCTTGATAATTTAGTTGGTCATCTAGTTGTTCTTAAATTGTAGCTGGGAGATGGTTCATTTTCCAATTAATTCTAAATGAGAGGAACTAGTTGTATAACATTGTTTGGCTTGTTGGTGTTCTAATATAAACGAGTTTTGTAGCTAGCCATACTAGCCAATACGCTTCGTTATGGTTGTGTCATATTTCATTAAGAATAAAGGAAAATAGAAAAAAATATATATATTCATGAAAATTAAACTGCAAGAAACCTGAAATAACGAATTAGAAATGAAAATAAGAAAATAGAAATAAAGACTCAAAAATTAAAATAAAAGCGTAAGAAAACTAAAATAAAGACTCAAAAATTAAAATAAAACTATAAGAAAATTGTGTTGTAATTGAAAAAACAAACCTGAATATACTGTGAAATGTTTTGGGGTGTGTTCTGTGCTGGTTTGTCTCCAGGGCTAGTGAATAGTTTGAATGTGAAACATGCAACTTCAGCAGTGGTTGAACTTATTTTATAGTTTTTTGCAGTTGAATTTAATTGGTGACAATGATGGAAATGGATTGCGATGGCTTCATTTTTCATGTGTGATCAAGATTGAATTTGATGTGATCTAATGGCTAGGAATTTGTTTTTGTTGATCCATGTTCTTTGATATGTTTTAATGGGAAATAGAATAGGTTGAATGTCATTTATTGAAATTATTGGGTGGGTGTCATTTATTGTACACAGTGGGTTAAAATGTTGTTATTGGGTGGGTGTCATTTATTGAACTCAATGGGTTTAAATGTTGAATAATGCATCAGTTATGGTTGACATGCATTAACTTTTATTATGTGCAAGTATGGATATGCAGTTGGGATATACATCATCAGTTCTAATTAGTGCATTTGAAGTGACTGCTAGTTTGTACTTCTGCAATAGACTATTTTGGAAGGATTAATTGCTTTATGAGTTTTCTAGTTGAGACAATAGTTTTTGTACTCTTAATACACATTAATCTATTTATGGAAAATTGTGGTCCCAATCAATGATTTGGGAAATTTTGGACATAATTTAAAAGATATTTGGACTTAAAGTTATTTTTTTTTGTTTAATTATTGGTTGCACATATCTCAATTTGTGGTGGATTGGTGGGACCAATAATATAACAATCAGTGGTCCCTACACAGCATTAAACATCTCTCCCCTATATGAGTTTTTTAAAAACTATCCTTATTGTCTTATTGTCCCATTCTTGCACCTACCTTGCAAGTTCGCTCTCTTTGGAAAAAAATTGTGGGTTTTTTTAAATACTAATTTGATTGTCCCATCCCTTTCAAGTGGGCTCTCCTCCATTAATGGGAAAAAAAATGACATTCAACATGGAACGTTCTCCATCAATTGGCATGCCAATTTGATGGATAGTGTATAGTCTACTCCACTATAGTTTACTTCTCTATAGCATCTTACTTTATAAATCAAATGCTTATGGACCCATGATATTATCAAAATATTTATTTAAAAATTAAAAAAAATTATTTAAATTATTATTAATAATAATTATAAAATGAATTGATATATAAGTTAAACGTATATAAATTTAAAAAGATGTATACCAATTTTGTTTATAAAATGTATCAATTTTGAAAGAATACACGAAATTGATTCTAACCATTACCACAATAACTTCTAGGTTGCTTAAGTATACCCCTTAGATATCTAATTTATAATAATTTGTAATATAACATATATTTCAATCAAATTGGAAAATTTCTATTACAATTTTCAATTACAAACACATTTCAGTAAATTGGAATTATGCAATGCATCTAGAATTTAGAATTTTAACTAGATTAAATTTGAAAATCAGTGAGTTGACTACTTTGAATGTATGTTTTCACCATGTTGGGTGATAAAATTATCACGAGTTCTTGATTTAATAATACATAGAAGTTATGGATTAAAAAAAATGTAGACCATTTCAAACACATTATCAGTTAATTATAAAGTATTTTTTTTGTAAAATTTGTATCATTACTCCCCCAAATCGAGGTGGCAATCAAGACGATGCTAACCTCTGAAAATGGAATTTGATGGCACACACAACTAGTCTTCATTGTACATTGAGAAGGAAGACACCAGGTGGTGTCTATTGTCAAGTCCACCCCCTCACACATTTAAAGAACTTTAAGTGTTGATGTTCTCCACTTGCTAATCTGTATGAGATATTAATGTTAAAGTGCTTGAGGGTGTATAAATTGCAAGTGTAAAATTTTATTTTTTTGATCCTTTATGTTAAATTATTAAACACATTAAGCATGAATTTAAACTCTGAAAATGAATAAAAAAATAGACAAATACACCATAAAAATAACCACAATACAACAAGTAATGAAGGAGTTCACCCCTCCTCGACTATGTCTCCTTGGTCCAGCTTCCAATGGCTTGGCCCTATATCATTATGCTCAAAATGGTGATTACATACATTTACAATGCTCAAATAGCTTCCAAACCTATTCCATTAGCTTTAGAGCTATCAAAAATGCACTTCTAGCCTCTTTTTTCTCCAAAATTGGTCAAAAATGAAGAAGTTATGACCCTCCCTAGCTTTGCTGCTAGCCGCTCTACAAATTCCCCAAATTCGGGAACCATACTACAAATTAACCTTAATTTCAGCTAATCGAGTGCTATTTTTACGGAATTCCACATGAAATCGATAGACAGTTAAAATGCCCAATAACGCCATAAATCTGAATTTCAAACCATATAAAACGTGGTTAATTTTTTTCTTTTTAATTAATAAAGAGTGGTGGGCTCCGCCTCCACCGTGCTTGTGGTTCTTTGCCATGGGTCATATGTAATGTTGTTTTGGGGGGCTGGGGCTAATTCCTGGCGCCTTAACCCCATACTCCACCTACATAACGCTTATATATACAATTGGTTCATTGTATAAACAAGGACCACAATAGCTCGACCAGTGATGGTGTTGTGCTGTTTGAAGTGAGGTTCGGTGTTTGAATCCCATGTAGTGCAGTTTTGAATACCAACCAAATTTTGGTGGCCCCCGTGCTGCCATGTGGCGGTGTTTGGTTGGGCCATGTGGCAGTGTGTGGTTGGCCACCAACCACCCAATCAAATTCGCTGACAACAAAACCATTTATGGCCTGCCATGTGTTATGCTGTGGTAAGCTGAATTATTTTTTTTAAAATTTTGACCAACCAAAAGAGGCCATGTAGCAGCTTGCCACTAGCCACAAATTTTTCCAAGTGAGCTATCATTTTTTTAAAAATTTCATGTTTGGGAAAACAAACAAAACTCATTTCCGAGAGCATATGGTGTCGGTTTTTTGCGAAACACATTGCGCTAGATTCAGAACGACGAGATCTACGTGGTTATTTAGGTTCCACACCATTTTGAAAACTTTCATTTTTTAGCATAATTTTTAGCACCTGATCACTCCTCCCCACGAGAAGTTTTGGACCGAAAAAGTTCTTTTATTATTGAACATTTGGATGAGGGTACAACCCCCTCATGTTGAAAAGTGAACAAGAAATTTGTCTCTAATTTAATTTTCCCTTAATTAAATTGGAAAATAAAATGTAATCTTATCTCATAATCACTAGTAATAGTTAAATGAGTGTGATAAACTCAATTAGCTCATGGAATTTGAGTTGAGGGTCATTGGTGAGGCATGCAGAGTGATTATATTAGTTAATGAGTCTAAGTTGTAATTAATGAATTAGTTCAATGCATGAGAAATAACTTAAATCAATTAATTGAGTTAAAATCAATTTAACTAGTTGTAACTATTTCTTGCACTAGTGAGAGGTGAAGTGAATTAAATCATATGTAATTCACATGTAGTGATCTGTCATGTAACTGATGATTTACTATTAATAACTGCATGCATGCCAGTTCCAGTGGAGACCCAATTGAGACAAAGGTTAAAGGGATGTTAAATATTAGTTGTATTATTAGTACGTTTCCCGCATGGAGTAAAACACACATAGGATTGCCCATGAGCATTGTGCAGTTTTGGAAGGCTAAATTTCCCAAAGAGTAGGGATTGCATAACATGAATTGAACAAGCAAGGCACGCTGACTAGAGGCTGAAAATTGGCTAAGTGTTGGTTGATTTTTTCCGGATCAGTGTGATACAGTTGTGATAGTGCAAGAGACTCTTGTGAGAAGAGTGAATTGTAATTGTTTCATGATTCCTTGGTGAATATGCAGTAGAAGACATAGGGGCTTTTAGCAGTAAGCTTTCCTCGAGAAAATATCTCTGTTGTGGTTTGATTTGTTTGCTTCGTGTTTATTTTTTCGCAATTAATTTGTAGAATGATTCAATATCTTGCTTTAGCATATCAAATTATCGGATTGAATCCATTGATATACATATTGTTTGTATAATTTCTACATGGTATCAGAGTGCAGGAAATCACTATAGTGGAGAAGAAATTGAGTTTGTGATGAATAGCATTCGAATTTGCAAAAATATTCTTTGGTGCCACAGGCAGATCAAGATCAAGATGGCTTTCAATAACTTGAGATTGAAATATGTGCTTGAGTGAAGTTCTAATTATATTGTTTGGAAAGATAGGATGGGGGAAGTTCTAGAGGATAATGGGTTGAAAGAATTAATTGATAATGACATTCTCAAATCCATAGAAAAATATGTTGCTCTTCTTGATGCTTGGCAAAAGAAGGTTGCAAAGGCAAGGAGGATCTTATTGGAGCAAGTACAAGACCAAATTGTCTCAAGTCTCCATGTCAAAGTGAATCCATATGCAATGTGGAAGGCTTTGACATATCTATTTTAGAGTAGCAGTGACCACTAAAAAATTGGCACTGAACGACAAGCTCAGGAAATTCAAAATGGAGAAAGGCGACATTATTCCAAAATATTTAACCAATTTTTTCCAATGACGAGATGAGCTTGGGAGTGTCGGTTACTATAGCGGATGATGACTTGGTGAGCCTAGCTATTCTAGGCCTTCCCAAGGGTTGGCATAGTTATCAGGTTTCTGTCGATGGGAGGGAGAAGCTAACAGATTAGGAGTGAATTTCGTCAGATTTGGTACAAGAAGAATTTAGGTGGAATATCAGGGATGGATCCTCATCTAGGATAGATGATGAGTAAAATTACACCTTGGTTGGTAAGGAAAAGAAGGGGAAGGGAAATAAATCCTACTCCAAATCTAAGACCGGAAAAGAAGGCAAGTAGTGTGACATTTCTAGAATGAAATTTTTTCACTGTCATGAGCATGGAAATTATGCCACTAATTTTCCATAGAAGAAGAAGAACAAGAAGGCTTCAGGATCTGTAGTTCGTGAGGGTTTTGCCTCGCAATTTGAGTTGGAATTCTCGCTCATTGCATGCATGGTGTCTAGTGCGATGGGATCAGTGTGGAACTTGGATAGCGGTGCATATTTCCACATGACAGGAGACAAAGAATTGTTCAGTAGTTTGGAGGAGAAGGATCTCCAGATGCATATCAAAATGGGTGATGACGGAAGCTATAGTGCTACTGGGATTGGTATAGTTACTTTCCAGAAACATTCAGGTAAACCTTTTTTATTAAAATATGTCATGCATGTACCAATCTTGAAAAAGAATTCAGTTTAAGTTTTTGGGTTGGAGGATATAGGTTATGATGTGGTTTTCAGTGAAGGGAAATCATTCATTTGTCACAAGGCCATAGGAAAAGCCAAGAATATTGGGATTCGTGTGAATAATATTCACAAACTTGATGTACATGGATGCACAATATTTATGGGTAAAGCAGAAAAAGTGGTGAGCTGGGATGAGGGTGAGTTATGGCACAAGATATTGGGACATCTACACCATGGAGCTTTGAAGGTCATGCAACAGATTTCTACGGGGCTTCCAAAGGGTACTCTTTCTCAGATAGACACGTGCAAGGGATGTACCATGGGGAAGTATTAAAAGGCCACTTTTCATGAAAAGGAGAACCGAGCAACGGAAATACTTGAGAGAGTTCACTCAGACATGTGTGGACCATTATCTAGGGATTCGTCAGAAAAGCATAGGTATTATGTGATATTTTTTGATTATTTTTCTAGAAAGTGTTAGATCTAATTATTGCAGAGGAAAGATCAGACGTTCTCAAAATTTTGTGATTTCAAAGGACTGGTGGAAAAAGATATGGGAAGCATGTGAAGGATATGAGGAGTGAAAATGGTGGTGAGTACATCTCCAATGAATTCAATAAATTCTGTAGCAAAGAAGG
The DNA here is from genome assembly GCA_034641835.2 of Pinus albicaulis. Classification (NCBI taxonomy): domain Eukaryota; kingdom Viridiplantae; phylum Streptophyta; class Pinopsida; order Pinales; family Pinaceae; genus Pinus; species Pinus albicaulis. The sequence goes on along the minus strand of CM076578.1, from coordinate 1,232,764,359 downwards.
AATTCAGAGAGAGTTGATTGTGCGTCATAACCCACAATAGAAAGAGGTCATAGAAAGAAAGAATAGAACAATTGTGGGTGCGGAATGAGTGTTGTTTCATGATCAGGGCCTACAACATAGCAGTATTTGTGCAAAACCATAGTCCTCAGTAGATACTTGGCATGAGTACACCAGAGGAGGATTTTTTTGGTAAGAAACCTTATGTTTCATATTTTAAATTTTTCGCTCATCTATCTATTACCACGTGACCAAAGATTCCAAAAGAGGCTAGAACCAAAAACTAATATTGGGATATTTGTGGGGTACACTAATACTCCCCACAACTATCGGGTGTGTTTTTGAAATAGCAAGATGAATGTTGTGAGATGCGATATAAAATTTGATGAGGAAAAAACCATGTGATTGTCCCTTGAGAGGGAGCTTGATTTCCATGTAGATGAGGAACTATTGGTTCCAAAGGATGAACCACAAGATGTGGAGCACCCACATGTAGAGGATCATGAAGTGGTAGGAAACACTCACGCAGATCCATCCACTAGACATGGTAGAAGGAGCACCACTAAAGCTGATAGATTGACAAATGATGCGACATAACAAGTAGGAGCACCTACTTTACTATGTAGATAGAAAAATCTCTAGACAGGTTTACTGGATACATGGCTCTTATGAGAAAGTGTATTGTGATAGAACCATCCTCTTTTGAGGAAGCAGTGCAGCAACCAATTTTGGTTGAGGCCACGGTTGAGGAGTATAAATCCATTTTCAAGAATAGTGCATGGAAAGTTTCCCCAAGACCAGTCGGAAAATCAGTGGTTTGATCTGTAGGGTGAAGCAAGAAAGAGATGGGAGTGTGGAGAAGTACAAGGCTAGATTTATAGCCCAAGGATTCTCACAAGTTGAGGGGATTGACTATGAGGATACTTTTGCACCAGTTGCAAGGTACACATTGATTATATCTATCCTTGAACTCTCAACACAGATGGGGTGGCAAATACATCAGATGGATGTGAAGAGTGCATTTCTCAATGGAGTTATTGAGGAAGAAGTGTACATAGAGCAACCATAAGGTTTTAAGACCTTTGACAGCGATTCGCATGTGTGCAGACTAAAGAGAGCATTGTATGAGCCGAAGCAAGCAACTCGTGCTTGGTACACTAGGATTGATAGCTATTTCACCAGGTTGGGCTTCATGAAGAGTGAAGTAGATGCGAACTTGTACCAGATTGTGGTTTATGGTAAGCTCTTGATTATCGTACTTTATGTTGATGATACAATTTTGAAAAGTGATGAACAACTCATAACTTCTTGCAAAGAGGATCTTGCAAGAGAGTTTGAGATGAAGGACATGAGATTCCTTCACTGTTTCCTTGGTTTGGAGATATGGCAGTGGGATGGTGAACTATTTTATTCTCAAGGAAAGTATGCCAAAGAGATTCTGAGTAAGTTTCACATGGAGAGATTTAAACCCATGGAGACTCCTCTTCTAGGAAAATAAAGGAAGGAGGATGCTACTTCAGGTGAGGTAGTGGACACTACTGTTTACAGGCAGCTTGTGGGTTCACTCATGTACTTGGTGAACACTAGACCAGACATTTGCTACGTAGTTAACCAATTCATTCAAGCTATGGTTAAGCTGACCAAACTCTTTTGGAATGCGGGGATGACATGTCTTGAGATATATTAGGGGAACTACAAAGTATGGATTATGGTACAGATGGACAGAGGGAGTGAAGCTTCAAGGCTTCACTGATGCATATTGGGTAGGCACTCCATTAGATAGAAAGAGCACATCAAGAGGGATCTTCAGCATAGGATTGTTAGTAGTTTCTTGGTACATCAGGAAGCAGAGATCTGTGGCACTCAGTTCAGCTGAGGCAGAGTACATGGCAGCCAGTTAGGCTGCATGTTAGGCCATCTGGATGAGTAAGATTCTAGTTGGTTTGTTTGTTCATCATATGGATCCGAAGGTGATACATTGTCATAACGAGAGTTACATAAAACTCTTGGTTAATCTGGTATTCCATGATAGGTCCAAGCATATAGAAATTTGATACCACCATCTTAGATATTGTGTTCAGAGGCGTATTATGTTACTTCAGTACATTCCCACGGAATATCAGGATGCAGATATTCTGACGAAGGCACTTTCCAGGAGAAAATTCGAATACCATAGGAGTAGGATCAGGGTAGCTAATAATCCATTTCTTATTGAGAGAGAGTGTTGAAAAGTCAATAAGAAATGTGTGTCTAATTTAATTTTCCCTTAATTAAATTGGACAATAAAATGTAATCTTATCTCATAATCACTTTTAATAGTTAACTGAGTGTGATAAAATCAGTTAGCTCATGGAATTAGAACTGAGGGTGGTTTGTGAGGCATGTAGAGTGATTCTTTTAGTTATTGAGTCCAAGTTGTAGTCAGTGCATTAGTTTAATGCATGAGAAATCATTTAACTCAATTAATTGAGTTAAAATCAGTTTAACTAGTTGTAAGTTTGTTTCACTAGTGAGAGGTCAAGTGAATTAAATCAGATTTAATTCACATGCAGTGATCTATCTTGAAACTGATGATTTAATATTGATAGTTGCATGCATGTCAGTTCTAGTGGAAACCCAATGAGACAAAGGTTAAAGGGATGTTAACTATTAGTTGTATTATTAGTAGGCTTCCCGCATGCAGTAAAACACCCATAGGATTTCCCATGAGCATCTCGTAGTTTTAGAAGGCTAAATTTCCTAAAGAATATGGATTTCATTCCATATGAATTGCGCAAGCAAGACAGGCTGAGCAGAGGCTGAAATTGGATAGTTGTTCATTGATTTTTTCTGGATCAGTGTGATATAGTTGTTAGAGTGCAGGAGACTCTTATGAGAAGACTGCATTGTAATTGTTTCATGATTCCTTGGTGAATATACAATAAAACATAGAGGTGTTTTGAGAAGTAAGCTCTCCTCGGGAAATATCTATGTTGTGGTTTGATTTTCTTCTTTCTTTACTTGTTGTGATTGTCGATCGTGTTTATTTTTTCGCAATTAATTTCTAGAAGGATTCAGTATCTTGCTTAGCATATCTCATGATTGGATTGAATCCATTGACATACAATTGTTTGTATAATTTCTACACCTCACCCTTCTAGTCTCAATCCACCAGAATTTTCCTAAATTTAACAATTTGATATTTTCATGAAAACTGATATTTTCCCTTGATTTTGGAGACCCTATCTTGGTGTTGTAGATACCATCTTGCTACAATTTGCCACAATTTACATAAAAAAAAAATTTCCTTGGAGAAACAAACATGTTCCCTCCTTGGTCGTCAATCCAAGAGAACTTGAACAATTTGAAATTCTTCTCACCTCGAACACTATCGACATGACGATGTTTAGCATGTATTGCCTTATGCTTGGAACTCTTGACCAAATGTGATCGACATCACCATGCAGCATCCCATTTCCAAGACAACACATTGTGAAACCCACAAGAAGAAATTTTGAACCCAATGCCCTCTTTGTCAAATTTCTTTGGCACTTTCTCTTTGACCTTTGCACTCTCTTGCACTGACATCTTGTTCACATCACTACTCAACAGTGATGCATGTTGCTGCAATTTTACCACGTCTTATTTACCTCTTTTGAAAGGCAACATATATTATCACAACCATTAGCAACCTCAATGAAATAAGAATTTTCATTTGATACATCACCTTGAAATCCCTCATTCACAACATCTTGATGCTTGAACATTAACAAAGCAAAGTTTTGACTGGAATTCACAATTCTCTTCATTTGTCCAGCATGCATAAGAGAGAAACTCATCTTCTTACTATGCACTATAACAATGTATTCAATCCCATTCTTGAACAATTTATACTTATTCTCATATCGATGAAATATTTCTCTCCTATCATAAAGATATGGGCTACCCAAAAAAATACTAGAATTATCGTGCGAAACAACATCAAGTTCAACTTCATCAAGAAAGTTTGCAGTGATTGGAAATCTAATTATGCACTCCCTCGTCACCTAGAAGTTTTCATTCTTACATATCAAACCTAAATAATAAGGTATTGGATGAGGAATTATTTTGAAATTCAATTTCTTTACTAAGTCTTCTGAGATAATATTTTCTTGTGAACCACTATCAAATAGGGTGTCAATCTTGGTATGCTTTAAAATAAATCTAACATGGAAAAGTTCAATTATTCTTTCATCATCTTGAGTACTATTGAGAAAACTTGAAGAAATAGTACTAGAAATATACTTACCTTTCAAACCCATTGCGGTGATCTTTGTTTCATCTTCAGAATCACAACCTAAATCATGAGTTATTGTTGCAATTGTCTTCTCCTTCTCCTTGTTTTTAAGCTTGTTGGGTCTCACCTATGGATGAAGTTTCAAACAATGATATTCATCATGCCCATATTTGGAACAATGTTTTCATGTGAGTTTTTCTTTCTCCATATTTATGGAAGCATTCCTCTTACCTTTACCCTTGAAATTACCCTTTCCTTTCTCTTCAGACTCAAAGGTATCCTCACTTGTATCCTGTCAAATATGTTTCCCTATTGCCTCTAGATGTGTGGGCTATACATATACTTCATCTAAATTTGAAGGATTAAATAAGAGAATAATATGTCTTAGGTAACTATGAAAACCTCCAATTTAATTTAGCAAAGTTTCTTGAGATGTCAAATTTACACCCAAAATTAGTGCTCTCCTCCTAAACTCTTGAGTATAACTTTGCACACTTTGTCCTTTACCTTGCCTAAAGTTTTGCTAGTCCATTATATCATTTTTCATGTATGCTAATGGATAACATTGTCTTGTAAAGGTAGCAACAAAATCATTCCAAGAGGCTAATACCTTACCATGTTTCTTCATGTACTCTTGAGTTTTGGCTTCCCACCAAATAAGCGCTCCACTTTCAAATCTCAATGAAGCAAGATGAATATTTGTGTCATCATCCTTGATCCTTTGTATCATGAAATACACTTCAAGCTGATGTACTCAATGGTCTAATATTTCAACATCTACCTCTCCACCATGCATAGGAAAATCAAACTTAATGTCAAGCTTCAAAATGGAGTTTTACCATAACCTTTTGGAGAATGTGGAGGTGTTTGTGAAGGGCTTGCTGTGGAAGAATATGATGGCGAAGATGGTGGAGAGGATGGCGGTGAGGAGAATGGTGGTATGAAAGGTGGTTTGTCACTATTCCATTACCTTTTGGAGGCTTGTCTCCATCTCCTTCTCCTCATTTTTAAGACTTGTCTCCCTTTGGAATATTGGAGCTCTCACCTTGCGTCCTTGTGCTTCTCTCCTCATAGAGACATTTCAAAATTATTGTCATATCAAAGAAATATTTCCTGAACGATTTTTCATCCTATGACATATTTTCATGCTCTCCCTCATGTGACATACTTTCTGAAGGTTCAACTTCAATTTGAGGAATAACTTATGTTGGATATTGTGGAAAAATTGCTCTCCTTGTCCTTGACCTAACTTGAGGACTTGTAACCACAAGATTTCCTTATCCTCTCTTGATATTCAACCTTGTAAGCATCACATACACTTGCAAACAATTAAATCTTCACAACAACAGGAAAAAAAAAGCTACGATACCAAACTTGATCTGTATGAGATCTTAATGTAAAAGTGTTTGAGGGTGTATAAATTTCAAGTGTAAAAATTGAGTTTTATGAGCGTTTATGTTAAATCCTTAAACACATAAAGCATGAATTTAAACTCTGAAAATGTATAAAACAAAAAACAAATACACCATAAAAATAACCACAACATAGCAAATGATGAAGGAGTTCATCCCTCTTGGGCCATGTCTCCTTGGTGCAGTTTCGAGTGGCTTGGCCCTATATTATTATGCTCAAAATTGTGATTACATACATTTATAGTGTTAGGATATTACGACACATAGGAAATATTTAAGAATAACTTATTCTAGTGTAGAGTTAGGTAAAGTGTGTTTCTTTACTATGTACATTTTTAACTTATAATTCGACGGTCACAATTTGTAGTGATCCGATGGTTCACTCTCTCCTTGGTATTAACGACACTTGATCTATGGCTTTATGCCTGATTGGTCCATGATCTCTATTTAAAGAGCATGGAGGGTCATTTTTCCAATAACCGTTTATGAGAGAAACATATGTAACTTTTCTTTTATATTAATAAATTTCCTGAAGTGACTGCGTTGGCTCACGCCGTGGACTATTTCCCTCTTCGAGGGTTTTAACCACGTGATAATACCTGTGTACTGATTTGTGATCTGTTTGTGAGTGGTGACCTTTGTTTTTTCATATATGGAACTTACCTTGTAAATTCCTACATGGTATCAGAGCTATTTTGAGGGCCACATTCGTTTTTGATCCAAATCTGAAGCCGGTTTGACTACATGCGACTGTCATTTTCTAGATCTATTATTCCTGAACATTTTCAGGCCTGGAGAACTGCTCTGTTGTGTCCGAAGTGTCTATTGTAGTGAGGAATGCCTTTATTTTCATGTGAAAAGGTTTATGGTTGCCCAAGTTATGTCAGTTTATATCTGGAGGTATAAAGTATATATTTTTGCAGCTATATTTGTTAATAGTTATGATTATTTCAGTTCCCTCTGTTTATTTCGGCTTTTAGGTTTTATTTATTTTCTGGATCTATACCCTCTTCTCTGTGTATGCTCTTTGCTCTACGCTGTGTGTGATCTCGACAAATAAGAAACAGGAAGAAGGGATTTTTTTTGCTATGTATGCTCTTTCCCCACATCTTTGTGCGATCTTGGGAAATCATAAAAAGTGAAAAAATTGATAGTTGCCAGTAAGGCTAACCGAAAATCTAACATTTTTCCGTAAGGCTTGAATTTCGTTATTTTTTCTCGGATTTTTGTGTTTTTTGTGCAGGAAAAAACACGCACACCGAAGAGTAACAAAAAAAAAAACCCCTTCCTCCTTTCAAACAATTACAAAATCATTTTACTATCTCACTTAGTGAGAAGTTAGTTTATGAGAATAGAGGTCTTGGGTTCAAGTCTCTTTCTCAAGCTTCTTTTGTAAAATGCTTTTTGTTAAAGCGGTAGGATTTTTTTTTTTAAGTTGAACTTCATCATCAAATTTCAAACCGTTCTTGTAACTATTCGGCATCTACAACTTAGTTTTTTCAAAAGACATAACTTCTTCATCTGAAAGCCGTTTTTCGAGTCATTTTTTTTAATAAGCCTAATTTTTTGAGATCTTTCCATCGAAGTAGTTAGTGTTTTCTTTTTTCAGCCTTATTTAAAAAAAAAATGGAAAGTGCATGCCCGATTATTCTTAACAACACCAATTATTTCCAATGGCTACCTCACATGGTAGATATACTTAGAAGTAAAGGGCTTTATAGAATAGCCACAGGAAAATAAACTAAACCTTTTGATGATGATAAAGTCACTGAATTGGAAAATAAACAAGATCAAGCAAGAGGGTTGATAGGAATGTCCATTTCTCAAGATCTTTGATTTCATATCCTTGAAATTGACACGCATCATGAAACCCTGGAAAAGCTAAATACTGTCTTTGTCATTGAAAATCAAATCAGGGCCCACCAGCTTGAAAATGAGTTGCTTACTTTGAACCTCAATAATTTCTCCTCTATTGAAGATTTTTTTTCCAAATTCAAGACCCTTAGACTTCTTTTAGAAGTTTGTAAGGTTAAAGAGGAATATGGTAGCCCCATATATTTTGTTCTTGCTAAGCTTGGCCTTGCATACTCTGTATTTGTTTCCACCTTCCATTCCACTAGAGAAGCCATCATTTCTTCAGGAACCACCTACAAGAACCCCTCTTTTGATGCATTTTGCGATTATTTTATAAGAGAACAAGAAAAAATCTTACACCTTGGTCTTATCACTTCTGGAAACACTTCTAAGAAAGCCTTAGCATCCCAAAAACAATCATATCAAAATAATCCCAAGAAGCAGTATCCTAAAAAGTATGGTCCTAAACCAAACAAGGTTCCTAAGCAATGTCAGCTGCAAACTGAAAAAGAAACTCACCAAAATGATAAGGCAATTAAAAACAAAGGGAAGAAGATATATAGACATTGCAACTTTTGTAATCTTGATGGCCATATAGAGACCAAATGTTTTAAGGAGATGGAAGCCTTAGAAGCAACAATGAAGAAGCACAAAATCAAGTTGGATCACTCTTCACCTTCATATTTAGGAGTGGCACTTTCTGCTTGTGGTTGTCAAGCATCAATATCTGGTTATGCATTAAATGTATCTTCTTCTTCTCATTCTCATGAGTGGCTCACTGATTCTGGAGCTTCTTACCACATGGCCAAAAATAAAGCCATGTTTTCTTCTTTAAATGATTGTAACACCAAACATATTTATGTTGGTGATGATATATCTTTTAGTGTTGTAGGATTTGGAACCATTCATCTAGATAATTGTTAGTTTAATGATGTACTATGTGTTCCTACCTTGTCATGCAATCTTCTCTCTGTTTATCAGATAACTCATACAGGTGAAGGGATAATAGTAGAATTCTTACCTCATGATGTTGTAATCAAGGACCTCAAAGATCCTAGACATATTTTAGCTATTGGCATTGTTGATGATTCAAAAATGTTGCATAAGTTTGACAACTTTGGGTCATCCTATCTTCCCTCTGTTTTTGTTGCTCACAATGATGATGTGAGAAAACTTTGGCATGACCGATTTGGTCACTTAAACTATCACTCTCTTCAAAATCTATGTAAAGAAAATACAGTGATGGGTCTTCCTATGGTATCTTGCCGAGATGGTGTTTTCTCTGGATGTGTACTCGAAAAATATCATTGGGATATTTTTGAAAAACATGCCTCTTGGCATGCTTCAATCCCTTTACAGATTGTGCACAGTGATTTATGTGGTCCACTTCCTGTTGTTTCTTTCTCTGGTTTCAAGTACTTCTTAACTTTCATTGATGATTTTTCCAGATACACTTGGGGATACTTCTTAAAACTCAAGAGTGAAGTTTTTAACATGTTCTTGGCCTTAAAGTCCTTTATTGAGAAACAATCTAGACATCCAATTCTTAAGTTAAGATCAGATAATGGAGGAGAATATTTTAACAACAAATTTATCAACTTCTGCACTGAGCATGACATTCAATTGCAACATACCATTCCATATACTCCACAAAAAAATGGTGTAGCTGAAAGGAAGAAACACACCTTAAAAGAAATGGCTAATTGTATGCTTCAATCTAAAGGACTTAGTCTCAATTTTTGGGTAGAAGAAATTAATTGTGAAAATTACATAGTAAATCGCACTCCAACTAACTCCAGAAGAAGCTTGGAGCTCAATCAAACCAGATGTAAGTCACTTTCATGTTTTTGGAAGTGATGCTTGGGCCCATATTCCGGATGCGAAACATAAAGCCTTAGAACCTAAGAGTGAAAAATGCATTTTTGTTAGATATTATGAAGATGTCAAAGGTTATAGAATTCTTCAACCAAAATCCAAAAATATAATCTTTAGAAGAGGTGTAAAATTTGATGAAAATATATCGGCTTGCGAGCCTAGTTCGACGGGTGTGCCACTTTTTGCCTATGAGCCTGATTCGGCATATGTGCCACCTCTCTCTCTCTCTCTTCTATTTTTAATAACATTCCTTCTAGTTCAAATGATGACAGTGAGGATGAAGATCCTCCTCCACCTCTTGAAGTTATTCCTTTTACTCCACAACTTCCAATATGGGTCCACTCTACTTGGGATGCAGCAGATTCTCTTGCAGGTGACCCTGTCAATCGATGACGTACACATTCTTAGTTTGAAAGAGCCTCTTCCTTATTGGCTCAAGTTCCAGAAAATCCTGATCCAGAAACTTTTGAAGAAGCCTCTGGTCATCTAGATTGGGATGAAGCTATGAATGAAGAATATCATTCCTTATTGGCGAATGATACTTGGGATCTTGTTCCTCTTCCAAAAGGAAGAAAACTTGTCAGATACAGATGGGTTTACAAAACCATGTTTGGACTAGATGGAAAAGTGGATAGACATAAAGCTCGTCTTGTCGCTAAAGGATTTTCACAAGTTGAAGCCATTGACTGTACTAAAACCTTCTCCCTTGTTGCCAAAATGAATTCTATCTGCCTTGTTCTTTCCCTTGTTGCCTTCTTTAAATGGGAAGTCCATTAGATGGATGTTAAATCCGCCTTCTTACATGGAGATTTGCATGAATAAATCTACATGGAACAACCCCCTAGATTTATCCAAAACGACTCCAACCTTTTTTTTTCCTTAGAAAGTCTCTTTATGGTATCAAACAAGCTCCTCATGCTAACTATGCCAAAATGGGTAGATTTCTATTAGATAATGGCTTTTCTAGGTGTCATTCCGACAACACTGTCTACACCAAGAAAGTGGGTAAGTCCTTCACCATCCTTGTTCTTTATGTTGATGATCTTATCCTTAGTGGTAGTGATCCCAACCATATAAATCATGTGAAGTCTAGCCTCAAAAATAAGTTTGAAATGACAGACTTATGACACTTGCATTATTTCCTTGGTCTTCAAGTCTTGCAATCCAAAGAAGGTATTACCCTCTCTCAGTCCAATTATGCCTATGATCTTCTACACCACTTTGACATGGAAGATTGTAAGCCAGCCCCTTCTCCCTTTCAGTCTGGAGTCAAGCTTTCAGTCACTTGTACTACCCTTGAAGTTGATGCTACATTATACCATCAACATGTTGGTAAAATTTTGTATATAACCCATACCCGTCTTGAAATTTCCTTTGTTGTTGGTCTTGTTGCTCAGTTTATGCACCAACGTCATGAAAGTCACTGGAAAGAAGATAAAAAAAAACTTCGATATATTTGAGGTATAGTTCAGTTTGGGATTCATTACAGTGCAAGAGCATCTCCATTGTTGATTGGTTGCACTGATTCTGATTGGGTTGGTGACCCTTATGATCGAAATTCTATTGCAGGATATGTATTCACTCTTGGTTCAGGACCTATTACTTGGTCTTGTAAGAAAAAAGTGCCATCTCTCTTTCATCGACTGAAGCAGAGTATCGCGGTGCAATTGAAGCTAGCAAGGAAGCCATGTGGCTTCGTCAGATCCTGTCTAAATTTGGTCTTCATCAGGAACATCCAACTACACTTTGGTGTGATAACCAGAGTGCCATTTAGCTATGTAAAGATCCAGTTTAGTATAAGCATATGAAACAAATTGAACTCCACATACTCTTCATCAGAAAGCTCATTCATGATCGTGTTCTTGAAGTGAAATATTGTCCAACCAATGATCAAGTAGCTGATATCTTTACAAAGGCTCTCACAGAAGCGAAGTTTACCAAAATTCGATCCATGCTTGGAGTTCAGGAAATTTTTCATTAAGGGGGGATAGGCTATAATTCCTCCTTCCTTCTCCTATTGTGTCACTTTTGTAAATCCTTCAATCCTATCCCAATTTTTTCTTAAGGAGGGATGATAGGATATTTCGAAACATAGGAAATAGCCTCCTTTTGTGTCACCTTTGTAAATCCTTCAATCATATCCCAAGTTGTTCTTAGGGGGGGATGTTAGGATATTACGACACATAGGAAATAGTTAAGAATAACTTAGTCTAGTGTAGAGTTAGGTAAAGTGTGTTTCTTTACTATGTACATTTGTAACTTATAATCTGACGGTCATGATTTGTAGTGATCCGACGGTTCACTCTCTCCTTGGTATTAATGACACTTGATCCATGACTTAACACCCAATTCATCCGTGATCTCTATTTAAAGAGCATGGAGGGTCATTTCTTCGATAACCGTTTATGAGAGAAACATACATAACTTTTATTTTATATTAATAAAATGCCTGAAGTGGCTGCGTTGGCTCAGGCCGTGGAATATTTACCTCTTCGAGGGTTTTAACCACGTGATAATACTTGTGTACTGATTTGTGATCTGTTTGTGAGCGGTGACCTTTGGTTTTTGATCTACGAAACTTACCCTGTAAATTCCTACATATAGTGCTCAAATGGCTTCCAAACCTATTCCATTAGCTCCAAAGTTATAAAAAATGCTTGTCTAGCCTCTTTCTTTTCCCAAATTGGTCAAAAATAGAAGAAGTCATGAGCCTCCCTATCTTTGTTGTTAGTCACTCTACAAATTCCCCAAATTCTAGAACCGTCCTACAAATTCACCCCGATTTCAGCTAACTAAGCACCATTTTTGCGGAATTATGGGAAAATTTGTTGGATAGTTAAAATTCCCAATAGCACCATAAATATGAATTTAAAACCATATAAAATGTGGTTAATTTTGTTTTTTTTTAATTAATAAAGTCTGGCAGGATCTGTTGCTACCATGCTCATGGTTCTTGGCGCTGGGTCATATGAAATGTCTTTTGGGGAGTCAAGGCTAATCCCTGGAACCTTACCCCAATAATCCACCTACATAATGTTCATAGATGGTTTTAGGCCATTCTATAAACACGGAGCATGGTAGCCCGAATGGTGAGGGTTGTGTTGGTGCGTTTAGTGCACGAGTGTACTAAAACATTGGTGCTTGATAGGAGTGATTACTAACCTATAAGAAATGGTCACAGGGAAAAAAGAGTTGTTAGATGGTTAGTGGAAACATACTAACATGTAGAAAAATCAGTTTATGGAACATAGCATGCTACAAACAAGAAGAGGAAACAAAACAACAATAAAACATAAACACAAGCTCAATCGACTCAAATGAGCTAATAATCCAAATGGAGAACTAATCCCCTCTTATTAGCCGATATTAGTAAAGAAGCGGTAGAATGTTACACACTTGCAGTGAGTCTTAGAGTTATAGAGCTCCAATACCCAAAGCAAGGAGAAATTTCCCATTAAGCTGGTCTATGAGCCTCTCTCTTCTCCTCGAACGAGTGATTGGATGTCAGACACTTGGTGAAATTCTCCTTAGGGATTGAGGTGTTCGATTGCCAACAACTGAACCCCTTCACTATATTCCTTCTGGGAAAACACACTGTTGGTTTTCTCATGGGAAACTTGGCCAACATAAGAATGTATTCTCATTTTGTTCTTCTCATGGTGGAATTTTATAGGAAAAATTCAAATCCTTCTTCCCTCTCTTGGTTAAATTGTGGATAGTGACCCAAGTGTGGTGGTTGATTCCATTTTGTGCTCACTTGAGGTCTCAAGGTGGCTCTAAGTGGCTATCCTTGGGCGACCTCAAGTGGATAATATTCTTCCTGAAGTGCACCAAGTGGTCCGAGATGGTGACCTTCTGCCATGCTTAGGACTGTGTGCCTTATTGAGGGAAAGCCGCTGACAACAGCGCAACTATCGAAGAAAAATACATGTGGAGCACACTTTTCCTATGTATTTTGTGCGCAATTTGATAATTTTTCCTCTTGAACTTATAGATTTTAAAATTTTCCAGATTCTCTAATGTTTCTCAGTGCTTTACATTTCATGATGTATTTTGCTTGTCCAATTTTCCATTGATAACAAGGGCGTTGTGCTATTTGGAGTGAGGCTCGGTGTTCGAATCCCATGCGGTGGAGTTTGGTATACCAACCAAATTTTGGTGGCCCCTATGCTGCCATGTGGTAGCCTCCAGTTGGCCACTTGAAAACATGTTGTTGGCCACCAACAACCCAATCAAATTCACCCACAAAATAACCATTCAGGGCCTGCCATGTGTCAAACTGTAGTAGGCCCAAAATAAAATTGAATTTTGAACAAATAGAAGAGGCCACGTGGTAGCTTTCCACTGGCCCAAATTTTTTCTGAGTCAGTTGTCATTTTTGAAAAATTTCGTTGTTTGGGAAAATAAACAGAACTTGTTTCTGGTAAAATACAGTGTCATTTTTTGTGAAACGAGTTGCACCAGATTCAAAACAACGAGATCTACACACTTTTTCAAGTTCCACACCATTCCAATAACTTTAATTTTGAGCATATGTTTTATCACTTGATCACTTTCCCTCCATGGATACCATCTACCATTACAAAAATGGATGCTCTCACCTTGTGTCATGAGTTATTGATTTAATTAAACATAGAAGAAGTTATAGATCAAAAATCGAAGTAGACCATTTAGAACACATTATCAATTAATTCTAAATTATTTGTTTTGTAAAATTTGTATCTTTACTCTCCCGATTCTGGGTGGCAATCAAGACGACATTGACATTTGGAAATGGAATTTGGCGATGCATGCAGCTAGTCCTTCATTATGCTTCAAGAAGGAGATATGGGGTGGTATCTACTATCATTTCCACCCAAATCAAGCATGCAAAGCACATTAAGCATTGGAATTCTCCACTTTCCCTCCGCAGCTACAGTCTACCATTAAAACGATGGCTTCTATCACCTTGCAATTCAATTTTGGCTTTATAGAGAGGGTGGTATCTCGATTGTCTCACACCCCTTTCTTTTTAGAGAGGGCGTCCTTAAATCTATGCTTTGAGAGCAAGGAAGGCGCAGTAGAGGAGGGTGTAGGCGAGGCCAACTGTCTCACCCTTCCTCACATGGGAATGTAAATGAATGCTTTGATAGTGGAATTCCACACCACTTTCGAAGCATGGTTGCTAATGCTAAAGCCCATGAGTTTCAAGCCTTAGGAGACTACCTTTGGGCCTTGCACAATGTTTTGAGTCATCATTACAGATATCAACATGAAATTAATGTGTAGATTGAGGGTCATGTACTGGATTTGGAATATCACCTCCATAATGATAAGTCGACATACAATCAAACTAATGGTATGCTAGGTGTGGAAATTTAGGGGTATGATTCCCTATCGATGGATACAGTAAACGATTTATCCTACTCTAGAGAACTCACATGTGCTCTTCATGCAAGGTCGTGCAATCCTATCCTTGTTGCTGCATACCTCACAAAATCTCGATGTCACACCCATTGGGCGTGGGTGCTTCCCATGAATTAGGAACAAGAACTAATTTTCAAGCAAGTTGAACTAGGACCCACATGAATGAATCCTACCAATGATTGACTAAATTCCACTCTTCCTCCAATTTCCTAGTGTCTTTTGAGCTTCCTCTACCCAATGACGTGGCTTTCTACAAGCCATGCCTAGTAGTTGAGGAGAATCCACTTGAGCATCATGCGAGATAGCTTGACCTGAGGTACTATGTATCTTCATTACTAATTTATTGTCACATGTCCTCGTTGCTAGCTTATCTAGGTGGTGGGGCCACCTTTCCTCTACCCATGATTTCTCTATTTAGCGACCAACGTCTGATGGTGGCATTAGAAATTTATCATGTTTTGGGGCATTTTGGAGAATTGTAAATGTTCATAATTTTTTTGGTTTCTCCACTAATGTCTCCTACTGAAAATGGATTAATCTACCTCGAATAATGGATGAGAGGAGAATGCCTCTTCTATGGCCTTTATCATCTATTCTGAACCTTTGGTTAGTTATGTTAAATATCTTTTTTTCTCTTTTGTATCTTGAACTAGTTATAATTATTTTTTAGTGAACCATCAAATTTTTATGTGGTTCAAAGTAGTAAAATAATGTATGTATCCTTATTTTTTGAACTGGGAAAATATCATATTATGATGTAAGCATCTATGGCCTATTGTATGAATGACCAGTTAGTCTCTATTGAGAGTTTTCTTTGTGGCTCTAATTTCAGTTTTGAGTCATGGAACTTTGATCTATGTCAGTTGCACCCTCTGTAGTCTCTTTCTTATGGCTATGCAACACTTATTTTATGTATATTTGATTCCTTATGAATATCATCTCAATGTTGCAACTTACATGAAAAAAAAGAAAATGAATTCAATAAATAGTTTCACATCTCATTGGCTTCTATGAGATTATATCAATTACAAATAATGTTTCTAAAATTTGAAATTTAGAATGTTAACATGGATGGGAAAATCAAATTTTATCTTATGGTACAAAAAGTATAAAGGAATCCATTTATGGTTCATATCTACTTAGCACTAATTATCAATTAATTATTCCATGTTTTATTAGGAAATTAATTTTCTTTTACATGGTTTTTTTTCTAGAACAACAATGTCACATTTAATAGAGGAATTTTGAGGTCTAAAATGGGCCTCCTAAGGAAATTATAAAATAATAGTGGAAATAATAAAAGAATATTATATTACATCATCAAATTTTGGAGGGAAAAAAGAAAAAAAACTTCTTTTTCAACTCGTGTTTTCAACTTATCTCCCTATGGGTTTACTCAAATTTCGAGCAAGAACACTCGTTGGATGAAAATTTTGATTCCTCATTTGAGGAGTACCCATGTTGCATACTTTCTATGGACATTTCTACATGAAAATTGACAAATACATGAAAAAAGGTGATTACAATCACATTTTTTCGTGTATTTATCATTTTTCGTGTAGTAGGGTCCATCGAAAGTATGCAACATGGGTACTCCTTGGATAAGGAATTAATTTTTTCATGAAACGAGTAATACACTCAAAAATTGAGTAAAAACTTAGGGAAATAAGTTGAAAATACAAGTTGAAAACTTATTTTTTGTAATGTTCCTTTTTCGGGAATTTCTGCAATATGGTCCTCAAGGACACTGTATAAGGAAGGCAGTGAAAAACTAAGTTGAAAGGGGGCTGGGATCCCCTTTTTAACTCATAAAAAAATTTTCTTCCAGAATTTGAGCCCAAAGAAATGTCTCTAGATGGGTTATTCAGTTCTCCCCAAACTAGATCCCTTAAAGAATGCTCAAAGAGAGAGCTTACAACAATACATGAACACAATCATTAAACTCTGTAAATCTAAATGAAACATAAGATGAAATATACTATAGCCATCATATACATTAATTTATTAGAAACAATATACATAAATGTCATGAGGAATAAACCCCTCATGCAATGGGAATCAATATCCAAAGATTAACACATGGAATACAAGAGATGCAGCAACTGCATAAAATGTCGGAAAGCAGTGACAGCACTGTCTCTAGGAGTGAAGTTGCTGCTATAGATGTGCATACATGAAATATGACTAAAATATACAAGAAATGCCCAAAAATAGAAGAATAGGCTCCAATACAATATTTCTAGCCAATCTAGGAGAGATTGCTGTAAATGCCATAAAAGTTACAATGTGCCAAATAACTTGTCACTGCAACTGGATCAAAATGAGAATGAGGCTATGGCAGATCTAAAATACTCATGCCCTCCTCTGATGATTTTCTCAAGCAAAGGGCTGATTCCTTTTTCTAAAGAACACTCCTCTTGACAAGCTCCAATGGCTCTCCTAGCAATTGCCTATATAAATAATGCAGTTTCTGCTCTAGACTACACTATGAGAGATGGTGAATGTTTGGCATGCTGCAAAATATTTGAAATAAAGCCTGAGAGTCCCCTATACTGCTCCTCCAAAGAATAAACAAGATCTCCACTGAAGAACAAGCCAAATAATGACTCTATGAGTTCCTCCTGTTGCTTCTCCCAGCAACACAATGTTTTATTCCCAACAAAATAACGTTGTAGCTGAAGGGATAAGCTTGGCCAAATGCCGTAATGAGGAAATGAAGCTCAAACCATCTCCTTCCTTGAGTACGAGGAAGGGATTCCTGACCAGGAACACCCTTGGGTTCAAGAACACTACAACCCTGCTAAACAGCCCGGGGATGCAAGTATTTGCAGATCGTACGAAAATAATAAGCCAATGCATAATCAAAATGGGCTACTATCTCCTCCTTATAAAGAAAATGAACTCATCTCACCGTGGATCCCATTCACACTTGCCACCTAGCTCAAGCAAGTGGAGCCTCCACTAAAACTGTGCTATCCAAGAAGGTGCAATGTATCTAGAAAGTTTTAGTTGACTTGGTCAAAATGACTAGATCATGCATGATCCAATCCTCTTCACACCATGTGGTGCTCAATTTAGCTGCATTATTATTCCTTCTTTCACAAAAGGGGTGTTATTTCTCCATATAAAGGGGTTAAGGTGTCTTCTTACCCATTTTATTCAACAAAATGAAAATATGAAAACTATAATTTTCCTTTTAGCTTGAGGCTAAAAATTTGGAACATTACAGTCCTCCCCTCCCACATGTTTCTTGTCCTCAAGCAACTGCATAGAGAGACAAAATTCCTCCCCCTCTTCTTCTGGCCTCCTCATCAATAGACCCCACCATAGCTCATCAAGGTATACAATAAATCTATCCTCCATGTATCCCTCCAAATGTGTAAAACCAATGTATACATCATGAGATAATAGAAGGTACAAGTGGAAATATCCTTGTGGTTCAATGGCCTCCTCAAGGTAGGAGTGATGAAAAACATGGGAATTCTTATTCCCAATGAGTGACTCCTTCACCCATGCAATCATCCAAATGAAATGAGCCATCCTAAGTAGCTCAATAAAGCATTCCTCAACCCTGAATCTATGCAATATGTTGGGGCTGAATGGAGAGTTTAGATTTTCTCATCCAAGTAGTTTCTCCCTCCATTTATGATAAGTGTGAGGGGGTTCCTGATATTGGGCTGAAATGTTATGGCCCCTACACTTGGCCCAAGCCTCCCCACAAAATGAATCAACCATGAATTTCCTCCTCAAATAACACATTTTATCCCAATAGCTCCTCCTATATGAAGAGAAAAGTAGTGACATGGCAATCATGGTTTGCCCATGGTGTCTCCTGCAACATAAAGCATGTATAATGGGGATAATCATACTCCCAATGGGCTATCCCCATACCTCCAACACTCTCCAAGTAGTGCTCCCAATAAATTCATAACCATCAGCAACACAAGGAAGCAATATGCAATGAAAACAAGTTGTCATAAGACAACTAGAGAGTGGGTCACTGCTATACTCATGGGACCAGTGCAGTGAACCTCCTTCTTGCATTAAAACTAAAGACAACAAGTGATTTCCCAGCCACTTGTTTTCTACCACAAACATCTCATAATGTGAAAACATGAGAGTACAAATTGGTGCCAATGGTGCACACCGAGAAATATGTGGCTTCCCCCACAAACCATCATGAAAATAGCCACTCCCATTGCTGAAATGGGCCACAAGTACACCATAATAAGGAGCATAAGGAGATGTGATCATCCTTAGCTCATCAAGATGCTCATATAAAGTAAAGAAAGGTAAATCAAAATGAGAGAATATACCTTCTTTACCCTGTACTCCGGTCCTTGAGCTGAAATGACTCATCTGAATGATCTCCCTCACCTCTAATGAGTAGGGAAATGGTTATGCCAACCCCAAAAAAATCATTCAAGATATTCATATGTCCATATGCTGATATATATCATACTGAATGCCCTCCCAAATTAACTCCTATAGCAAAGCAATGTATGCATCCAAGTGCATAGCTAGGAAGTCCTCATGTGCTGCATGTAATAGTTTCTTCTTGAGACTAGAAGTCCTAGTCAAGAAGACTCTGTCATAATAGTAGATGACCATATCATCCACCATGTACCTTTCATCTCCCTCTGGTTCATCCAAAGTCATGCATGCACCTATATCTTGGGAGTACTCTACCAAGAGTTGAGTCCTCCAATCTGGATCCATCCTCCTCATAGACAGTGCTGGTAATCTACAATGTGGTACTCCCCTCATGCTGTTGCCTGCTACTTTGACATCCCCCATGCCAAATTCATCCTCCATAATGCTACCATGCCTATCATGCAGTTGCTCATGCTCAACTAGTAATGGTGATCCTGGGAAGTTGGCCTCCTATGAGAAGCTGTCATCCAAAAGGAATCTCCCAATCCTAGTCAAAGTAAGCATGATTGGCCTCCATCCACTCCCATGTGTGAAAGAGTCCTTCCTCAAAGGAATTATCCTCTTCCCCATCCAATATGTGGAGCAGTCATCTTGCATCATGAAAATTCCATCCTCCATCCCTGTAGCAAACTCTGTCAGTGCAGTATAACTAGTGAGAGTGGGTGATACTGAAAGTGAGAGAGTGTCTCCATCCTCCTTGGGTGTATCCAAAACTCTCTGCATTGTGCTAGAATCCTCCTGTGTCTTCAGCCCTCTAGAATCCAAGAGTGGTGAACCACATGACAAGATTCCTCTCATTAACTCTAGATCAGGTGGCCTCCTAGGTGGAATGCCTCCATATAATGAGACATCAATCTTGGAAGTGGACTGTATGTATGAGTAGACTGATTTTTCCCTCTCTTAAATACGTTATATAGTCTCTCTCCCTTGTGCAAAGACTTTCCGGAATAGATAAGGGTGTATCAACCCTTGATGCTGATCCTTCTCTTCCTCCTCCACCTCACAATCCCCAATAACTGCTACATATGATTCTATAATTGTGCCATGGTTCCCACATGTTAAAATACTTGGAATCCCTTGCATAGAAACAGGGACTCCTCCCATATAAGCAATGGCTCCCCTTTCATCTCCATGTGGTAATGGACCTTCCTCCAATGATACAATGCTATGGGTTCTTATATGCAAATTCTCTTCACCAATCAATGAGAATACCTCATCATCAAGGAGATACCCTAGATATTGGTCATCTCTTGAAGGAAGTACCTCCATGTCTTCAAAAATGGAAGAGAGCCCTTCATATGATAGGAATCTTGCCCTTGGAAAGCCATCATACATGTTTTCATCCCTTTCGGAAGTAAGGAATGGAGTTGGTTTTATGGTTCCACCCAATGCATGCAAAGTGTTTGAAGTTATGATACAGGATGATTCACATTGAATTCCATAAAAATTCTCCACCAAACCCTTAGTGAATTAATCATATACATTTTCATGACAATATGAAACAAAATTTTCAAACCAATAATCATGAGCCATACCTTTGAGTTGCAGCGCTGCTCCTCCAATGGCCTCATCTTCTCCCTCCATCCTCCCGGCAGTGCAAGTGGGAAATGGACTGCGTTGTGGATCTACATGTGTGGTTGAATGCTCACACCCATCATAATAATAGCTAGGGCTTTTCCATCTTCAAACCCTCTCAGGAAATATTTCCAATTTTCCCTTTCTTTCTCCTCAAGGTATTCAATAATACCCTCAAGGGTCTGGAAAAGAAGAATGTAAACCTCCTCTTCCGTCATTCGTATTTTTTTGTTTTCTATATACATATCATATTCTAAATGAGGAGCTTCTCATTCTATTGGGATATTATCTTGGGCTGCACAGGCTAAGCCAAGATTGAAGCTCTGATACCACTGTAATGTTCCTTTTTTAGGAATTTCTGCAATATGGTCCTCAAGGATGTTGTATAAGGAAGACAGTGCAAAAATATGCTGAAAGGGGGCTGGGATCCCCTTTTTAACTCATAAAAAACTTCTTTCCCAGAATTTTAGCCCAAAGAAATGTCTCTAGATGGGTTATTCTGATCTCCCCAAACTAGATCCCTTAAAGAATGCTCAAAGAGAGAGCTTACAACAATACATGAACACAATCATTAAAATCTGTAAATCTGAATGCAACATCAGATGAAATATATTACAAAAATCATGCACATTAATGTATTAGTAACAATATACAGAAATATCATGAGGAATAAAACCCTCATGCAATGGGAATCAACCTCCAAAGTTTAACACATGGAATACAAGAGATGCAGCAACTGCATAAAATGTCGAAAAGGAGTGACCGCGCTGTATCTAGGAGTGCAGCTACTGCTATATATGTGAATACATGTAATATGACTGAAATATACAAGAAATTCCCAAGAATAGAAGAATGGGCTCCAATACAATATTTCTAGCCAATTTAGGAGAGATTGCTAGAAATGCCGGAAAAAGTACAATGTGACAAATAACGTGTCACTGCAACTGGATCAAAATGAGAATGAGGCTATGGCAGATCTGAAATACTCATGCCCTCCTCTGATGATGTTCTCAAGCAAAGGGCAGATCCATTTTTCTAAAGAACACTCCTCCTGACAAGCTCCAATGGCTCTCCCAGCAACTGCCTATATAAATAATGCAGTTTCTGCTCTAGATTGCATTGTGAGAGATGGTGAATGTTTGGCCTGCTACCAAAGAACTGAAATAAATCCCGGGAGTCTCCTATGCTGCTCCTCCAAAGAATAAACAAGATCTCCACCGAAGAACAAGCCAAAGAATGACTCTATGAGTTCCTCCTGTTGCTGCTCCCAGCAACACAACATTTTCTGCCCAACAAAATAATGCTGTAGCTGAAGGGATAAGCTTGGCCAAATGTCAGAATGAGGAAATGAAGCTAAAACCCTCTCCTTCCTTTAGGACGAGGAAGGGATTCCTGATCGGGAACACCCTTGGGTTCAATAACACTAGAACCCTGCTAAACAGCCCGGCGATGCAAGTCTTTGCAGACCCTACAAAAATAATAAGCCAATGCATAATCAAAATGGGCTGCCATCTCCTCCTTATAAAGAAAATGAACTCATCTCACCATGGGTCCCATTCAGACTTGCCACTTAGCTCAAGCAAGTGGAGCCTCCACTAAAACTGTGTTGTCCAAGAAGGTGCAATGTATCTAGAGAGTTTTAGTTGACTTGGTCAAAATGACTAGATCAAGCATGATCCAATCCTGTTCACACCATGTGGTTCTCAATTCAGCTGTATTATTATTCCTCCTTTCACACAAGGGGTGTTATTTCTCCATCTAAAGGGGTTAAGGTGTCTCCTTACCCATTTTATTCAACAAAATGTAAATATGAAAACTATAATGTTCCTTTTAGCTTGAGGCTAAAAATTGGGAACATTACATTTTTACTATTTTATTATTTTTTAATAATTTTACTTTTTTAACCCAAAAATGGTGAATCATCCCCCATGGTTGACATCATCATCTTGAATCCTATTGGTTCTTATAAAGTTTATTTTGGTTGTACATTTTTCTTAGGAGGCCCATTTAGGACCTCAAAAGTTCTCTAATGTGTGCACTGATATCAAACCACATGTTAGGTCAATATATAGGTCAATAAATGAGCCAATAAATGGATTCTCCATTTACTGACTTGTGTGAGAAAATTGCATATATAATTAATTGATTAAAAATACATATTTATAAAAAATTCTGGATTGAAAATCAAATAAACCACATATAACTCATTATCAATTAATTCTAATTTGTTTTGTAAAAAGTATATCTTTAATTACATTGAGATCTTAAATAATTTCAAATGTGAAATGCATTTAAAAATGTGTATCGATGCATATAACTAAATACAATTCAAAAAAATAGGTTAATTTATTGTTGGCTTCGATGACATTATTTCAATTACAATTATTTATAGATTGTGTAGTCGTAATGACTTTAGAATATTTAAGAACGATGGCACTTTTTATGCTTTTTTGATAGAATGTTCAACAAAAATTTCAAAGAATAAAATGAAGTCAATATTTTTCCCATAATCCAACTTTTATTAATACAAAACACTAGTTGTGTCTTTAAAAAAAGAGTTGTACCTTTATTTACATTGAGAGTTATTTCAAAATATACAATTCACATTATATGAGTATTAATATAAATAACTAAATATTCATCAATAAAATAACTTTTTGCCTCCACATATCATATAAGATGATTTTAATGACAACACTACTACACATAAGGTGGTTTTAAGACAATTTTGAGACAATTTTTGGATCAATTGTCTTAACTTGAGACAAAAAAAAAACTTGTGTTTTGTCTTTAACTGGGTATCTTAAATTATTGTCTTAAAATTTTTTCTCTATAAAGGAAATATATAACACAATAATTATTTTCTCTTAGGAGACGTTTCATTTTTGTCTCTCGAGAGAAAATAATTGGGATTAAACATATTGTCTTTATAGAGAAAATAAAAAATTATATTTAAAGATAATACAATATTACTTTTGTCTATTTTATTTTTTCTTTTCTTTTTTTCAAATGAAAAAACATGTTGGTCTATATAATGCACCAGAAACATATACACTTCATAAAATCTAAAAAATTACATATCATATCCCACCATCATAACTTCAATCAACCTATTCAGCATACTATCAAAATCGTCAGATATAGTTTGTTTGTGTAGTATACAAAAAAATACCCAACAATCCATATAGTATTGTTATCTTTATGGAAACTTAAGGGAGTTTCTAAATATACTGAGTATAATAACAAAATATAGTCAATTATGAAAAAGAAACCTTCAAGATAATTGTTTTATGGAAATCTGTAATATCCTTCATCCCTAATAAGTCCATCTTCCATGTGTAGAAAGTGCATGTGCTGTTGCATCTCCCCAAGCCCTTCTTTGATAGAGCATCTGCAAGTGCGTTTTCTTCCATGTATATATGGTGAAATTTTATCACATTGAATTTCAATATGAGGGAGTGAATGTGTGCAATCTAGCCATCAAGTAGTGAAGGGGAAAATGTTGTGTTTTTGTTGTACCCATCTATAATGGTTTTAGAGTCGCCATAGATGTGTATATTGTCAATATATCTCTTCATAGAAAACCACAGTAGCCCCCATAGTGCCAGAACGTTTGCTCTGGTGTTTGTTCCTGCACCAACAAACCAAGAAATCTTGGAATGTGTAATGCTATCAATCTGCAACTATTCCATGCATCCACATCACCCAACCTGAGCAACCCCGTCAAAATATCCAGCTGGGTAAGAAGTCTGTAGGGGAATATTTCTAATGGAAATATCCTGTGTACCTCTTATGGTCGTTATTTGTGTTTCAAGCCATGTAAAATCATTCAAATAAATCCATTTTTTATTCAGATCATAATTATAAAAAATAATCTTGTTCTTGGCCTTCCATACTTCCTAGAAAATCTATATAAGAACTATTTGCAAACTTGATCCTCTATGTGTCCACCATTTAAGACAATATTCAATAGAATAGAAATGCACGTAAGGTATATTGCATTGTACCATAATGTTTGTGCATAATTGTAAAATAGTGGAGCATTCCAGGAGTAAATGAACATTTGTTTCCATAACATTCATACACAATACAAATCGTCTTGGGCCACATTGGCCCCTTCTCAAGATGTTCTCCCGCATTCGATTTCTATCTTTCCAAACAAGCCAGGTGAATAGAGTGAGTTTTATGGGTACTTTATACTTCTATACTTCCATACTTTATATTTTCTTTAGAGACAATATAAAGCAATGTATCGAGAAAAATATTTCACCATTGAAATAAATCAATATAAAGGTATTTAATTAAAAATAAACTACAATATCATTAATTAATTAATGTTAGGGAACAGTGGAATGAAACCAAAAACCTCCTGCTTATAAGGCAGGTTCTCTGCCATTGAGCTAGCACCCTTTAAAGAATTATGTGATGATATAGGCATTGATTTTAAAAGAATTCTCGACACATAATGCCATAATATTTATAAAATTTCTAAGCATGTAGCCCCTATTTTTAACTTAGGAAAAAATAACTCAATGGAATAGCTTAATGTCACACCCGTGTAGCATGACCCACCAAACAAGCTAATAATACAAAATAATCAACGAAAAAATTAATCTAGCCATACAAAAAAAAAGTAACTAGAATTAGCACAAGATGTTAATATCTTTCCACATATATTGAATGGTTTCTATTCAGTGTGTTTCCACCATAGATCTCTGTCTAAATCCTCTTTGGCCACACTATCGGTTAAAAAATTATATGGAAAAAAATTTGTTAATCTATTAACAAATTAATCTAGTCATACAAAAAAAAGTAAGTAGAATTAAAACAAGTTGTTAATATTTTTCCACAAATATTGAATGGTTTCTATTTAGTGTGTTTCCACTGTCGATATATGTCTAGTTACTCTTTGGCCACATCATCGATTAAACAATTATATGGAAAATATATAAGCAAGGGTATTTTCCGCAACTTGGTAAAGTAAGGAAAATTCTTAAAATGGTTAACTTTAAAATCTAGTTGACAAAAGAAATCATCAACAACTAGTCTACACAAGCTATATTGCATATTTCATATAATAACATTTCACCTCAAACTTGAAATTTCATTTTTAAGAGACATCCCTAGATGAAGCATTAATCTGTTAGTCCATAAGAAATTTGGAGAATGTTTTAGCCATTTTAATTCACGTTATATTGTCGATCTGGTTATATATAAATAAGGAAAATTTTCAGAGAGGAGAGAAGCACATATTAGTAGTTTATCGAAATATTAAAGAAAATCTAAGATCAGCCCCAGAAAAACCAAGAGAGAATAAAGTTAAGTGGGGAAACAAAAGGAAAATAAATGAGGAGAAGATAGATGGATGGATACAAACACATGATAATAATGAATATGAGATTAAAGGAAGGTCTGGGAAGAGGAAACAACAACCATTCAGATCTCATAATGGCACCAAATACACTTATTTCAGTTGCAAGAATAAATGAGGTGGAAAAGATTTTTTTTTTGAGTATATTAGTATATTAGTTATTGGATGGTTGTTAGGCACACTATAGGTCAATAATATTCACCATCATGTGAGACGAAGAGGGATAACAGAGATGACTACCAACTTTGGACACATTTCCTTCACCACAATATTAGCATGGAATTTTGAAGAATTGTAGATACTAGACTATCTTAATTTTGCATTATGTATTCTTGCATAAATAACATTCAGAATAGAAAATAACAGGATTAGCCAAATTACCAAGTGGAACATTATGAAAATTTGCATGTAGATCATGTCAAACTCTAGTTAAACATGTTTTTTTTTTAAAGAACAATCCTTGTGTGGCACTCCCATACATTTATAAATTACATACAAGAACAAAAACTGCCATTTTTGTATTCTCTCATATTTTGAGGCAAAATACCTGTAAGAAGATAGATAAGGCACCCTATCAAAAGCTGAATCATCGTTATTATATTTCAAAACTTCTTGAAAATGTATCAAAAAGTACAAATTATGCAGGTTTGTATCCAAATTAGCTAATAATAAAATAATAATAATCAAAACTTTCATCACATATTTTATCTAGTTATGGGAGTTACTCAAAGAGTTTGGAAGTATATCTATATAACTTCATATACTAAGGTATTTCTCCATTATTTTCATTCTCAAGATTGGAAGACTCCAACAATGAAGCAACCTGAATAAATTAGTTGTTTAAAATTAAAGGACTGTGATATCATATTCACCATCTCCTATGGCCTGCAACATCTATTTCCAGTGCAATTACACTCCTCAAACAATTAATATTTTGAGCAAATTTCATGAAATTAAAAAGAAAGTATTATGCTAGGTGTACATGAGTGATAAGGATAATTAACATCAATCAAACCTTCAATTTTTTTTCAATGTGTTTCAAATTCTTCACCTCCTTTAATGCAATATTTCCTGCAACTTTCCCAAGTTCTCTACTAACATGACTTGCAGCAGTTGTATCCCTTCCCATAACTATAATAGTTGTAAGATACTTTGCACTGTGGATCACTGCTCCACGCAAGTTATTGACTTTGCTTGATTCTTTAGTTTTTGACAATTTTCCATTAGATCCATCAATTGCTAATCTGGCCTTATTCAGCTTAAGACAATATTCTATGTCAATAGTCATATTTTCCTTAAAGACTACTTTAGTAGGGATAGTATTGTATATTTACATGGAATATGCCCAAATTATTAATGTATGCACTAATTTCCAAAATATAAATTTCTGAAGCATGAAACATTGTCTTACATGCTAATCCATCAAATTTTATGTTTCACAAAATATAAAAATGGTCTAACAAAAGGCAGGCTCATAGAAATGTCAACAAAGTAAAAGAAATTGATTCATCTTTTACAGCTCATTATATTTTCCATGAATTAGATTAAAGCTTCATTGCATAATTATGAACCTCCAATACATTTGTTCTATTACCTTTTTAGATAGAGAACAACATCCCAATTATTTCCGCTCTCAACCAAGGATATTTAAAGTTCCTTGAAATATTTAGACCCTACACTTTGATATGTAAAGCATATAGTTCACTAAGGAATCCAAGCTTCAAGGATTTACTATTCCAATTAATTTTAAAGCCATAAATTCAACTTCTAAACACATAAATTAGCACTAAAATCATATCAAAAGTAAAACTAATTCTCTAAATATCAATGAAATAAACATAAGACTCCATTATAAAACATCAGAGCTGAAAAAACATAAAAATAAAATAAAAGATAACATGTCTTGGGAATTTCAATGCACCCAACTAGTCCTTGTGTTCCTTGTTCAACTGACCAAACTGCTTTCAGGAAATAATGTAGCACAAAACACCAAAATAAAAACCTGGGAGACCTCCAATTCGGTTAACAATGTTAATTACACTTAGTGAAACCATATCATTCAGTGCATGGTAATTTTATTCCAGTTCAGAGGTCATATCACACAAAATATCACCTTACAATCACTAATAAGGTTAACTACACCCTAGCCAATGGTGATAAGGGAAATCCTACAAACCTTCCACTTTCATTTAGGTTGAAATGTTGTTGAGGGGGGCATTTCCTTTATTCCAAGGCATTCCAGATAAGGATAAGATAATAAGATAATTTTTTTAATTTCCAAAAATAATAAAGCAATAGGCCAATTGGACTAGAGAGTGGCTACTAAATAGTGCAAGCGTCTAGAACATTCGAAGAGTTAAAGTGTTACAAAATTACAACAACTATGAATTATTATAAAATAAGGAAATTAGCAAAATCTAGGTGAAACCTAAGAGCCACAATAAACCCATAAGTGAAAATAAAGTAGAGGAAGATGAGGACGAAAATGCATCACAATCATCGTCAATGATGAATAACATAATCAAAATTTATCAATAATATATATACATACATACATACATACATACATACATACATACATACATACATACATACATACATACATACATATATATATATATATATATATATATACACACATACATACATACATACATACATACATACATACATACATACATACATACATACATACATACATATATATATATATATATATATATATATATATATATATATATATCATTATACTATGTCATCTTAATATATCAATTGTTAGATAACTTGTATTTCACAAACTAAACCATTCTATATTAACTAAACCTATCTGAAGTTTTCAATCTTTTCCTCTAACGTATCCCAGTATAAAACCCTTTCCAAAATAAATAATAAAGATTATGGATCTATTGCTAGACTAAACTCATATAAAGATAAAATCCTTCCAACAAATTCCATGTACTTGAGTATCAATCTCTATCAACATATTCTCATTATGTATCTGGAAAAATGTTCTAATTCTTGACTTCCTTGAAACATATAATCATGTACGTCTCTATATATAAAACTACTACATTGTTGAAGGTTTTACCAAGATCGTAACTATGAAATGAGGTTAATAATGAAATAGCACGTTATATGATGACATGCCAATATATTTGAATCGTGTCATTATCTTTATTTAATTATTTTAATAAGGAAATGTAGAGTCCCATAATTGTTTTGTTTTGACACCCTTTTGCATGCATGTTTTCCTTCTTTTCTCATCACTATAAACCTAATAAAGGAAACAATCATATGATTTTGAAAAGGTAAAACACTTATGTGTCCTATTTTTCATATTTTCTAATATGCCCTATTGTTTTCTTAAATATTACATTCAACTAAAAAATTAACATAATTTTGCAGCTATTTCATAGATCCACAGCTACCTCCATGGATAGATATAGGATATGGATATCAGCAGCTATTTCCAGTGTACCAGCTCAGCAAAGGAGTATATGGGTAGTTAGAGGATGATTCCTAAATGGATCTCCTCCTGATTATCCGAGCCAATTCATCAAGGAAATCACACAGTAACGTAGTCAATGGTGGCAGTCAACACGTAGTAGCGCTCAGAAACAGAGTCTGAGAATATTACGACTTTGTCGATTTTCTTTCCTAATAGCAGATCGACATGATATCAATAGTTGTTTAATTTTTTAATTTGTATAAGAATTCTAAACAGACCTGTAGGAAAAGAGCTTGCATACTATTTAAACACACTCTATAAAATCATGAAAACTCTGTGTATTCGGGGTGTGCCATCTTTATATTTTTCTGACTATTTTGTTTAGAATTTTCTCTTAATTCGAAGCTCCTTTTCGTGCACTAATTTTTTGTTAGTTTTAATGAAACCTAATTTTTTTGGAGTGCCCTTGCATGCAGATCAGGTCATTTATTTTCAGTCTTCAGAATTCATTTTAATCGCATTTCCATTTCATAGTTAGAATCTGATTAATTCTATGTTTTGTATTTCATTTCCAAGCTCAATTTTAATAATTCAATAATCTGTCTTTACATGTTTTGTACATTCATTATTTAAATTCATTATTTCCATATAGATCAATTCGTTTATTTTATCTTTTTAAATTCCAGGTTAAAATTGCAAAAGATAAATGCTTAGTTCTTCATAGCATTTCTATTAGTCTCAGTTATTTTTCAAATCTCATGTTTTCATAAAACTAGGACTTGTGCAATATTTCATGCTTTGATTTAGATTTAGTTCTCTATTTCACTGCAACAAAAAATATCAAAGCAATTTGATAAAAAAACAAGTAGAATTTAATCTAACATATCTTTTGAAAAGAGTTATTTCATAAACCATTTTTGACGACTCAATTCATTTGAAACTAACTATAGTAATAACATTTAATGTAGATGATAGATTGCTCTAACAGTAACTTTACTTCAAAAATCACTGATCCATAGGAATTCAACACTAATCCAAATATTCAAAAACTAACTAAAACCAAAATTCAATCATCACTCTAACAACAAATACTTCTAGCACATATAGTGCACTTGCACTTTATCAGTTTACTCACTCTGGTCGATAATTTAAGATTCCAATTTAAGAACATTAAATTGACTAAACATTTTGGTGTCATTGCTGGGGAAGTGTAAATAGAATTTAGAAAGAAAAAAAGGATATGCATAGGGAAATATATTTTAAAGGTAGGTTTATAGGATGAGGAAGAACTCTGCTTCCCACATCATCGCTCACTCCAATCTGACCTCGAAGTTCCACACAACCTACTCAAACTTGAATTCCATACATAGGAGGCTAAAATAGACTTCCTGAAATCCAAACAGGGATTCACCTACTTCATCTACTGAAGCTATATTTGAAGAATAAAATCCTACATCCCTAAATACACAAGTAATATTTTTATCTTCAACAGGAGAACAAATTCTAGGACAGGAACTAGAAGTTCCCAGTGACGAGGAAGAACAAGAAACTCCTTCAAATTCTCCATTGATAGAGGAACTAGAAGAATTATAATATCCTGTTGTAGAACCAGATACTTACATTAGTTCTGAGGAATCCATCATGGCTGAAGAGGGAGAAGGAGAAGTACAAAATTTCAATGGTGATCAACCTAGGATTGGAGGACATAGAAGAGGAAATAGAGGAGATGGAAGAGAAGGAGGTAGAGGTAGAGGTAGAGGAGATTGAGAACCTTTTGGATTCCCTATTCACGATGAGGATACAACATACATAATGAAAAATATCTCACCTTATATCCTCCCCGATTTTCATGGAATAAGAAGTGAATATCAAGAAACATTTCTCTTCGAATTTGAAGTATTATGTAGATCATATGATTATCTACATGATGCTCAAAAATTAAAATTGTTCCCTGCTACCTTAAAGGATTCAACATTAAAATGGTATATGAGTTTAGGAACGAATTATATAGGAACATGGGCACAAGTGAAAGCATAATTCTTAGAGAAATATAAGGATTACTATATGCCTCATAACATGAAAGGTGAAGTTTTTAAAATGGCACAATGGGAAGATGAAAATGTTGAATATTTTGTCGAAATATTTGTTTATAATATTAAAAATGCAAAAATGCACAATCTGGATGTGGAAACTTTGAAAGCTCTCATACTAAAATCCATTAGAGATGAGTGGATTGATCTTCTCAATCAACTAGGAAAAGGAGATATTTCTCAGTTATCATTTGCATAAATTTGTGAGTTATGTGTACATATTTCAAGGGGTAAATCAAGAATCAAGAAAATTCCAAGGGATCCTACCTTATCAAGAATAAATAAATATGCAGCTCGGATAGTGGGTAGGGTATAATTAGGTAATTTTCTGGATAATTTTAAGACAGATATTTTAGGGAGTCTTAGTGAGAAAATTCACACCCTTAAAATATAGAACAAGAAAAGAGTTGAAGCTGATGCTTATCTATCTTCTATCCTAGATGTAGAGAGAAACATGCTTCGAGATAATATCCTTTAAACTTAAAAACCATAGAAACCTATGTAATATGTACAGATAATCATGGTACTAAAGAATGTCCCTCTATACCAAGTCTTAGGGCTGTATATAGTGAATAAGGAATGCCAAATCAAGTAGATCCTTTTTGATCTATTGCCAGAAAACCATGTCAAAATCCTCAAAATCAAAATCAAAATTTTTGTCTTCAATAATTTTCACAACCTTTACAAAGTAATTGGAATCCACCTATCCTATGGCAGCCTTGGGCTCAACCACAACCACGATCTTGGAATCAAGGGTTTCAAAATCCTTATGGAAGTTATGCTCAATATCAACAATTTCCACCACCCTATCAAAATTTTCAACCACAATTCTTTTCTCATAATAATCAATTACCTCAAACTAAAGTTCAAAATGTAAATCCACAACTATATTTACCATTCGCACAAAAACCAAATCAATTATCTATTCAAGCACTTTCAAATCCAAATAATAAATTTTGTTTACAACATGGAAGGGAAGAATTGTAAAACTTATATAATAACTCCACTAGATCTAAATAACGCTCAATTAAGATCTGGTAGAGTATTAGAAAATAAAAAACCCATTATTTTTATTGAGGAAACAAAGATAATTTATTGGAAGAATAATAATAGATTTGAAGAGGAAGAAATTTCTCTTCCTCAGAAATAAAGTGATGAAACATAAAATATTCCTATAATTTTTTTATCATACTCCTATTATAGAACAACCTTCAGTGTCTATTACAAGACCAAATTTTCCTGAAAGGTTGAAAATTGATAAAGAAGTAGAAAAGAAAATCATACTACCTGATTATGATATGTTGGGTGAATTGAAAAATGTTTGAATAAAAATTCCTTTATTCCAAGCTATAAAAGAAATACCAATTTTTGCAAAAACAATTAAGGAATTGAGTACTCAAAGATTAGAAAGAAAAAGAAAGGACCTAAAAAGAATCCAATTAGTTGGGAGAATTGAAGACATCATAATGGGGAAGGAAACAATTCAGAAATATTTAGACCTAGGAAGCCCCATTGTGAAAATTCACATAAATGGAATTGAAATACCAAACACACTGATTGATCTAGGATTAGCTATAAACATAACGAGTAAAAAAATTATGGATTAAGTGAAACTTCCTAATATTCAATACACACCAACATTGTTGCAACTGGAAGATAGGTCTGTAATCAAACATGATGGTATGTTAGTAGATATTTTTGTATCCTTATATTCTTGGGAATATCCTGTCGATTTCATGGTTTTAACACCCAAGAATAATTTAGGCCATCCATTAATTTTAGGAAGACCTTGGTTAGCTACAACTGATGCTTTCATTGGTTTTAGATCAGGAGACATGCTTATCTCAGATGCAATTTCTACAAATAAATTTACATTGTATTCACCTGCAAAAACAACAATAGCTATATAAAGTGAAGAATGGACAGGTGATGATTATGATATACAACCCATTTTTACTATTGTACAAACAAATGAGAACCAAATTTTAAATTCAATAGAAAACAATGAACCCTCCTTATATTATCACGATATTCAAACCTTTCAATAACAATGTAATATCAAATATCTATCATCTAGACAAATATCTTTACATTCTATGGAAAAATTTGGAAATTCTTCGATAGAATTTTTTCCAGGAAAAACATTGAATATTAATGAGAATCTTGAATAATTACAAAAAAATAAACTAGTAGATACCTTACGAAAACACTCTTCTTCTTATGCATGGGAATATATGGACATGAAAGGAATTAATCCTAAGAATTTCATGCATCATACCTATCTTGAAGAGAATGCTAGACTAGTTAGACAACCCCAAGGAAGAATGAACCCAAACTTGAAAGAAATTGTTAAGGAATAGCTACATAAACTATTGAATGGAAATTTTATCTATCCAATATAATACAATCAATGGGTTTCACCCCTAATGATCGTTCCTAAGAAAAATGTAAAATGAAGAGTATGGATCGATTACCAGGAATTGAAAAAAGAAACATTGAAAGACCAATTTCCACTTCCTTTCATAGATCAATTTTTACACACATTAGGAGGGAAAAAGTACTTTTCATTTCTCGATGGTTTTAGTGGGTATAATCAATTTCAGGTAGCACCCGAATATTAATACAAAACCACATTTACTTGTCCATGGGGAGCTTATGCTTACTGAGCACCTCCTTTTGGATTGCGAAATTCTCCAACAACATTCCAAAGAGAAGTTATCAAAATTTTCTATGATCTTATTCACGACTATGTGGAAGTGTATGTGGATGATTTCATAATTTATGGAAATTCTTTTGAGGAGGCACTAGAAAATTTATTAAAAGTTATAATAATATGGAGAGAAGAAAATCTTTCAATAAGTCATGAATTTTTTTTTATGATGTTTAATGAAGGAATTATTTTAGGTCACCATATTTCAGGAAATGGGATAAAGGTAGACTCATCTAAAGTAGAGTTTATTTCAAAATTATTAGTGCCAAATTTTCAATGAGATGTTAGGAGTTTTCTTGGTTTTACTGGATATTATAGAATATTCATAGAAAACTTCATGAAAATAGCAACCCCACTTTTCAAATTACTCACTAAAGTCTGTGAATTTAGGTGGGACTCTAATTGTCAAAATGCCTTTGAAACTTTGAAAAAGAAGGTCTTTGAAGCACCTATATTGAAAGGACCTGACTGGAAATTTCATTTTCACCTATCCATTGATGGTTCAGGGAAAACCTAAGTCGCTATGTTAGGACATAAATATCTTAATCCTTATTCCATTTATTATAATAGTAAAAATTTAACTCTGGCAGAGCTAAATTATATTGTAACTGAAAAGAGGTTTTAGCTGTAGTGCATGCCATTAAGAAATTCAGACATTACATCACTAGCTATGAAACTTTCATTCACACAGACCATTCTGTATTAGATATCTAATGAATAAACCAACCACTAATGGTGGAATAACCAAATGGCTATTACTATTCCAAGTGTTTAACATCATCATTCTAGATCGACCGAGAAAACAAAATACAATTGCTGACTTTTTATCCAGGATTCAAAATGATAATAATGATATTCTTGTAGAGGATAAATTTCCAGATGAATATATTTTCGCAGTATCTACTAAATCACCTTGGTATGTAGATATTGCTAATTATTTCGCTACACGAAAATTACCGTCTCATTTGTTTCCAAGAGAAAAGAGGAGAATAATCCAAACAAGTGCTTCTTACTCATGGATAAAGGAAGAATTGTACAAAATACAACCATATCTCATCATCAGAAGGTGTGTACGAGAAGATGAGATACCTAAAATACTTAAAGCGTTCCATGATGAACCATGTGGAGGCCACTTATCTGACAAAAGAACTGCTTATAAAATCCTTCTCTTAGGATATTATTGGCCTTTCCTTTTTAAGGATGCCAAAGGATATGTTAAGAGATGTGACAGTTGTCAAAGGATGGGGAAACCTGTTCTTTCAAGTGAAATTCCACTACAATCCCAATTACTCATTGAACCTCTTGAGAAATGGGCTTTAGATTTTTTGGGTCCAATTAATCCACCTTCCAAACAAAAAAGGTATATTCTAGTATGTATTGATTATGTTACTAAATTGGTCGAAGCTAAAGAAATTTATTTTGCTACTGAAAATGATGTAGTTTTATTTATTTTTTAGGATATCTTCACTCATCTTGGTGTCCCAAGAGAAATTGTAACAGATCAGGTGTTGTTATGACATCCCTCACCGAGTTGGGATGTCTAATAATAAGGAGCTTTATTCTGCAAAGAAAACACAACAAGGACTGCATGGACTATCAAAGCCCCTTTTTCACCTATCGGAACCCTTAAAAGGGCTAAAAATCCACCTTTTTTCTTTGAAAGTGCTCATTTTAACATATCAGGCCTCTAAGCGCCTTTCGGCTTAAGCCCTTAGCCCCCATTTCTCATATGACCCCTCTCTATGTCCGACAGATAAAAGTCCTTAAGTCTTCTTCGGCCATTGGACTTCGCTGATTCCCAAATCCACGGATAAAAGTCCTTAATTTTCTCTTTTGTTTCACCACCGAGGTTCATCTTTTCCGAAGAGATATTGACGTTGATCTTCGCAGATCCAACAGCCATTGCGCGTCACCTATCCATCGCACATTGCACTTCGCTTCATCCAAAGTTCTCATTCCTGAACTCTTTTTCCACTGATGTGCGAAATCTTGATGCGATCTTGACCGTTGATCTCCTCTCGGATCCAATGGTCATCACTCCATCACACTGCGCCCATCCATCACACATCGCACATCGCAGTACTCCATGTTCCTTTTACATTTTTCCGCTAATGTGTGAAACTCCGATATAGTCTCGACCGTTGATCTCCCCAAATCCAATGGTCATCGCTCCATCATGCTGCACCCATCCATCACACATCGCACATCGCTGCGCTCCATTGTCACTCTATTTTTCATCGTCGATGTTCTTTCCCTACCAATATAATCTGAGCCGTTGATCGCAATCGATCCAACGGTCAATGCTATCTCGTTACTTCGCTGTCCTCCATCTCATCCATTCATTTATGCAAAGCCGCGATATGATCTGGACCATCGATCCTCCTGATCGAACGGTCATCTCTTCATCACCACATTGCGATTCACCAGTCCCTCGCACCATTCATGCCCTTGTGCAATTTTGCGATGTATTATGGACCTTTGATCATCCCGATCCAACGGCCAATGTACATTTTCCTTTCACCCCACTCACTTTTCCCAAGTTATCTCCGCCATTGATCGAGCCCGATCCAATGGTCATCGTCGGTCTCCCTCTTTACCTGGAAGCACTTTTAGTGCATGGGTTAACACTTTGAGTGCCTCCAAAGTTGAACTGTTTGACTACGGAAGATCTTAAATCAACGGCTGAGGTTTACTATGGAGGCACAGGCCAAGAATTTGATTCGTACCCCCAAGCACCCCCATAGTTGATCTCCACTGTTGATGTCCATTATGATCCAACAGTCCTCGCTCCATCGCGCCTTCGCAAATTTCCTGATCACTCATCCAATATTTCACTCCCCTGCTCTAATCTGGACCGACGATCTCCCTCATCCAACGGCCCACATCACTCCCACTTTTATAGCCCCACGACTGATCATCCCACTATGTGACAAAATTGCCGACGTCATTGCCGGTCCTACCTGACCGCACAAGTATGTCCATCGCATTCATTTGCAGCTGTTGATCTGGATTGCCCAGATCAGACGGTTCCCTTTCATATTTGCATCCATTTAACAATAGCTACCCAACGTGCAACTCCAACGCGAAATGGGCGGTTTTTGTAGGGACATGCATCGCCCACTAACTGCATCGCATTCATCTCTCTTATTACCGCTTACCACCTTCCGCCCATGCAAAAACCACTCGCGGTTTTCCACAAAACCACCAATCATATTTCCGCGCCATATTTTGATTTAAACCCCTGGTTTTTGCCTCCTCCATGGTTTTACCTTCCATCGCTGCATTTTCACTTCCTCCACATTGCTCCATAACCCCTCGTTAAGCCATCTAAATCAGTCTACCCCTCATCATAGGATTTATTTAATTGGTTTGCTGTCTATGCAGGTTTTCATGGCCTTTTAAGTACATAGGCCATCTCATAGCCAATCACAGTGGCTCAAGGCCGAGGATGACGATCCTCCACGCCCATGGAAGCAAAGAAAAGCGATAATAAGGGTCAGTTTCAAGTCTTAGTCAATGTATCATGACCATTGGCCATTCTGTAAGACCCTCCAGTACAGAAGGCCAGCTTTTCCACTACTAGCAGTACCGCATTCTCCAGCGCAGAAGGCCAGTCCTTCCCACAATTGACGGTATTGCCATCGCCAGCAACAGCAGGGGCTCTGCCTCATCAAACAACAATGATTATTCATGACTGGGCCTGTTTGGCCTTTTGACTGTATGTTCTCTTCACTTTTTCATTTCGGGTGAAATCTTTAGTTCACTCCTGCAGTTTTTACTTTCAGTTTAGTCAATTGTTACATTTCCGTTAGAAATGGCTTTAGGCCTACGTTGTAAGATGATGAGAGGTAGTTTTACCTCATCATCATTTCTATTTTTGAATTAAACCTGAAACAACATACAAGCATGCGGGGAAGATATTTTCCCAAAATATCTTCTCACGCATAAGAATCAGAGGTTATAAAAACAAGAAGAAAACACTAACAAAAGGTTGCAGATTTTCCCAAACGACTCATTATTTCGAGTGTTATGTATGTATTTTGTATGAAATTTGATAGTGGATGTTTGAAGATCCCATAGGGACTCAGTAATAAGAAGTTTTGCTGGAATTGGGGATTCCGCTCGGGATGATTCATAGTTTGTAACTCTCTCTCTCTGTGTCTTTTAATATAAGTGTTCATTTTGTATATTTCCATATTTCTCGTATCTAGATGCTTTGGAATGCAAGTTCTCACATGTTTAAATGTGAATTTATCATAGAAAATACTCATATTTACTCATCTATAGCGCTTTAAATATGGCTCAGGCAGGATACTTTGTTCATCTTCTATCTCTTCCACCATTCTTCCGATACTAACTACATTGGATTCTTATCTTTGAACAAGCCCAGATATATGGATTCTTATCTTTGAATAAGCCTAGTATATATGGATTCTTATCTTTGAATAAGCTCATTTATAGTTAATATCTTACTCCATCTTCTTCCATAGTCATCGCTCACATATAACTTGATAACTGTGTATTCATTTCAAAATTTGGCCCCCTTTTACAACATTCTGTTTTAAAGCTGTCCCATGAATTTACTTATAGCAGTTTGTACTCAGTTTCTGTATTTTTTCTAGTTGTTTTGTTTAAATTTGGGGTCTTGGTTCCACCCTTATTAAGACCATTCATCTGAGTGTTATTAGCATGAGAGCCTTACAATGTCAACTGCAATCAGTTGAGTCATATGTTCCTTGCATTTAATATGTCCTAGGCACTAGTCTTTATACAACTCAAGGCTATCTCTAGGAGCTACAACATCTTTCTAGCGTCGATTCTGGGGAAAGAATTTAAAGAAATAAATCCCTAGGCCTTAACAAATATTCATCCACCCTTCAAAATAGGTGAGCAGGAAGGGTTGGGAGTTGTAGATCCCTCACCTTGGCGAATCCACTGTCATTTAAAGGATAAATCTATTTGCATTCCTGGCTTCCCGAAAGCCACACCTGAGGTTAGATACATCCCAGTTGAGAACACCTTCAGTGTTTGATCCAGAGAAGATTTTACACAAGAGAAGTTGGAGAGAAGGACAATCAACTTATATAGATATTCCCAGATTCTCCCTGGAAGAATCTCCATCCTCCTCTCAATTAGTTCAAGATCAAGGTCCTAATTCTATTTCAAGAACCCTTGATTATACTTCTGATAGCTCCTCCCTTGAAAATATTGAAGTAAAATATGATGTTGAGTCTATAGACACCACGAGCTTCTTTCTTCATCCCACTCCCAAAGCCG
The DNA here is from genome assembly GCA_034641835.2 of Pinus albicaulis. Lineage (NCBI taxonomy): Eukaryota > Viridiplantae > Streptophyta > Pinopsida > Pinales > Pinaceae > Pinus > Pinus albicaulis. The sequence continues at coordinate 1,232,724,655 of CM076578.1, read as the reverse complement.
AAGAAGTTAAAGAAGGCACAGAGGTTTCCACTTCTCATATTCCAGTGTTTCAATCAACCCCTCAAGCCGTTGTTCAGTATATCCTCATTGTCATAGATACTTCTCTTCTACCACCTCCTATTACACATCAGACTCTCCCGCCACCTCCACAACCTCTGATGGTTGTTCCTAGATTCCTACTAAACAAATATTCCCCCTGGCATTGCCTCAGATCCTGAACGACATGCCTTAGGATTATTTAAAGATCATACTTCGTTTCAATGGAGAAAATGATACTGAAGCTCAGAAACACCTGGAAGTTTTCTGCGCCTTCGCAGAAAATTTCAATGTTGAACATCTAGATGTGGTGTTGAGATTTTTTATCTAGTCAATAGATGGAGAGACCAGAAAATGGTTCAAGACCTTGGGGGACCGCTCCATTAATAACTGGGAGGAAATGGAAAATGCCTTCATCAAGAAATGGGGAGAGAAGAAGGACAATGGATATTGTCTTACATAATTCAACGCACTTAGAAAGAGACATAATGAAGATGTGTCTGAATTCATCAAGAGGTTTAATAAATTATATACAAGTCCCCCGGCCAAAATGAAGCCTCACCAGACCACTGCTAAAGTGGTGTTTGTAGCAGCCTTTGAATCAGAATTCGGATTCTCTTTAAGAGAAAGGAAATCTGCTACTCTGGATGAAGCCCAGAGTGATACATTGGAAGTGGAAGCCAAATTTTCTTCTATGGGTAAATCAAAAGGGAGGTCAGATCATGATGCTCAACGTAGAGGGAAAGAAGAAGCATCTACCTTAAGTCAAGATAGAGAGGTAGCAGGTTGAAAAATAGAGAATATAAGAAAAATGATCAAGAACCTTTAGAGCAAGCTAGTGAAGCTTGAGCTCGAGGCAAAGAATTCATCCTCCAAGCCATTCCAAAATACTCCAAACAGAGGATTTAACCCACAATATAGAAATCATCCTCTTCAAATATTGCAAAGAGATCGAAAGGAGCAACAGGATCACATATAGCCTTCGATGTATCTGGAAGGGCAGATGGATGGCCCTACTGAAGACATCCCTAATGGGCAAGATGATCAATATCTTTCTTACTCAAATGGTGATGAAGTTGAGTCTTCTTTGCAAGAAAGTGAAGGAGTGGAGCTTTCCTTGCAAGAAGAAGAAGAAAAAACAAGAGTTGCTGGAGATCCAGAGATTGATGATTACTGTAAACAATTTGTAGATTTCATGCAAGCATAGTTTCATAGCAAATATGATCTCAGGTCCTCTAGAAAGAGAACCCACACACAAGAACAAGAAGAAGAGATCCCTCAGAAGGAGACAGTTGTTCAGAAAGCCGGAGATAAACATAAGAGACCTATAATTGAACCTTTACATTCTAAGGACTCCATTCCTTCCTCCTCTAAGTTGGCCTCTAATCCAAATGTAAATGTTAAACCTATTCCGAGGCAAGAAAAAACTCCAGCCATGATAAATGAACCAAAGGAAAATACCATAGAGAAGTCTCCCCCTTCTTTTAGTCTTCAAAAAGAACTGGAAAAGGTTAAAATCCTAGTCCCCCTGACTAAACTCCTGAGACAGCCACTCTACCAGTCTCAAGTGTCTTCTTTCATGCTGCCTCAAGGAGCTGCTCCAATCCCAGACAGTTTAAACCTCCAAGAAGAAAGGCCCATGGTCATGTTCGATCCTCATGTTGAGGAGTTAGATGCTTCAACTCATCCTTTCTATGTCTCTTTAGTAATTCATGATTTGCTGTTGCACAACTGTATGCTGGATTCTGGGGCGTCCCATAACCTGTTACCTCTGTCAGTGATGGAGCAATTGGGGGTGCAGATCACTCGCCCATATAAAGATCTCTACTCTTTTGATTCTAAAAGAGTCAAATGTTTGGGGATGATCAAGGATCTAGTGGTAAACCTAGCCCAAATCCCAGATAAAAGCGTGGTAATGGACATAGTAGTGGCTGACATCCCAGCTCCGTTTGGGATGCTATTATCTAGATCATGGGGTGCAAAAATTAGAGGATCTATAAAGCTATACATAACCAATGCAACCATCCCTATGTTTGGAGGCCAAGAAAGAAGATTATAATGGGAAACAAGGTTTGTGAAGATGGTCACTAGAGCCGATAATTCAGTAAATTCACCGGTGTACAACAAAGAGGGTGAGTTTTCTTGTCTAATTCTTGAGGAAGACCAAGATTACTTGTAGGAGCCATATTTCTGTCATGTAAATACTGATTAGTCTTCAAGTAATGAAGAAGGTGGGATTTGGACCTTGCACTTTGACGGAGCCAACTCAAAGGAAGGGAATGGAGCTGGGATTCTCATTATCTCTCCTACTGGACAGTTGGTCCCATTATCTTTCAAATTGGAATATGAAGCCACGAACAATGTGGTTGAATACGAAGCCTTGCTTCTAGGTCTACAAACAGAAAAGAACATGAATGTTCAGAGCTTGAAGGTTTTGGGAGATTCAAAACTGGTCGTGAGACAAGTAAGAAATCAATGTCAAGCTAAGCACCCACGACTGAGGGCTTACAGAAATGAGGTATGGGACTTGGTAGAGAATGTCTTCTTAACATTCAATATTCAATTCATGCCAAGAGACCAAAAAATAATGGCAGACTCTCTTGCAGTAGCTACAAGCACTTTTTTACCACCTCAGAATCCCCTCCCAAGGTATGAAATAAAGGTTCTCTACCGTCCTTCCATCCCTAACAATTTCAAACACTGGCAAGTGTTTGAAGACGAAGAGCAAGTGAAAAGATTCATGGAGACTGTTGAGGAATTCTCTAATATGGACATAGATGTTGGCGAAGAGGAGACTGAGGACCTTCCTCAAAATAAATGGCAGGATACCATAGCTGGGTACAAGGTGCTGCAGCTCAAAGGGAATGGCCCTCTTGAGAGACTATTTGATAAGAATGATGTCCCAATATGGCCAAGTAAGGTTTTTGAAGAAAGACAGGTAGATGACCTGAACCTCGGCACTGAGGCTGATCTCAAGCTTTTGAAATTGTCTAATAAGGTACCCGAACAATACAAAGAGCAATATCGGAAGCTATTTCAGACATATAAATACGTCTGTGCCTAGTCCTATCAAGATTTGAAGACCTCTGATATTATCATTATCCAACACAAGATTCCATTACAAGGAGATGCTAAGCCACACAAATAGAAATTAAGATAGATTTATCCTCTACTCCTTCCTTCCATAGAAAAGGAAATCAAGAAACTGTTGAAGGCTAATATTATTGTGCCATTAAGATATTCTGAATGGGTGGCCAACTTACTCCCAGTCCGAAAGAAGAACAGGGAAATAAGATTGTGTGTTGACTTTCAGAACTTGAACACAGAATCACTGAAAGACAATTATCTGCTTCCCAAGATGGACCATATATTGCAAAAGGTGGTAGGATCTTCATGAATGTCGATGATGGATGGCTTTTCTGGGTACAATCAAGTAGCAGTGCTTCCGGAGGACCAAAATAAAACCACGTTCACCACTCCTTGGGGAGCGTTTATGTATGCTAGAATTCCATTTGGATTGATCAATGTGGGGGCTAAATTTCAAAGGGCCATGGACATTGCTTCTGTGGGAAAACAAGACAAATTCATGGTGGTGTACCTAGACGATATCACAGCCTTCTCAAAGGACGATGCTGAACATATAGAGCATTTGCGCAGAACCTTTGACAAGTGCCATAGGTATGGATTGTCTTTAAACCCTCAAAAATCTTTGTTTTCTTTAGAAGAGGGTAAACTGTTGGGGCATATTGTAACAAAGGCAGGGGTAAAAATTAACTCGAAGAGGGTAGAAGTCATAAATGGTATATCCTTGCCTAGAAACAAGAAAGAGGTCCAATTTTTTCTTGGACGTATCAAATTCTTGAGAAGATTCATACCGAACTATGCAGAGATAGTATTGTACATAACTGAGATGCTGAAGAAGGATAATGAAGTAAAATGGACTATTGAGTCACGTGAAGCTTTTAACAGAATTAAAAATTCTTTCACAGAAGCCCCAGTATTGGCAGGACCGGATTATGCGAAACCTTTCATTATCTTTTTTTTTGCATCTCCCTACACTGTCGCAGCAGTATTATTGCAGAAGAACAAGGAGGGGCATGAGCAAAATATCGCCTTCTTCAGTCAAGTGCTCCGCGATGCAGAGCGAAAATATAAAATCCTAGAGAAACAGGCTTATGCCTTGGTCAAATCCCTAAAGGCCTTTCGGATGTATGTATTGCAGTAAGCTATAACTGCATTTGTACCCATAGAGGCTTTAAAAGACATCTTGATTCAGGGAGATAGTGAAGGAAAGAGAGGAAAATGGATAGCCACGATACAGGAGTATGAGATGGATATATGCCCCACTAAGCTAATAAAGGTATAGGGATTAGCCAAGATCCTTTCCGAATCAAACTGTCAGGCTTTGGGGATAAATTTATCTATGGTGGCCAATGAAGAGTCTGGGAGAGCAGATGAGTAATGCGGGATAGAAACCGCTACACAAAAGACCCATATGAAGTACCCTCTCAGTCCATGGTACAAGGAAATTGTAGAGTACCTCTTGACTCTTATATGTCCTCCAAGCTGCAACAAGACAAAGTATAGAATTCTGAGGCTAAAATCTCAGAAGTTCGTTGTAGCAAATGGACGTTTTTAATGGAGAGACCCATCGGGCATACTACTTTTATGTCTCACGGAAAATGAAGTAGAAGAAGTGATGGCATAATTCCACGAGGGCATTTGTGGTGGTCACTAAAGTTGGAAGGCCATGGAAGGCAAGATTATGAAAGTAGGCTTTTTCTGGCCCAAACTTTTCAGAGATTTTTATGCTCGGGTAAGGGCCTGTGAAAAATTTCAGAAGTTTGTTGAAAGGCAGAAGTTCGCACCTTTGCCTATGATCCCAGTGCACATAGAAGAACCTTTCCAACAGTGGGGAATCAATTTCATCTGCGAAATTAATCCTGCCTCAAGAGGGAAACACAAGTGGATACTAACAACCACCGATTATTTCACTAAATGGGTAGAGGTCATGCCAGAAAGGAATGCTATAGATGTAGTGGTGATCAAGTTTCTAGAAGATAACATTATCTCAAGGTTTGGCTGCCTTGCTAAGATTATCACAGATAATGCTCAGGCTTTTAAGTCTGTCAAATTTATCAATTTTTTCCAACAATATAATATTGTGTTAGGACACTCTACTGCTTACTACCCACAGGGAAATGGATTGGCAGAATCCTCAAACAAAACCTTGGTAAAGGCATTGAAAAGGGCCATAAATGAAAACCAGAAGAACTGGGATTCTCAGCTCAAGTTTGCGCTATGGGAAAATAGAATCACTAGTAAGAGGTCAACAGGAAAATCCCCATATGAATTGGTCTGTGGTAGAGCAGCAGTTTTCCCGATATAATTGGCCTTACCGGTGGCTAGGTTCATGCAGGATTGTCAAGAAGAACCAAACGATCTTACCAGAAGAATAAATCAGTTAGTAGAGCCAGAAGAGACTCGGAGTCAAGTAAATCAGAGGTTGACTGAGTACCAAGAGAAAATGAAATACCTGTTCGATCAGCATGCTAAATATAAAGAGATGTAGGTCGGAGATCTGGTGCTAAGATGGGATATAAGAAGGGCTAAGAAAGGAAAGCATGGAAAGTTCGATCCTTTATGGTTCGGACCTTTCAAAATTGTTGAAGAGGGAGGAAACAACACTTTCAAACTGGAAAATTTGTAGGGTGACCTACTCAAAGCCCCTGTGAATGGGCAATTCTTAAAACCCTTTTTATAGTATTGATTCAGGCCGAACGGTCTTCTGTATCATATTGTACATTATTCAGTTTCTTTTATCATGATGTTTGTTGTTTTTATTTTCCATGAAGAAAGAAGAGAAGGTATCAAGAGACTGTGTTCGCAAGAAGAAGGCTAACACATGGTCTGCGAATTTCTCGACGCATTCGAGGACAAACGGGTTGTCTCCAAGTGGATCCAATGTTGTTATGACATCCCTCACCGAGCTGGGATTCCTAATGATAAGGATATTTATTCTGTAAAGCAAATACAACAAGGACTGCATGGACTGTCAAAGCCCCTTTTTCACCTATCAAAACCCTTGAAAGGGCTAAAAATCCACCTTTTTTCTTTGAAAGTGCTCATTTTAACATATCAGGCCTCTAAGCACCTTTTGGCTTAAGCCCTTAGCCCCCATTTCTCATATGACCTCGCTCTATGTCCGATAGATAAAAGTCCTTAAGTCTTCTTCGACCATCGGACTTCGCTGGTTCCCAAATCCACTCAGTTTCTCTTTTGTTTCATCGCAGAGGTTCATTTTTTCTGAAGAGATCCTGACCATTGATCTCCACAGATCCAACGACCATCGCACATCACCTATCCATTGCACATCGCACTTCGCTTCATCCAAATTTCTCGTTCCTGAACTCTTTTTCCACCGATGTGCGAAATCCCGACGCAATCCTGACCGTTGATCTCCTCCCGGATCCAACAGTCATCACTCCATCCCGCTGTGCCCATCCATTGCGCATCGCACATCGCAATACTCCATGTTCCTTTTACATTTTTCCGATGATGTGCGAAACATCGATAAAATCTTGACCGTTGATCTTGCCAGATCCAACGGTCATCGCTCCATTGCGCTGCGCCCATCCATCGCACATCGCACATCTCTACACTCCATTGTCACTCTATTTTTCATCGTCGATGTTATTTCCCCATCGATATAATCTGAGATATTGATCGTAATCGATCCAATGGTTGGTGCTATCTTGTTGCTTCGCTGTCCTCTGCCTCATCCATTCATTTATGCGAAGCCGCAATATGATCTGGACCGTTGATCCTCTTGATCGGATGGTCATTGCTTCATCGCCACATCGCGGTTCACCCCTCCCCTCACACCATTCATGCCCTTGTACAATTCCGCGATGCATTATAGATCATTGATCATCCCAATCCAATGGCCAACACACCTTTTCCTTTCACCTCGTTCACTTTTCCCCAAGTTATCTCCGCCATTGATCGAGCCCGATCCAACGATCATCGCCAATATTCCTCTTTACCTAGAAGCACTTTCAGCTCATGAGTTAACACTTTGAGTGCCTCTGCAGTTGACCTGTTTTACTACAAAAGATCTCAGATCAATGGTTGAGGCTTACTATGGAGGCACAAGCCAAGAATTTGATCCATACCCCCAAGTGCCCCCGCAGTTGATCTCCACCGTTGATGTCCATTACGTTCCAACGGTCCTCACTCCATCGCGCCTTCGTAAATTTCCCGATCACTCATCCAATATTTCACTCCCCTGCTCTAATCTGGACCGGTGATCTCCCTCATCCAACGGCCCACATCACTCCCGCTTTTATAACCCTGCGACTAATCATCCTGCTATGCGACAAAATTTCTGACGTCATTGTCGGTCCCACTCGACTGCGCAAGTACATCCATCGCGTTCATTTGCAGCCGTTGATCTGGATTTCCCAGATCGGACGGTTCCCATTCATTTTCACATCCATTTCACAACAGCTCCCCAACGCGCAACTCCGACGTGAAATGGGTGGTTTTCATAGCGACACGCGTCGCCCAGTAACCGTATCACATTCATCTCTCTTATTACCGCTTACCACCTTTTTCCCACACGAAAACCACTCGCAGTTTTCTACAAAACCACCCATCATATTTCTGTGCCATATTTTGATTTAAACCCCTGGTTTTCGCCTCTGCCATGGTTTTACCTTCCATCATTGCATTCACACTTCCTCTGCATCACTACATAACCCCTTGCTGAGCCATCTGAAGCAGTTTACCCCTCATCGCAGGATATATTTAATTGGTTTGTTGTCTATGTAGGTTTTCATGGCCTTTTAAGAACACATGCCATCTCATAGCCAATCACAGTGGCTCGAGGCAGAGGATGACGATCCTCCACGCCCAAGGAAGCAAAGAAAAGTGATAACAAGGGTCATTTTCAAGTCTTGTTCAATGGATCATGACCATTGGCCATTCTATAAGACCCTCTAGCACAGAAGACCATCTTTTCCACTACTAGCAATACCGCATTATTTAGCGCAGAAGGCCAGTCCTTCCCATGACTAATGGTATTTCCATCGCCAGCAGAAGCAGGGGCTCCACCTCATCAAACAGCAATGATCATTCATGACTGGGCCTGTTTGGCCTTTTTACCTTATGTTCTCTTCACTTTGTCATTTCGGGTGAAATATTTAGTTCACTCCTATAGTTTTTACTTTCAGTTTAGTGAATTGTTACATTTTAGTTAGAAATGGCTTTAGGCCTACGTTGTAAGATGATGAGAGGAAATTTTACCTCATCATCATTTATGTTTTTGAATTATACCTGAAATAGCATACAAGCACGTGGGGAAGATATTTTCCCAAAATATCTTCTCACGCATAGGAATCAGAGGTTATAAAAACAGGAAGAAAACACTAACAAAAGGTTCCAGATTTTCCCAAAGGACACACTAGTTCGAGTGTTCTATATGTATTTTGTATGAACTTTGATAGTGGATGTTTGAAGATATTGTAGGGACTCAGTAATAAGAAGTTTTGCTGGAATTGTGGATTCCACTCGAGATGATTCATAGTTTGTAACTCTCTCTCTCTCTGTCTTTTAATATAAGTGTTCATTTTGTATCTTTCCATACTTATCGTATCTACATGCTATGGAATGCGAGTTTTCCCATGTTTAAATGTGAATTTATTGTAGAAGATACTCATATTTACTCATATATAGTGATTTAAATATGGCTTAGGCAAGATACTTTTTTCATTGTCAATCTCTTCCACTGTTCTTCCGATACTAACTACATTGGATTCTTATATTTTAACGAGCCCAGATATATGGATTCTTATCTTTGAATAATCCCGTTTATAGTTAATATCTTACTCCAACTTCTGATATAGTCATCGCTCACATATAACTTCATAATTGTATATTCATTTCAGAAGTCGGCCCCCTTTTACAGCATTCTATTTTAAAGTTGTCTAATGCATTTACTTATTGCAGTTTGTACTCAGTTTATGTAGTTTTCTTAGTTTTTGTGTTTAAATTTGGGGCCTTAGTTCCACCCTTATTAAGACCATTCATCTGAGTCATATTAGCATGAGAGCCTTACACTGTCAATTGCAATCAGTTGAGTCATATGCTCCTTGAATTTAAGATGTCCTAGGCATTGTTCTTTATACAAATCAAGGCTATCTCTAGGAGCTACAACATTAGGGAACACAATTCACATCTAGAGCAGTACACAAGTTGGTGGAAGAATATAAAATAAAAAACCAGAAGTCCACTCCATACCATCCACAAGAAAATTGGAAAGTTGAATCTACAAACAAGGTGATTGAAGCCATTCTCACCAAGACTATACATTTGCACAAAATTTACTGGGTAGAAAAGCTTCCAAGAGCTTTATGGGCCTAAAAAACTACATGGAGGAGCATGACAGGACATACTCCCGATGAACTTGTTTATCTAAAGTAAGTCTTATTTCTAATAGAGTTCCATATCTAGACTTATAAAACAACAGTCAAGTTGGGACTTGACTTATCAGAAGCACATAAGCAAAGGATGGGAAAACTCAATGAGCTTGATGAGATAAGGCAATATGATATCCAAAATAATAGCTTGGTTAAGAAAAATATATCTATATGGCATGACAAATAAAACAAGGAAATAAAATTTCGTCTAGGAGATTGGGCACTACTCTTCGACTAAAAATTCAATAATCTACAAGGGAAGTTTCAACTCACTGGTTTGGACCCTAGGAGATCGAAGAAGTTTTTGAAAATGGAGAACTTAGAATCAAGACTATTGATGAAGAGAAAATTCCTCTATTATTAAATGGACACCGACTCAAGATCTATCAAAAGCCAATGACAAGAGAGGAATTTGTCAAGATTTTCCAAAACAAATCTGATTTGAAGTTGGTTGACAAGAATTCTTCTTCTCAACATTAATTTTTTTTTTCCTTTCTCTTTAAATAAAATAATAATAATAATAATAGATTTTGTATAGATATGAAAAATAACTAATTGTTGGCATGTTTTATATAGAAATTCAAGGTGAAAACAAAAATTCTTTTGGCACCTTAAATTTTCTCTTGCCCATTTTTCTAAAAATTTCTATTCTTCTAGCATCCCTTTCTCAAAAGAATAATTGAGCTACAGGATTGATGATATTTTGCAGTTTTGACTAGTTTCTACATCCAATTTGATAGGAACATTTGATAATTAAAAAATAAGAAGTGATTGAATCCTTATGATGTAGAGCACCTGCAAGATGACAAGTAAAGGTTACCAAGAAAATAAATCAAAGGTATGTAATAATTTAATTTAACAATAGGGGTCAACATATTACACGTATGAATTATACATACATATCATTACCGAAAAAATAAAAATCATTATTGCGAAAGGTGATAGTGTCATGACAAATCCTTCATAGTTCGCCATTTCCTTTTTCGCTATCACATCATGATTCAAGTCTCGATTCATTGATTTGATCACCTGAATCATAACTATGAATTCCTAACAGCTAATTCACTCGCTTATACCCCCATTTATTACCAGCCTACCCTCTCATTTTTCCATGACCATCAGTCTTTTTGCTTCAAAGAAAAACCCTACCAAGTTGATTATCCCGTCAAGGAAAACAACTTATGGAGGTGAAACATCTTCCAACCATGGGTATGATTGTCTGAACAGAACCTATAGGGAATAAATTCTTGGAAGGATATCCACAAGCAATGGAATTATTACAGAAAGCACAGTGCCTGGAATTCATGGAAAAATTTGATGGTTTCGACAAGGAAGTCACCAAAACTTTTGCAAGGGCTTTTGATGGCATAGAAGAGAAATAGGAGATATTCATTAGGGGAATTTTGAGGTCTAAAATGGGCCTCCTAAGAAAAATGTACTACAAAAATAAAATTTATAAGAACCAATAGGACTCAAGATGATGATTTCAAAAATGGGGGATGATTCACCATTTTTTAAATAAAAGGGTAAAAAGATTAAAAAATAATAAAATAATAAAACTACATTTTCAACTCGTATTTTCAAATTATCTCCCAAAGTTTTTACTCAAATTTTGAGTGGGAGTAGTCGTTGGATGCAAAATTTAATTCCTCATCCAAGGAGTGCCCATGTTGCATACTTTCGATGGACCCTGCTTCACGAAAAATGAGAAATACATAAAAAAGTGTGATTAAAATCATGTTTTTCATGTATTTCTCATTTTTCATGTAGTAGGACCCATCGAAAGTATCCAACATGGGTACTCATTAGATGAGGAATTAAATTTTGCATCCAATGAGTACTCCTACTTGAAATTTGAGTACAAAATTTGGGAGATAAGTTGAAAAAGTAGTTTTTTCTTTTTTCCCTCTAAAATTTGATGATGTCATCAAATCTTATTTTATTATTTCCACTGTTATTTTATAATTTCCTTAGGAGGCCCATTTTAGACCTCAAAATTCCCCTAATGAAATTTAGAGTGACAAAATCTCTAATTTAAGAAGCTACTAGATTGCCTCGTATAGGAGAGAAATGGATCAAGAATAGAAGAATTAAAGGAGATTTGTGGAGGGTTTTCTTGAAGAAACCAAGCATGGATATTACTATCTTCAGGAAAGGCATCCCCAGCTCTCCACTAAAAAGTATGTGGAGGAATTTTCTCTTAATCATCCAAAAATTTGTTACTTCTAAAGGTCAATTCAAATGTGTATTTTTATGTCATATAGGGCTATTGATGAATTTTCTTGAAGAAAATGAAATGAACCTTCCATATTTCTTGTTGAATGGTCTTAAAAAGATGTCATGGAATGTTCAAAATAAAATTCAACTCATAGAAAATACAATGTATCACCATGGGATAGTTAAAATATTTGTTGAGTTCCATTTTCAAAGTATAGGGGATACATGGGAAACCTTTCTAGTAAGAAATCATTTTGAAGAAGAAAAAAATGAACAACCAAGTAGTAGAATAATTCAGAAGAAAAGGAAGGTTGAAACATCATTGGAACAAGAACCACAACAAAAAAAATATTTTTCAAAATATGACATACCAATTGCAGAGATTTTAAAGAAAATAAATGAAAAATATATTAGAAGAAAGAAATTCGGCAACAAAACAAAGATTTTTCCCTGGAAAGAAAAGCCTAAAACTAAAAATACCCCTGTCACGAGACTAAGAAGAACTACCAGGCCAAAAAAAGTGAGAAAAGTACCCTCAAAATATGTAGAACACATTTATTTAGAGGCAAAATAAAATTCATTAAACCCTCCAAGGGCATCGCCATATGCCTACATTTCACCTCCTGAGAGTCCAGGACAAAGTTTAGGTATTGATCCTATAAATCAATAAATTTATGATTACATAGAATCATTGGAGAAAAGAGAAGCGACCAAGGGACCAATTCCAAGTCAAGAAGAAGAAAAGGACTAGTTTAATGAACCACAAGAACCTCTAGTACTCGACATCCTAAGAAATGAAATCTTCGAACTAGAGACATTAAGCAGGTATATTAAAGGTGAAAAAATTTCTTTGCAAGCTCAAAATGAAGTTCAAATTACCAGGAATGATAACCTCCTACTACATTTAAGTCTATGGTACAAAAAGAACAAGAAATTGAAGAAAGTAAGCAGGTCCATGAAGAGAAAAATCATTAATCTAAAGTACAAAATCCTTATGAAGAAACCAAGGATGGCAGTAATAGAGAAGAGGGTGAAAAAGATAAAATTGGATGTACAGGCATAAGTTTCCAAGGATATGTAGTAAGTTAACAAATATGACAAATTTTGTGTTTGTATGAGGACATAAAAAACCTTCAGTGTGGGGGAAATGTAGAGTCCCATAATTTTTTTGTTTTGACACCCTTTTTAATCCATATTTTCCTTCTTTTCTCATCACTATCAACCTAATAAAGGAATCATTCATATGATTTTGACAAGCTAAAATACTTATGTGTCCTATTTTTTTATTAAATATTACATTCATCTAAAAAATTAACATAATTCTATAGCTATTTCAGAAATCTGCAACTACCTCTATTGATAACAGGATTCCGGTGTGTCAGGTCAGCAAAGGAGTATATGGGTAGTTAGAGGATGATTCCTTCGTGGATCTCCCCCTGATTATTGGAGCCAATTCATGAGGGAAATCACACAATAATGCTGTCAATGGTGGTAGTTAAAGTCATGACTTTGTTGATTTTCTTTCCTAATAGCAAATAGACATGAAAGAAATAGTTTTTTAAGTTTTTTATTTTTATAAGGATTGTAAAGATACCTCTAGGCATAGAGCTCTCATACTGTTTAAATGCACTCTATAAAACCATGAAAACTCTGTCTATTCGGGGCGCACTAAATTTGTAATTTTTTGAGTATTTTGTTTAGAATTTTCTCTTATTTCAAAGCTCCTTTTCATGCACTAATGTGTTGTTAGTTTTAAGGAAACCTGTTGCGTTGCAGAAGGCCCTGCATGCAGATAAGTTCATTTATTTTCAGTATTTAGAATTCATTTTAATCGCGTTGTCATTTCATAGTTAGAATCTGATTAATGATATGTTTTGTATTTCATTTCTAGGCTCAGTTTTAATAACTCAATACTCTGTATTTAATTGTTTTTCAGATTCATTATTTCCATATAGCTCAGTTCATTTCTTTTATTTCATTTACATTCTAGGTAAAAATTGCATTAGATAAAAGCTTAGTTCTTCATAGCATTTACCTTTAATCTCAGTTAGTTTTCAAATCGCATGTTTTCATAAAACTAGGACTTGTACAATATTTCATTCTTTCATTTAGATTTAGTTCTCTATTTTTTTGTAGCATAAAATCTCAAAGAAATTTGATAGAAAAACAAGCAGAATTAATCTAACGTATCTTTTGAAAAGATTTATCTCATAAACCATTTTTGACGACTCCATTCAATTGAAACTAAATATAGGAATAACATTTAATGTAGATGATAGATTGCTTTAACAATAACTTTACTTCAAAACTCACTTATCCATAGGAATTCAACACTAATCCAAAAATTCAAAAAATAAAAAAAAATCAAAATTCAAACATCAGTCTAACAAAAAATACTTCTATCACATATAGTGCACTTGCACTTCCTCAGTTTACTGACTTCGGTCAATAATTTATGATTTCAATTTAAGAAAATTAAATTGAATAAACAGGAACCATACCTTAAAATAATGACATGCTAACACTGCACATGTGAAGTTCCCTAAACACAAATAAGAACTAGTGAACATGTTATATGAAAAAATGAAAATAGGCCACAGATATAGGAGGCCCTTCAGTAGTTCAATAGGGATATTCAAATGGAGTTACAAATCATTGTGATGTCATGTAAAATATGCATCAAAAGAACAAAGGATGAAAATTGAAATTCTGGAACATAAAGTATAAGAAAGATTCAGCCAAATAGCATACATGATCAAGTTGTCTATATCGAGGATGTTCTTGATCCCATCTATGTCAAATTCATGATAAACAAGATTCGTAGAAGAAATAATGGTAGAAATTTCAATGTTGGTTGTCACCATTTTATGTTATATTACGGGGTGAGGAGGAAAATCATGATACTGAAATATTTATTGTCCCCTTCAAAATATTTTAGTTTTCTATATATTTAAATACTTCAAACACTATAAGACTTTGAAATCATGGAATATGGTGTTTTTTACATGTCATGTGTTGTATCTTAAGAGACAATCCCTCGGTTGTGAAATGAATCAGTGCTTAAGACATTTTAAAAGTGTGTCACATAAGTAATTTAATCATGAGGTATCGATTCTATCCCACTATAAACTAGTTTTCTAAAACCCTTAATGATCTGGAATAATAAAAGATTTCACAATGCCATTGACTCTTGATATGTGAATGGAAAAGAAGAACTGTAGGGGAAACTCAAAGTAATATGTTGTAAACACAAAATCTATTACTTTCAAGTTTCAGAGGAAATTCATGGAGAGAGGGGAAAATCAAAATAAAATGTTGTAAACACAGAATCTATTAATTTAAAGCTTCGGAGAGAGTTTGTGAAGAGAAGGGAAACTCGAAATAATATGTTGTCAATGCAAAATCTATTAATTTTAAGTTTCAAAGAGAATTTGTGAAGGGAGAAGAGATGGAGTGAAGGAGCTATTATTAAGGCTATTGAACTCTCACATAAAAACGTAAATTAGAGACTAGGTGCTTCTTTACTTCACTTCATTCAAGGAAGAAACCACATAAAATGGTACAAGAAACATGAATCACCATCAACAGTTGCAAGAAAATTGAAGCTTCTTTCATTCACCCATCAGAAAAATAAGTGCAAAATGTAGTCCCCAAGAGTTCTAGAACTCAGAACCCCTCCTATTTCTTTCTCTCTTCCTTAAATACAAAAAAAGCAGTTTGTAACTGCTCGAGCTTCTTGAAACTCCTAGACTTCCCAAAACGGTTAAACTACCTATTACATTGCAATCAAGGACACCATTGTAGCTTCGATCTTAACAAAGAAAAAAAATAACACTTGGCATATAATCCTTTTGCTTAATATAATTTGTCTCTGATGTGTCTCCTTCCGTTTTGGCTATGATTTCTTAACAATCTGAATAAACACATCTCCACCCGACTCTACCCATGTTTTTGTGTTTCGAACACTATCATCATGTCACCCACTACCTGGATTTGCATCTTCTACTTGTGCCTGCTGCGTTCCATCTTCTCTTTTCCTTTGCTCTGCATCGGGTCACATACCTGAGTCTTTCTGTTTGCATTCAAACTTTCTTCCATTATCAAGGCGTAACCGCTTTTAAGGCTTTTTCACATAGTGTCGGGTCTTTTTCCACCCGAGTCTACTCCCGCGTTCAGCCTTTTATTCATAAACGGCCACAAGACTTGGACTTGAAATATATTCTATTCACCTTTGAAGAATGCATCATGTCCGCTTTCTATCGCATTTCAGCATTTCACCAGTTTTACATTATAATCCTCCTTTTCACCCTTCGACGTGATTTAACACAGAAAATTCTTTACATCCGGATTTGAAATCCTTTGGAGTTCACCTTTGAAACTACATTGCATCCGAGCTCTTTGTCGCACTTTGAAACTTTACTAATTTCAAATTTCTGTGATCGCCACTAAACCTTATCACATGAGATGTGCGATATACTTCACATTGCATCTACACCTCCCATCTTTATGGCATCACAAATTAAATCACTTTCTATTTGAAGATTTAGTGATAAACACAAAAATCACGATGTAGGATATGTGCCAACCGTCTTATGTGATCTGGTCCGTCCATCGGTGGCTATCATTCCTGAGACTTGATCCTCACCATCCATCTCTACTTCACTCTGGTTTGCCATTGACGCATGCGCTCACTACTTTCTCCATTTTCTAACATGACCTGTTGAACTGCACGTGACCTCGTGCACTGCTCTGAACGCAAACTGACCCTACTCTTCCTGTGTGTTCACGACTCCTTCACACCTTTTCTTCTTTGGTTTTGGTTTGAGTGCACATGTGATGATGAATCCTCGTTGAGCTTGTGGTTGTCCTTTCGAGCATATTACATGTCTTCTTGAAATTTTAACAACTGTTCCTCAGTAACCTTGGATTGCTCATAACCTCTCTTGACTTTTAGTTGAGTCAAATTAGGCTACAACATTTGGCTCCAATTGGGGGCAACACTTTGCAAGAAAAGTGTTGAGAACTTGTAGATCAGTAGCCTTTATTTGGCATGGAGTCAAGGAGTGCTTGTTTATTAGTAGCCTTTATTGGGCATGGAGTCAATCCCAAATGGGAGTTGATTCAGTATGAAATCCTCCCGAAACCTGCTATGATTTGGACCCCTTCCTTTATTCTTAAACTGAAAATACCAAACTATAAATACTGAAACTAAAAATGTTCAACTTCTGAGCTTATTTATGCACTACTCCTACATACGTGTTCATGTATGAACTCAATCAAGTGAAGCTAGCCTTCCAATGGCACCAATCCAGCATCTGCATGTTAGACCTAATTCCTGCATACTGTTGAAATTTGAATATCACAATAGCGAGATACCATGAAAGTTTTCCAGATACGAAGATTTTCACATCCTTTTTCATAAATATTTGTTGCTGAAAAAATAAATTTTCCATATAGTCTGCTACTGGATCATATAACTAATGGGACCAATTTTCTGCTACCTCAATTTCTTGAACATTTGGTTGATGTAGACCTGTTTGAACATGGTAGCTTCCTTCATTGTTTGACTCCTCAATTTGAGGTTGTATGTGAGAATATTGATTGTTGTTTGCTGTTGACAACCATTTAGGCTGGAAAGAGAAATCCAAGGTTTGTTCCCCATAATGTTGATGTTCTTCATATAGTTCCAATTCTTGACAAAAATCTTCCCCCTCTTGTAAACACACCTAAGGAGTTCCACTAGTTTCTCCTTTATTCTCAAAATCATTAAAATTATGAAAATTGTAATGATACTCCAACCTTTCAATGGGTAGTTCAGTTGTTGCAATCGATTTTTTACCAGAATCTTCAGAATTCTTAAATTCTTGTGTTCAGAAATATGAGAATCATCTGACACCTTTTGAAAATCCTTGTTCCTCTCTGAATTTTCATTCTCTTGTAAAGCAATTCCAATGTTTTCTTGACATGCCCCCTTGTCTTCAAAAAAACTTGTTATTTCTATATGATAGGAAAAATTTATACAAGCCCACACATTATCTTCAATTTCCTGTGCATAAAGAAACATAAGATCTAGAGTGAAAGGATTTATCTCCTTGAGATAAAAAGCCAAGATAATAGAAAGAGCCCTCCAATAGTAAACCATAGTTTCAGCTTTAGGAGGTCCAATTTCTTTTGGTAGGCTGAAATAATTTTTTTGAAACCTCCTATTAAACTCAACGATTGATTCATTGCTCTACCTCTGATAGAATATAATTCTAAAAGGTGTTTTTCATATGACTTATGCTCGCCCCAATATCTAAGAAATATATCTTGAAAACCTTTCCAGGAAGTAATTGAACTTGCTTCCAAACACTGGAACCATTGCTGAGCACCCTGTTTTAATGAATGAAAAAACATCCTTAAAGCCACATCTTCATAAATAATTTGAAATTTTTCCATAAAGTACTCAAATTACAAGATATTTTTTTCAACTAAAAGATCCTCCTCTCCAGAAAAAATTGGAAAAAAATTGAATCCTTTTGAAGGACACTGATGGAGAATTGTGGGCAGCACTAAGGGTTTAAAAATCACTTTGGTTCCAAGTTGTAAAGAAGCGGATTGCTGATGAGGTAGAATATTATCACCCAAAGATGATGAATCCTCACCTTTATGCCCGAAATGTGATAGATTATATTCAGTAATTGTAATTCAACATTCATCTCTCCTCTCATATTTTGGAGATAAAGTTGTGTCAAGGTCAATAATACAATCGAAAGAAAAATCATCATTCACCAATAAAGAATGTACATTTTGGGCCTTATAATATTATGAGAATATAAACCAGGAAACAATATTCTTGATATATGAGGGAAAATGGACCACCAAACTAATAGTGAAAAACAAAGCTTCCTTTAAAAGGTTTAAACTCTCATATCTATATTTTCCATGGCGCTTTCTCATTATCTTGCCTGCAGAATTCCTCATCTAATGAAACCTTCATCAGTGGAGTCGCTAGGTGAATAATAAACAACCAAATTTGTATCTAAATCTTGTTCACCATCAAGAAATAGATTTCAATACCCAGGGAAAAATAACTTTGTGCCTTCGTCCCCGACAACGGTGCCAGAAAATGTTGTATCTTAAGAGACAATCCCTCGGTTGTGAAAGGAATCAGTGCTTACAAATTTTTAAAAGTGTGTCACAAAATTAATTTTAGCATGAGGTCTCGGTTCTATCCCACTGGAAACTAGTTTTATAAAACCCTTAATGATATGGAATAATAAAATATTTTACAATGCCATTGATTGCTGCTATCTGAATGGAAAAGAAGAACTGCAGGGGAAACTCAAAGTAATATGTTGTAAACACAGAATCTATTACTTTTAATTTTCAGGGGAAATTCATGGAGAGAGAAGAAACTCAAAATAACATGTTGTAAATACAGAATCTATTACCTTAATGTTTCAGAGGAAGTTTTTGAAGCGAGGGGAAACTCGAAATAATATGTTGTAAACACAAAATCTATTACTGTTAAGTTTCAAAGGGAATTTGTGAAGGGAGAAGAGATGGAGTGGAGTGGTTATTAAGGCTATTAAAATATTTCTTACAAACGTAAATTAGAGACAAAATGCTTCTTTACTTCACTTCATTCAAGGAAGAAACCACATAAAATGGCACAAGAAACATGAATCACCATCAACAGTTGCAGGAAACTTGTTGCTTCTTTCATTCACCCATTAGAAAACTAAGTACAAAATGTAGCCTCGAAGAGGTCTAGAACTCAAAACCCCTCCTATATCTTTCTCTCTTCCTTAAATAAAAACAAAATCAGTTTGTAACTACTCGAGCTTCTTGAACTCCTAGAGTGCCCAAAACTATTAAAATACTTATTACAATGTAATCGAGGGCATCATTGTAGCTTTGATCTTAACAAAGAAAACAATATAACACTTGGCATATAATCCTTTTGTTGAATCTGATTTTTTTCTTATGTGTCTCCTTCTGTTTCGGTTATGATGTCTTAACAGTATGCATAAACGCATCTCCACCTGACTCTGCCCATATTTTTGCATTTCGAACACTATCACCATATCACCTGCTACCCAGATCTGACTCTTCTGCTTATGCTTGTTGAGTACTATCTTCTCTTCTCCTCTGCTCTGCATCAGGTCACATACCTGAGTATTTCTGCCCACATTCAGAATTTCTTCCATTATTAAGGCGTAACCACTTTTAAGACTTCTGCACGTAGCGTCGGGTCGTTTTCCACCCGAGTTTGCTCGCACATTCAACCGTTTCTTCATAAACCACCACAAACTTTGAATTGAAATATATTCTATTCACCTCTGAAGAATGTATGGCATCCTCTTTCTATTGCATTTCGGGGTTTCACTGGTTTTACGTTATCATCCTCCTTCTCCTCCTTTGGTGCAAGTTAACACAGGAAATGATTTACATCCAAATTTAAAATCCTTTGGAGTTCGCCTTTGAAACTACTTCACATCCGTGCTCTTTGTCGCACTTCGCGAATTTACTAATTTCCAATTTCTACAATCACCGCTAAACCTTATCGCATGTGATGTGCGATATACTTTGCATCGCATCGCCACCTCCCGTATTTATTGCATCGCAACTTAAATCACTTACTGTTCAAAGACTTAGTGATAAACACAAAAATGGCCGATGTGCGATATGCGCCAACCATATTATGTGATCTGGTTCATCCATCGCTCGCTATCATTTCTGCAACTTGATCCTCACTGTCCATCTTTGCTTCAATGCGGTTTTCTTACTTGACGCTTGTGCTCACGAATTTCTCCATTTTTCTACTTGACCCGTTGAACTGCACGTGCCCTCGTGCACTGCTCTGAACACAAACTAGCCCAACTCTGCACACACGTTTACGACTCCTTCATGTCTTTGCTTCTTTGGTTTTGGTTTGAGTGCACATGTGATGATGAATCCTCTTTGAGCTTGTGGTTATCCTTTCTAGCATATTATAGGTCTTCTTGAAATTTTAACAAATATTCCTCAATAACCTTGAATTTCTCAGAACTTCTCTTAACTTTTAGCAGAGTCAAATTAGGCTACAACATCATGCATGTGGTGTTGTGTACATGTCCTGCATGTGGTGCTATGTACATATGGTGTTGGGTACACGTTGTGCAGGTGGTGTTGTGTACATGTGGTGTAGATGGTGTTGTGTACAAGTGGTATTTTGTACACGTTGTACATGTGGTATTGTTTCACATGTGGTGTTGTGTGCATGTTATACATGTTTTTTTCTGTATTTGTGGTGCTATGTATATGCATTTTGTACTTGTGGTATCGTGACATGTGTATTCATTGTGTTGTAATTTGTTGTGTATTGTGTTGTGTTGTACACTAGATGTAGGTGTATGTATTGTGTTGTGTTGTATACCAGGTGTAGGTGTGTGTGATGTGTCATACATCAGGTGTATGTGTATGTGTTGTGATGTACATCGGGTATAGGTGTATGTTGTTAGCCATCAGTATTTTTTACATGTTAGTGATGACTATATCTATAGCTGAGTTTTCTAGAAACTGTTTTCCTTATGTCAATATATCATCTAGAAAACCCTCCTAAAACGTTTTTTGCCTTTTCTACTTTTCAGTCCACCCCTCTCGAAATCAAAACCTCATTATCACTATCCTACCTAGCTTCAGCCCTACTGGTCCGCCCATCAGCTTTAAAAGGAAAATCCAAATCTGTTTCAAAAGTCTCCCCTATGTTAAGAAGTGGCGCTTTAAGACATTTCACCCTTGGCAATCATCAAAAAGCCAAAAAGCCTCCATCTGCTACAGACCAACCATGAATCACCTCCCACTCTGCAAATGAAATTGACAAACAGCCCTAAGTCGCGCCACTCACATCCCCTAGATCTCAGCACTGCATAAACCCCAATCTCAAGCTGACTATTAGGTTTTTCACAGTGTTCTATGGTTTCTACAAAGGCGAAGCATAATTTGTCTCATGGAGTAAAATACTTGAATTTACGATTTAAGTGTTACCCTGGTTCTATGTGGGCACGAGATATGCGCATTGCTTGGCTTCTTCATCATTTGAATGCTCGGCCTTGAAGATACACAGTGAAAAAGGACACCAGCATCACCGACCAGCGCGTACATGCCACGCCGAGGCCCGCCAACCTCCTTCATTTACAAGCAGAGGGTTAGGGCACCTCCTTCATCCACAAGCAGAGGGCGCTGGCCAGTATTGACTTTAAAGATTGCAAAAGTCCAGGTTTGCCTTTTACTGAACAGTGAAACAATATCTCCAGGTTTTATGAATGTGACTGATGATCATAATAGGAATAGAGTTTGAAATATGCTAGCTCAAAGGAAAAAAGAGTCTGGTCTGATAAAGGAGGTCATCTGAAGCTTTCAAATCATGTGAATTGTTGAACTTTAGAAAGGCATGTCATTAGTGAAAACTCCAATCATAAGTAGCCTGCTTGTCCACAAGATCAAATGGAATAGATGCTGACAAAAAATGCCATTACACAGGCAGAAAGAAAGTTCTTGGTTTTTCAAAAGGCACTGACCTCCATAGTCACAGAGACTATCTTCTTTTCAATGTTGTCATGGGACATTACAGCAAATGATGATATTTCGGTCACCCTTAGAGCAGTCGGGGAAGCTGAGTGTCCATTAGCTAAGGTTTTGAAACACGATGCTGCAAGAAGATGATATTGAGTAACATTGCGTGTTTACTTACCATCACATCCAGAGAAAAGCTGTGTCAAACAGATTTGTCAAAAAACCTTCAGATACCTTACCTGATGAAGAGCCTCCTCCATGTATGAGCAGATGGCCAAAGCCTTGGATGTTGTTAAAGACTGATTGATCTAAGAGATAGTGGAAAGATACAAATGAAGTAAATAGAAGACTGTACACAGGTGAAAGATGGTGTTTATATTTTAAAATGCATTACACATAGGGAAATGTCTTTCAAGAACTACATCATGATGGACAGGAAACAATATGAATATGTATGCATTGATACCAAAAAGAGCAGTTTTCTTAAGGGAAGAGGCCACAAAACTGAGCTTAAAAGGAGGAGGCATTTCTTCAAAGCAAGGAACAGTTAGGACATTTTATTACAAGTCATCATCCGGTTTTGAAGAATTTGGCAAGCATAAAAAGAAATCAGCTACAAGGTGTCACCTGCAAAAGAGAAAAGCTGTTTAAAACAAGATTCTTCCAAACCCTCTCAAGACAAACCCTAAATTGATGAGCAGGACAAAGACATTGTTGTTTGAATGACTTCCTTCACTAATAAACTGAGGGCCCAGAATTTGGTGTAAAAATAGCACCTCCTTCATGTACAAGCAGAGGGTGCAAGGAGAAATTTGGAAAATAAGCACATAGGCGAGACAAATCATGTGTCCCGCCCAAGACCAGTTTTTCTTAAAACAGTGTTTCTGACCAAAAAGAGATGAAATTTACAAAAGTGAGAGTGGTTTTTGTTCCTCATAGGTTCAAGAAGAAAAACCTCCTTCATTTTCTACACAGGTATCATGTTTTATGAGAAATGTGAAAAATACAGATGTCACGGGAGAATTTCTGCACTAGGATTCATCATTTTGACCAGTGATGGGACAGTCAGATTTTGAACAGCCAAATGGACTCCAAATGAAAAAATTCAAGTTGATATGGAAAATAGACTTCCATAGCTTTCCTATGAGCCATCTCGGGCCAAATGCCGACAAAAGGAAGGCATCCAAAAGTAGCCTGCAATCAACGCTATGTTTTTCTGCACCAGCATACACCATTTTTGACCAGTGATGGGACAGTCAGTTTTTTAAGGCTCAAATGGACACCAAATGAAAAGATTCAAGTTTTTCTGGAAATTATACTTCCACATATTTCCAACGAGCCATCTCACGTCCAATTCCGACACCGGGAAGGCATTCAAAAATGGCCTACAAACAGCTCGATGCATTTCTGCACCAGGATTCACCAGTTTTGACCAGTGTTGGGAGAATGAATTTTTGAACAACCAAATGGACCCCAAAGGGAAAAATTCAAGTTGTTATGGAAATTATACTTCCACATATTTCCAACGAGCCATCTCGCACCCAATTCCGACACCGGGAAGGCCTTCAAAATGGGCTAGAAAGTTGCACGACACGTTCAGAATATGCGCGACGTGTTTAGGCCGAAATTTTCCAAAGGAATGAACTGATGCGCGACGCGCCTGTAGCATCAGTTACAAAATTGCCTAAAAAGCCTTAAAAAATATTTCTGGAGGTTGCTCAAGCTTGTCTAAAAGTTCATCATCAATTTTAAAAGTATTTATGCGCCTCCATGACCTTTGTCAAGAACTGTTGGGCAGTGCAAAAAGGTTAAGAACCACAGTTTAACCACAGTTTGGATGTTGGGTAGAAAACGAAGTTTGCTGTTGGCTAGAGGTGAAACTTCAAAAATGAGTGAGTTTGCATTAGCATGAATATCAAATGAAACTTCCCACAAGCTGTGATAAAAGAAACAAGAGCACAGGGCTTAAAGGGATAAAACATCGTTTTTACTCTCCATTCCTTATAGTATATCCTGTAAAGTAAAAGTCATCAGTTACTTTCAGAGGTAGGGCAAAGCTAGTATAAAGAACAGTGTTTTTGCTGTGTGAGGTTTTGAAATGTAAAGCTGTAGTAAAAAGTTGAATGTGTTATTTAAGGCACCTGAGGGAAGAAACTGTGATTAAGATAAGGGTTTGTGTTTTTCACCTTGTATTTAATCAAAGACAAGGGTGTGTCATTTCTTTAAAATACAATTGGGCAAAGTTACCCTACTCAGCCACCAGATAGCTGTTCAACTGTATTTTTTGTGACTATTTTTCTGCTCTTTAACAACTCACTACCAAGTGGATTTTCATAAGTCATAAAATCTTTCTTCCATAGATGACTGATATTCCATTTTGAAAAGGCCTTGATCATTTTGAAAAAGGGAAACCCTTGCAGCCTTTGCTCAAGCTTTGGAGCTTTTAAAACCCTGTTACCTCCGCTTTGAAATATGAGTTTGACTGTATGTTCACAACAAGGTTAACTTTAAAATGAGCATGTTTTTGTTTAAGTGAAATGACATACACAGAGAACAGTGAAGTTTAGTGGGAGAAGGGGTTATTGGTCAAGCAGAAACTTATAGGTTAAAGCTGCAGAGGAGGATTTTGTCATAGAGACAGGGCTTAGGTCTGTCAGGTGGAGCGAAGGTTTTCTCCTCAAAAACTAGGGTTACATGTATAAGGGGCCTTTTTGTTTTGAAAAAGAAAACTCCCATAAGCTTCTTCCCAAAAGCTCTTGTGGTTTTTGAAAAGGATGTCATCTTGGCTCGGGATTAGGCAGTGACTTTTTAATTGCATAAAGAGTTGTTTGCATACATGATTGATTGTTGGCATACTTGGTGAAAATGATTTGGAATGATTGGAAAGGTAATGTTGATCAGGAGCAGATGGTGAATTTAACAAGGATCACCAAGAAGGGAAAACTTTGACATTATATACGGCATGCCTCATTGCCTCCTTGTAATTTGCCCTTCTCTTGGCTATATTATGTCATTTGAAAATATGTTGACAGAGGTATTTTCAAGGTGGAAGACCATTTCTGAAGAGCAGGGTTTTTATAATTAATATTTGTCTTGAAGACCAAATACTGGTGTGTTGATTGGCCTCTAACAAATCCACAGCAAAGGTGATTTTTCAATACTATGCACAGGAAATCTACACAGCAACTTGTCTCATCTTTACTGATGGTGTCCTATTGAAGAATTTTGCCTGGCTAAGGTACAGTCAAAGGTGAAAGGCTGGTTTTGAGGAGAGCAGAGGTTGTGAATTCAAAGACACTTGTTGCAAACCATCCACCTCACATTGTTTCTCTGTCCAAGCAGCATATTGACCCAGTTTCAATCCAGAAGGGCATTTTACATACAGTGAAGGCAGTTTGCCTCTTTCAAAGATTTTTTAGGTCAGAATGCCTCCAAAGCAAGACCACAGGAGCGGTCCACATAAGAGATATGAGCCTATCTCCACAGAAGAAATCAATGCTCACCCATCTGTGCTTTTCAATTTCCATGAAGTAGGTTGTCTTGATTTCTGCCAGAAGATTTTTCCCGGCGCAAACTAAAGGCAGCACAAGAGAAGCTGAAGAAGGTAAAGGGGAAGCGCCTAGCACGGAAGGAAGGGAAAAGCATATCATCCCTTGATATTTTGGCCTCAGCTTCTGAGCATGTTGCTATGGACCCTTGAGGGTCATGCATGCCAATTTTGGGCCTATTTCGGCAACTTTTTGTTTTTTGGCATTTTTTGGGTTTTTGGCCGAAAACTCATAATTTCGCCATTTCAGTTTGATGAGTTGTCAAGGGAGGAGGATGATACCGATGGATGCCATAATTCCATGAGCAGGTCTCCAGCGATTTTCAGGGCATTTGAAGATCATTCACCCCCTCAAATTGGCGAAAAACACCCTCATTTTGCACATTCTGCCCGCCATATCAGCAGTCTGCTATTTTCTGGGTTTTTTCACACAGGTACAGTTTTGAGGGACTTTCAGAGATCAGATTGAGGTGATTTCACTTGCATCGGAAAGCAGACACAGAGAGCTTTCCAACGAGCCATCATGAGCCTCATTTCGACACCGGGAAGGCTGCCATTTGCCTTCAGCAAGTCAGGGGACCTTTTTCAGGCATAAATATGAAGTATTTTTGTAATTTTTGAACCTCAAAAATCTGCTTTTCCCAAATGTGCGTTAAGCTATTTTTATCCTTGGGAAATGATGTAAAGTCAATATAATTTCTGTTTTTAGCATTTTTTTAGATATTTTATGGGATATTTTGTGCCTTGGGCTTTGCAAAGCCTCAAGGACAAGTTTAGATATTTTGACTTGGCCAATGGGATAGCTAGTTGCTCCATGAGGTTTTCCTTCCTCAAGCCTATTTATTCCATGGATTTCATTGTAAACAAGAGAGGTTGAACTTGAGAGAAGAATTAATACATTGGTCATATGAGCTTTGAAGAATACACTTGAGTTATGATTTTTGGACTGCCTCTTGGATGCTTTTGAGGAATGATGAAGGATTGTTGATGGATTCCTTGACATGGTAGAATGGTATAGTGTTTCTTGATATGTTTTTGTCTTCTAGTTTTCATTCATAATACATATTTCTTGCTGCTATAGATCAGTAAAGATTGATTTTGAGATATGCCCATGGAGGCACCTCAAAATCCATGAATCTTCATAGCTTGATGTTTTCTTCTTCCTTAGTTATGCTAAAGAATTCTTAGTTGCTCTTTAGTAACTTAAGGTATTGTTGCTAAGTTTTATTCATAAGTTCTATGTATGTTGAGTAGGATGTATGGTTTTCCCTACCTACCTATAAGCTGCCCATAGTTCGGTCCATAAAACTTTCTCTTTGACTGATTTGTTGATCATCTTGTTGAACCAAGGAGGCCTAGTCCTGATCTAGCCCTTTGCCTAAAACTATGAAATCTTGTTTGTCAAAGTGCCCAATGACTTAGAGACTATGTTTAGGTGTTCCGGCGTAGTTTATGAGTTGTTATTTTGTCTTATGTGTTTTCCCAAAAGTCTGATAGCCATTTCCCGAAGTTAGAGGGTCTTATACCTCTATGTATGGCTGGAATGTCTGATTTCTATGTATTAACTAGCTCATAGTTACACTTAGCATGATTAATGGCTTGCTATTACATGTTTATGTCTGCTATTAACTAGTTACACTTGAAATCCCTTGTCTTTCACCAACTTGTTGTCCATTTAATCCATTTTTCCCAGAGATCCCTTCTACCGTGAATCAAATCGGCCCTACAGTAGCTTTACATAATCACCTCATAGCTTCCTTGACCTATTTGACCCCATAGCCCAATTTATCTACATCTTGTTATCCAGTTTATGTCTTTGATCAGTTTTGTCCCTCACAAACTTAAAAAACCCAAAAACTAAAAACATACTTCATAACTAGCCTAATATCAGAACACCATAAGCAAACACACCGATATCTTTTGCATATAATAGAGAGAGCCCTCTCTGAGTCCAGGAAGGCTAGGTCCTTGGGCTCCAAATCTTGGTTTGATGTTACATCGTCATTTGGCTCGCCAATCGGCCAAATCACGGGACCCTAACATAATGGCGATCACGGTGGGACATACTGAGTACATGACAGTCTAGCGGACTCTTATAGACTCTTTAGTCCTTCAATATTAAACTCAGACCATCAGCCTTTGGAATCATTTAGTGTAAACTCTCTGTTTCACCATCTTAGCAAAGTGATGAATCAGGTTTATAACACTCTTACATCCTAGGCTGCACATAAAAATCAGGAAAAACCCCAAAACACTCCCTTAGATTGGTTTTTGTCAATATTGGTGGTGGACCATACACATATACCTCAAAACAACTAAAAATCCACCTGGCGACTCCACTAGCCTCCAATAGGCCTTACTACTTTGCTAAATTTTAGAATACCATCCGATTTAGCCACCTCATCGCCACACTAACATAATGGCGATCACGGTGGGACACTGAGTAACAAAAAACTTAGATTCCCTATACATTCAGAGACCTTTGAGAATTCTATCTTGTGTACTTATCCCACCGCTCACTAACATAATGGCGATCACGGTGGGACCTATTGAGTTCATGACAGTCTAGCAAAATTTTATAGACTCCTTAGTCCTTCAAATTTTAACTTAAACCATCAGCCTTTAGAATCATTTAGTGTAAACTCTCTGCTTCACCATCTTAGCAAAGTGATGAATCAGGTCTATAACGCTCTTACATCCTAGGCTACACATAAAACTCAGAAAAACCCCAAAAAACAACTCCCTTAGATTGGCTTTTGATAGTATTGGTGGTGGACCATACACATATACCTCAAAACAATAGACATTCCACCTGGCGACTCCACTAACTTCTAGTGAGCCTTACTATTTTACCAAATTCTAGGCTACTATCCGATAGACCTATCCCATCACTCACTAACATAGCGGGAGATGGTAAGACACTGAGTACATAATAGTCCAGCAAACTCTTATAGACTCTTTGGTCCTTTAGGTACCATAAACAAGCAAGCAGTCCATAGAATCATTTTTTTTTTTTTTTTTTTTTTTTAGAGTAAACTCTTTTTGTTCTCATCACCCTAGCAAAGTGTTGAAACAAGTCTAGGATACTTTAACAAACCATAGGCTGCACATAAAACTCAGAAAATCCAAAAACATTCTAAGATTAGTTACTGGTGGTGGACCATAGCTATCTTCACAAAAACAACCCAGTTCCACCTGGCGACTCCACTAATCCATCCCTTTTATTTTTGACCATCCTTCACCTTTGTAAAACTTTAGAAAAAAACCATTCATCCAGAACATTCACCAATACCATTCTCTTTAAAACTCTGGATCTAAAATCTGGCTTCACGAAGAATCAATACCAGAGCTCATCCAGACCCAAATCCCCCTATCATAGTAGATGACCCAGAGAAGATTCTGTGGCAAGCTTTCGAAACTGATCATCTAGCTACTGGTAGATCCATCCGTAGAACAAGATCTGTACCTAAACATCACACTATCCTACTATATTCACCTTTGGAACTAGAGTCATCACAAACTCTTCCCAGGAGAAAATCATATAGTAAGATAAACTTTGACGATCTTGAACCCCTATTCAAACCACCTCCGCTCATCCCACTAGTCCTCATCTTGTACATCATCCATTAGCTCCCGTCATGGCAGCCTGGTACGCACCTTTGGTGTTGCCATCGCCCCTGGCTCCTCTCCAAAATAAATATCAAGACAAAATCCCACACTTTACCGGAGAAGACACCACCACAGCTCAACAGCATGTAAGTAGGATTAGCGATGCTTTTGAATACATGGAAGTACACGACGAAACCGTCAGAATGAGAATATTCGCCCAAATCCTGGGTGGAGAACCCAAAACATGGTTTAAAAGCTTGCCTCCAAACAGCATCCACAACATCCTAGAACTCTGCCAAGTCTTCACGAACAAGTGGGAAGTCCGAAGGAACCCTATTCAAATCCTGTCAGAATATAACAACCTAAAACGAGAAAATGGGGAAAGTGTCCAGGCATACTGCACTAGGTTCAACAATGTGTATAATGCCCTCCCACCTCACTTCAAACCCCCACTCGGTTTAATCTTGGCAAAATTCCCCGAGGGTTTTGATCCAGACATGACATATCATCTGAGAGACAAGGATCCCCCTACCCTAGAGGATATGCAACAAATAGCCATAAAAACAGAAGCCAACTTAGCAGAAAAAAGAGCCAGGACTAGATTAGAAGGAAAGTGCCATATAGAGATAAGGTCTCCACTTCATCTCCTTCCCTAGATCCTAGAATAGATGGCCTGATAAAATCCATGACAAAGATGTGGGAAAAAATGAGTGAAAAAGCACCTCCTAGGGACAACCAACCAAACCCTCAAAACCAGAAACAAGGCTTTAGAAAAGATCAGTCTCAAAATAAACCAAGAGGAAATGATCAGCAGATCAGATCATCCTTCAGTGAGAACTATGTTGATGAAGAGAATAAGGATACCGCACCCATTGATGAAAATCATTGGAAACTCATAGGTTCTGATAACGAGAGTAAGGTTTACCTCACAGCAGAAGAGCAAGAGTTGTGCTCCCCAAGTCAGGACGAAACCAACTATGAAGATCTCGAAGATCCTGCCATAGATTTTCAGAATGCCATTATAGAAGCTCATAGGCAGTATAACCTTAGAAGCAGAAAAAACCAAGACCACTCTAAGAAGGGTAGCCCTAACACTGCTAAAACCTCTGACACCATCTCTAAAAAAGCCATGGATAGCAACAAAATTGTGGCCAAGAAAATTGACCAAAACAAGGATAAAGCTATTCAAACAAGTCTTAGCTCAGATACTCTTAGCACCTCTACAAAAACCCCCGAAGTAACGGTGTCAAACAAAGTCCCGAATCAGAGTCAGCAAATTAAGAACATAGAAAAGGTCATGTCCGAAAAAGCTGAAACAAA
The DNA here is from genome assembly GCA_034641835.2 of Pinus albicaulis. Taxonomy (NCBI): domain Eukaryota; kingdom Viridiplantae; phylum Streptophyta; class Pinopsida; order Pinales; family Pinaceae; genus Pinus; species Pinus albicaulis. Next base: position 1,232,693,908 of record CM076578.1, on the reverse strand, counting down.
TCTGCCCAAACTACAAACTCCTTTTAGTTTTGAAGGGGAAGTTTCTGAAATAAAAATTACCATACCCCTTACTGAGCTAATAACTGTAGATAGGTATAGATCTCAAATTTTCAAAGTTTTTGACATAGGGAGCGAGGCAGATACTTTAAATCTAACTAAAAACAAACCCGAGCTCTTATCCGGCTCGAAAATAGAAGGTCAATACCAAGAAAGATCTGTTTCTCCTTCCTATGTGAGCCTGAACATACGGGACAAGATATTACATAATGCCATGTTAGATCCTGGTGCCTCCCATAACCTCATGCCTAAAGCAGTCATGGAAAACAATACTCCCATTTATTCCACTCATTCCAATTTAGATTCTTTTATCTCATACAATGAAAGTGATATAAACAAGCAGATAATGGAAAAGGAAGAAGTTCTCAAACCATCAGAAATGCATTTTCCGTTACTAGATGCAGAAACTAATAACCAAAAATTCTCTGATCTTTCTCCTGTTAATCCTGCATATCATAAGTCAGAAAATAGATTTGTAAATCAAGTTGAAGAAAAGCAATCTGGAAGTCCAATGTACATGGCTAGTGACATTTCTTATGTTAATAATTCTCAAATGTTTGATCAATATGTTGACTTATATGATTTCCAAACAGAAGCTAACTTTGCAAAAAACTCAGTTTTTGATTTTTGGGAGGAAGCTCAGTTTCATAAATTTGAGAAAAGTAAGCAGCCATTACCGGTCATCTATGACACTCATGAGGAGAACCTTGAAATTTTAGAAGTAAGTGAAGAGTTTCGGACTCTTTGCTCTACTTCACTTCAGCCCGTTAGAGATAACATGCACATGATTGGAGATCAACAGTTTTTCAGCTTTGATGATGAGTTTGAGGAAGATGATGAAATCCTCGAGCAGGTTGTGAATGAGAAGCCTTTTCCTGAAATAGTTGAAGAAATCATTTTGGACATGGAATCTTCCTTAACTCCAGATTTGCAGCCACCAAGTTCCATTGAGTTACAAATTACAGATGAAGAAGTAGAGGTTAATAAACACATGGGAGTTGTCACACTGTCCTTTCAAGATAATTTATTGTCAAAGTGTATCCTTGTTCATCAACCTGATGACCTTCACACAGTTTTCAGTCCACTTAATCAGAACACATCAGTTTGGAAAGAAAACTACACTGCAATACATGATGAGTCTGACAGTTCGAGTGATCATGAGGAAGAGTTGCTTTACCAGGGGGGTCCCAAATATAGCCAAGTGGAAGAAAGAGTAGTCCTGAATGAAGCCTATATATCAAATCCTCTAGATCAGGTCTTATTCCAAGATCTATTTGTTGTTTTCCTTGAGAAATCTGTAGGGGTAGTGGGTTCTATCATAAACAAGTTGCTACCAAGAATGAGAAAAAACTTAAGCTATACTGTCCAGAAACAAACCAAATGGGAGTGGCCTTTTCATTATTTCTGCATCATGAAAGAACTAAACCAGAATCACCCATGTGAGCATCTACTTGACTGGTTGCATTGGAAAACAGAGTTCACCAAACAAATTTCTATTGTGTACAGATTAGATTAGGATAGAAAGACAACAATAGAAAATAAGCTTAGCCTGTGAGCACCTTTTCATTTGTAGTTTGTTTGAAGAAAAAGTGAAAAAGCAGAAAAATACAAAAAACAGTGAAAAGTAGAAAAAGAGGGCAGTTTCTAAAAAGCAGTGGTAAGGCCCCATGTTCCAAAAAAAAAATAGTCTTTCAGAAAGCGAGCAAGTCTAAATGCCGCTACTAGTGCTTTCAATGTCTTGTTCAGCTATCTAGCCTAATCATAGCTGAGCATGTTTAAATTTATTTGCTGATAAGTTAGTGAGTGCAAAGATAGTCAACATTGTGTAAGATTGACTTATCACAGAGCTTAGATTAGGGAGAGATTTTGGTTCCACATGCCTAAAACAGAACCAAAGAGAGAAGCGAGGGATGAAAAACACATTGTACATCTAGCCCCGCTTGTCTAGTTTCCTTTTATTGCAGAATAACATTTGTGTGCAGCTTGTCTTTTATGCCGCAAATGCATGACAAATCAGACTGCCTAATTCTGATTTGATCATTTTTGAATTTCATGTTGTAGATTAGAGAATGAAATCCTGTCAAACTGCTTAATCTTGACAGTTGATCTAGTTTTAGGTAGAGAAATGAAGGAGTTCATCAGCTTAATCTGAACTCCCGGCAGATATAAGAGTAGAAATAGATAGGTTCATTTTGTAAAAAGAAAAATATGCATTGTCAAAAGGCTGCTAGTTCAAATGCGCCAAAGAGAAGAAAAAATGTTAGGAAAGATAGTGGGGTAGGTAGAAGTATCATTGATGTTAACCATGCTGTCACTTTTCAGAAATAACATCAAGATAAGGGTAAATTTTGCGCCAATGGATAAGGCACTGGTCTTCATAAGCCAAAGATCTGAATTCTGGACACCTCCTGACGAGGAGCTGCCCTCCCCAAATGGAGCCACTGTTAGCCATCAATATTTTTTACATGTTAGTGATGACTATATCTATAGCTGAGTTTTCTAGAAACTATTTTCCTTATGTCAATATGTCATCTAGAAAACCCTCCTAAAACTTTTTTTGCCTTTTCTACTTTTCAGTCCACCCCTGTCGAAATCAAAACCTCATTATCACTATCCTACCTAGCTTCAGCCCTACTGGTCCGCCCATCAGCTTTAAAAGGCAAATCCAAATCTGTTTCAAAAGTCTCCCCTATGTTAGGAAGTGGCGCTTTAAGACATTTCACCCTTGGCAATCATCAAAAAGCCAAAAAGCCTCCATCTGCTACAGACCAACCATGAATCACCTCCCACTCTGCAAATGAAATTGACAAACAACCCTAAGTCGCGCCACTCACATCCCCTAGATCTCAGCACTGCATAAACCCCAATCTCAAGCTGACTATTAGGTTTTTCACAGTGTTCTATGGTTTCTACAAAGGCAGGAAATATAACTTCATCTCATGGAGTAAATGCTTGAATTTACAGTTAGAGGAACAGCTGCTTCTAAATGTAACTTGAGCCTGAGATATGTCTGCAAAACAGAAAGCTACTCATCCAGACTTTACAGCTCTTTCCAGCATGAAAATCACAGTAAGAAAGGGATACCACTGTCTCAGCAAACTGGTAAATTTTCATGGCCCAGAACCTCCTTCATTTACAAGCAGAGGGTTAAGGCGCCTCCTTCATCCACAAGCAGAGGGCGCTGGCCAGTATTGACTTTGAAGATTGCAAAAGTCCAGGTTTTCCTTTTTACTGAACAGTGAAACAATATCTCCAGGTTTTATGAATGTGAGTGATGATCATAACAGGAATAGAGTTTGAAATATGCTAGCTCAAAGGAAAAAGAGTCTAGTCTGATAAAGGAGGTCATCTGAAGCTTTCAAATCATGTGAATTGTTGAACTTTAGAAAAGCATGTCATCAGTAAACATTCCAATCTTAAGCAGCCTGCTTTCCACAAGATCAAATTGAGGAGGTGCTGACAAAAATGTCATTACACAGGCAGAAAGAAAGTTCTTGGTTTTTCAAAAAGCACTGACCTCCATAGTCACAGAGACTATCTTTCAAGTAATTTGTCATGAGATGACCAAAGCAAATGATGATATTTCAGTCACCCTTAGAGCAGTGCAGGGAGACAGTGTCACGTTGGCTAGGGTTTTTGCTGAAACACAGTGATGCTTGCAAGAAGAGATGATAGTATTGATGTTTGTTAAGTAGTTTACTTACCATCACATCCAGAGAAAAGCTGTGTCAAACAGATTTGTCAAAAAACCTTCAGATACCTTACCTGATGAAGAGCCTCCTCCATGTATGAGCAGATGGCCAAAGCCTTGGATGTTGTTAAAGACTGATTGATCTAAGGGAATGGTGGAAAAGATACAAGTAAGTAAATAGAAAGGAGATGCACGGGTGAAAGATGGTGGGCATATTTTAAAATAGTTACCGCCGGAAATTTCTTCAAGAACTACATCATGATGGACGGAAATATGTATGTGAATATGTATGCATTGATACCAAAGAAGCGAGTTTCTTAAGGGAAGAGGCCACAAAACCAAGCTTAAAAGGAGGAGGCATGGATTCAAAAGGTGAGTTAGGACTATGCATAACAAGTCATCATCCGGTTTTGAAGAGCGCGGCATAAAAATAAATCAGCTACAAGGTGTCACCTGCAAAAGAGAAAAGCTGTTTAAAACAAGATTCTTCCAAACCCTCTCAATACAAACCCTAAATTGATGAGCAGGACAAAGACATTGTTGTTTTAATGAATTCCTTCACTAATAAGCTGAGGGCCCAAAATTTGGTGTAAAAATAGCACCTCCTTCATGTACAAGCAGAGGGTGCAAGGACAAATTTGGAAAATAAGCACATAGGCGAGACAAATCATGTGTCCCGCCCAAGACCATTTTTTCTTAAAACAATGTTTCTGACCAAAAATAGATGTAATTTACAAAAGTGAGAGAGGTTTTTGTTCCTCATAGGTTCAAGAAGAAAAACCTCCTTCAGTTTCTACACAGGTATCATGGTTTATGACAAATGTGAAAAATACAGATGTCACGGGAGAATTTCTGCACTAGGATTCATCATTTTGACCAGTGATGGGACAGTCAGTTTTTGAAGGCTCAAATGGAAACCAAATAAAAAAATTAAAATTTTTATGGAAATTAGACTTCCACAACTTTCCAATGAGCCATCTCAGGCCAAATTCCGACAACAGAAAGGCATCCAAAAGTAGCCTGCAATCAACGCTATGTTTTTCTGCACCAGCATTCACCATTTTTGACCAGTGATGGGACAGTCAGCTTTTGAACACCCAAATGGACACAAAAGGAAAAAAATCAAGAATATTTGGAAAGTATACTTCCCTATATTTCCAACGAGCCATCTCGCGCCAAATTCTGACACCGGGAAGGCATTCAAAAATGGCCTACAAACAGCTCGATGCATTTCTGCACCAGGATTCACCAGTTTTGACCAGTGTTGGGAGAATGAATTTTTGAACAACAAAATGGACTCCAAATGGAAAAATTAAAGTTTTTATTGAAATTATACTTCCACAGCTTTCGAACGAGCCATCTCACGCCCAATTCCGACACTAGGAAGGCCTTCAAAATGGGCTGGAAAGTTGCGTGACACGTTCAGAATATGCACGACGCGTTTAGGCCGAAAATTTCCAAAGGAATGAACTGATGCGCGACGCGCCTGTAGCATCAGTTACAAAATTGCCTAAAAAGCCTTAAAAAATATTTCTGGAGGCTGCTCAAGCTTTTCTAAAATTTCATCATCAATTTTAAAAGTATTTATGCGCCTCCATGACCTTTGTCAAGAACTGTTGGGCAGTGCAAAAAGGTTAAGAACCACAGTTTAACCACAGTTTGGATGTTGGGTAGAAAACGAAGTTTGTTGTTGGCTAGAGGTGAAACTTAAAAAATGAGTGAGTTTTCATTAGCATGAATATCAAATGAAACTGCCCACAAGCTGTGATAAAAGAAACAAGAGCACAGGGCTTAAAGGGATAAAACAACGTTTTTACTCTCCATTCCTTATAGTATATCCTGTAAAGTAAAAGTCATCAGTTACTTTCAGAGGTAGGGCAAAGCTAGTATAAAGAACAGTGTTTTTGCTGTGTGAGGTTTTGAAATGTAAAGCTGTAGTAAAAAGTTGAATGTGTTATTTAAGGCACCTGAGGGAAGAAACTGTGATTAAGATAAGGGTTTGTGTTTTTCACCTTGTATTTAATCAAAGACAAGGGTGTGTCATTTCGTTAAAATACCATTGGGCAAAGTTACCCTACTGAGCCACCAGACAGCTGTTCAACTGTAATTTCTGTGACTATTTTTCTGCTCTTTAACAACTCACTGCCAAGTGGATTTTCAGAAGTCATAAAAGATTTCTTCCATAGATGACTGATATTCCATTTTGAAAAGGCCTTGATCATTTTGAAAAAGGGAAACCCTTGCAGCCTTTGCTCAAGCTTTGGAGCTTTTAAAACCCTGTTACCTCCGCTTTGAAATATGAGTTTGACTGTATGTTCACAACAAGGTTAACTTTAAAATGAGCATGTTTTTGTTTAAGTGAAATGACATACACAAAGAACAGTGAAGTTTAGTGGGAGAAGGGGTTATTGGTCAAGCAGAAACTTATAGGTTAAAGCTGCAGAGGAGGATTTTGTCATAGAGACAGGGCTTAGGTCTGTCAGGTGGAACAAAGGTTTTCTCCTCCAAAAGCTAGGGTTACATGTATAAGGGGCCCTTGACTGTTTTGAAAAAGAAAACTCACATAAGCTTCTGTCCAAAAGCTCTGTGGTTTTTGAAAGGATCTGTCATCTTGGCTTAGGATTAGGCCAAGTGACTTTTTAATTTGCATAAAGAGTTGTTTTCACACATACAAGATTGATTGACTGTTGGCATACTTAGTCAAGGCAGATTTGGAATGATTGGAAAATACAATGTTGATCCAAGACACAAGATGTGTTTATTAACTTTCAAGGATCACCAAGAAGGGAAACTTTGACATTATATACAACATGCCTCATATAATTTGCCCTTCTTTTCGCTATATTATATCATTTAGAGAAATCTGTTGACAGAGGTATTTTCAAGGTGGAAGACCATTTCTGAAGAGCAGGGTTTTTATAATTAATATTTGTCTTGAAGACCAAATACTGGTGTGTTGATTGGCCTCTAACAAATCCACAGCAAAGGTGATTTTTCAATACTATGCACAGGAAATCTACACAACAACTTGTCTCATCTTTACTGATGGTGTCCTATTGAAGAATTTTGTCTGGCTAAGGTACAGTCAAAGGTGAAAGGATGGTTTTGAGGAGAGCAGAGGTTGTGAATTCAAAGACACTTGTTGCAAACCATCCACCTCACATTGTTTCTCTGTCCAAGCAGCATATTGACCCAGTTTCAATCCAGAAGGGCATTTTACATACAGTGAAGGCAATTTCCCTCTTTCAAAGCTTTTTTAGGTCAGAATGCCTCCAAAGCAAGACCACAGGAGCGGTCCACATAAGAGATATGAGCCTATCTCCACAGAAGAAATCAATGCTCACCCATATGTGCTTTTCAATTTCCATGAAGTAGGCTGTCTTGATTTCTGCCAGAAGATTTTGCCCGACGCAAACTAAAGGCAGCACAAGAGAAGCTGAAGAAGGTAAAGGGGAAGCGCCTAGCATGGAAGGAAGGGAAAAGCATATTAGCCCTTGAAATTTTGGCCTCAGCTTCAGAGCATGTTGCTATGGACCCTTGAGGGTCATGCATGCCAATTTTGGGCCTATTTCGGCAACTTTTTGTTTTTTGGCATTTTTTGGGTTTTTGGCCGAAAACTCATAATTTCGCCATTTAGGTTTGATGAGTTGTCAAAGAGGAGGATGATACCGATGGATGCCATAATTCACCAGAGCAGGTCCCCAGCAATTTTTAGGGCATTCGGAGATCATTCGCCCCCTCAAATTGGCGAAAAATGCCCTCTTTTTGCACATTCTGCCCGCCATATCAGCAGTCTGCTATTTTCTGGGTTTTTGCACACAGGTACAGTTTTGGGGAACTTCTAGAGATCAGATTGAGGTGATTTCAGTTGCGTCGGAAAGTAGACACAGATAGCTTTCCAACGGGCCATCATGAGCCTCATTTCGACACAGGGAAGGCTGCCAATTGCCTCCAGCAAGTTAGGGGACCTTTTCCAGGCATAAATATGAAGTATTTTTGTGATTTTTGAACCTCAAAAATCCTCTTTTCCCAAATGTGCGTTTAGCTATTTTTACACTTGGGAAATGATGTAAAGTCAATATAATTTCCGTTTTTAGCAGTTTTTAGATATTTTATGGGATATTTTGTGCCTTGGGCTTTGCAAAGCCTCCAGGACAAATTTAGATATTTTGACTTGGCCAATGGGATAGCTAGTTGCTCCATGAGGTTTTCCTTCCTCAAGCCTATTTATTCCATGGGTTTCATTGTAAAACAGAGGCTGAACTTGAGAGAAGAATTAATACATTGGTCATATGAGCTTTGAAGAATACACTTGAGTTATGATTTTTGGACCGCCTCTTGGATGCTTTTGAGGAATGATGAAGGATTGTTGATGGATTCCATGACATGGTAGAATGGTATAGTGTTTCTTGATCTGTTTTTGTCTTCTAGTTTTCATTCATAATACATATTTCTTGCTGCTATAGATCAGTAGAGATTGATTTTGAGATATGCCCATGGAGGCACCTCAAAATCCTTCGAATCTTCATAAATACTTGATGTTTTCTTCCTTAGTTATGCTAAAGAATTCTTAGTTGCTCTTTAGTACTTGTTGGTATTTTTGCTAAGTTTTATTCATGTAAGTTCTATGTATGTTGAGTAGGATGTATGGTTTGCCCTACCTACCTATAAGTCGCCCATAGTTCGGTCCATAAAACTTTCTCTTTGACTGATTTGTTGATCATCTTGTTGAACCAAGGAGGCCTAGTCCCGATCTAGCCCTTTGCCTAAAACTATGAAAACTTATTTTTCCAAGTGCCCAATGACTTAGAGACTATGTTTAGGCGTTCCGGCATAGTTTATGAGTTGTTAGTTTGTCTCATGTGTTTTTCCCAAAGTCTGATAGCCTTTTCCCAAAGTTAGAGGGTCTTATACCTCTATGTATGGCTGGAATGTTTGATTTCTATGTATTAATCAGCTCATAGTTACACTTAGCATGATTAATGGCTTGCTATTACATGTTTATGTCTGCTATTAACTAGTTACACTTGAAATCCCTTGTCTTTCACCAACTTGTTGTCCATTTAATCCATTTTGCCCAGAGATCCCTTCTATCGTGAATCAAATCGGCCCTACAGCAGCTTTACATCATCACCTCGTAGCTTCCTTGACCTGTTTGACCCCATAGCCCAATTTATCTACATCTTGTTATCCAGTTTATGTATTTGATCAGTTCTATCCCTCACAAACTTAAAAACTAAAAACATACTTCATAATTGTATTTCCAATATCGTAACACCAAGGGCAAAACACACCGATATCTTTGGCATATAACAGAGAGCCCTCTCCCGAGTCCAAAGTGAAGGCTAGGTCCTTGGGCTCCAAAGCTTGGTTTGATGTTACATCGTCATTTGGCTCGCCAATCGGCCAAATCACGGGACCCTAACATATGTGTTTTATGTCAGATGTAAGTGCATGTATTGTGTGGTGTTGTATGTCATGTGTGGTTGTATGTGTGTGATGCACACTATGTGTATGTTTACATGGTTGAAGAGAAGGCGCTGGGTATTTTTTGTGTGTGGAAATCGATGCAGTGTGTGTACAGAAAGGACAAAGTATAAAGGTAGAAGATAAGAATCAATTGAAGTGTTGCACTGAAAATTGTCACCTTGACATTTTTCTATTTGTATGAGCTCATTATCACTCATACTTTCCTCCTTTGCAAGTCTAAAAACATCAGTTCCTCATGTCAAGCCTTAAAAATAAGAGAAAAGCTCTCAAAAGTCTCTAAAACTCTGGTATCGCACTTTCTTTTTGTCTTACCTGCGGTCCCGCACCTAATGGTCATGTCTCTTGCGTACCTGACCGCAATTTCTCTGTGTTAAGGGTGAGGACCCCTGTAAAAGATTAAAAGGGCACAAGTAAACTCAAAAATCTCACTTTTAGTCATTTCTAGAAGCTTCTGGAAGGAATCTTACAGTGGCAAATCCGCTTTTTTCAGGTTCATGTATCCCATGCCTTAAGGAGCTAACCCCTTGATGTGAGGAGCTTATCCCTTTGAAGGAGGATTCTATCCCTTCATAGGTGGAACTGTAACCTCCTCTTTTGCACTATAAAAAGAGGCATAGGGCAGCCTCAAAGAGTTACAAAACAACTAGACAATTGAGGAGTTCAAGCTTTAGTGTTATTTGAGGTAAAGTTCTGTTGGAACTTAGACTCCTTTAGCTGAGATTTTATGAGGAAAGATTACATACCTGTATGTATCTCGGTTGGAAGAGTGCAAGGCTTGTCAGAGTAAAGAAAATTCCTACTTCGGACCCCAAGAAGACCTGTTCAACATGAAGGCTGAAAAGGTTGTAAGGTTCTTATACTATTTCAAAATTAATACAAATAAGTTTGTTTTTCTCAATAAGCTGTCAAATAATTGTTTATTTTATGGATTCCTTGATCACCATAATAGATATGATTTATGAATATATGCTATGTAGGTGATATTTGATGTTTGTTTGTTTGTGGTTGCAGATCTTCGAAGATAACTCTTTCGGGCGACTGAAGGACGACTACTACAAACAAGTGTTGGATCAAGGTAGGATCGTAACACCTTTGTAGCATTTACTTATAAATCTTGATATATCTAGAGAAATATAGATTTAATTGTCTATTTGTTGCTAGACTATCTTCTGATACTAGGGAGATCGGTCTTGTCCGCAAGATCGATTTATCCGGCCAACATGAAGGATAAGTATTAGTATATTATTTCATCTTTAATTATGCATGTGATCTATGATTTTGGTGTATGATGATTACATGTGATCTATTATTTTTATTATGATGTTTTCAATTTGAGCTAAGTGGTTTTGATATGTTTATACATGATGATTTCATCAAATATATATTTTGACTTGTTGTGACAGGAATTGAAAAAAATTGTAAATGTACCTTATTGACGAACCACCGATGAGTTATGATGTGAATTTATTTCAATTTATTTTTAATTTGATGGAATTTATGTGCTTGGTACAGGAGATCAATAAAATACTCGGTTGTGTGGTTGAAACTAACTACAAAAATTACCAACAACAAAAAAAGTAATTGGAACATGCAACAATATTCTAGTGAAGCACTTCAAAATCAGGGCAATTCTGAGACATGGGTACCCAATAGTGTCCATTGATTTCCATGAGCATGATATGACCGGTATGATGGTTTTGAGGTAGGGATATGCCTTGGTTTTTTGACCTTCCGATGTGAGGAAACCTTGCCAAAGGATGGATCTCTTGGGAAAGGGGATGTCGGGGAACTTGGAAGGTGAGTAACTATAGGGAAGGGGGTGGACGAATTTCCCAAGGGAGTGTGTAGTAGAGAAGGGAAGGTAAGGGATGGATGTTTTTTGATCATTATAATTTCCAAATGGAATCAGATGCACATTAGGAGTGTTCCCTGGAATAATAAGTCAATAAATGTTCATTGAGATGAAAAGTGGTGCAAGATCGTAACATTGGACATTAGACACATGTTTTACTTTGGCAGTGGATTCTGGACTTCTTGTGAAGGAGGTGAATCTTTGTATTACTTTTTAGGTTGGAGGTTTGAGCCTCTGGACTCCCTTTTTGCAGATGCAAGCATCATATCCTTTTATTTTCTAGTTGAGAAAAATTGTGTATGTGTATATTATTGTATATGTGTATATTATTTAGGTGGAGATATGCAGAGGCATCCATTCTTATATAGGCCCAATGATCCCTGAATTGGTATATGGCGGGATTGTGGTAAATCCTGGTAGTGCATGTTTCTTGTTTGGGCCTAGGAATCCCTTGGAGGTATTTTGGTAAAGCCTAATTGTATAGATGAGGGCTGGGGCCTAGGAATCCCTTTTTGGATTATGATAAAGCCTGAGGAAGCCCTGGTTGTTTTTTTGTAAGTCCCACATTCATGCTTGGAATATGGAATGTGCGTGATTATCCGAAAGAAATATTTGGTTCAACCCAATCTATGGTCAAGTGGTACATGGAAGTCCTTGGCTTAGTTTTCTTTTGCATAAGTTAATAAGAGATATTTTCCTCTTGTTTATTATGTGTAAATTTTATTTTTATTATGTGATTATAATGTTTGTTCTATCATTGTCGATCTGTTGGTTATAAACATGGTTTATGACTGATTTGAGTTATGCCTCTCATCATGTTTTGATTAGTAAATGAGTGTATGAACTAATAGATGATATTGAAACTATTATGAGAGGTAATCAGTCCTTCTTGAAGATTCTCATATAACTATGAAGTTTATATGCTCAGATATGTTGTTATGACCTGTAGATTACATGACCTACACCTAATGGTCATGTCTCCTACGTACCTGACCGCACTTTCTCTGTGTTAAGGGTGCAGACCCCTGTAAAAGATTAAAAGTGTGCAAGTAAACTCAAAAAGCTCACTTTCAGTCATTTCTATAAGCTTCTGCAAGGAATCTTGTGGTGGCAAGTCTGCTCTTTTCAGGTTCATGTATCCCATGCCTTAAGGAGCTAACCCCTTGATGTGAGGAGCTTATCCCTTTGAAGGAGGATTCTATCCCTTCATAGGTGGAACTATAACCTCCTCTTTTGCACTATAAAAAGAGGCATAGGGCAGCCTCAAAGGGTTACAAAAAAACTAGACAATTGAGGAGTTCAAGCTTTAGTGTTATATGAGGTAAAGTGCTGTTGGAACTTAGACTACTTTAGTTGAGATTTTATGAGGAAAGATTACATACTTGTATGTATCTTTGTTGGAAGAGTGCAAGGCTTGTCAGAGTAAATGAAATTCCTGCTTCGGACCCCAGGAAGACCTGTTCAACATCAAGGTTGAAAAAGTTGTAAGGTTCTTCTAATATTTCAAAGTTAATACAAATAAGTTTGTTTTTCTCAATAAACTGTCAACTGATATTTTATTTTATGGATTCCTTGATCACCATAATAGATATGATTTATGAATATATGCTATGCAGGTGCTATTTGATGTTTGTTTGTTTGTGATTGTAGATCTTCGAAGCTAACTCTTTCGGGCGACTAAAGGACGACTACTACAAACAAGCATTGGATAGCATTTAATTATAAATCGTGATATATCTAGAGAAAGATAGATTTAATTGTTTGTTTGTTGCTAGACTATCTTCTGATACTAGGGAGATTGGTCTTTTCTGCAAGATCGATTTATCCGGCCAACAAATTGGCGACTCAGCTGGGGAAATAATTTGATTTTTGGTTTTTCTTTCATTTTGACTTGAGAAAATGGTTTTTTATGGTTTTCGATTGATGTAAACTAGCTTGGGTAGCTTAGTTTTACTTTGCTTTCAAAACATTTTGGAACTTTTTTTGTTTTTCTTCAAGTTTTTTCGGGACCACACTTTGTCTTCACACACAGTGCGGGCATCTCCACACTTTCCTTGAGTAACCAATGCGGGACCACACTTGTTTGCTCTGGAGCCTGCGGACCCTACCAAATTTTTGAGAAACTTAAGATTTCTCCTTCCAGTTTGAGTTTAGATTTAATTTAGGATTCTTAGCATCTACCCAGATCTGTATTTTTCTGTTAAAAAGCCCTGTTTATGAGTTTCTTTCAGCAAATTTTTCATATCATCAATCTCCGTTAAGTTAATTGGGTGTTTTGAGTCTCTTTTTTGAGAAATTATTAACTTGATTTCCTTTGATCATTACTTGGAGGTTTGTATCGGTCTTTTCACAATTTTGCATCTTTTTTCTTTTGTTAATTGTGGGGGGGCTAAATTGTGTATGAGTGTTAATCGCCTTTGAGTATTTTTATTTTTGATCTTTGGAACTCACCCAAATTTCTTTACTTACACTTGATTGGTTCTTATATTACATTAGAATCATCTTGTGTTTGAGAATTCTCTTGCATAGCTCACATTTTCATAATTAGAATTCTCATTTTCAGAATATGAGTGAAAAATGTGCATAGATTACATTTTCATACTTTGCAAGTGAATTGTGCATAGATTACAATTGCATAGTTTACATTCTGAAAAATCAATCTTAGATTTAGATTAGTTTCTTTTATTTGAATTTACATGTTTTTATGCTTGTTTTAAAAACACGAAAATAAAAAATATGGAATTGATTAGCATTAGTTTTTCTTAATGAAATTAGTCCATTAGTGAATTTGTTATATTTTCTCTTATTGATCAATTTTTGCATTGTTGGAAGTGAATGGAAACTCTTTCCTTACTTTAGTTAGGATCCATCGAATTGAAAAGATTACATTATCATATTCGATTGCATTCAGTTTTGGGTCAGGTTATAACACCATTGGTTTCATATCCATTTACCCTTTGAGTAATAACAACCCAAATAACACAACGCTTAATTCAAATTCATTGAGTAATTTTTACATTTTTAGGGCTCTTTCAAATAATCTAGCTCAAGATTAGTGCTTTGGAATAGGTTGTAGTAAAATTTCCAAAGCAACTAAAACAAACAAGTAGTCGATCTTGCAGTAGGAAAAAATCCAATAGTTGCATGTATGCTCTCGGAAGCTCCTCCTAAAGGAGTCAAGAATGAGATCATATCTGAACCAGTGAGGTAATCAATCCTTCCTCATTGGGAACGATAGAATATATACACGTATTAACAATGGTAAACCTCAGATTGACCATTGTCGATGAGGCCGGTGTCACTTGTCAGTAAACCTTGGATTATGTCAAGGAGCCTTCAAGGGGATTGAGCTTTGTTACTCTACCCTTGCGTGTGTGTCGGATCGTAGACTGTTCCCCCAGGTATATTTTTTTCTGTTGGTAACCTTAGTGGCCATAAACTATAGGATTATTTCCCAAGGTGACGGTGGAGGGAAGATCCCACTGTACCTGGAGGAGATGTCGGCTAGACTCACTTGGACTCTCTGGAGGGTTATCTTCACTCGAGATGGTTTTTAGTGGAGAAACTTGCACTGGTCTATTTCATTAAACAGGTTGTTGGGGTAACTGTTCCAACCACCATTTCTGCATTAAAATTCTATGATGTTTGATTTCATCACCAACTAGTGTTTTTAGTGCGGGAATCTACTGTTTTTGTGTGGTTTGTCTCCTAGATTTGATAGCACGTGTTAATTTGTTTGTTTTTACTTTTAGAGACCATAGGTGTGAATTGTGAATTTTAATTGTTAGGTGTGAATTGTGAATTGTTAATTTTAGTTTTAAATTGTTAATAAAATTCACTGAAGTTGAATATAATGGCAACTATTCTGGAATTTACCAACCAAGGAACCCCTCTTAAAGAGAATCCTAGCAATTTTCCTTGCTTTGGAAATGTTAGTCCTCCTTAGATGGCTACATTGTCATTACCTGGATTTACAATAGGTTTACCGATATGGTTATTTTCAACTTCGTTGGCCCCGAATACTCCAATTGTTTCACCTCAAATGAATGCTTCACCCCAACAGAGTTCACCATCTCAACATCACCAACCTTCTGTTGATGCTTTACCTTCTTCGCCCAATATGTATTCCTCCCTTTCTTCCTCTTCACTTGGTAAAATCCTTGACACTAGTAACCAGGTGACTAAGAAGAAGAAGAAGAAGAAGCAAAATAATAAAGAACTCAACCAGTCAACCATGGCTGTAAATGTTAGTAATGTTGAGGAAACCTACAACATGCATCGTAAACCCAAATACCCTTGAAAGCTTTGTAAGGGTGACCACTTCCTTATCAATTTTCCTCATATTCCAAAGGTCTTGGAAGTATGGTCAAAAAAATCCCATCAACTTTTCGTTTATCCATCAACTAGTGATAGTGAGGTTCCTAGGAAAAAGGATAAAGTTAGGTTTCCTTGTAAGTTGTGCAAAGGGAGTCATCAAACTCACATTTTCCCTCACATAGATGAAGCTCAAAATTGTTGGAAAACCTTACTGTTCAATAGCAAGAAATTCCGACTTCTTGCCATCAACTTTCTCCCAACCTACCGTCAACTGAAGGAGTGATTGATCTAATTCCAAGTACAGTCAATCTCACTCTTCCATTGGAAAGTGAAACTCATATCAATTAGGTTGATGATCCATTAGTTTATCAAGTGGTCGATTATATTTACCATTCGGCCGATCCCACTCCCTAAAGAGAGTGAACTTCATACCGCTCAGGTTCTTCTTGTTACATCAGATTCTTCTACGCCAGGGGGCATTTCACCTGTTTCTACAGAACCCCCTCCAAGTACTAAGGTCTTTTCCTTTAACTGGAATAGACTAATAGAACCTTGTCTTCCTTCCTCCATCCCTTTCCAAATCATTGTGAAGGCTGGTGGTAGGAGCATTTGCCACACACATGTATATGAAGGTGCTTCTGTTAGTATTTTATCCTCAACTTCTTGGAAAGCTTTGGGTTCCCCTCAGCTTGGGCCTGTTACGCAGAATCTGAAAGCTTTTAACAGAACCATTAGTGAACCTTTAGGGATATTTCCTAGGTTTTCTATTACTTTGGAAGGTAAAATTGTCTGTATTGATCTTATGGTAGTTTGAGGCCCCTTGGATTTCAATTTACTCCTTGGGCGAGACTATGTCTATGCAATGAAAGCTGTCGTATTGACATTCTTTCACGTGATGTATTTCCCTCATAATGGAAACATTGTGACTGTAGACCAACTTTAATTCCCTAGTCTTGATTCAACTACTAATAATCCGACACCCCTAAATGTTCCTGAAGACCTCTTGGAAGCCATGATCAAGGTGTGTCCATTGACATGTGTTTCTTCTAGTTGGAAGCCATGATCAAGTCACCGAGGATAGTTCCTTTCACTGTGTCAACCTCATTAGAAAATAATCAGTGGCCCGTGAGGAGAGTTCTTTTCATGTGTCAACCTCGTTAAAAAATGAAACATATTCTTATGAGGATAGTTGCTTTTACTGTGTCAACCTCGTTAAAAAATGAATCAGTTGGTCAGAGGATAGTTCCTGTTACTAAGTCAACCTCGTTAAAAAATGAATCAGGTATGAGGACAGTTCTTTTCCTGTGTCAACCTCATTAAAAAATGAATCAGTAGGTAGATTGTAGAGAGTAGATTAATAGATTAGAAATAAATAGTTTCTGAGGATGGTTCCTGTTACTGAGTCAACCTCGTAAAAAAAATGAATCAGGTATGAGGAAAGTTCCTTTTACTGTGTCAACCTCGTTAAAAAATGAATAAGTGGGCCATGAGGACAGTTCTTTTCCTGTGTCAACCTCATTAAAAAATGAATCGGTAGGTTATATAGGTAGATTGTAGAAAGTAGATTTGAGGACAGTTCTTTTACTGTGTCATCCTTGTTAAAAAATGAAACATGTAGGTGAGGATAGTTCCTGTCACTGTGTCAACCTCGTTAAAAAATGAAACACGTTGCCATGAGCATAGTTCTTTTCTATGTGTCAAGCTTGTTAAAAAATGAAACAAATCCTCCCCTAATTGATTCGAGTCTTTGACTAGATCTCGTAAATGTTAAGTCGTATATTTAGATTAGTTATTTCAGTTTTTGTATAATTTTCTTACAGTTTTAGGTCGGGTCTTTCATATGATCTCGTAAATGAAACTTCATTCCATCCAGCTATTAATTACTAGTAGTTGAATGAAATGAAGCTTGGGGGGCATGTGCTCTAGCAGTTATGCTTGGGGGGCATTAAAAAACCAATCTCAAGCACAGTTTTCCTACGTTTCAAGCTTGTGTAAAAATGAAACCACTTTCAAGCATGATTTTTCCTTGTTTCAAGCTTGTGTAAAAAAGAAACCTATCTCGAGTTGATTTCGATTATTATTTTCAAGACTCGTTAAACTCATGAAAATCCAGAGATTATTTTGCTATCTTTCATTCTCGTAAAACACATGAAAATGTCGAGTTCTTTCCATATTTTCCTGCTTGTAAATTAAATTGAAAGTCGGCCATATGAGTACATTTTATCCCTTTTTTGAACTCGTTAAAACTTATGAAAAAGCGAAACAAGATGACTATACTTTTATCACTTTTTCAGACTCTTGAAAATTACAAAAAAGCGAAACCCTGGAGTTCTCTTTTAAACCCTTTTCAGACTCTCTAAAGATGAAAAGATTGCTAAGTACTTGACTATTCGAACTCGATAAAGTAAATGAACGGTCATCCCTTCAGTATAGGTTTACCCCTTTTCCGGACTAAAATGGACTATATACAAAAAAGGTATAAATTGACTAATCATAGTTAATAGAGTTCTCTCTTGCATTATTTTATCCTTTTTTGGGCCTGAGAGACTAAATTTATGAAAAATAACACCCATAGAGTTTTCTTAAGAAATCAAAAACACTGAGTTTCTCCTATACTGGACTCGTTAAAATTTAATAGTAAAGGACCTGTTCAATTTTAAACAGGAACGAACCACTCCTTCTTAGGGTTCGAATCTTAAAATAAGCTGGACTCATCATAAGGATGAGCTTATAAACAAGAAAATTTTATCCTCCTCAAGCTTGTCAAAAATAAAGAGGTACTTGCCAGAAATGGTGGGGGAAAAGAGAGAAAAACGAACCTGTTTGTTACATTTTGATTATTCAAAAACCGTTAACCACTCTTGAACACGACACTTTTCTTCACCTGTGTTGGGAAAATCCTTTACCTAATAGTTAATCAAACCATATTGAAATTCTTCAGCCGGTTTCTGGGTATTAGCTTTGGGTCAATTGTCACCAAGCCATCTGTAGTGTCGTTATGTGTTCAAGAGGATAGTTCAAACAAACCATTCATCTGCAAAATATTTGTTTTTCATTTTGACCATCCCTGAGTCAGTCCTTGCCAATATATTTCTTCAAAACTTGATCTATGATTTCATGTTGTGGGCTTGCCTATGACAGATCACTTTCTATCGACGACAGCTCATTATCTAGGAAGTTGATCTAGAAATCGTCAGTACCTTGAAATATGCATGCCTCAATGGTAGGTTTCTCGCCTTCAACGACAAGTTGCATCATTGACCTTCGATCTAATGATTCCGTGACATGTTCGACTTCAGCTCATTCATTCACATTTCATGGATTGTACTACGTACTTTGAGGGCCATTGAAATCTGGTGGTTAATCTCACACTTTTTAAAAGTTCACATTATTGACTGGTAATCAAGTGGTTTCTACCATGTTCGACTTCAACACATTCATTCACATGGATAGAATCGTACTAATTCGGGAAGCAGAAATCAAGACCCTGGATCTAGTTTCTACCATCCACACTGCGAGGAATTTTTTTATTCATTTATACAGTGGAATGTTCATAAACATATGGATGCGTCCATACTATGTCTACACATGTTTATAATGTTGATGTATTGAAAAATCATTCTTGTATCAGAACAGTTTAAGTCAGTTTTCTAGTTAGTTTTGATCTGAGTATGGGAATGCCTACCTCAGCGATGATATGTCTACATATATATATTTTGCATTGAATGTTTTTATAGGTTCCGACTGGGGTGTCCACAGGATGATCCTTGAAATGATCAATTACTTCTCTCTTCATACATGACAGACTCTATCTTCATCTATTACAGACTTCGCACTTTAGGGGGGCAATCTGTTGCACTGAAAATTGTCACCTTGAAATTCTGCTATCTGTATGAGCTCATTATCACTCATACTTTCCTCCTTTTCAAGTCTAAAACATCAATTCCTCATTGCAAGCCTTAAAAATAAGAGAAAAACTCTCAAAAATATCTAAAACTCTGGTATCGCACTTTCTCTTTGTCTTATCTATGGTCCCTCACCTAATGGTCATATCTCCTGTGTATGTGACTGTACTTTCTCTGTGTTAAGGGTGCATACCCCCGTAAAATATTAAAAGGGCGCAATTAAACTCAAAAATCACACTTTCTGTCATTTCTAGAAGCTTCTGGAAGGAATCTTGTGGTGGCAAGTCCGTTCTTTTCATGTTCATGTATCCCATGCCTTAAGGAGCTAACCCCTTGATGTGAGGAGCTTATCCCTTTGAAGGAGGATTCTATCCTTTCATAGGTGGAACTGTAACCTCCTCTTTTTCACTATAAAAAGAGGCATAGGGTAGCCTCAAAGGGTTACAAAACAACTAGACAATTGAGGAGTTCAAGCTTTAGTGTTATTTGAGGTAAAGTGCTGTTGGAACTTAGATTCCTTTAGTTGAGATTTTATGAGGAAAGATTAAATACCTGTATGTATCTCAGTTGGAAGAGTGCAAGGCTTGTTAGAGTAAAGGAAATTACTGCTTCGGACCCCGGGAAGACCTGTTCAACATCAAGGATGAAAAGGTTGTAAGGTTCTTCTACTATTCCAAAGTTAATACAAATAAGTTTGTTTTTCTCAATAAGCTACCAACTGATTGTTTATTTTATGGATTCCTTGATCACCATAATAGATATGATTTATGAATATATGCTATGCAGGTGCTATTCGATGTTTTTTTGTTTTTTTGTGATTGCAGATCTTCGAAGATAACTCTTTCAGGCGACTAAAGGACGACTACTACAAACAAGCGTTGGATCAAGGTAGGATCGTAACACCTTTGTAGAATTTACTTATAAATCATGATATATTTAGAGAAAGATAGATTTAATTGTCTGTTTGTTGCTAGACTATCTTCTGATACTAGGGAGATAGGTCTTGTCCACAAGATCGATTTATCCATCCAACATGAAGGATAAGTATCAGTATATTATTTCATCTTTAATTATGCATGTGAACTATGATTTTGGTTTATGATGATTATATGTGATCTATTTTTTTGATTATGATGTTTTCATTTTGAGCTAAGTGGTTGTGATATGTTTATACATGATGATTTAATCAAATATATATTTTGACTAGTTGTGTCAAGAAGTGAAAAAAATTGTAAATGTACCTTATTGACGAACCACCGATGAGTTATGATGTGAATTTATTTCAATTTATTTTTAATCTGATGGAATTTATGTGGTTGGTACAGGAGATCGAGAAAATTCTCGGTTGTGTGGTTGAAACTAACTACAAAAATTACCAACAACAAAAAAAGTAATTGGAACATGCAACAATATTCTAGTGAAGCACTTCAAAAGCAGGGCTATTCTGAGACATGGGTACCCAATAGTGTCCATTGATTTCCATGAGCATGATATGACCGGTATGATGGTTTTAAGGTAGGGATATGCCTTGGTTTTTTGACCTTCCGATATGAGGAAACCTTGCCAAAGGATGGATCTCCTAGGAAAGGGGATGTTGAGGAACTTCGAAGGTGAGTAACTACAGGGAAGGGAGTGGACGAATTTCCCAAGGGAGTGTGTAGTAGAGAAGGGAAGGTAAGGGATGGATGTTTTTTTATCATTATCATTTCCAAATGGAATCAGATGCACAATAGGAGTGTTCTCTAGAATAATAAGTCAATAAATGTTCATTGAGAGAAAAAGTGGTGCAAGATCGTAACATTAGACATTAGACACATGTTTGACTTTGGTAGTGGATTCTATACTTCCTGGGAAGGAGGTGAATCTTGGTATTACTTTTTAGGTTGGAGGTTTGAGCCTCTGGACTCCCTTGTTGCAGATGCAGGCATCGTATCCTTTTATTTGCTAGTTGAGAAAATTTTTGTATGTGTATATTATTTTGTATGTGTATATTATTTAGGTGGAGACATCCAGAGGCATCCATTCTTATATAGGCGTAGTGATCCCAGAAATGGTATATGGCGGGATTGTGGTAAAGCCTGGTAGTGCATGTTTCTTGTTTGGGCCTAGGAATCCCTTGGAGGGATTGTGGTAAAGCCTAGTTGTATAGATGAGGGCTAGGGCATAGGAATCCCTTTTTGGATTATGATAAAGCCTGAGGAAGCCCTGGTTTTTTTTTTGTAAGTCCCACATTCATGCTTGGAATATGGAATGTGGATGATTATCTGAAAGAAATATTTGGTTCAACCCAATCTATGGTCGGGTGGTACATGGAAGTCCTTGGCTTAGTTTTCTTTTGCATAAGTTAATAAGAGATATTTTCCTCTTGTTTATTATGTGTAAATATTATTTTTATTATGTGATTATAATGGTTGTTCTATCATTGTCGATCTGTTGGTTTTATGTTGATTATAAACATGGTTTATGACTGATTCGAGTTATGACACTCATCATGTTTTGATTAGTAAATGAGTGTATGAACTAATAAATGATATTGAAAATATTATGAGAGGTAATCAATCCTTCTTGAAGATTCTCAGATAACTATGAAGTCTCTATGCTCAGATCTGTTGTTATGACCTGTAGATTACATGATTGTGATGTCTTTGACAGAATCTATATCATGGCTAGGATTTTTCAAGTCAATTCATTGTTCAATTTTTCATTAGATGTATTCTCATCATGTTATTGATCATTTTTGGAAGTTTCATGAAGTTCTGGGCAGTGACCTAGAGTCTAACCCTGAAAAGGTGGCACATATTTCACATTATCATGCACAAAACTAGTTGAAAATGACTGTAATCGCACCCTTGTATTGGTCATGCATGAAACTAGAGGCCTATAGTCAGATGGATGCATGCTTGTGCACGCGACTCAGAATCCATATCAGTGAGAAGGCATTTTAACTTAGGGTTTGGACACCTAGAAGGGTGGTTTAGTCCTTAGGGGTCCTGTAGCACTCGAGGAAGGGCAGTAAGGTTTTGTTTTATCGATTCCACTTCCTTAAGGTGATATAGTAGGTTTAATCATATCATAGGAATGCTTCGTGACATATTTATTGCGATGGATCGCTAAGCTTGGGTCAGTGTGGGAGGAGGGTGTTACATGTGAAATAAAGAGATATTTTTAGGCTTGTAATTAAGTATGGGGAAGCAGTGTTTCACCCAATCCTTCACTTGATAATCGTTCATACTCATATATTCCCACCTATAGATGAGGGCACATTTTTTCAACCCAACAACCTAATCCCAAAACTTATCAACCCAAAAAACCAACTTTTGGATATTCTCTGCAGACCGAATTGAATTTTTCTCTGAAGGAAGTTTCATTGTATGTGTATAAAAACAAACAAGAGAATGTTTCATGTGACCATGCAAATGAAAGACCTTATCAGAATCAGGACATGTAATGAGATGAAATTTGGAGGCCAAAAGATTTGAGAAATGTCCAGCAAATGTTCAGCCTCAACCATATCCCGAATAAGGTCATAATCGTATGGGGAACGTCGAATTTGCATCATAGTTACCAAGTTCAAGCTTGAATTTGAATTCAAATTCAATTTGATAAGGAAAAGAATTCCACTACCTAAAATTTAGTACGGAAAAAAAATTGGGAGTATACACTTTATAACTACTAAAAAAATGTTATTTTTTCAAAATATTAGAAAATTTCACTTTCTTTTAAGCTCATTTCCCTTGGATAGATTATTTCTCTCTTTAATGTACAACTTGAAACATTAGGTTAAGTGTAAAAAGTTGTTTATGTGTTTAATATTGTATAAATTTGTCTAAACTTAACACAAAAGTTGTATCTTTTTAGGTAAATGAACAACCTTGGCCTCAAATCAAAGTTACATATTATTCCAAATGACATCATTGATTCTCTCATATTAACAAATGAACGGGGAGATTTTTATTATGAAATATAAAATATTTTGATTTTTTTTAATCAATAATAATTTATTTAACATTGAAACAAATATATTTTCATATACATTGATAAAATTATTTAAATTAAAAAATAAAAACATACATTCCATATGATCATATAAACTAGCACAATGACATTAATAAATGTGGCTAATAAATGCCTATATGCCTATATCAACCACATTTATTATTAATAATTATTAATAATGGTTAACAATAATTAATAATTATAATTGGTTTTAGAATTCAAGTTTATGTGATCCATCATAAATTTTTATAAATATTTCGATAATAATCACATGCAATAGAATATTGCAGAAGCATTTCGAACCAATGAGTGTGGTTCATTATCAAGATTGGGTGAGATATAAGACTGAGAAATTGAGTTTAAATAGATGTAGAGATGGCTAAACTAGGTGTTGGAATAACAACTAGTTTGACTCCCAAAGGAATAAATAAAAGGATTAATTTTATTCAAATTATAATTTTTTTTTTTTTTTTAATATTTAAATTAAATCTTTTTTGGTGAATTTTTATAATAACTTTGGATTAAATTTTTATAATATTAAATAATAATTGTTGGGATTATGTTAATGTGATTTTAGATTTTAAAATATGTTTTTTTAGAAGACAAGGTGAAAAATAATGAAAGAAATAAATTAAAGATCAACAATCAACGAAGGAACCAAAAAGCTAAGGCAAAAAATGAAGGCAGGAAGGGGTGGAAACAAAAATCAGGAATATAAGTCAGGGATCCAGTACCTGCTAATATTCCAACTGTCATCTCTATTGATATTAACAGGTCTTTTTTCAATATCTAAGCCCTCCCTTAATTTACGGTGATGAAAATGGTCGATCCTAGAAATAACCTTAGCCTCTTCGATGCAAATATGATGGTTAGTCTTTTATGCATGTTCAAATAAGGCAGAGGAGCAAGATTTTTCATGCTTAATGTGAGAAACATGCTCACAAATCCTTTGATTTATAAACCAACCAGATTCACCAATGTAAGGTGTCCCACAAAAGCATGGAATGATGTAGACACCTTTTCCATCCCTAGGGCTTACTGGATCTTTCGCAGATTTTAGAGAACTGTGAACAATGTTAAGGGGTTTGAATGACGAAGAAACCTTATGCTTCTTAAGGATCCTATCTATCCTATCAATGGTTCCATGAATGAAAGGAAGGCGCACACTATAAGACCATTCACTAGGATCTTTTATTTTTAATTACAGGACCTTTTTTCAGCTTTAAGAAAAGCTCTAAGGCCCTAGGAACTATTATAATCATTCTTACAAAAGACATTCAGGAGGTGTGTATTTTCTCCTTTAAGGTGGGACTCATCAACGATTCTCAATGCCCTAGTGGCTAAGGTGTTGAGGATGCCTAATTTCTGAGCAGGGAAACGATGTGAACTAGCGTGGAGATATTGCTTAGTATGAGTTATCTTTTGAAAAAACTTTATGGGGGAAAGAACTGTCAACCTTTCTTGAAATAAGAATGTCGAGGAAAGGAAAGCTACCATCAATCTCATATTCCATGGTGAATTATATGGAGAAATATTGACTATTAAGATGAAGGAAAAAGATATCTAACTTTTCCTTGCCATGAGGCGAGAAAACAAAAGTGTCATCTACAAACCTTTTCTAAAACTTTTACTGGAATAGAGCTGAAGAAAGGGCCTTGAATTCAAAATCCTCCAAAAATAGATTAACAACAAGAAGAATCTCAAAGCTAGGGTATAATAGCCGAATTGTACTAAAAAAATTCTAATTATTTAACCGATTAAACGTATTAATAGCTTAATTATGAGAATTTCGAATTCTTTAGCGAAATTCGGCCGAATTTGGTAACTATTCTTTGCATGTCAAAGCCCAAGCCACCTGGATCTCACCTTTGCATACAACAAGAATAAATAATCAATGCTCTCTAAAATGAGGTACCTGTGGAATGCAACAAAATTATTCATACAAGCATTCAGATGGAAAAATGCAGAAATAAGCGACATAAAATATGAAAGAAACTGTAGCAATCTTAGCCAAGGCTGAAAAATCTCAAAAGGACACTAAGATTAAAAAAAACTAAAACCTTATAGGTTAATAACCCGTTACCTTTGGTATGTACTAGAGATATTAGAATTAAAGACATTTATGTGATACCCACCATAAACATCTAATACAGTAAATGTCTGCACAATGACCCATTGTAAAACTAGATATCGAATACATGTCAATTGCACCACAACAAAGCCTGAATTCCAGACTTTGGCAAAAAATTGTCTATGGGGAGGGAAGGATATCTCAAGGTCCATTCAATCAAATATTCATTTTTGGAATTTCTGAATACAACAATAACATATGAAAATGTGTTTCCCCCAACAACATAGAGACTGTAGATAAAATGAAAAAATTAACAGTCAATACACAGACAGTGTAAAAACAGGAGAGGAACGAACTGATGTTTTCTATTCCATCACCTTCTCCCTACAAAATGAAATTACATTTTTTTCTTATATCAAAAATGGCCAAAGCCTTTAAAACCTAAATCTAATCAATGTTGTTCAATTCTGAATGGACGTTCAACAATATTTTTCCTTGGGCTATCAAAAGACCTATTTCTACATTTAATCGACGTGCATGCCGTATTTATGCTTATACACAAAAACACGTGAAAACGCATTCAAAAACACAAACTGGCGGATCTTAAATTATATGCAATGTGGTTCTGGTCCACATCTCATCCGCGCAATTCAGCAATTTCAAGCATTAACTCTTGACGCTATTCTTTAAACTTTGCAAGCTTCGATGTGCGATAGTGACGTGGAACTTATCGCATCACACCCAAAATAACATAACATGTAGGTGACTTGGAAGAAACTTAAATATTGGCGATTGTGATATGTGACAGTGATATCGCATCACAAAACAAATAACATAACTTGCAGAACTTTACGGGTAAACACAAAAGGTTGCGGGATATGATGTGAGATAGTGACGTGGCACATATCGCATCGCTCCCAAAATAACATAGTTTGTTATTGAGGAAAGGTAAGTGGTAAAAATTGCAAAGTGTGCACTGCAGGCGACTTAAACAAAGGTAAATGCAGTAAGAGAAATACAAAGGATTGCGGTGATTTGCAAATGCGATAAAGGTTGGTGGGTCTGCCAGAACGCATTGGTGGTAGAATAACATAACATGCGGTAAGGCTTGAGGTTAAGACTTAAGATTTTCGAAGTGTGGGCTGCAGGCACTTAAAAGTTGGGAAGTGTGGTAAGGCAAAAAGGTAAGGAAAGGCGGAATAACAAAGGAACTCATGTGTTCACAAAGTGTGGTGGAGGTAAGTAGGTCCCACTGATATCGCATCGACAGAAACTTAACATTGGTGAAAAGATTGAGAGTTAAAACATAAAAGTTGCGGGCACACCTGCAGGAAAAATGTTAAGTAATGTGGCAGGAAGAAATAAATGTAGAGGCAAGGTTGGGTACGCTGTTGTTTTGTATTTTTGCATGAAACGCCTTCGATTCTTGGATCTACTGTTGTCCTTCTCTGCGGTCAAAATTGATGGAATTGTGGGCTGCACCACTTCTTATTCATGGCAGTGGTTGGCAGTAAAATTCCAACAATCCCCTTAATCACAATTGCTGCCATAAATCATTCCAAGAAATTTTCTGAGATACTCAAAACTCTTCTGTGCTAATGCCTTTATGAGGATATCTGCAAATTGTTCCTCTGTCCTACAATGCTGCGAAACAATCTCACCATTGTTAACCAATTCTATTATAAAATGATATTTTGCATCAATATGCTTTGTTCTCTTGTGGAAAACAGAATTCTTTGATAATGCAATTGCTAAGCTATTATCACAATAAATTTTGGTTCCCTTTTCTTTCTCATGACATAAGTCTCTCATCATCCTTCTCATCCATACTTCTTGGCATGTTGTTGTTGTTGCTGCCACATACTCTGCTTTAGCTATTGATAAAGAAACTATTGTTTACTTCTTGGAATCCCATGAAGTGGCTCCTCATCCCAAATGAAACACATACCCAGATGTGCTCTTTCTATCATCTACACTTCCAGCCCAATCATTTTCAGTGTAACCAATTAATTTAGAGTTATCATTTGAGGAGTATAGAACACCATAGTCCTTTTTTCCATTCACATACCTTAAAATTATCTTGGATGCTTGCTAATGTGTCTCCTTTGGTGTCTCCATGAATCTGGAATTTAAACTTACAACATACATAATATCAGGCCTAGTTGCAGTCAAACACATTAGACTACCAACTATGCTCTCGTACAATGTCAGATCAACATTTTTGCTGCAATATTATTTTCTTAACTTCAACCCCATGAAATTTGGAGTTATTTTTTCTTTGCAGTTCTACATGTTCTCTTTAAAACTTCTGCAACATATTTTTCTTGGGAAATAAAATTCCCTTTCCATTTTTCTTTACTTCTATGCCCAAGAATTATCTCTATAAACCCAAGTCAATCATTTCAAATTCACTTTTCATGACTGCTTTAAAATCAGCAATGAGAGAAACTTCATTGCCTGTGAAAATTAAATCATCTAAATATAGAACAACAATAAGGTTCTTACCATCATTTTCTTTAATGTAGAGTGGTGGGTTCACCATCACATTTTTCATACCCATTTTATGTCAGGTAAGCATCAATTATGTTGTACCATGCTCTTCGTGTTTGCTTCAACCCATAAAGAGCTTTCTTTAACTTGCATACTTTGTTCTCTTGGCCTTCAATCTCATAGCTTGGAGGTTGTTCAACATGTACCTCCTCTTTCAACACTCCATTTAGAAATGTTGATTTCACATCCATTTGGTAGACTTTCCACTTTTGTTGTGCTACTATGGACAAGATTGTTCTTACTGTTTCCATCCTTGCAGCAGGTGCAAAGGTTTCTTCATAATCATGTCCTCATTGTTTCTTGTAGAATTTCACAACAAGTCTTTCTTTATGCCTTTTAATCTTTTCTTCAACATTACTCTTGGTCTTATAGACCCATTTTACTCCAATGACTTCTTTACCTTGTGGGAGGTCCACTAACTCCCATGTGTCATTCTTTTCTATTGCACCAATCTCTTCATTCATTGCTTCAATCCATTTTTCTTCTTTTACTGCATCTTCAAAATGAATTGGGTCATCAACATGAAAAAACAAAGAAAATAAATAATTCAAATGATCATTATTATCATCTTCTTGCTCATAAATTTCACTCAAATTTATGAAACTTGGTCTTCTTAGTGTGCTTGGATTTCCACTTGAAGTCGAGGGAGTTTCTGATCCCTGTGGTATTCTTTGAGAAGCACTTCCTTGATTTCTCAAGGCTTTTTTGTTTCTTGCTTATGGTGTGCTCTATTGTGCTTGTATAGGTGGAGGAGGAGCCACCGTGGAGGAATTATTTTCAGCAATAAATTCCTCATGCTCTTTGTGAGACACACATGTCTTCACATTTAGTATCTTCTCTAAGCTTCCATCCCAAGCTCCTTGTTCAATAAAATGCACATCTTTGGTTATCATAACTTTCTTGGTTGATGGATTATAGAGTTTGTAGGCCTTGGATTCATCACTGTATCCAACAAAGATGCACTTCTTCACCTTGTTGTCCAACTTCTTTCTTAGTTGATTTGGGACATGTGCATATGCCACACATCCAAATACTTTCATGTGAGTGAAAAACTACTTTGTTCAATTCCATGCTTCTTCGGGAACTATGTTCATAATAGCTTTGGTTGGGCATCTATTCAAAATATACACTGCATAATTTACAGCTTCAGCCCAATACTCATTTGGAAAATGCTTTGCCTTCAGCATACTTCTGACCATGTCCATGATGGTCCTAGTCTTCCTTTATGCAACATCGTTTTGCTGTGGTGTGTACCTTGTGGTAAACTACTTGTGTATGCCATTTTCTCTATAGAAATGTAGGAAATATTTGGATATATATTCTCCACCTTTGTCAGTTTTTATCACTTTGATGTAGTGCTCACTCTACTTCTCAACAAGAGCTTTGAAGTGGTAGAATTGTTCAAACACTTCACTCTTATATTTTGGGAAATAAACCCATGTCTTTCTTGTATAATCATCAATAAATTTTAAAACATAAACACTGTTAGCTAAAGATGGCATTTGCATTGGTCCACACAAATCTGAGTGGACAATCTCCAAGGGTGATTTTTCCCTGATACTCTTTCATACTAGAAATGATTCTCTGTGTTGTTTTCCAAAGATGTAGCCTTCACATAGGCTGTCTAGTTTCTCAATGAGTGGTAATCCTTTTACCATTCCTTTTCTATGTGAGAGGTTCAAACCTCCAAAATTGAGATTTCCAAATCTCAAATACCATATCCAATTTTCCTCTTTCACTTCTTCTTGAAAGACATCTTGTGTGACTGCTACTACCACACCTCCTTCATTCAATTTTGTTCTGAGCTTGAGAGGAAACATCCTATTATTTGTTTTATGCACTTCTGTAATGACCCTTTTACTTGGAGCTATGTCCATGATTGTACACACATCATTCTTAAAAAACACATTGTAGCCCTTGTTCACGAGCTGTCAAATGCTTAGAAGGTTACATTTTAGGCCAGGTACATAATATACATCCGACACAAACTTCTTTTCTCCCTTCCTTGTCAGTATTGACACTCTTCCTTTCCCCATGATAGAGACTTTGCTATAAGTCCACATTGTAACTTCGGACTTCTCATTTTCATCTAGATTGGAAAATATTGCTATGTTTCCAGTCATGTGGTTACTACAACTTGAGTCTAAGAACTATACATCTTCATGTTTTTATTGTGATACATTACATGTTAAAAACATATTACTCTAGTTCTTATCTTCTTTTGCAAAATTTACATTTTTTCTATTATTCATGTCGTTTTGTTTCTTTCTACATTCATTGGCATAATTCCCATACTTTTTACAATAATGACATTGGACTTGGGATTTATCATACCTTTGTCCTTGTGCTTGGTGTTGGCTTGAGCCTTCACTTTTATTATGATTTTTTCCCCTTCCACTTGTGCTTGCAGGGCTGTTTCTTCCACCTCTATGTGGGCTCCTTCCTCTTCCTCGGTAGTTTGATCTTCCTCGACCTCTACCTCGACTAAAAGAAATTTGTGTCTTGAAAGCATGCTCAAATGAGGAATTTGTTGTTCTGTTCAGCCTATGTTCATGTGACATCAGGGATGCATGCATCTCATCCACTGAAAATTGTGAGAGATCCTTTGTCTCTTCTATTGCCACTACTATGTCATCAAATCTTGAGGGTAGACTTCTCAAGGTTTCCTCCACTATTCTTATTTCCTAAAGTGTCTCTCCGTGAGACCATATTTGGGTAACCGACCCAATAACATAAGTGAAGAATGATTCTATTTTATCAGACTCTTTCATAAAGAGAGTTTGAAAATCTCTCCTTAGCATTTGAAATTTTGGTGTCTTCACTTTATCCATACCTTGATAGGTTTTCTTGAGGATATCCCAAGCCTCCTTAGACTTTTTTGCTACTGCAATCCTTGGGAATATACTCTCGTGTACTGCTTGATAGAGATAAAAGAGGGCTTTGGAGTCCTTCTTTCTATTATCTCTCAACAAGTCTCTTTCTGTTGCTGTTAAAGCATCCATCATTGTTGTGTCTGCCGGTTCTTGGAAACCTTGTTCCACAAGCTCCCGTATATCTTATGAAACAAACATGGCCCTCATTGTAATGGCCCAATAATCATAGTTCTTCCCATTAAACTGTGCTAGTTGTGGATTTGTCCGGCTTGTGCTTGCTACTGGCATCGTGACTGTGTTAAACAAACAATCTTCTTGATTGTATAAAAGAGAAAATTTCTCATTGCTGTAAAATATTTCTCACTGCTAGAGACTTTTGCTTCTACAAAAAAATTTTACAGCTTCTTCAGTAAAGAGAGCTTGCTCTTTTACTGAGAGCCTAGACCTACTCTGATACCATGTTGAAATTTAAGAATACAACAATAAAATGCGAAAATCAACATTCAATACACAGACAACATAAAAATAGGAGAGGAATGAATTGATGTTTTCTATTCCATCACCTTATCCCTACAAAATGAAATTACATTTCTTCTTATATCAAAAATGGCCGAAGCCTGTAAAGCCTAAATCTAATCAACGTTGTTCAATGTTGAACGAGTGTTCAAAAAATTTGTTCTTGGGCTATCAAAAGACCCATTTCTACATTTAATCAGCATGCAGGCTGTATTTATGGTTATACACAAAAACACGTGAAAATGCATTAAAAAAAACACACTGGTAGATCTCAAATTTTATGTAATGTGGTTCTGGTCCACATCGCTTCCGTGCAATTAGGAAATTTCAAACTTTAACTCTCGACGCTATCCTTTAAAAATTGTGGGTTGGGATGTGTGATAGTGACGTGGCACTTATCACATCGCACCCAAAATAACATAACCTACGGGCGATTTGGTGGAAACTCAAACCTTTCCATATTCCATATGCAATAGTGATATCACATTGCGAAAGAAATAACATAACTCGCAGAAATTTATGGGTAAACACAAAAGGTTGCAGGTTGTGATGTGCGATAGTGACATGGCACATAATGCATCGCACCAAAAATAACATAGCTTGTGATTGTGGAAAGGTAAGTGGTAAAAATTTCGAAGTGAGCACTACGGGTAGCTTAAACAAAGGTAAGTGTGGTAAGCGAGATACAAATGATTGCGGTGGTTTGCAAATGTGATAAAGGTTGGCGGGTCCTGCTAGATCGCATCGGCGGTAGAATAAAATAACATGTGGTAAGGCTTGAGGTTAAGACTTAATATTTGCGAAGTGTGGGCTGCGAGCACTTAAAATTTTGGAAGTGCAATAAGGCAGTGAGGTAAGGAAAGGCGGAATAACAAAGGAATTCATGTGTTTGCAAAGTGCGGTGGAGGTAAGTGGGTCCTGCCGATATTGCATTGGCAGAAACTTAACATTGGCGAAAGGCTTGAGAGTTAAAACATAAAATTTGTGGGTTGTGCCTATGGGAAAAAATGTAAGTAATGTGGCAGGTAAGAAATAAATGCAGAGGTAAGGCCGGGTACTTTGTTGTTTGGTCTTTTTGCATGAAACGCTTCCAGTTCTTGGATCTGCTGTTGTCCTTCTCTGCTGTTGAGCCTCAAAATTGTGCTTTCTTTCATTCCATTTTACCTCATTTTCCTTTGTCCATTGCTATCCTAGACCCAATTGATCAATGAATATAGTTAAAATTACTTTTAGAATGATTTACATGACTGACTTGCTAAGTTTTGTGATTTCTGCCATTGTAAAGCATTCTGACTGGAACTAGCTGCAGAATGCAGACATTCCGTAGCTAACCAGCGATTCTGCAGCTGTCTTCACGTTTGGGTATGTTCCAGGTGGCCTCTCAAGAAAAACCGCATATGGGCATAATCCACGTCATGTCTACATGGTTCGTTGCTCATTATGGAGGAAGAAACGAATTCTGGGTATGGTTTTGGAACGTGGGAACACATTTAGGAAGGAAGACTTCTATTAGGACTGTCTCAGTCTAGATGTCTTTTCCTTTTCACGCAGCCACTTCAAGAGTCCTAATGTGATTCCGATAAGGAAAGACAGTGTTCCTGAATTGTTGCAAATCTTGTTATTTACATTTGTTATATAAACACTTGGGAAACCGAGAGCTAGGCTAGATTTTATGCTAGATTTTGTTCTAGATTTTTCTTAGATTCTGTGCTACATTTCTGAAGACGCAGAGTGCTATGTTCAAGTTATTTCATCTTTAATGAAGCAGACAGTGTTTTTTTGAAAGCGTTGATTTAATTTGGAGTTTAATTTCGTCAGGTGGTAGAGGGCCCCTGCCTCTTGCACGGATTTATTTGCGTAAATTAGATAAGTATTCTAGCTGCCTTTACGATTTTGAAGTTGAATTAGTAGTTTTTTTAACTAGCTACTGTAGTTATACCCATTCTTACTCTTCCACAAGAAGAAGCTCTTCCAAAAGATTATAATGATGAATGGGAAATGGCTATAGTATTGTAGGATTAGAAGTTGAATTCATAGTTGTTTTTAATTAGCTACTGTAGTTATACTCATTCTAACTCTTCCACAAGAAGAAGCTCTTCCAAAAGATTATAATGATGAATGGGAAATGGATATAGTATTGTAGGGTTTAATTGTAGTCTCTTTTATTCACCATCACAGTTATACTTATGATAAGCACTCTTCCACAAGAAGAAACTCTTCCAAGAAATCTTTATACTGTCTTAAGCATGATTGTGATCTTGAACGTTTTAGTTGTGTGTTTTCACTAAATACCATAGTTGTTCTTACTCTTAAACGCTTGTCAAAAATACCATAATGATGAGTGAGATATGGCTATGATATCTTAGTATTTCATTGCTTTCAGTCTTTTTGCTTGCATTTGCATTCAGTTACACAGTCAGAATTTTTCTAAAATCTCTTCCAAAAGAAGGAACTCCTCCAAAATATCAATAATGATGGACAAACAGACTGTATAATTCCATAGAATAATGCATGATATTTTAGTTAGGATGCTCTGGAGCTTAATTGCACTTAACTCATGCTTAGTTACTTTGCTTTGAGTTTGATGATGACTTGTAGTTCAGCATTGTTTTAGGTTAGTGGCATCTTAAGTTCGCTCATTGCATTGCACTCCATATTCAGATTGTCATTCACTGCACATTAGATTACTTCAGTTGTTAAGATTAACAAAACAACCTTCATTATTCAGAAATCTCTTCTTGTTCTAAAATCCATAATTGACTCATCACTACATGAATAGAAGACCATATCACTTTAAGGCCTGAAGTACCTCTGCAATATCCTTATCATTTCATAAACAGAGTCCTCCCTCAAAAGATTACTTTGAAAAGAAATCAATAACTCTTGAGTAAGGTCTTGTGACATTCAATTGGATTGCAGAATAGAGTTAGGAATTAGTCCTAGAATAGAAGATCTTATGATGATATCAATGTTTTATTCCAAACATACTTCAACAAATCTCTGACTAAGAATAGAATGCTGCATCATTATAAATTAGTTGTTTAAACTGTTTAATTAGGAAGATTTGCATGTTTAGTTGATCATTTCTCAAGTTGAGTTTATGTTTTTAATCATTTCCTTAGAAGTCATTATCAAGCTCTGTTTTTGCTTAGTCATAGTTTAGATTTGATTCTACTTCAGTGTTTGCAATTGCATTTGTATCAGTCATTTGTCATCAATCAATTAGGTCTCACTCTGTTTTAATCATTAGCTTCCTTCCATTAGATTTCTAGGCATTTTCCTTGTAAACATAAAACCACCAAAAGACCAAAAACATCATAAATCATTACAAAAGACCAAAAACATCACAAAACACTACACACAACGCATTAGGAAACAAGCACCTAGGTACATACAGTACACTTCACTTCAGCAGTTTACAAATCCTGGTTGACAATTAAATGAGCTCGGTTTAGGAGACTAGATTGAGACCAAACATTTTGGCGCCGTTGCCGGGGAAGTGAAAACTAGGTAACCTTTGTTTCTTAGCATCCAAAAACAATTTTATGCGTAGGAAGAGAGATTCAAGGGGAAGATTTATAAGCAGCAGAGGCAGAAGTTTGATTTCTAGAACACCACTTGTTTCATCTAGATCCAGAGCTAGTACACCTTCAACTCATACCCATATTCCATCCTCTCCTGATCCTGGACTTCTAGAAGATCTAAGGTCAACTATCCCATTAGAGAAACCTTCTACTTCATCCACTGAACCTGCCATAGAAGAAGATCTAAAAACTCCTGTTAGGGACACAAACCTTTCCACTTCCACAAGAGAGTCAACCATGGCAGAAGAAGGAGGAGGAGGAGTTTTTAATGGAGAAAAAACACTATTTGGAGGTAGAGGTAGAGGTAGAGGAGAAGGAGGTAGAGGTGCAAATGGAGGAAGAGGTAGAATAGGAAGCTCTTTTGGGTTCCCTATAATTGATGAAGAAACCAATACAACCATGAAAAATATTTCACCCTCTGTCCTTCCAAACTTCTATGGACTTAAAACTGAAGATCCTGAAACTTTCTTATTCGAATTTGAAGTGTTGTGTAGAACTTATGACTACCTACAAGATGCTCAAAAACTGAAATTATTTCCTTCAACTTTGAAGGGAGCAACATTGAAGTGGTTCATGAGTCTAATCAGTAGTTCTATTTGAACATGGGAAGACATGAAACAAGCATTTCTAGAGAGATATTTGGATTATTGTATGCCAGTTAATCATAAGGAAGAAGTGTTCAAGATGTTACAAAAAGAAGATGAAAACTTAGAAGATTTGTTGGAAATATTTAATTACAACATCAAAAGGGCAAAAATGGAAAATCTAGATCAAGACACCTTAAAAGCTCTTTTGTTGAAAACAATTAGGGATGAATGGTTGGATATCCTTAACATGATGGGAAAAAGGGATATATCACAACTCACACTACCTGAAATATCTGAGTTATGTATCAACCTTTCAAGAGGGAAATCTAAAACTGTCAAAGGTCCAAGAGATCCTGCTCTTGCAAGGGAAAGTAAGTCTGCTTCTGGGACAGTAAGTAGATCAGAAATAGGACACATGCTTGATGATTTTAAATCGGACATGTTAGGGAGTCTTAGTGAAAAAATAGACACCCTTAAGATACAAAAAAAGCAAAAGGCTGAATTTGATACCTTGGCAATATTTTGTTCCAGATGTAGAAAGAAACATGCCTTGAGAGAGTGTCCTTTGGATGTAAAAGTTGTAGAAACCTGTGTCATTTGTTCTGAGAAACATGAGACCAAGAATTTTCCTTCTCTTCCTGGTCTCAAAGCTGTCTTTCAGGAGGAAACCCCTACAGATTCCACAGAGTCTCTCAATTTTGTATCTAGAAGACCTTGGCAGGGACCTCAGACACAAGGATTTCATGATCAAATGTATAATCAACCTCCACCTTGGAATTCTTGGCAGCAACCTTGGCCCCAATTTCAAAATCAATCTCAATCTTGGGCACAAGGAACACAAAGTCCCTATGGAAGATACTCTCCATACTATCAGTATCCACCATCCTATCCACCATATTCACATTTTTATCCTCAAAATTCTCAACAAAATTTTCCTCAAAATCTTCAACAAAATTTTCAACAAAATCCTCAACAACATCATCAGAACCAACCACATCAAAATCAACCACTTCCATTACCATTCCCTCAAAAATCAAATCAATTTCCAGCTCATCCCATACCAAACCCCAATAATAAGAACCCTCAGAATACATACATGATAGAAGGACAACAGTTTCCAACTTATTTAATTACTCCTCTAGACCTTAGTGATGTTCAACTTAGGTCTGGAAGGATACTTGAAAAGAGGAAACCTTCTGTGATCATACAAAAACAAGATAATTCTGAGGAAGACTCCCGACGGGTGAATAAAACTCTTGAGGAAGACACATCCTTTCAAGACCAAAACATTGAAAAACTAAAACAAAAAGATCCAATAAATCCAACTCCTGTATTAGAGCAACCATCCACATCTACTTCTATACCTCCCTTTCCGGAAAGATTACAAATTGATAGAGGTGTAGAAAAACAGATCTTGGTGCCTAATTATGATTTCTTAGATGAATTGAGAAATGTTTGCATTAAAATTCCATTATTGCAAGCCATCAAGGAAATTCCAATTTTAGCCAAAACAATAAAGGAGTTGAGTATGAAGACAACAAGAAAAAGAATAAGATAAACCATGAAAATTCAACTGGTAGGACAAATAGCAGACATTATGATGGGTAAGATTGCTATTCCAAAGTATCTTGACCCAGGAAATCCAGTTATCAAAATTCACATCAATGGAATTGAAATTCAAAACACACTCATTGATTTAGGAGCAGCAATAAATATCATGAGTAGACAAATCATGGACAAACTGAAACTTTCTAATCTTCTCTTTACACCCACACTATTACAATTAGCAGATAGATCTGTGATCAGACCAGATGGGGTAATAGAAGACATTCCAGTGTCCCTATATTCTTGGGAGTACCCTGTGGATTTCATGATCCTAACTCCTAAGAATAATCTAGGAGGCCATCCTGTTATACTAGGAAGGCCTTGGTTGGCTACAGCTGATGATTTTATTAGTTGTAGGTCCGGTGATATGTACATTTCTGATGGTAGTTCAACAAATAAATTCACTTTATATCCTCCAGCTAGGACAATTACAGATCTAGATGACACTCAATGGATAGAGGATGAAGAAAATTTACAACCACTCTTCACAATTTCAGAAATTAGTGAAGATAATCAAATTCTGAATACTCTAGAAAACTTTGAATCCTCTCTAGAACACAAACATGAATCATTTCAAGAGGGATCCAATATTGAGTTTTTGTCATCTAGGCAGATGTCTCTTCATTCTATGGACAAATTTGGCAACTCTACAAGTGAAATTTTTCCAGGCAAAACCTTGAACATAAACAAAAACCTAGAAAAATCTCAACAAGAAGAGTTAGTCAAAGTATTACAGAGACATTCTTCTGCATATGCATGGGAATACACCGACATGAAAGGGATAAGTCCCAAGACTTGTACTCATCACATCTATATAGAGGCAAATTGCAAACCAATCAGACAGCCTCAAAGACGGATGAATCCAAATCTTAGGGAAATTGTCAAGGAAGAATTGCAAAAATTGTTAAATGCTAATTTCATCTATCCTATTTCAGATAGTCAGTGGGTTTCTCCTTTGGTGATTGTGCCTAAGAAAAATGGAAAATGGAGGGTGTGTGTTGACTACCGAGAATTGAATAAAGCTACTCTTAAAGACCATTTTCCCTTACCTTTCATAGATCAAGTATTAGATACATTAGCTGGCAAAAAGTACTTTTCATTCCTAGATGGGTTTAGTGGTTACACTCAAATCCAAGTAGCACTTGAAGACCAAGATAAAACCACATTTACCTGTCCTTGGGGTACCTATGCTTACCGAGTATTGCCATTTGGATTATGTAATGCACCTGCAACATTCCAAAGGGCAGTATTAGGAATTTTTTCAGATCTAATACATGATTGTGTAGAGGTGTACATGGATGACTTCACAGTTTATGGGAATACATTTGAAGAGGCTTTAGAAAACTTGGAAAAAGTCTTAAAAATATGTCAAGAAGCAAACCTTTCACTTAGTCATGAAAAATGTTTTATCATGTTTACTGAAGGTATTGTTTTAGGGCACCATATTTCAGGGGATGGGATTAGAGTTGATGAGGCAAAAGTTGAAGTCATTTCTAACCTATCCATTCCAAGTTGTCAAAGAGATGTTAGAAGTTTTCTAGGATTTACAGGGTATTATCGGAGATTTATACAAAACTTTACCAAGATAGCATCTCCACTCTTCAAATTACTCACCAAAGATTGTGAATTCAAGTGGAATTTTGATTGCCAGTTAGCTTTTGAAACCCTGAAAACCAAAATTTCTAAAGCACCTATATTAAGGGGACCTAACTGGAAATTACCTTTTCATATCTCGACAGATGCTTCCGATACAGCTCTAGGAGTAGTATTGGGACATAAATACTTGATTCCCTATGCCATCTATTATATCAGTAAAAATTTGACTCCTGCAGAGTTAAACTATACTGTAACTGAAAAAGAGTTTTTAGTTGTTGTTCATGCCATAAACAAATTTAGACACTATATAACAGGCTATGAAACTTTTGTTCACACTGATCATTCTGCAATTAGATACTTAATGAACAAATCAATCACTAATGGTAGATTTATAAGATGGTTGTTGCTCTTACAAGAATTCAACATTACTATTCTAGATAGGCCTGGAAAAAAAAACACAGTGGCTGATTTCCCATCTAGACTCCAAAATATCAAAGATGACACTCCGGTTGAAGATCAATTTCCTGATGAATATATTTTTGCAATCTCTACTCAAACTCCATGGTTTGTTGATATTGCTAATTATTTAGTTTCAGGAAAATTTCCTTCAATTATGAATGCAAGGGATAAAAGAAAAATCATTTGTGATAGTGAAAAATATTCATGGGTTGCTAATGAGTTGTACAAGACAGGTCCAGATTTGATCATTAGAAGGTGTGTTCGTGAAGATGAGATGCTTGAGATTCTCAAGGCATGTCATGATGAACCTTGTGGCGGACACTTTGCAGATAAGAGGACAGCCTATAAGATCCTTAATTTAGGATATTATTGGCCATCTTTGTTTAAAGATGCTAAAGAGTATGTCAAAAGGTGTGACAGTTGCCAAAGGGTAGGGAAACCTTCTCCTTCAGGTGAGATGCCATTACAACCTCAGGTACACATTGAACCTTTTGAAAAATTGGCTTTGGATTTTGTAGGACCTATTAGTCCTCCATCAAAACAAAAGAAATATATATTAGTTTGCACTGATTATGTTACTAAATGGGTAGAAGCTAAACCATTACTTGTTGCTAATGAATCATCTTTAGTTACTTTTCTTTTTGAGGATATTTTTACTCGTTTTGGTGTCCCAAGGGAAATTGTTACAGATCAAGGAGCTCAATTTACATCAAGGCTAGTGGAGCAAATGATGGAGAAGTACAAAATCAGACATAGAAAATCTACTTCTTATCATCCACAAGCAAATGGTCAAGTGGAATCTACTAATAAGGTCATTGAAGGAATCCTAACAAAGACTGTTCATTTACATAGAAGAGATTGGGTAGATAGGCTTCCTGAAGCCTTGTGGGCCTATAGAACTACATGGAGAAACACAACAGGCCATACTCCTTAAGAGCTTGTTTATGGAAAGCAAGTTTTGTTTCTCATAGAGTTCCAAATTCAAACCTTCAAGATGGCAGTTCAGCTAGGAATTGATTTAACGGAGGCAAAAAATCATATACTGGAGCAAATTAATGAATTGGATGAGATCAGACAAGATGCAGTTCAGAAAACAAGTCTAGTCCAACAACAAAGGGCTAGATGGCATGACAAGTACATCAAGGAGAAGAAATTCAAAGAGGGTGACTGGGCTCTCTTGTTTGATTCAAAATTCAATGATTTTCAAGGGAAATTTCAGACACATTGGCTTGGGCCATATGAAATTGTTCGAATTTTTGATAATGGGGCAGTAAAAATCAGAACTATAGATGAAGAAGAGGTCACTTTTCTTGTGAATGGTCATAGATTGAAGCTATATCACAAACCACTCTCAAGAGAAGAATTTTTCAAGAAGTTCCAAGAAAGTAGTGATGTGAAGTTAATGAAGAAGAATCTCTCTTCTTCATCAACTTGATTAAATTTTCTGAAGCATTTCTCTTTGAAAAATAAATAAATAAATAAAGGTATAAACATGAAAACCAATCATTGATTGGCATGTTTATACAGAAAATATAGGGTGAAAATCAGAGTCTCTCTGACACTCTAACTTTTCCCATTTTTGTTTTTACAAGCAGCTGTTACAAAAATCATAAGTTCAGATCCATAGTGCTTATGATCCATCTTATTTCATTTCACTCCATTCACTTATCCATCCATACTCCATCTCATTCATTCATTCATATTCTACTCCATTCCACATATCATTCATCTCATTCCATCCTCCATCCATCTCATTTTCATGTCAAAATACAAAATTTGATGTCTTGCTGTAAGTAAATAAAACATGTCATGAATTGCAGTACAGTTCTTATGTTCTTTCACTCCATTTCATAAACTGAATCCATTCCATTTCATCATCCACTTCATACATATCATAATCCATCATCCATCTTCATTCATACCATGTAACATTTCACCTATATTCCAAAAATACTCCATTCCATGATTAAAATACTCTACAGGAACATTCTGCAGCTCAACAGACATTCTGCAGCTGATCAGCCTTTCTGCAGCCAGACAGTCTTTCCGCAGCTACAAATCCTGAAGGCATCAATCAGCAGACATTAGAATTGCAACAAAATGATCCAGTGTATCCATGAATAAAATAAAAAAATCAAGAAGGACCATGAAGACCTTTCCAAAGGTGAACAAAGAAGACAAAGACTACAAAAATCAAATGAAAGGCAGAGGTAACAAGTTTAAATTATAATGGAATTTCATAAAATTTTAGCATAGTTTTAGTTATGGATTGTTCGAAAAGGTTGTTTTAATTATTTTTATTGATCAAGACCAATAAAACCTCCACAGACTTTGGATTAAAATCTCTCATTTCAAATTCCATATCCGATATCATTTAAGTGGTTAAAAAGGTCAAGGTATTTGAATTCTTCACGTCTCTTAACCAAATCATTCAATGATGATTCTCTTTGCCATTGTAAAAATCTCCGCCGTCTCTTCAATCATTAATTCATTCCCTCCACCTCACTCCACTACTTCATTCTGTGACCACTTCCATTACTCCATTCTGTAGCCGGCATTTCATTCTGTAGACAGAGATATTCTTATCACCGAGAGTAGAGCAAAAGGATATCAGTTTGAATATCAAAGCATTATCATTGTAAATGCAGAGAAGAGCAAAAGGGTAAAATCAGAGGTATACCAGCGTGAGAATTTGAAGCCATTTGAATCTGTGGGCAGACAAAGTATCACTATGGGCAGAGATTGAGCATTACCATTATAAACACAGAGGTATAACAGTGAAGAATTTGAAGTCATTTGTTACCAAGAGACAGAGGTATAGTACTGTGGGAATTTGAAGCTATTTTCCACCGAGAAGCAAAGTATAGCAGTATAGAATTTGAAGCCATTTGCCACTGTCTACCAGAGACATATCAACTCGAAGTTTGAAATTGTTTTCATTGTCTACCAGAGACATATCAGCTCGAAGTGTGAAATTGTTTTCATTGTCAACCAAAGGCATATTAGTCCGAAATTTGAAGCTGTTGTCATTGTCAATCAGAGGGATATCATTCCGAAGTTTGAGGACATTTGTCATTGTCAACCAGAGGTATGTCATTCCAAAATTTGAAGCCATTGTTATCTAGAACTTGAAGTCATTTCAATTCGAAGGTGAAAGTTATTGTTTCTGTGGGTAGAAGAGTGTTAATTTGAGCATTGAAGAAACAATTATGGGTTTCATTGTAAGAACAGAACCAGTGGGTTCAAAATACTTAGAAGGCTACCCTCAATGTAAAGAAATGTTGCAACAAATAGGATGGCTTCAATTTTTGGAGAAATTTAATGGCTTCCACAAGGAAATCACTAAAACATTTGCAAGATCATTTCAAGGAACTGAAGTTGAAGTGGGAGATGTCAAATTTACTGTCACTGAAGTTTTCATTGCAGAGGCTACAGGGTTGCTCAGAACTGGAGAGAGATGGTTCAAAAACAGAGAATTCCACAATGAATCCTGGAAGAAAATTTTAAAATCACTAGGTATGGATGTCACTGTATTTAAGAAAGGAATTCCCAGTTCTGCATTGAAAAATAAATGGAGAAACATACTACTTCTTCTGCAAAAATTTATTACATGTGAGGGTAGATATGGGACATTTTCTGTCTACCACATTAGACTGATAATGCATTTTCTGGGGGAAGACATAAACCTACCATATTTATTACTTCAAAGTTTGAAGAAGATGGCTTCCTGTGTTCAAAGAAGGGTTCAATTTTTAGAGACAACTCTATATCATCATGGTTTGGTCAAAATTTTGATTGAACACCATCTAGCTAAAACAAATGATACATGGGACGATTTCTTGATAAGAAATCATTTTTAAGATCCAAAAGAACCATCACCTGAACCACAGCCTACAAGAAGAAGTAGAAAATGGAGAGCCTCAAAAGTTGAAATTGACAAAACAGTCCAAGAGAGCAGTGAGGAAATCATTTTAGAGAAGTTGACTCAAATCAAGAGGAAACTTAAGAAAGAGAAGGTAATCAAGAAAACTTCCACAGAGAAAGGAGAGGGATCCTCTCAGCCTAGAAGAAGCCACAGACTAAAGGGAAAACTAAAGAAAACTCAAATCAAACAAACAGGGGTGATTAATATAGGAGATGAGGAAACATCCATTGAAGAAGATGTTGAAGAGGATTTTAATGAAGGAACCCCTAAAATTGACCCTGCTCAACAAGAAATTTATGATTATGTGGAAAACTTTGGAGAGGAGAGCTTCAGAAAGCAGAGAGAGAACCCCCAGTCCTCCACTGTCTGAAATAGATGTATTAAGAAGGGATAGGTATGAGTTGGAATTACTTAATAGACACATCAAAAATGAGAATGAAATTCTCAAGGATCAAGTCAAGCTCAAAACTGATATGAACTCAAACTTATCCCTACATATAGACAAAGTGGAAAAGACCAATGAGAAGTTGAAGAAAAGGAACAAGAAGCTAATCAGGGCACTCACCAACCTAAGGTTCAAACTTGTTATCAGAAAACCCAGAAGATATCTAGCTTCCAGACAAAGGAGAAGGAGAGGATTAGATGTCCTTGCAGAAGCCTCTGAGTTCATAGGATAATTTGCATGAGGACATGCAAAGAGACAACAGTGGGGGTATGTTGAGCCTCAAAATTGTGCTTTCTTTCATTCCATTTTACCTCATTTTCCTTTTTCCATTTCTATCCTAGACCCAATTGATCAATGAATATAGTTAAAATTACTTTTAGAATGATTTACATGACTGACTTGCTAAGTTTTGTGATTTTTTCCATTGTAAAGCATTTTGACCGGAACTAGCTGTAGAATGCAGACATTCCGTAGCTAACCGGCGATTCTGCAGCTGCCTTCACGTTTGAGTATGTTCCAGGTGGCCTCTCAAGAAAAACCGCATATGGGCATAATCCACGTCATGTCTACATGGTTCGTTGCTCATCATGGAGGAAGAAACGAATTTTGGGTATGGTTTTGGAACGTGGGAACACATTTAGGAAGGAAGACTTCTATTAGGACTGTCTCAGTCCAGATGTCTTTTCCTTTTCACGCAGCCACTTCAAGAGTCCTAATGTGATTCCGATAAGGAAAGACAGTGTTCCTGAATTTTTGCAAATCTTGTTATTTACATTTGTTATATAAACACTTGGGAAACCGAGAGCTAGGCTAGATTTTATGCTAGATTTTGTTCTAGATTTTGCTTA
Organism: Pinus albicaulis; assembly: GCA_034641835.2. Classification (NCBI taxonomy): domain Eukaryota; kingdom Viridiplantae; phylum Streptophyta; class Pinopsida; order Pinales; family Pinaceae; genus Pinus; species Pinus albicaulis. The sequence goes on along the minus strand of CM076578.1, from coordinate 1,232,649,541 downwards.
GATTCTGTGCTACATTTCTGAAGACGCAGAGTGCTATGTTCAAGTTATTTCATCTTTAATGAAGCATACAGTGTTGTTTTGAAAGCGTTGATTTAATTTGGAGTTGAATTCTGTTAGGTGGTAGAGGGCCCCTGCCTCTTGTACTGATTTATTTGCGTAAATTAGATAAGTATTCTAGCTGCCTTTACGATTTTGAAGTTGAATTAGTAGTTGTTTTAATTAGCTACTGTAGTTATACTCATTCTAACTCTTCCACAAGAAGAATCTCTTCCAAAATATTATAACGATGAATGGGAAATGGCTATAGTATTGTAGGATTAGAAGTTGAATTCGTAGTTGTTTTTAATTAGCTACTGTAGTTATACTCATTCTAACTCTTCCACAAGAAGAAGCTCTTCCAAAAGATTATAATGATGAATGGGAAATGGCTATAGTATTGTAGGGTTTAATTGTAGTCTCTTTTATTCATCATCACAGTTATACTTATGCTCAACACTCTTCCACAAGAAGAAACTCTTCCAAGAAATCTTTATACTGTCTTAAGCATGATTGTGATCTTGAACGTTTTAGTTGTGTGTTTTCACTAAATACCATAGTTGTTCTTACTCTTAAACGCTTGTCAAAAATACCATAATGATGAGTGAGAGATGGCTATGATATCTTAGTCTTTCATTGCTTTCAGTCTTTTTGCTTGCATTTGCATTCAGTTACACAGTCAGAATTGTTCTAAAATCTCTTCCAAAAGAAGGAACTCTTCCAAAATATCAATAATGATGGACAAACAGACTGTATAATTCCATAGAATAATGCAAGATAGTTTAGTTAGGATGCTCCGGAGCTTAATTGCACTTAACTCATGCTCAGTTACTTTTTTTTGAGTTTGATGATGACTTGTAGTTCAGCATTGTTTTAGGTTAGTGGCATCTTAAGTTCGCTCATTGCATTGCACTCCATATTCAGATTGTCATTCACTTCACATTAGATTACTTCAGTTGTTAAGATTAACAAAACAACCTTCATTATTCACAAATCTCTTCTTGTTCTAAAATCCATAATTGACTCATCACTACATGAACAGAAGACCATATCACTTTAAGGCCTAAAGTACCTCTGCAATTTCCTTATCATTTCATAAACAGAGTCCTCCCTCAAAAGATTACTTTGAAAAGAAATCAATAACTCTTGAGTAAGGTCTTGTGACATTCAATTGAATTGCAGAATAGAGTTAGGAATTAGTCCTAGAATAGAAGATCTTATGATGATATCAATTTTTTATTCCAAACATACTTCAACAAATCTCTGACTAAGAATAGAATGCTGCATCATTATAAATTAGTTGTTTAAACTGTTTAATTAGGAAGATTTGCATGTTTAGTTGATCATTTCTCAAGTTGAGTTTATGTTTTTAATCATTTCCTTAGAAGTCATTATCAATCTCTGTTTTTGCTTAGTCATAGTTTAGATTTGATTCTACTTCAGTGTTTGCAATTGCATTTGTATCAGTCATTTGTCATCAATCAATTAGGTCTCACTCTGTTTTAATCATTAGCTTCCTTCCATTAGCTTTCTAGGCATTTTCCTTGTAAACATAAAACCACCAAAAGACCAAAAACATCATAAATCATTACAAAAGACCAAAAACATCACAAAACACTACACACAACGCATTAGGAAACAAGCACCTAGGTACATACAGTACACTTCACTTCAGCAGTTTACCAACCCTGGTTGACAATTAAATGAGCTTAGTTTAGGAGACTAGATTGAGACCAAACATCTGCCATCAAAGTTGATGGAATTGTGGGTTGTGCCACTTCTTATTCATGGTGGTGGTTGGGACTAAAATTCCAACATTCATTGGGAGCCAAGGATTATCTCAAGGTCCATTCAATTAGATATTCATTGTAACGAAATAAGGTATTATGTATATACTGCAAACCTTCAATCCTCAAAATAAAAAAAAGGCCTAAAGTCCTCAAAATAAAACATTTCCTTTATCATTGAGTGGATCCCTCTACTTTCCATTAAGTGTTGGTCAGTATAATTTCTACTGAAGGCAATCCTGTAGATTATATCAATCCCAAGGGCTGACATGGCCTTGCTAATTTTCACAGGCAAAAACCATTCATGATATGGAATATGATTAGAGCGAATCATAGCAGATAATTCCTCTTCTCTTATGAAGCGAAAGGAGTCTATTCATATTGAGGTTAGCAACTGTAAGACACAGATTTTATGCATTGCCTATAAGTAGCGGCCATACAGAGAAAATGTGATGTTGGAGGAATTTACTTAGTGGTAGTGGATCTAGGTCTGCTGGCGAAAAATAGATCGTGAGTCTTGAGGAATTCCTTAGCCATATCTGGAGAGGAGACGACTAAGGTGAGGGCGGAGCCGAGGCGTAGATACATGAGTGGCTCGTATTTGAGAAAAAGCTCTGCTAACACTCTGTGTGTAAGTTGTCCCATCATGTAGAGGTTTCCAATAATTGGAAATGGAAATGGCCCCAGAGGCAACCTCAAGTTTGTACCTGTGAACAAGAAGGTCCATGTCACCACTAATGCAAGAAGAAGCGCAGTACTAGCGAGTTTAACGTAGGAATCTAAGCTTATGTGAACGGCTAGGTCAGAAATGAGCTCAATGGCCATTGACACCCTCCACATGCACTTACTGGTATCTTGAATTTCGTGTCGATGACGATATATGTATGCGCAGAGAGGAGCTTCCTGAAATTTTGGATAAAAATTTAGATATTTTTTTTTAGAAGAAATAAACTATTATTTCATTCATTTAAATGAGAAAGTTACATAACATGTTTATGTTTCCATCAAGTTTGTCAGTAGTACCTATGTTTTTGTTTCCATCACTCTATCACCTAGTGGTACCTATGTTATCATCTGTACTTCTTATTCCTGAATTCCCAAAAACCATTACATGATAATTCCTCACAAAAAGAGGAGGTTCCAGAGAAGGATTAAAAATTATTAACAATATCTGATACAAAATTTCACAAAAATATAGAAATACATAGCAAATAAGTGCATTTCCTATGCTCATTACATTCCATTTACCCATATTATTTTCAATACAATCTCCTCATATGATAAAGACATTTTATTTTAACAAAATGTAATATGGGCTTGTTCTTTTTAAAAACCTATAAAATGTTTACCAAAAAATTCTCTTCCATAGTAGTTCTTTCCTTTTCAACCTGAACAAAAAAAAAAAATTTCCCTTCCTTGTAACATGTACATCCATGATTCTGTTACCTTCTACGTAACTTCAATGAAAAATGATACTGTCAACTTTAATTCTTAAATGATTTTCAAAAAAAGAAAAATGAATCATATCTGAAGGGACCTTCAGCGCTCTCTTAGAAAGGAGATCAACAACCATGTTTTGTTCTCTATAAACATGTTTGAATTTTATGTTCTGAAAAGATTGGATCAGTTGTGTGATCCACGCCATCCAATTATATAATATGGGAGGTTTGAAATTATTCTCCTCTCTAACCAAGTCTATGATCCCCTTTGTGTCTCCAAAAATATATAGACTTGTTAGAACAATCTACTTTGCTGCTTTTAGAAGCCCCCATAATGCAATCAATTTCACTCGGTTGTTTTTCCGCTCACTATGTCTCCACCAAAAGTGATAGTAGGTACTAGGCTTCATTACCAAATAGAACCCACAACCATATTTCCTATATCCACTGGCCCGATCTAAAAAGCCATCCAAAATTTTTTCCCGTGCGTCTTTACACCTTACTTGTCTTCTTTTTTTTGTTTCCCTTATTGGTCATTTTTCATTGAAGTAAATTGCCAAATAGATTTCTAGATTGCCAAAATATACCAGATAATGTAAATTGACAAGAAGCAATTTTGAGATTTCCAAATAGACCAGATAATATAAATTGCCAAGAAGCGAAAGGCTTTATGTTTCTTATACCAGGACTTGATGAAATCTGCCACAGATAGATCCATATAACTTACCTTAAATTTTAATATTTTTTAAATAGCTTATCATATCACCTTCGATAAGGGGTTGTGAAGAAATAGGTGTGTCCAATCTTCCGGACCACTCTGACATAACACACACACTCTAGGCACCCTAAAACCCCTCTTTTGTAAATTGTTGTAGGTTAGGACATGGTCATGAAGGACACGGTCATGAAGGACCAACCAGCCAAAACATTTGAGTTTTTCTCAGATATCCCCTCTCCAAGTAACTAGAAACTACCTATATTTTTCATATTTCTCTCCAGTGAAAAACATGAATTTGTAGATGTCTTTGACATTTGGATAATATTTTTTCATTGACCCTCCTCATGAAATTTTCTCTGCCTTGGCTGAATACGGATACTGGCATCTCTCAATTGATAAATATATAATTATGGCCTAATAGAGATTGAATTTCACCGACAAATATGACATACTAAATATTTTTATTTAGCAGGAATTAATAAATGAGAGCTTATTCGTTAAGACCAAATAATAACAACTGATTATATACTCAATAATATTTGTACCATTGTATGGTTGATTTCATCCATAAAAAATGTTTAAAATCAAATTTAACAAGTAATAATGGTCAAACTTAACACGTCACAGGGATTTGAAATTTCTACACTAAACCAATCGATTTGATATGTCATTGAAATTAAGATGAGGAAGATCAGTAATAGGGAGATAAACTGTTAAAAATCAAATTTAACAAGTAAAAATGGTCAATCTTAACAGGTCACACCAATTTGAAATTTTACAGTAAACCAATTGATGTGTTATTGAAATTAAGATGAGGCAGATCTGTAATAGGTGTTATCACTCAGTAATTTCTCAAGGTTAAAGAAATAACTCACCGAGGTAACCACAAATCTACTTTTGAGATTAGGATCTAGCCTTCCTAATTCTCAGAGAGAGCTGTCTCTTTATGATTTAACTTTGTTGAGTTAATTGATTTTAGGATGGTTATATACGATTGATTGGGTTTTGATTTTGGTTTGGTTTGGTGGTAGAATTACTGATTCAGATGGATAGATGTAGGTTTTCAATTGGGATAATGGAGTCAATGTATCAAGAAACAAAGCAGAATCAATTTCTAAAGGAAGTGTTGATAGGGCAAGGTAGTTGAGCTGGTTCAGATCTTTAGGGTGGAAGGTGAAATGGTTTCAATCGAGATAGGAGAGCAATTAAGGATTCTCAGATCTAGATTATGAAGGAATAGGACAAAGGTCAATTGAAACTAGGGAGCAATGAATAATTCCCTAATATGGATATAGAAAGAAAACATGAAAATGAATAACAGTACAAGACAGAGTGCATTTAAACAAGTTCTGAAATAAAATTCCTGCAGTATCATTTAGATTCAGAAAACATGCAAGTATGTGACAACTTTAGAAAATAACAAAGAAAAATTGAAAATACTTCACTGAAGTGGCTCAACACATGAATCTTGTAATATAATTCCTTTATTTCTAAATTTAGTCTATTGACTTGAAAATGGCACAATGAACTCTCAGGTTTCAGATTAATACAACCATAGAAATGTTTAGTAATCCGCACACCACACCCTTAATACTTCGAATAGTTGAAGTATTTATATAAAAATTAATATAAAATATCCTAAACTAATTTAGTATTTATTCCTGGAAATAAAATATCTGGAGGCTAAAAGGTAGTTAGACCTTTCAACTAATTGAAAGTTGTCCCTATTTTTTTTATTGTTGTTATCTGTTGGTTTCTCTCATGCTGGCTTGTCTCTTATGCTGTCTTCTTTCTTGGACTTGGTCTTTTTACTCTGCTTTTGACCTTTAAACTATGTCGTTACTGTCACTGTGAATTATTCTTTAACTTTCTTCTTGCTCTGTCTACTAACTGTTTCACTTTTAACCTGACAACTATTTTCACTTAATTTTACTTTTACCACATTAACCTTCATTATTTGAATCTTTATTTGCATCCTACTGTTGTAAAATTCATATTTGAAAAGCTCTCACTATTACTGATGTGAAAATTTTCATGTCTTTTTAATAATTATTGCTTCTCTGTAAATGATTTATTTCTGTTCTGCTGCCTGGAATCTTGTGTTGAGGAAAAACCATTTGAATTCATTCTCTGGAAGAAACAGGTTTTTTAACTAGTATTAAATTTTTTTCCTCAAGATTTTGTTTATGCTAATAAACTGCAAAAATAGAACAATTTGTTAATGAAACAGAGGTCTGAAGGGAAACAAGTAATGGCTTCAGGGAACAAGGAATTTAGTGGAAGGAGTTATGGCCATAGCAGGGGGTTTCTCCCAATTTCGCAGAGGTGTGAGAATAGGGGTAGAGATGGGTTTTGAACCTTGAATGGCTTTAACTATTTGGCGCAAGTTTGTATTCTAATATCAGTAGTTTACCATAGTGGATAGGGGTTTTTATCACACAGTGGAAAATAGGATAGGTGGTTTTAACATATCACAGGGTGGAGAAGTAAGTAGTTTATCGCATCAAGAAAAGTGGTTGGAAATTTTTGGTTTGAGGAGTGTGATAAAGAAAGGTATCGTTAAGTTGCAGGGGGAAGGGGTGCGAAAACCACCCATTTCCCAACCCCCCGTGTTTTTTAAACGTAGGTTTGCTTGGGAGTGTGATATGGAGAGTGGGACGTCGGATCCAATGGCAGAGATTGGACGGTTGGATGAATTTATGCGAGGTTCAAAGAAGTGTGACCGAGAGTTGATAGGAAGAGGGTTATAATGTGAGTAGGGTCATGAATTCAAAATATGAACACGAAGGGATTAGATGGTTTAATATAGTGGGGGTTAAGGAATACAGGGTTTTAATATTTAAAGGAGTTAATATATATATGAAGAGTTAAAATGGTAGAAAGAATTTAAATAATATATAAACTATGGGTAATAATGATATAAGAGTTCGGGAAATGAATCAGAAAGGGAAGTGGGGGCCCGATACATATTTAGCATTTTTGAACTATAGGAAAAAGGGTTTTGATGTTTTATTAGATAGGCAAGTTAGTAAAAAAAAGGGAAAAAGGGTTCTTAGCTAGGGAAAGGGGTTTAGGAAAATAAAATGGTTTATAGGAAGGGGAAATAGTTAGAATAAGAGGGAAAAGGGATATTAGCAAAAGGAAAAGGGTTAAAATGAAGGGAAAGAGATTTTTTGCAAGGGGAAAAGTGTTTTTTAGAAGGATGTTAGAAAGATGAGATGAACCATCACTGCTTTCTTAAAGTAATCTACATACCCATTTTTATCCTAACATTTTATTTCCTTTATTGGGCGCATTTGAGTTTGCTGACCCTTTTATTTTCTTTTAATAAACAAACTACTTCTAACCTTATGACATCCAATGGCTCATATTAAACTAATGATCTCGTTTATCCTCTACCTAAGTATTGATCTGCCAAAATTAAACAGTTTGGCTAGATATTTATCCTATAATTATCAACAATGAAATTTAAAGCATGAATAATCAAGATTAAATTATATGATTATCATGAATTGTGGAATTTTGGACAAGCTACACACAATTTTATTTGCATAAAGTAGACTAAAGTAGTGGCATTTGAATGTGCAACACTTTCATGATCTTATTTTTGGTGGGGTTCATACTTGATATTATTTTTGTTATTGTTTCTTTTTGTCCTTTGATTGTTCTTTTAGGACATACCCTCTTTTCATTTTTAAATACGGGAAAACATTTGTAGAAAGAAAAGGTATGTACAATATTGGAAAATTTACATAGTCAATTCAAAATTATGAATCCTATTATTATAGGACCCTAACAGTGGCTTCACATGGGGATGGCATCTCCTTGTGAGATTTCAAGAACACCGTCGACTAGTAGCTTGATCCATTGGGCCAATCCTAAGACTAGTCATGCTTTTGTTGTAGAATCTCTTTGATTGAAAATCTTGAATTGAAATGTCACCTTTTCTGCAAACTGAAATTTGATCTGAAACTGAAAGGTGATTCAACCTTCAAACCAAACTACTAAATCATCAAGACATTAGGGCCTTCTTCTTGGCTTTACATCTTAATTATTTCTGTCAATCACTAGTTGAAAAACTGAAAACTGGAGTAAACTTACTGCGGAAAACTAAATTTAATCAAACTAAAATCCTACCTACTTAGTCTAATCATTTGTCCAACTGCTAGTTAGGTGAAATGAAAATTCCAATGCAACCATTCAAGCATTATATACATTTATGTATTTGGTTGCATGTGTTTGTTTGTTATCAAAATCGAAGTTCTACATCTCAATAAAAACTTGTCTACAGATGTGAAGATAAGGAAATATTCAATTTCCTTTGTTGAATCTGGAAACTGTACAATAGGATCTTCCAAGGTATATGTACAAATGTTAATGTAATTCAAAAAAATCTACATCTGTTCTAGATGGCCTCCATTCCATGAAACTAAACTGTCATTTTGAGCTTGATTTCCCTGCAAAATTAACTTATGATTGGATTGAGATAATTGCATATTTTTAGATAAGCTTTGTGATGATATTACTACTGATTAAAATTTCTGTCCAAAAATAAATTTATCATCTTGATCCTAAAGCTCATAGTCAATAAATGGATAAAGGATTTGAATGCATTCATTATCCAACATATCTACTATTTGATCATGAAAATATTGGAAGGATTGCAGCAACCTATTACTTATCGGTTTGAATGGAACTTCATAGATTTCTCCAGACTGTTGATTCTTTAATTTAAAGATATTATACCAAATCTCCTTTAAAAACTAAAATGATTCAAAACATAGTGGTATAGAACTTTCTTGTGTCATTTGATCAGGTATTTAATTGAAATTTGATGACTATAATTGTGAAACTGAAGAATCTTGATTAAGTGTTTCATTTTCTTCTTTGTTGTCAATCACAATACCTAAATACTGCTAATTATTGATTGCTTTAAATTTATCTATAATGAACTAGAATGAAGCAAAACAAAGAGGCAAAGCTCCTTAAATTATCTAAAAATTTTCTACACTTTCTTCTTCACTCTCATAGCTAATCTGTATTGGCTAATCATTGTATTAAGGCTGCTGAAACTACATTTCCTCATTTCCCAAAATAGCTACTGATTGTTCTGTAAAATTAGCTTCATTTTGAAGAACATAATTATCATCATACTGATCTTTAGGAAAATCATTAAAAGAATGAATTTCATCAAACATACACATTAGATCAGTAGATTTCTCTTCAACATATTGATCTGTTAATTCATTTTCTGATCTATGGTAGTTGTGATTAGTAGGAATTTTCTCATGGTTAGTAACCTCTTCTTTTCTTGCAATGAGTGGGTCATGGTGATTTTGAACAAAAAATCCATCTTTCATGGTGATCGTATGTATTATTTCCTCTACTTTTCTTACCAAAATGTTGATTTTTACCTCTGTAATGTTATTCTTCTCTCCTTCTTCTTTCAACTTTTCTTTTCTAATTAGTAGATTAAATTTTACATCAACTGCAATGTTCTACATTTTCTCAAGTGTTGTAGGATCTCTTTCTCTTAAAGGAAACTCTATTTTTGGATCAAATGCTTTTGGATAATGCGAGAGAGCTCAATTAGGAGGAGGTCTTATATTTGCTGGCATTGAACAATAAAATTGATTAAATCTATCAGAAAATTGTTGTATTGTCTAATTTGGATGTCTTTGCAACTGATTGTATTCTTCTATGATCACAAAAATATTGACTTTGATTATCCATCTATCAAGGAAAATTTTGACAAATTGCTGAAAATTTGAGATGCTTGCAATAGGTAGGTTCTTGAACCAAATTTTTACTTTATTTTGCAAAGAAAGAGAAAAAATCTTGATTCTAACATCATCTTCATCAATCTCAAATAGGTCAATATAATTCTCAAAACCTTGAATATGTTTTTGGGAAGTGATGTTACCATTTTCTCCATCAAATTTGGGGAGGCATTTGTAATAGTTGTTAGGAAAATCATGGAGTATAGGAGGTAAGATTAGGGGTTTATATCTATCAAGAACTTTAAAAGGTAAAATAATATGTACATGGATTATAAGATTAGTCTTGATTATTTGATGCTTATTAATTGGAAAATGATCATCATAAGTTCCATCAGAAAGTTTCTCAAAAGCAGAATTTATATTTACACTCTTGAAAGGAAAATAATCAAATATTAGTCTAAGATCATTACTAAAATAAAATATACATTGAAAAACCTTATTAATAAGAAAGAACATAATATCTTGGATTAATATCCAAATTGAAAATATGATATTCCCATGATGTTCTTCCAGGTTCATTTCTCCAATGGAGTCTTGATTTTGAAACTGATTTGGAGTTGGAGTCACCAGGTGGATTATTTTAACCCTTGTGTGTCTAATCACTGTCCACCATCATAGATTTGATCTGATTCTTGTATATTTTTTCTAAAGGAATAGATTAATATTTCCCTAGTGGAGTCCCCAATATGTTATCACTCAGTAATTTTTCAAGGTTAAATACAAAACTCCCTGAGGTAACCACAAACCTATTTTTGAGATTAGGATCTAGCCTTGCTAATGCTCATATAGGGCTCTCTCTTTACGATTTAACTTTTTTGATTTAAATGATTTTAGGCTAGTTATATAATATTGATTGGGTTTTGATTTTGGGTTGGTTTGGTGGTGGAATTACTGGTTTAGATGGATAGATGTAGGTTTGTTTTCAATTGGGCTAATGGAGTCAATGTATCAAGCAACAGAGAAGAGTCAAGTTCTAAAGGAAGTGTTCATAGGGCAAGGTAGCTGAGCTGCTTTAGATCTTCAAGTTGGAAGGTGAAATGGTTTCAATCGGGATGGGAGAGAAATTAAGGATTCTCAGATTTCGGTAATGAACGAATAGGAATGTGGTCAATCGAAACTAGGGAGAAATGAAGAATTCCCTAATCTGGATATCAGAAGAAAACATGAAAATGAATAAAAATACAAGATAGAGTGTATTTTAAAAAGTTCTGAAATAAAATTCTTGTTATATCATTTAGATTCAGAAAACATGCAGGTATGTGAAAACGTCAGAAAATAACAAAGAAAAATTGAAAGTACTCCACTGAAGTGGCTCAACACATGAAACCTGTAATATAATGCCTTTATTTCTCAATTCATTCTACTGACTTTAAAATGGCACAATGAACCCTTAAGTTTCAGTTTAATACAACTATAGAAATTTTTAGTAATCCACACACCACACCCTTAATACTTCGAATAGTTGAAGTAATTATACAAAAACTAATATAAAATATCCTAAACTGATTTAGGATTTATTCCTGGAAATAAAATACCTGGAGGCTAAAAGGTAGTGATACCTTTCAACTAATTGAAAGTTGTCCCTGTTTTTCTTATTGTTGTTATCTGTTGGTTTCTCTGACTTGGTCTTTTAACACTTCTTTTGACCTTTAAACTCTATCGTTACTATCACTGTGAATTATTCTTTAACTTTTTCTTCTTGCTCTGTCTGTTAACTGTTTTACTTTTAACCTGACAGCTCTTTTCACTTAATGTTACTTTTACCATTGTAACCTTAATCATTTGAATCATTATTTTCATCCTGATGTTCTAAACTTCATCTTTGAATAGCTCTCATTGTTACTGACGTGAAGTTTTTCATCTTTGTTTAATAGTTACTTCTTCTGTGGAAATAATTCCTTTCTGTTCTACTACCTGAAATATTCTATTGAGGAAAAACCATTTGAATTCATTCTCTGGAAGAAACAGGTTTTTTAACTAGTATTAAAATTGTTTCCTCAAGCTTTTGTTTTGGCTAATAACCTACAAAAATAGAACAATTTGTTAATGAAACAGAGGTCTGAAGGGAAAAGAGTAATGGCTTCAGGTTAGAGGGAATTTAGTGGAAGGAGTTCTGGCCATAGTAGGGGCTTTCTCGCAATTTCACAAAACTGTGAGAATAGGGGTAGAGATGGGTTTTGAACGTTGAATGGCTCTAACGCTTTGGTGTAGGGATGTATTCTAACATCATTATTTTACCAAAGTGTCTCGGGGTTTCTATCACACATCGAACAAGCGGACAAGTGGTTTTAACATATCGCAGGGTGGAAAAGTAAGCGGTTTATCACATCACGAAAAATGGTTGGGTGGTTTATGTTTGAGGAGTGCGATAAAGTGAGTGATCGCTGCGTGGCATGGTGAAGGGGTGTGAAAACTGCCCATTTCGCAACCCCCATGCTTTTTAAACATCGGGTTGCTTGGGAGTGCAATATGGAGCGTGGCATGTTGGATCCGATGGCAGAGATTGGATGGTCAGATGAATTTATGTGGGGTTCAAAGAAGTGGGACCAGGAATTGATAGGCAGAGGGTTAGAATGTGAGTAGGGTCATGATTTCAAAATATGAACGTGAAGGGATTAGATGGTTTAATATAGTGGGGGTTAATCAATACAGGGTTTTAATATTTAAAGGAGATAATATATATATGAAGAGTTAAAATGGTAGCGAGAACTTAAATAATATATAAACTATGGGTAATAATGGTATAAGGGTCCGGGGAAATGAATCAGAAAGGGAAGTGGGGGCTCGATACATATTTAGCACTTTTAAACTATAGGAAAAATGGTTTTGATGTTTTATTAGATAGGGAATTTAGTAAAAAAAGGGAAAAAGGGTTCTTAGCTAGGGAAAGGGGTTTAGGAAGGGAAAATGGTTTAATGGAAGTGGAAATAGTTAGAATAAAGGGAAAAAGGGATATTATCAAAATGAAAAGGGTTAAAATGAACGGAAATGGATTTTTTTACAAGGGGAAAAGTGTTTTTTAGAAGGATGTTAGAAATATGAGATGAACCATCAGTGCTTTCTTAAAGTAATCTAACTACCCATTTTTATCCTAACATTTTATTTCCTTTATTAGGCACGTTTGAGTTTTCTAACCCTTTTATTTTCTTTTAATAAAAAAACTAACTACTTCTAACCTTATGACGTCCAACAGCTTAGATTAAACTAATGAGCTCGTTTATTCTCTACCTAACTACTGATTTGCAAAAATTAAACAGTTTGGCTAGATCTTTATCCTCTAACTATAAGTAATGAAATGTAAAGCATTAATAATCAATATTAAACTATATGATTATCATGAATTGTGGCATTTTGGACAAGTTGCACACATTTTTATTTGCATAAAGTAAACTAAAGTAGTGGCATTTGAATGTGCAACATTGCCATGAACTTATTTTTGGTGGGGTTCATAATTGAAATTATTTTTGTTCTTTTTTCTTTTTGTCCCTTGATTGTTCTTTTAGGACATACCCTCTTTTCATTTTTTAAATATGGGAAAACATTTGCAGAAAGCAAAGGTATGTACAATATTGGAAAATTTACATAGCTAATTCAAAATTATTAATCATATTTTTATAGGACCCTAATAGTGGATTCACATGGGGATGGAATCTCCTTGTGAGATGTCAAGAACACTGTTGAATATTATCCTGATCCATTGGGCCAATCCCAAGACTGGTCATGCTTTTGTTGTATAATCTTTGGGATTGAAAATCTTGAATTGAAATCACACCTTTTCTGCAAACTAAAATCTAATCTGAAGCTAAAAGGTGATGCAACCTTCAAACCAAACTACTAAATCATCAAGACTTTAGGGCCTTATTCTTAGCTTTAAATCTTAATGATTTTTGTCAATAACTGGGTAAAAATATGAAAACTAGAATAAACTTGCTACTAAAAACTAAATTTAATCAAACTCAAGATCCTACCTACTTACTCTAATCAGTTATCCAACTACTGGTTAGGTAAAATTAAAATGCCAATGCAACCATTCAAGCATTATATACATTGATGTGTTTTATTGCATGTGTTCGTTTGTTATCAAAACTGAAGTTCTACATCTCAATAGAAACTTGTCAACATATGTGAAGATAAGGAAATACTAAATTTCCTTTGTTGACTCTAGAAATTGTACAAAAGGATCTTCTAAGGTATATGTACAAATGTTAATGTGATCTAAAAAACTCTATATCTATTCTGGATGGCCTCCATTCCATGAAACTAAACTATCATTTTGAGCTTTATTTCCCTGCAAAATTAACTTATGATTGGATTGAGATAATTGTAGATTTTCAGATAAGATTTGTGATGATATTTCTACTGATAAAAATTTCTTTCTGAAAAGACCTTTATCATCTTGATCTTGAAGCTCATAGTCAATAAATGGAGAAAGGCTTTGAATGCATTCATAATCCACATATCTTCTATTTTATTATGAAAAAATTGGAAGGATTTCTGCAACCTATTACTTATGGGTTTGAATGGAACTTCATTGATTTTTGCAGGCTGCTCATTCTTTGATTTAAAGATATTATACCAAATCTCCTTTAAAAATTGAAATGATTCAAAGCATAGTGGTATATAAATTTCTTGTGTCACTTGATTAGGAATTTCAGTGAAATTTGATGACTGTAATTGTGAAACTGAAGAATCTTGATTAAGAGTTTCATTTTCTTCTTTGTTGTCCATCACAATACCTAAAGATTGCTAATTATTGATTTCCTTAAAGTTGTCTCTAATGAACTAGAATGAAGCAAAACAAAGAGGAAAAGCTCCTTCACTTATCTCAAAGTTTTCTACACTTTCTTCTTCACTCTCATAGCTGATCTGTATCAGCTGATCACTGTATTCAAGCTGTTGAAACTGCATTTGCTCATTTCCCAAACTAGCTATTGATTGTTATGTAAAATTAGCTTGAGATTGAAGAACATAATTATCGTCATACTGATCATATTTAGGCAAATCATTAAAAGAATGAATGTCATCAAAAATACACATTATATTAGTAGATTTCTCTTCAACATATTGATCTGTTAATTCATTTTCCGATCTATGGTAGTTGTGATTAGTAGGAATTTTCTCATGGTTAGCAACCTCTTCTTTTATTTCAATGAGTGGGTCATGGTGATTTTGAACAAAAAATCCATCTTTGATGGTGATCTTCTATATTATTTCCTCTACTTGTCTTACCAAAATGTTGATTTTTACCTCTGCAATGTTATTCTTCTCTCCTTCTACTTTCAAGTTTTCGTTTCTAATTAGCAGATTAACTTCTACATCAACTGCAATGTTTTTCATCTGCTCAAGTGTTGTAGGATATCTTTTTCTAAACTGAAACTCTATTTTTGGATCAAATTCTTTTGGATAATGTAAGAGAGCTGAATTAGGAATAGGTCTTATATTTGATGGTATTGAATAATAAACTTGATTAAATCTATCAGAAAATTGTTGTATTGTCTAATTTGGATGTCTTTGCAACTGATTTTATTCTTCTATGATCACAAAAAGATTGACTTTGATTATCCATCTATCAAGGAAAATTTTGAAAAATTGCTGATAATTTGAGATGCTTGCAATAGGTAGGTTCTTGAACCAACTTTTTATTTTATTCTACAAAGAAAGAGAAAAAATTCTGATTCTAACATCATCTTCATCGATCTCAAATAGGTCAATATAATTCTCAAAACCTTGAATATCTTTTTAGGCAGTGATGTTATCATTTTCTCCATCAAATTTGGGGAGGTATTTGTAATAGTTGTCAAGAAAATCATGGAGTATAGGAGGTAATATGAGGGGTTTATATCTATCAGGAACTTTACAAGGTACATGAATATGTACAGGGATTATAAGATTAGTCTTGATTATTTGAGGCTTATCAAATGGAAAATGATCATCATAAGTTCCATCAGAACTTTACTCAAAAGGAGAACTTATATTTACACTCTTGAAAGGAAAATAATCAAATATTAGTCTAAGATCATTACTAAAATACAATATACATTGAAAAACCTTCTTGATAAGAAAGAACATAATGTCTTGGATTAAGATCCAAGTTGAAAACCTGATATTCCCATGATGTTCTTCCAGGTTCATTTCTCCAGTGGAGTCTTGATTTTGAAACTTATTTGGATTTAGAGTTGCCAGGTGGATGATTTTAACCCTTGTGTGTTTGATCAATGTCCACCATCATAGATAAAATATGATTCTTGTATAATTTTTCTGAAGGAATAGATTAATATTTCCCTAGTGGAGTCGCCAATATGACATCACTCAGTAATTTCTTAAGGTTAAAGAAAGAACTCACCAAGGTAACCACAAACCTACTTTTCAGATTAGGATCTAGCATTCCTAATGCTCAGAGAGGGCTCCCTCTTTATGATTTAACTTTGTTGAGTTAATTTATTTTAGGCTAGTTATATAATATTGATTTGGTATTGATTTTGTTTTGGTTTGGTGGTGGAATTACTGATTCAGATGGATAGATGCAGGTCTGTTTTCAATTGGGCTAATGGAGTCAATGTATCAAGCAATAGAGCATAATCAAGTTCTAAAGGAAGTGTTCACAGGGAAAGGTAGCTGAGTTGGTTCAGATCTTTAGGCTAGAAGGTGAAATGGTTTCAATCGGGATGGGAGAGAAATTGAATATTTTCAAATCTGGATAATGAAGAAATAGGACAGAGGTCAATAGAAACTAGGTAGAAATGAAGAATTCCCTAATCTAGATATCAGAAGAAAACATGAAAATGAATAACACTACAAGACAATGAGTATTTAAACAAGTTATGAAATAAAATTCCTCTTATATCATTTAGATTCAGAAAACATGCAAGTATGTGAAAACTTCATAAAATAACAAAGAACAATTGAGAGTACTTCACTGAAGTGGCTCAACACATGAATCCTATAATATAATGTCTTTATTGCTCAATTCAATCTGCTGACTTGAAAATGGCACAATGAACCCTCGGGTTTCAGATTAATAAAACTATAGAAATTTTTAGTAATCCAGACACCACACCCTTAATACTTCGAATAACTGAAGTATTTATACAAAAACTAATATAAAATATCCTAAACTGATTCAGGATTTATTCCTGGAAATAAAATATCTGGAGGCTAAAAGGTAGTGACACCTTTCAACTGATTGAAAGTTGTCCCTGTTGTTGGGAATCATGATTGCCGTTAGACAAAAACCCGCAGGTGTTAGTCAACGATCGCATCGCTAGAGATAAGGATCCACGAAAGGCGGTTAGTCCATGTCGCGAAACATGCGGGGAGCGTTGGTTTATCCAATGTCCAACAATCTCCCCCCAAACACGAGCCGGGTGTGTATCAAACTCCTGACCTACGCTCTGATACCACTTGTTGGGAATCATGATTTCCGTTAGACCAAAACCCGCAGGTGTTAGTCAACGATCGCATCACCAGAGATAAGGATCCACAAAAGGCGGTTATTCCATGTCACGAAACACGCGGGGAGCATTGGTTTATCCAATGTCCAACACCTGTTTTTTTTATTGTTGTTATATGTTGGTTTCTCTCATGTTGGATTGTCTCTTACGTTGTCTTCTTTCTCTGACTTGGTCTTTTAACTCTACTTTTTACCTTTAAACTTTGTCGTTACTGTCACTGTGAATTATTCTTTAACTTTTTCTTCTTGCTATGTCTTCTAACAGTTTTACTTTTACCATAGTAACCTTCATCATCTGAATCTTTATTTTCATCTTGTTGTTGTACACTTCATCTTTGAATAGATTTCACTGTTACTAAAGTGAAATTTTTCATCTCTATTTAATAATTATTTCTTTTGTGTAAATGATTTATTTTTGTTCTACTGCCTAGAATATTCTGTTGAGGAAAAACAATTTGAATTAATTCTCTCGAAGAAACATGTTTTTTAACTAGTATTAAAATTTTTTACTCAAGCTTTTGTTTCTGCTAATAACCTGCAAAAATAAAACAATTTGGTAATGAAACAGAGGTCTGAAGGGAAAAAAGTAATGACTTCAGGGAACAGGGAATTTAGTGGAACGATTTCTGGCCATAGCAGGAGCTTTCTCTCAATTTCTTAAAGGTGTGAGAATAGGGGTAGAGATGGGTTTTGAACATTGAATGGATTTAACGCTTTGGTGCAGGGTTGTATTCTAACATCAATAGTTTACCACAGTGGTTCGAGGTTTTAATTGCACAATGGACAAGCGGACAGGTGGTTTTAACATATCGCATGGTGGACAAGTAGGTGGTTTATCGCATCACGAAAAGTGGTTGGGCGGTTTATGTTTGAGGAGTATGATAAAGAGATGGATCGTTGCGTGGCAGTGGGAAGGGGTGTGAAAACCGCCCATTTCGCAACCCCCGTGTTTTTTAAACATCGGGTTGCTACCGAGTGTGATATGGAGCGTGGGTCGTCGGATCCGATGGCAGAGATTGGACGGTTAGATGAATTTATGCGGGGTTCAAAGAAGTGGGAGTGGGAGTTGATAAGAAGAGAGTTAGAATGTGAGTAGGGTTGAGATTTCAAAATATGAACGCGGATGGATTAGATGGTTTAATATAGTGGGGGTTAATGAATATGGGGTTTTAATATTTAAAGGAGTTAATATATACATGAAGAGTTAAAATGGTAGTGGGAATTTAAATAATATATAAACTGTGGGTAATGATCATATAAGGGTCTGGGGAAATGAATTAGAAAGGGAAGTGGGGGCCCGATACATATCTAGCACTTTTAAACTATAGCAAAAAGGGTTTTGATGTTTTCTTAGATAGGGAAGTTAGTAAAAAAAAAAGGAAAAAGGGTTCTTAGCTAAGGAAAGGGGTTTAGGAAGGGAAACTGGTTTATAGGAAGGGGAAATAGTTAGAATAAGGGGAAAAAGGGATGTCGGTAAAAGGAAAATGGTTAAAATGAAGGGAAAGAGATTTTTTTACAAAGGGAAAAGTGTTTTTTAGAAGTATTTTAGAAATATGAGATGAACCCTCAGTGCTTTCTTAAAGTAATCTACCTACCCATTTTTATCCTAACATTTTATTTCCTTTATTGGGCGCATATGATCTTGCTGACCCTTTTATTTTCTTTTAATAAAAAGACTAACTACTTCTAACCTTATGACGTCCAACGGCTCAGATTAAATTAATGAACTTATTTTCTTTTAATAAAAAAACTAACTACTTCTAACCTTATGACGTCCAATGGCTTAGATTAAACTAATGAGCTCGTTTATCCTCTACCAAACTACTAATCTGCCAAAATTAAATAGTTTGGCTAGATCTTTATCCTCTAACTATCAACAATGAAATTTAAAGCATGAATAATCAAGATTAATTGTATGATGATCATGAATTGTGGTATTTTGGACAAGATGGACACATTTTTATTTGCGTAAATAAAATACAGTAGTGGCATTTGAATATGCAACACTTTCATGATCTTATTTTGGTGGGGTTCATACTTGATATTCTTTGTGTTCTTGTTTCCTTTTGTCCTTTGATTGTTCTTTTAGGACATACCCTCCTTTCATTTTTTAAATATGAGAAAACATTTGCAGAAAACAAAGGTATGTACAATATTGCAAAATTTACATAGTCAATTCACAATTACGAGCCCTATTATTATAAGAAACTAACAATAGTGATATCATTTCCCATCTGCAAACAGTATTTATATATCTCCACAACTAGAAGGAAATTAAATGGTTAACACGTGGATTTCCACTTGCTTAATTTTGGGTACAAAACTTTCAAGATCTCTATCATTGCCCACTTTGAACCAATTTCTAATAGTGTACGCGTGAGTTTCTTCCCTCGTGAGTATAATAATAATTTACTGAAGTCTTTTAGATTGGAAAAGATAACTATGATTATGACATTTTTGATAATTTATTTAATCTATGATCGCTTCTTGATTATTCTGGAATTTTTTTATAATTTATTTAATCTAGGATCGCTTTTTGATTATTTTGACATTTTTGATAATTTATTTAATCTAGGATCACTTCTTGATTGTTCTAAATGTTGAAAAGAAAACCATGTTCATAAATTTTTAATAATTTATTTAATTATATTTAGAGTTGTGATGAGGTATTTAATTGCGATGTTATCATATTTATAATTTGTAGTTTAATTAGTTAGTTTTTGTTTTTTTGAAAAATATGGAAATTTTTGCAAGATTTTAATAAAATCTAGTAAGAAATTTTGTAAACTTAGGTATATTTGTCAAACTTTAAGATTTTGGGCGCTTCACAAGTTTTTCATGGTGTTAAATCCATTTTCACCATAAAAAACATGATTCAAACACTACTACAACTATTTTTAAGATTTTGGGTGCTCCAAAATTTTTTGGTGATGTTGAATCCATTTTCACCATAAAAAACAACATGATTCAAACACTACTATAAGCACTGCTATAGCTAGAATTTTTGAATTTTTTTTCCTAAATTCAAACTAAATTTAACTATCCAAACAATTAATTTATACCATTCATAATTAAAAAACAATGATAAAATATTTAATTGTTATTTCATGAAATGAATAAAAATGCCCTAAAAGTTGTATTTAGTCCATTAAAAAATAAAGAGGTTATGATGGGAGTTGATTCAATGAATAAGAATGGAGATTCGTATATATGGTGGGAGTTCACTCAATTTCTTACATCTTTATTGCCAAATTTTTTTAATTTTGTACTTATGTCATCAGTTATGTATTTTATATTTAATTTCAGATCAGGTGCTTGTGTTTTAATATTTTTTATTTTTGTATTTATATTATCAATTATGTATTGTATATTTAATTTTAAATGCTTAGTATTTGATATATGTTATATTGGGAAAGTAAATAGGAGTTATTGATGTTTTTATTTTCAATTCTCAATATTTAAAAAATTTTGCATTGTCCTAGCCGTGTAGGGCTTAAATTTAGAAGTTAGAGTGACGTTAATTGGAATCAATATGATACTAATTTTTTCATTGAAAAAAAGTTATTATTTTAATAAGTAATTACTTTAATGTAAAAATTTATTGGAATAGTTTAATTAATGATTATTATGTTATAAAGTATATTGTAATTTTTTATTGATATTTACTTAAAAAATATTTTAATATATAAATGGTTTCCTTAGCTTATAAAGTGAATGTATTTCTTTACTAATTTTTTTTTAGTTAAATTAAAACAAAATCTCTTAGAGATTTTTAAAAATTTGAGCTCAAGTTATTTAATATGTAGAAATATCATTTTCTAAGAATATTTTTCTGTCTAATTTAAACTAAAATTCAGAGCATATATTTTTAAAAATTTGGGCTCAAGTTGTCTAAGTGCCTCGTGAAGTTTTGGAGGGTGCTACATCTATTTATGCATTGTAAAATGTATTTTCAAGAACAAAAAAATCATATTTTTTCTTGAAATTATTTTTCTAGATTAGAGTGAAAAATATATGTTTCGTCTATAAGTTAGAGTAAGTCTAAAAAAAATTATATATAATATAATATGAAATAATTAAAACTTATAAATTTAAATATTTAATAGATTTGTATTTAAAATAAATTTAAGTTAATTATTCTTAAAACAAACTAATATGTAACAAAAATTATATAATAATATATATGATGCTAGCTTTTATACTTTTGTGATCCCTATTAATTATGATATTGGCTTACGGATTAATCACATCATTAAGTTTTGGTCGACTTTTGAAAGGTTGAAAAAAACTTAATAATGTGATTAATAAGACAATCTCTTAATCAATATATATGATTTTGTAATGTATTATTGAATTTAATTTTTTTAAATATTTATAAAACTCATATATATATATATATATATATATATCAAAGTGAAAGTATATCTCTAATAAACCTATATCTTCCTACTTCAAATTCCTATAAATTAGACATTTTTTTATTTTTTGAATAATAATAATTATTCTATCTATATTTATAAAAAGAAGAGTTACTTGGTTGCAATGTCACTTTTTTTTGCTTCTTTTTTTTTGATAGATATATTTTTTTTCATGTGCACCACATGCTAAAAATACAAAAGCTATAACATTGTCACCACGTAGCTGTTGTTTTGATGAATTTGTATTAAATTTTATGTGAAGATATTAAACTAGAAATGCAAATATATTTCTAATTTTATGATAGTATAAAGTGGGGAGTTGGAATTTGTCACCATTTTTTATTATATGTATATAAACTCAGATGTTTTTTATTTTCATAAGTTTTTTTTTATTTATTTAATTTTAATTTTAGAAGTTCTTTGTGTGTATTTATATTAAGATTCACATTAATATTATCAATTATAAACAAAAATATATTTTTAATTTCATGATGTTGGAATTGGTGAGAAATTATATATATATATATATATATATATATATATATATATATATATATATATATATATATTATTTAATATTTTGAGAAAATTATATGTTGAAAATATTCTGTAGAAGGTGGAATCGCATTCCTTTTCTGCACAAGAGCATGTGAAGTCATCTTCAAGACCACGTTGTTCCCACAATGATAGCAGTAAACAAAAGGAACACTATATATATATATATATATATATATATATATATATATATATATATATATATATATATATATATATATTGGTAAATTATATGTTGGAAATACTGAGAAGGGGGGGTGAATCAGTATTCCTTTCAATTAGAGCATTAGTTAATCTTCAATTATTATCAGTGTTTGTACAACGATAGCAGTAAACAAAAGGAACACAAATGCACACAAGTTTTAAGGTGGAAACCCACTCCGGGACAAAAACCACCTAATGCTTTTCTAATAATTTTTTAATATTCAACTCCAATTGAAAATAACGCTCCAACTTCCTAGAATCTAGAAAAGCATTATTCTCCAGCTCCCACTGTATGGACGTACCAACGCCTGAGATTCTACAATAGTCAACTGAATGGATGCCCCAACACCCAATGGGCTACAACTCACCCTAGCACCACCCTACCACACTTCAGAAGAATAAAACAAGAATGGACTCTCGTACCAGGGAGAATGGTCCACTTTACAATAATATATAATGATGTAGAAGAAGAAGACACACTAGACCATAACCCCAACTATGACACAACCACCTAATGATGATCCTAGACCTCCTCACACTGCCTCTTCAACTCTTGGAAAATAGACACTAGTACAATTTTTACAATAATGTATTTACAATGACTTAGCAAAATGATACCTTTATAGTGACTGTATGCAGTGCTGCCCACTTAAATGAATTCATGTGATGAACTTCTTGTTATTTTTGTACACCTTGGTTTCTTCTCTTGTCATGCTACCCTCTTCTGCACCTTGCTTTGCTTTGCTGCCCTAGAAAGTTTGGTCCTTTGGGCCCTTGACAACACATGATCTATATTTTTCTTGCCTTCTAGGAGCTTGATATTGAATCTGGTGTATCTCTACTATTTCAGATCCCCAATATCTGATTTTTAGTCTTGTAGTAGTCCTCTGAGTCTTCTTTCCAATGCCACATGTTTGACCCAATTTGGATTCTTCAAGAGAGAGTTATGCCCAATCTCTCACAATGCACTAATTATGGACTGTTTCAGTAGAGAGAACTTGTATGACGTGCCAAGTGTCACTGTTTCTTCATTAGGATCTAAAATTGATAGAGAACAAACTAAAGTTCGTGCCCTATCTGCCACTTTTTACAGAATTCCAATCCAATACTCAGAGAGAGATTTATGACTATTTTCATAAGATCACTTCTTTGAGACGAATTTTAGGAGCCTGCAAAAACACTGACTTCCACAGATCATATCTCTGAAAACATTGTGCACCTTGATCTGAAATTTTCACAGGAGCTTCCTCTGAATTTCTACTTCGCCTCATAAAAAATCAGCTTCTGAACCTTCGTAGAAACAAAGTTAGAGCACAAATTCCACAATTACCTATTTCATATGGAAAATCCCTTGCATAAGGAGGATATGAGGATCACAATTTATATAAATTTTTAGGTTGAGAGGGGCTTCAACAAGTGAACGTGGGAGGGATTTTAGGAGCTTAAAAAGTATTAATTATCACTTTTCAATGACCCATGCCACAACCCCTTGGGGTTTTAGCCCACTGACTGGGGTTACAAACTTCAAACATGAATATCTCTCAAATCGTGAAGAATTACGTGGCGTGCCATATATCAATGGAAACACGTCAACAAGAAGAGACTATCAAAAGCATTCTTGAACCAAAATACAGTAATTTTGTAGGTCAAAATTCCCATGCAATATTAGGGTAGTCCCTGGTGCTTCTTGGGTTGACATCAATGACAACCACTGATCAAAAATCTCCCCCTTTGGCATTGATGGGAACACAAGTACTCCCCCTGTGATCATGACACCTCTTCCTACAACATTCTCTCCCCCTTTGACATCAATGGAAAAGGATAACTGCCCCTAACACACAACCATCCTGCAGACCTGTACACACTTCCACTCCCCCTTTATATTCTGAATAAGGAAAATCTACTGAGAACTTGGGAGAATCCCAAGCTTCTGGCGAAGATATTCCAATGCTTTACGAGTACTCTCACGATCATCAATGCTTCCTGCCCAATAAACATCTGTAAAGGCATAAATAATGAGATTGTTACCCTTGGGATACCACAAGCTATATTGTGTTGTTCCCTTTAGATATTGAAGAATTATTTTGATGGCAATAATATGTGATTCTTTTGGTGCTACTTGGAATCTTTCTACTTGTCTAATTTATTGCATAACATCTAGATGGGAGGTCGTTACATAGATAAGACCATCAATCATAGATCTATACAACCTTTGATCCACATCCTTAGATGAGTCGTCTATGCTCAATTTGCAACTTGTTACCATCGGAATAAGGATGGGTTTGCAATCTTCCATTTTGAATTTCTTGAGTATTTCCTTGATGTAATTAGCTTTACATATAAATATTCCTTTCTCTTGCTGAGATATTTGAAGCCCTAAGAAGTATTTCAGCTCACCAAGTAAAGACATCTCGAAATCACTTTGCTTCTTTGTAGCAAACTTCTTACTTAGTCGATCATCACTGCTACCAAATATATTATCATCCTCTTTAGTTATTAGACGTGCTTTAGTTTCTTCATCAAGAAAATATATGTCATTTGGAGCTCAACTTGTTGTGGCCACAATTTCACCATACTTGCTTTTCCTAATTTCACATTTCGTGGAGTTGAATAGTGTTGTATGTCCTTCATCACACATTTGTCCAACACTGAGCAGATTGTGATTCATGTTTTCAACCAATAGAACATTCTTGGCTAGAGCATATTTGCTTCCGAGAGTGATGGTACTTGATCATATAACATTTGAAGATCCATCATTTCCAAAGGACACGGTTCCATCCTTCTTCTCTTTTAGAGATACAAATTTTCTTTCATATCCAGTCATATACATTGAGCAACCACTATCAACATACCACACATATTTTTTGTTTTGACCCTTGAGAGCGAGAGAAAAATTATTAGTTTTCTTCTTCTTCCATGTTCGTTTGTTCTGTGGCTTCGAATATTATTCTGGAGGATTTTCAAGTCTGCAGTCTCTGGCTATGTGTCCAAGGTTTCGACATTTGTAACATTAAATATTATTTCTTAAATATTAAAATCTGTTGATGTTTTGCTGAGCCCTGGGAGGTTCGTATTTGACAGATCTCCTAGAAATTTATTCGTTCCTTGGGTACGTGCGACATTCTACAACTTTATGACCAAATTTTCCACATGAGTAATAATAGCCATAAAAAATATGTTGGTACCTGGATGGAAATCTTCATCGAGGAATTTTCTACCAAGGTTGTTCTTGCGAATCTTGTGTAATGAAGTCTACATGCATGTCAGATCTCATAGGTTCATTGTATTTTGTTGTAGAAGGTCCTGCTTCTTCTTCTTTGTAAATTATGCTAGTTTTGTCATTGTAAGATCGTTGATTGTTGATGAGTTATTCCAATGCCCTTGAGCTGTTGGCATAGTTTTAGATAGCTTTTCCTTTCATCACTTCCTTACAAAGCGAGACTACTTCGGCTTCTAATTCTTACCTTTCTTGGTTTCTTTCTTCCAACTTCTTTTGAAGTGACTCTTCAATGCATTTGTGTTCCTAAGCTTCAATTTTGAGACCTTGAACTTGTTCTTCAAGAGTATTGGAACGGATCTTTTCTTCCTTGAGCTCTTTTATAAGCTTGATTGCTTCCTTAAAAAATTCTTATATGGTCAATCCTTCTTCTTCATTGTTTGATATCTCTTGTTTTTTGTGCTTGGTTATAAACAATACTCTCTCATTGGCTTCTTCTTCGATGTCATTGTCTTCATTGGATGATAAAATATCTTCTTTAGAGAGAAAGTTCCTTTTGGATCCTAGCTTGTTTAATTTCTTAAAGCCTTTCTTTCCTTTTGAGTTGCCATCACTTATGTTCAGACATTTTGCTGCGAAATGCCCAACCTCGCCATAGCTGAAACATATCAATGGAACTTTACCTTTGAATTTTCCCTTATCAATTTTTATTTTTTTCATAAAGTAGGCATATTCTTCATCTGAAAGACCTTCTCCATCATCTCCCTTTTCTTCAAACTTGAAGGTGCATGTCTTTTCAATTGAAGGTTGTTTGTCTTTATTGGTTTTCCTAGATGCAACAAACATAGTTTATAGATGTGAAGTATCGTCTTCTTCATCAAGTCTCATTTCATATGCTATGAGAACTCCATGTAATTCCTCTTTGCTAAGTTTGTCTAGATTTGCACTATATTCTAAGACTGATACCTTTGGGTTGAATCTCCCTGGTAATGTTCTAATAATCTTTCGTATAATAGTCTTCTTGTCAACTGGCTCTCCCAATCTTTCCAGAGTATTGGTTATTTCATCAACGTATTGGAAGTATGCAACAATGTTGCAATCTTCTTGCATTCTGAGTTGCTCAAATTTTTCTCTATAGATTTGAAGCTTTGCTTCTTTGAAATTTGAGTCACCTGCATATATATTCTCAAGCTTGTCCCATACATTTTTGGTGGTTTTACAACCCAACACCTTATGATAAGAAGATTCAATAAGTCCACTGATAATAATATTCTTTGCTTTTGCATCATTTAACAAATTCTTCTGACCTTGTTCATCTACGGTTGATGTAAATCCATTTTGAACAGTGTCCTATACTTCGCAACCTTGCGCCAAGAGATAGACCTCCATTCTTCCTTTCTAGAGTGCATAATTATTTTCATTGAACAGAGGGACACCATTCTTGGTATGCTCCATGACCTACTTCCAACTGTTAAACTGCTATTGAAGGAACCAAGCTCTGATTCCATTTGTTGGAAATACTTAGAAGGGGGGGGGGCGATGGAAGTATTCCTTTCAATTAGAGCATTAGTTAATCTTCAATTATTATCAGTATTTGTACAATGATAGAATTAAACAAAAGGAACACAAATGCACATAGTTTTTAAGGTGGAAACCCACTCCGAGACAAAAACCACCTAATGCTTTTCTAATAATTCTTCAATATTCAACTCCAATTGAAAATAAAGCTCCAACTTCCTAGAATCTATAAAAGCATTCTTCTCCAGCTCCCATTGGATGGACGCTCCAATGCCTGGGATTCTTCAGTAGCCAACTGAACGGATGCCCCAACACCCAATGAGCTACAACTCACCCTAGCACCATCCTACCACCCTTTAGAAGAATAAAACAACAATGGACTCTCGTACCAGGGAAAATGGTCCACTTTACAATAATATAGAATGATGTAGTAGAAGAAGAGACACTATACCATAACCCCAACTATGACACAACCAACTAATGATGATCCTAGACCTCTCGACACTACCTCTTCAACTTTTGGCGGATAGACACTAGTAAAATTTTTACAATAATTTATTTACAATGACTCAGTACAATGATACCTTTACAGTGACTGTATGCAGTGCTACCCACTTGAAGACTTCGTGTGATGAATTTCTTGTTTCTGTTCTACACCTTGGTTGTTTCTCTTGTTATGCTACCCTCTACTGCACCTTGCTTTGCTTTTCTACCCTAGAAAGTCTGGTCCTTTGCAACCCTTGACAACACATGATCTAGCTTTTTCTTGCCTTCTAGGAGCTCGATATTGAATCTGGTGTATCTCTATTATTTTAGATCCCCAATATGTGATTTTCGGTCCTGTAGTAATCCACTGAGTCGTCCTTCAAATTCCATATTTTTGACCCAATTTGGATTCTTCAAGGGAGATTTATGCCCAATCTCTCACAATTCCCTAATTATGGACTATTTTAGTAGAGCGAACTTTTACGGTGTGCCACGTGTCACTATTTTTTCATTAGCCTCTAACATTGATAGGGTGAAAACTTCAGTCTGTTCCCTATCTGTTAATTTTTATATAATTCTAATCCAATACTCGGAAAGAGAGTTATGACGATTTTCCCAAGGTCACTTCTTTGAGACGAATTTCAGGATCCTGCAAAAACAATGACTTCCACAGATCATATCTCCGAAAATATTGCACCTTGATCTCAAATTTTCATAGGAGCTTCCTTCAAATTTTGGCTTCCCCTCATACAAATTTTAGCTTCCTAACCTTCGTAGAACAAAAGTTAAAGTCAAAATTCCACAATTACTTGTTTTAGATGGCAAAATCCCTTGCATAAGGAGGATATCAGGACCATAATTTATATAAATTCTTAGGTTGAGAGGGGCTTCAACAAGTGAATGTGGGAGGGATTTTAGGAGCTTAAAAAATATTAATTATGACATTTCAATGACCCTGCCACAACCCCTTGGGGTTTTAGCCCACTTACTAGGGTTACAAACTTCAAACATGAATTTCTCTCAAACCGTGAAGAATTACGTGGCGTGCCATATATCAACAGAAACATATTGAAAAGAAGAAACCATCAAAGGCATTCTTGAACTAGAATATAGTAATTTGGTAGGTAAAAACTCCCATGAAATATTGGGGTAGCCCCTAGTGCTGCTTGGGTTGACATCAATGACAACCGGTGATCAACATTATATATAATAAAAATAAGAATGGATATGTGTTGAACTGGACCATGAGCCCAAAAAAGAGCCCTAAACCTTATAATTGCTTGTATAAATGGTGGGAAAAATACTTGAACATAAACACTAACTAATACTCAGTAAATCCCCAAGATTGGAATCTTTATAAATGAAGATCTCATCCAAGAAGATCAAGTTGATCTAAGAAAGGAAGTCCAAAAGGTAAATATCTTCATCGAAAAAGATCAAGTTGATCTAAGAAATGAAGTTCAAAAGGTAAAGGAGGAAAGAAGAGAAGGTTAATTGGTAATCATTAGAAATAGAAACGATTATTAGGGAGATAATTAAAAACAACAATAATAAACATGAATTAAGAATACTCTGGATTCTCTTTTAGAACTGTTGTGGCTTCCCATGGCGTAAAGGACCTATGTTAAGCTAGATCTCGAGTGATATCAATATTATTTTCTTAGTTGAAACCTGGGAGCATGATGAACCTAAGGTCCCCCAAATGGATGGATGCATTCTTTGATCAACCTAGAATAATAAATCATTATGTGGAGGTTTTGGTGATATAGCATGTTATAAAAAAGATAATATCTCCACTCACATTCGACTTCATAAGATAGGCCCCTCAATTAGTACATGTGGATCAAAATTTCTGATTATAGCACAAATAAGATCTTTATCACAATTTGTTATTTCACCCATCTAAACTCTACCTCCTATAAGAAAAACAACCTCGATAAGAATTATCCCTTTAAAACTTTAGAGCAATATATCCATAATCTTCGAATAAAAAGTGATATCATTTTTATTGGTGGCTTCAATGCTAGAATTGCTACTAACCAAGCTATTCTCCTAAGAAATAACTCTAACAATAACCCCCTATGGCTCAATGAATATTTTTACCTAGTTAATTTATTCAAAATGTACTATGAAGACACCACCGAGAACCTATTTTTTACCGAGCTTATCAAACTTTGTTGTTCCCAAGACCTAATTATTTGTAATTGGATTAGTAAATGGCCTACCTCTATCCATATGAATTGCATTCATGTTTTAGAAAGTAGTGTGGTCGATTATGTGATATTTGACACCCATATCTCAAATTTATATTAAAATTTAACATCCTAAATGACCACAGGCTCAATTCTGACCACATATGCTTATCTCTAACACTTAAGCTTGCAATTCACACCAAATAGGTGAAAAATAATGGTGAAATTAAAAAACAAATTCATTTTAACAAGACTAAAGATGGCCTCTTCTTACAATATTTAAAGGGGAACCTTGGTTACCTAATATATAACAATAACGTTGATCTCACCTACCATTATTTCACTACAACTCTTTTCATCACCATTAATAAATTCTCTACTGAGGTATCATATGAAAAGAACAATAGAACTCCCGGCCCCTTGTATGATAATGATTGTAAAATTTACTAAAAAGAAATAAGAGATTCAACTAATGAAACTGCAAATATTGAGAAAAAAAATATGTATAAAACTGTTATAAAAAATAAGAAGCAATCCTATATTAAAAAGAGGAAATAGCATATTCTACATATTTCTAAAATTGAGCCTAGAAAGTTTTGGAGGAATATACTTGTTCGTAAAACAAAATAAAATAATGAGATACCCTTGAATAATTGAGATAATTATCTTAAAAATATTTATGACTCTCTAGAAACCATGAAAATCTTCATAAATAATCCTATAGAGGAGGATATTTTCTCTTTAGAAGAAGTGGATTTTGTGATTAAGAAACTCACCAATGGGAAAGCCAGGGATATTAAGGGTTACCAAGCAGAAATTTAAAAATGGAAAGGTCTATCCTCATTCCTCGTATTCAAAAACTCCTCAATGTAGCCATAAATCATGGCTTCCCTAAGCCTAGGATATAAATCCTGATTATGCCTATCTTTAAAGGTCGGGATAAAAAAATTATCTCTAACTATCAGACCATTATGATTAGCTACATCTTAGGAAAAATTTAAGGGCTCATTCTGGAAAAAAATATTAGTGTATGGCTTGAAAACTATGGCAAAAGGGCTAAAGGCAAAGCTATCTTTATAAGACATCACTCAACTATTGACCATATTGTCACTCTTAGAATCATTGTCGAGGAATTTTGCGAGAGTAAGTGCGATCTATTTTGTTATTTTTTTTTACTTTAAGAAAGCTTTCAACATGGTGCCTCGATATAAGATATGGAAAATACTCAAAGAAATAATGGTCCCTCTTGAGTTGAGGTTGACTATGATTCATCTTTATGAGAATGTCGTTTCCAAGCTTAAGACCACTGAAGGATGGTCTAAAGACATTAAATGCAATATCAACATTAAGAAAGGTGTCCCTTCTCCCCTACACTTTTCGACATTTACATTGATAAGCTTGAAGCCTGTATGGAAGATGGAGGATGCTCTGGCACCAAGCTCGTTGGTATGGTCATTACTCTTCTCCTTTGTGGTGATGACATCGTTCTTTTGGCGAGAAGCTATGAGGATATTGAAAAACAACTTAATGTCCTTCATGATTACTTCTGTAATATGGGTATGGTTGTTAATACTAACAAGACTAAAGTCATGACAATTAAGTCCAAAATTATTAACCATGTTAATTTCACCAACGATAGAAATTTCTTGGAGAAAGTTTCTTCATACAAACAATTAGGTATTAACATTAATCAACAGCTCAATTGGAATTACAACATTGAGAAAAGAATCATTTATGGATGGAAATATTATTATGAGCTTGAAAACAACTATAAGATGAACTATCTCTAGGTTTGGAGTAAAAAAAGTTCCTCTTTGAGACTCTTTTTTCCTCTGTGGTTTTATATGAATGTGAAGTTTGGGGTTGCAGTATATCTAGATAATCGTGGGGGAATATTGAGATGATCCAAAAGAAATTTAAAACATACAACCTAAATATTAAAGGTAATACTCCCTACCCTATCCTCTTAACTGAAGCCAACCTTTCGCCCATTTAAGGCATAGCTATGCTTCACTGTCAAATTTATGAGAAGAGGATTTACAACATGGAAACAAAAAGGTTCCCCAAAATTGTTTCTATTTCTAGCCAAAAACCCCACCTCTAGCTCAAGCGGGGCTGGCACAAGGATGCCAAAGAATTGCCCAACTATTGGGGGTAAAATAGGATATATTCTTGGAGAATAGTGATAATATTAAAAAATTCTCACTTCCAAATTTAAGGACAAATTTTGGGATGATCAGGATCTTGAGGGGAAAATGAAGCTAAGGTACTATAAGGAGGTGATCGACCCCAATATTGCTAACCAGAATTATCTATTCATTTTAACTAGTGATAAGAAGAAAATGAACACTGCAAAGATAAGAACTAACTCCCATGAGCTTAGAAGTGAAACTCGTCATTGGTATATCCCTAAAACACCCTAGGAAGAAAGAATATGTCTTTTGTGTGACACTAATATAATTGGAGATGAAAAGAAGTTTCTCGTGAATTATTCGAACCTCACTCACATCCATTCTCATTTCCAAAACATCTACCATACTTCAAACCTCTTGACTTGTTTAGCTAGGACAACTATAGTGATCTTAGAACGCTCCTCTCCATTCTATTTTATTATAGAAATAATATTTTAAAAAGTCTCAACTATTTTATTCTCTTAAGGTATGATAGACCTTATCAGTATTAGTGTACATCATCATCATTTTCAAGAAAAAATAAAATTAAATCTTGTATATCTGTTTTAAACATATTTCAATTTTAAGGATTCTTTCGTAATAATCACATGATAGAGAACGTTGTCGACGCGTTTCGAACCAACTAGAGAACGTTGTCGATGCGTTTCAAACCAACCAGAGTGGTTCATCATTAGGACTAGGTAAGAGATCAGATCCATACGTTAAGTTTAAATAGATGTAGACATGACTAAACTAGCCGTTAGGATAACGACTAGTTTGACTTTGAAAATTCAATTCAATCTGTAACGTTTAGTTTTTTGATAAAAAAATTAATTTATAAATGTATCTATATTTATTTTACATATATACCATATTTATTTATTTATTTATTTTATTATCATTATTTGTTTATTTATTTATTTTTATATTTATTATTATTATTATTATTATTATTATTATGGGAGAATGAAAAATGAAAGCAACCATAAAAAATCACAAACCGAGCCTAAAAAACTAAGAAAAAAACATAGGGCGGAAACTAAAGACCCTTAAGAATATAAGGCAGGGATCCAACACCCGCTAATATTCCAACCATCATATTTCAATTTTGTTTATCAATAAGTCATGCTTATTCAACGTAACCCAAGATTTTATTAAAAAATTAATAAATTGTAATAGTTTTTAGAACTTGTGTTAAATAGTGATTTATATAAATTACTTTAAAAATAATGAAGAGATCTTACTTTCTTTATAGGTCCTAATTATGGGTTCTTAGGTAATAACACTCTATGCATTACTTATTATTTAAATTGTTGAAATCACGAATGTTAATTAGTTATTCTTTAAGATAAGTTGTTTATGATTTGGAACATTCTAAGATCAATAAAAACAAGAAAATAAATGAAATTACCATAAACACCATACTTAAAACCACATTAATATCTTCTAGCAAGTTGTCTTTGTCTTGTGTATGTTCTTCAATCCACAATTAAAACCTTGAAGATCCATCCACTCCAAGTAAATATATTATATGAGTGGCCAAGTTTTTATTTTCAACTCTCCATATTTACAAATTTATGTGTTGCCTTAGGAGTGTCCTGTTTAAACTTAGAAGTTATAGTGATAGTATGGGATTAATATGAAACCAATCTACTCACTAAAAAAATTCAAATTTCTTAATAAGTAATTATTTTAACATAAAAGTTTATTGAGATAGTTCAATTAATTATCACCATATTATCACCATCTTATAAAGTACTTTGTAAATTGTGAGTTTCAAAGTTCAAATTTCTCATAAATATTTATTTAGAAAAATTCATTTTAATATTAAAAAATTATAAATAATATAATATTAAATAATTAAAAATTGTAAATTTAAATTTAAAATAAATTTAAGTTTATATGTTCAAATAAAGTAAATAAATAATTTTTTTCTTAAGAGGTTATATGTTAAAAAATCAAAGGAGGTAGTGTATGTATTTCTTTGTAAACTTAGCTGTGAAATTGAGGCTTGGAGATGGGTCTTTTGTTTCACAAAAAATGGGGTCTCATACACTAATTTGGTCTTTAGCTTGGTCTTGACCTTAAAATTGGATCATAATTATTATTATGCGGTCCTCTTTGAAAACAACTCCCCCAACTTCCACTGTGTACTGGTCTACTCCATCGAATTGAATGTTAGACTATTAGAATTTATTACACCATGAAATTAATAGTTTAATAGTTAATCATTAAAATAAAAATTAATAATTAGGTTACAATATGAGGATGAAGTTTGAGATAAAGAATTGAACCAAATGGAAGTAGCCAAACATATCCGATAACTAACTAACTAACTCATGAAGGCCTACGAATCTCTCTTTCGCATGGATAGAGCTATTTAGTGTCAAGAGCCTAGAACTCATGCGCTTTCACTGTACAACCCTTACCTGTTCCTTGGGAATGAATGGGTTTTGTAGCTTATGTAACCTACCCTCCTGCAGCATCTGCAATGTCATTAGAAATTATTTATCTTCACCTAATTCTTCAAAGTTACTAGAAATATTGGAGGGCAAGCG
Organism: Pinus albicaulis; assembly: GCA_034641835.2. NCBI lineage: Eukaryota > Viridiplantae > Streptophyta > Pinopsida > Pinales > Pinaceae > Pinus > Pinus albicaulis. The sequence goes on along the minus strand of CM076578.1, from coordinate 1,232,615,012 downwards.
AATGGTGTCCTAGATTTACACCACGCAAGCGTTGGGAAAGCTCATGACCACATACAATTGTTATTGGAAGATGAAGACGACCGAGAGTTACAATGTCATTTTCCTTGTATGAATAATGAATTAGTATTTAGGTACAAGCACCTCATGACATGTTGCAGAGCACATTGCATTGGGTATGTGATTATGGAGGATCAGACTGTAGTAAAATATAGATCAACCAGGAGTGCTTATTTCAAGAAACTCTTGTCTCCCATTCAAACATTGCGTTCAACTATTACTGACAGAATTTAAATCATAAGGGGACTTCCTGTATTTCAATTCTGCAACTCTCACCTTTGAAAGTGATCCAAGTAACTGGGTTTCCCTGCAATTTCTTTTAATTACATCTCTTTACGGTAAAATCATCTTATATTTCATTTTATTCTTTGGGATGGGAATTTGGTCATTGCATTGCAGAACACTATAGGTGTGAGTAAGAGTTTGTTCCATACACATTAATCCACATGATATATGGGAGGGAAAAAATTGCATTTTAACACAACTTTATGAAATTTCTTGTTTTGTGGTAATTTACTGGATTTTACTTTTTAATTTATAATGTGCTTGAATTTTTTTCTATTTCTTTCTTCCAAAATGGTTATAAAATTTCTTGTTTTATTCGAATTTACTTTTAAATTTAGAATATGCTTAAATTTATTCTTATTTTTCTTTTCCAATTCAAAAATGACAATTATGGTATATAGTGAATGTTGTTTGGATTTTAATGACTAATAATGAATCTTGTTTTGGATTTTAATGGTTAGAGCACTATAATTACAATTTTATAAATTTACGGCAAAAAGCATTCTAGTAATAGTAATTATAATTTTATAAATTTATTGCATAAATATTTTATTCTTTCTAACTTATAAATAAAGATATTTGATATTTTAGAAAGTGAAAACCATTTAATATATAGTTAATGTTGCACCTTTTTTTGAATTTCATAATAAATACCAATCAAAAGAACACTAAGATTAAAAGACAACTAAAACCTTATAGGTTAATAATCCATTACCTTTGGTATGTACCATAGATATTAGAATTAAATACATTTATGTAATACCCACCATAAACAACTAATATAGTAAATTTCCGCACCATCACCCGTTCTAAAACTAGATAACGGATCATCTCCCGCTAATAGAATTAGGCAAAACTATCTAGAAATATCTTCTAGGTATTGTCATCTTGGTAGAACAACTGGTTTCTCATTCTTTCTTATATCATCCATTATTATTTGTATTAAAGTAATGATCAGCTAGCAATACAAATATACCTATAGTGTTACAGTCATAGGAAGGCGAGGAGATGGAAAAACAAACAGTTCATGTGCTCTTGATACTATAATTTTGTGATGTTTTTTAGACATGTAAAATTTATCTTTATTCATATCATCTATATCATCGGGGAGTCTCCAGTTGAAACAATGCAAGAGCTGCACCATAACAAACTCTACAAAAATCAATCCCAATTGCTGTCTAGGGCATCGTCTCCGCCTTGCACATATCGTTCTTACGGCAACACTCCGTTTTACTCTACTTCACCATGAGTAAAATTAGTTGATTATATTTTCTCCTCTCCATAGTTGCAATTTTTATCTCTGCCACTCTATATTGAAATGAAGATTCATTTGAAATGATTTCTGCAACTGTATGGTATGGATTAAGTGAGTTCTACAACTCTGTGCAAACTTTCGGAAATGTGTTGTGTTGATTAAAGTAATTTCCGCAACTCTGTGTGAACTCCAGTTGCTGAGGGAAAATCATTTTCCCCTGTGTCTTTAAATTTTTTAACATGGTATCAGAGCGGATTTAAAAACTCAGTAAAAGATAGTGCTTTTACTGAGGAGTTAAAAGGAGTTCTGAAAATTTTTGCGGAACGTATTCTCCAGCAGTGAGAGTTTTCACGGAGTGAGAAACGTTTTACACAGTGAAAATGGCAGCAACAAGCAAAAGCTTGACTAATCTACAAATACCACAGTTTAATGGCAAAAATTACGACTATTGGGTAATTACAATGAAGGCTCTATTTTCTTCACAAGACATTTGGGAATTTGTGGAGAATGGATTCCCAGAACCAGCAGATGCAGTAGCATACAATGCTTGACACAAGCAGAAAGAGATGTGTTGAGAGATAACAATAAGGAGGACAGAAAAGCCCTCTTCTATAAGGGTTGTAGCAGCAACGAAGTCCAAGGAGGCATGGGATATCATCCAGAAAACCTATCAAGGCATGGCAAAGGTGAAGACAACAAAACTTCAAATGTTGACAAGAGATTTTGAAACTCTTTTTATGGAAGATTATGATAATATAGACTCATTCTTTACACATATGATTGGGTTGGTTACCCAAATCAGGTCTCATGAAGAGACACTTGAATAAAGGAGAATAGTTGAGAAAGTATTAAGAAGTCCACCATTAAGGTTTGATGCCATATTAGTGGCCATAGAAGAGACAAAGGATATCTCACATTTTTCAGTGGATGAGATTCATGCATCATTGATGTCTCATGACTAAACAAAGAAAAAAACTCCTCATTGGAGCATGCATTCAAGACAAAAATGTCTTTTGGTCAAGGTACAAGTAGAGGAAGATCAAACTACCGAGGAAGAGGAAGAAGCCCACACAGAGGTGGAAGAAGCAGCCCTGCAAGCACAAGTGGAAGGGGCAGCAATCAAAATACAAGCCAAGGCTCAAGCTAGAATCAAGCACAAGGACATAAGTATGATAAATCTCAAGTCCAATGTCATTATTTCAAAAATTATGGTCATTATGCAAATTAATGTAGAAAGAAGCAAAATGACATGGGTAGTAAACCAAGTGTAAATTTTACAAAAGAAAATCAGAACCAGAAAATTTTGTTTTTAGCTTGTAATGTAGCACAAGAAAAACAAGAAGATATATGGTTCTTAGATTCAGGGTGTAGTAACCTTATGATTGGAAACATAGCAATGTTTTCCAATCTAGATGAAAGTGTAAAATCTGAAGTGACATTGGGGACTGATAGCAAAGTCTCTATCGTGGGAAAAGGGAGAGTAGATGTTTTGACAAAGAAGGGAGAGAATAATTTCATGCCAGATGTCTATTATGTCCTTGGTTTAAATGTAACCTTCTAAGCATTGGACATCTCATGCAAAAGGGCTACAATGTGTTTTTTAAAGATGATGTTTGCACAATCATGGATAAACCTCCAAGTAGACAGCTCATTGCAAAAGTGCATATGACAGAAAATAGAATGTTTTATCTCAAGATGAGATTAGAATTGAAGGAAGGAGGTGTTGTAGAAACTGCCACAAAAGAAATATTTTAAGAATAATTGAAATATAAGAACTAGTTATGGCATTTGAGATTTGGTCATCTCAATTTCAGAGTTTTGAATTTGTTGCATAGAAAAGGCATGGTAAAGGGATTACCACTCATGGAGAAACCAGACAACCTATGTGAAGGCTGCATCTTGGGCAAACAACACAGAGAATCATTTCCAACATGAAATAGTATAAGGACAAAGGAACCTTTGGATATTTTCCACTCAGATTTATGTGGACCAATGCAAACACCATCATTAGGTGGCAGCCATTTTATTTTGACGTTTAGAGATGACTACACAAGGAAGGCATGAGTCTATTTTCTAAAATAGAAAAGTGAAGTGTTTGAACAGTTCTATCACTAAAAAGCTCTTGTTGAGAAGCAAAGTGGACACTACATAAAAGTATTGAGGATTGATAGAGGTGGAGAATATATCTCTAAATACTTCCTACATTTTTGCAGGGAGCATGGAATACACAAGAAATTTACCACAAGGTATACACCTCAACAAAATGGTGTAGCATAAAGAAAGAATAGGACCATCATGGACATGGCAAGAAGTATGTTGAAGGAAAAACATTTTCCATTTTGATTATTGGGCTGAATCTATCACTTGTGCAGCGTATATTAATATATTAATATGTGTCCAACCAAAAGTGTAATGAACATTGTTCCTGAAGAGGCATGGAGTCGTAAAAAACAATATGTCACTCACATGAGAGTGCTTGGATGTGTGGCTCATGCACATGTCCTAGATGAGTTGAGGAAGAATTTGGACAGCAAGGGAGAGAAATGTATATTTCTTGGATACAATGTGTAATATTCCTAAAATTTAGCTTTTAGCTAAATGGAATATTATAGACTATTTTATCACTAGGTAGGTGAATAAATGGGTAGGGAGGCCCATAAATCTCCTTAGAAAAAATAAAAACAATTCAAGTGTGAAAGGAGACCAGCTAAGCAGCTGAATTAAGCACCTTTAGTGTGAACAAGGGGATCGAGCATGTTGAATAGGTCAACTTTGACCAAATCAAACATCACTGTTATGGAGGTGTGGAATTAATGGTGGGACAACACAGTTTTGGAGGGAGATTGGTTGCATTATGGTGGAAACCCTAATGAGTGGGAACCAAGGTGAGAAGTCTCACCCTGTTTATAAGGAAAAGGATGGTAGCCATAGGAGGGTATGTTTTTTATTATTTATTTTATGGTCTTCATGAATATTTTGGATTCTTCAGCTGTTTAGTTGAGATTGTTGTGTTGTTTAGCACTAGGTGTTCGCGAACGAGAATCCCATATCTTTCCTTGAGAGGCCTCTTGGAGGAGTATTGCACTTCATTTCCACAATCAGGCTTAAGGGAAAGCTACAGATTTCTTCATTGGTGCAATTTCTGCATAATATTGTGTTGTGTTGCAGGGTGCAGCAGTGGACAATTATATTGGGTGTCTTCAGAGCTAGTTTTGTAGTGGAGGAAGGTTTCCATCCATCGGAAGGCTTGTAAAGAAGCCCCTTGGGCTTATTTGACATATTTGTCATTAGGCCAAGGATTATTTATCCCCTACAGTGCAGTTTTAGTCCAGATCTGGGTTATTTTAGGGAGGAGTTGTGGGGATAGTTGCAGTGGTTGTTTTGGGAGGTGATTTCTTTAGTGGAGGAGCCATTCTTTCATTCGGAGAATCTATTGGAGAAGATTTGTAGGTTTCTACATCAGCTTTAGCCATATCTTCTCATTTCTGTTGTTGTAGCATATCTTCAGCCCTAGGGCTGCAACTTATATTGGCACATTGTGTGCATTTTTCGGAAACCCTCTTGGGTTGTCTTGGAAAGCTGATATAGTGCCCAAATCTGTATTTGCAATATTTATTGTGGCCTATATCAGTATTTTTATATCATTTTTTTATCTCCAGCTGTAGTTATGCTTAGTATGATTGCGCTGTGGCAGCCTCTCCAGCATTTTTTATGGCAACAACATTTTACTTTGAGAGTGTTTATGTATTGGAGGCTTGTGTGATCAATTCTGTGACTTGTGCCTCATTTTTTTGTACTTATTTGCTGCATATATGAGTAATAATATGGATCCATATTGGTATCATGGTTTCATGTGTTAAATATTTTCTTTTTCTTTCATTTTATGAGCTATATTGCTGCTTTTCCCATTTGGGAATATTACAGTGGTATCAAAGCATAATCTTGGCTCAGCTTGTGCATTCAACCAATATGTCACCATAAGGGGAAGCTTCTCACAGGGAGAGAATATGTATAGAAGGGAAAAAGACAAGACTCCAGTACTTGGAGGAAGAAAGGAAGAGAAGCTCTCAAAGCTTCTTTTTCAAACTATGCAGAGCATCAAGGAAGATATCAAGAAGATGAGAAGGGAGATGTGTAGGGAATCTCCAAGGGGGTTCGAATATGAATAAAGCCATATATTTTCACATAATGAGTGTGGTAATTTAACCACACAATCTCATTGAAATTGCATTTTTATGCTCAGATTCACAGCGAGAGAGATGGAGTAAGAATATGCACCAAAGGAGGAGATTTTGAGTGACTATCTTCAGGAGTATGAATCTCAATCTTGGAGATTCAAGGAGCACTTGAAATTCCAAGGGTTTTTCCAACTCAAGGAAGATAGAAGGCCCAACAATCACAATAGAAGAAAAAGTGGTAGATTATTTCTATCAAATTTTGATGGGTCATCTAAATGCACAACCAAGGATTGGATAGAGTAGCTACACTCATACTTGCAGCTACATCAAGTTTTAGAAAAGGAAGCCCTTAGGATAGTAGCATTTCATCTTAAAGGTAAGGCTTATACTTGGTGGTTTTATGAATCTTCTTCATTTAATCATGAAAATATAGCTACTTATGCAGGATTCACTAGGAGATTAGTGAAGAGATTTGATAGAAAACAATTTGAAACATATTTGATTGAGCTAGCCAAACCAAAATGCTCAAAACCTTTGCATGAGTTGGAAAGATCTATTACACCAACTCCACTCCAAATTTCTATTAATGGGGATAGAAACTTGTATGATACCTTGCCAAGGGCAAGATCCCCATTGCAGGAAGATATTTCTTCTCAAAAGAAAGACATGGAGATTCCTCCTTCAAGAGAAGACCAAGATCTAGGGTCTCTCATTGTTGATGAGGTATTCTCAAATATTAATGAGGACGAAGAGCAGAGAGGAAGTAACAACACTGTCACTTCAGGAGGAGAACCATCACTACATGGGGATGGGCATGAAGCTATTGCTTCAATTAGAGGAGCTTTTGCATCTTTTCAAAAGGTTCCCAAGGAGCAGTATGTGATAGTAGTGATGGGCAGTAAGACCTTGATGGAGGGAGGAGAAGAAAAGGTGGATCAACATCAAAGGATGGGGAGAATTCACCCTTGTTTATTTCAAGGGGATTATATATAGAAGAAGGAGACTGGTTTGCGCAGTGGAAGGAGGGAAAAATCCGTCCACTCACCTATACAGTCTACTTCAGACTTTGGTGTCTCATTACATTGGGGCATTCCACCCAGGAGGCCACCAGATCAGGAGATGAGAGACACCTCACCACTCATTGATCCAAGAGGGGTGAGAACCTTAGGAGGATTTGGCACAACGCTGAGAGTACTGGGTAGACTCAAGGAGGAGGGAGACATTCTCCCAATTTCATCACTACCCACTCTCATCAGCTATTCTTTGCTGGGAGAAGATGTTTCTGGGGTGGAGGATGGCACCATCATGGTGCAAGGAGACCACTCCATGGCATTGGAGAACATGAGGATACTTACACATAGGAAGCAATTTTCCCCATTTGGTATAGGAGGGGGGCCACTCATGCATACATTGGCCATACTTAGGAGATTTTGGATGGGTGATAGCTTCCTAGGGAAGACTAGCCTCCAAAAGCTTCAACCTTCACTTGAGCATGAGCAGCTATAGGAGGTGCAGCAGGAACATGTTAGCAGCATATTGGTGCTTGACTTTGGCATAGGAGATGTCAAAGAAGAGGGAAACCACATGACAGGGGCTACATATTATAGATCAGCAGTGCTATCATTAGGGATATTAGATCCTTATTGGAGATTGCAGTTATTGGTGGAATAATCCAAGGATATCTTTACATGCGGGATACTTGATGACCAGTTTCCAGATGGAGGATATACAGTGAGAGATGGGGTCATATTTTATCAAGATAGGATATTCTTGACTAGAGCCTCAAAGCTCAAGGATAAACTACTACATGCAGCCTATGAGATCTTTCTTTCCAATCCCACTGGTTCCATTAGAGCATACCATACTATCTTGGAGAGATTCATGAGGGGAGACTTCAAAGATGAGATGCACTATCATATGAGGAAGTGCATATATTGTTTGGAGGTCGAGGGGAGACAAAGCTCTTGGGAAGAGTTATCATCACCAACTCCTTACTCATTGGGTGTTATAGGGAGCTCATCCAGGAGATACCTCACTAGTTTGAACCGAGTCTATGGTAAGGATTGTATTTCTAAGCATCATGATATATTTAATATATACTTGCATTTTTTTACCACTCATGTGCAGGGCATTCCTTCAAGAGGGGGCACTCTTTCTTATTGGCTTCATGGGCTACTTGGGGCCATAAGTAGTGATGATGTTGGCCACTCCCTAGAAGATTTTGGGGAGATGATGTATTCTTCATGGTGTGCTTCATTGACACCAACCATCATACACCTTCTCCAAGCATGGAAGAATAATGGGGCAGAAAAAAAGTGGTGGGAAAAACACTTGTTATATCATATTCTATGGCGGTTAGGAGAAAATTTGTGTTGGTTGCACTTGAGGGACCATTTCCTTTCCCCAACACTACACATGGCAGCTAGCATAACTTAGATTGTGATACCATTTGTTGATGATGTTCTTATCTTTGTTGGGAACATGATTGGAGGGAAGGAACATTGGTTGGATGTGTCCATGGGGAATGACCTTTCCACACTTTTTATGCTTCATGCTTCAAGGAGAGTATGGGAGATGATATGGCCACTACAGCATATCACTTGTTTATTTATGAGGTGAGCCATATGGTTTTTTGGAGCACTTGGGATATGCCTCTCATGAACATTTGGGGGGGGGGATTTTCTATGAATTACCATGCTGGAAGGTGATTCATTTAATTTGGATGATAGCATGGAGATGGGAGTCTCTCATTGGGAATGAGATACCCTATGCTTATCATCACTCCTACCTTGAAGAGGCCATTGGATAGCAAGAAGGTTTCCATATAGACCTTCCATTTTCTCATGATGAGAGCCATTTGGTTTATACACCAAAGGAAAACTTGCACATTTGGGAGGAACCATTGGGAGACAGAATTATTGTAGAATATCTAAAGCAGTGGTGGAGACGATTTGATGAGGAGGCCACAAAAGGAGGAGGGGAGAATTTTGATCAACCCTTATAGTTGCTTGAGGACAAGCAACATTTTGGAGGGGAGGAGTGTAATATTCCTAAAATTTAGCTTTTAGCTAAATAGAATATTATAGACTGTTTTATCACTAGGTAGGTGAATAAATGGGTAGGGAGGCCCATAAATCTCCTTAGCAACAATAAAAACACTTCAAGTGTGAAAGGAGACCATTTAAGCAGCTGAATTAAGCACCTTCAGTGCGAACAAGGGGATGGAGCATGTTCAATAGGTTAACTTTGACCAAATCAAACAACGTTGTTATGGAGGAGTGCCATTAATGGTGGGACAGTGCAGTTTTGGAGGGATATTGATTGCATGATGGTGGAAACCCTAATGAGTGGGACTCAAGGTGATAAGGCTCACACTATTTATAAGGAAAAGGATGGTAGCCATAGGAGGGTATGTTATTGATTATTGATTTTATGGTCTGCATGACTATTTTGCATTCTTCAACTGTTTAGTTGAGATTATTGTGTTGTTTAGCACCGGGTGTTCCCGAGTGGGAATCCCATCTCTTTCCTTGAGAGGCCTCTTGGATGAGTATTGCACTTCATTTCCACACTCAGGCTTAAGTCCAAGATACAAATTTCTTCATCGGCGTAGTTTCTGTAGAATATTGTGTTCTGTTGCACGATGCAGCAATGGAGAATTATATTGGGTGTCTTCAGAGCTAGTTTTGTAGTGGAGGAAGGTTTCCATCCATTGGAAGGCCTGTAAAGAATTATTTGAGACATCTATCATTATTCCAAGGATTATTTATCCCCTACAGTGCATTTTCAGTCCAGATCTGCGTTATTTTAGGGAGGAGTTGCAAGGGTAGTTGCAGTGGTTGTTTTGGGAGGTGATTTATTTAGTGGAGGAGCCAGTCTTTCATCTAGAAGATCTATTGGAGAAGAGCTGTAGGTTTCTACATCAGCTTAAGCCATATACTCTCATTTCTATTGTTGTAGCATATCTTCAGCCCTATGGTTGCAGCTTATATTGGCACATTGTGTGCATTTTCCAGAAACCCTCTTCGGTTGTCTTGGAAAGTTTATCTAGTGCCCAGATCTGTATGTGTAGTATCTATTGTGGCCTACATCAGTATTTTTATATCATTGTATGATCTCCAGTTGTAGTTATGCTTAGTATGACTGTGCTGTAGCAACCTCTCCAACATTTTTGTGGCAAAAACATCTTACGTTGAGAGTGTTTATGTATTGGAGGCTTGTGTGATCACATTCTATGACTTGTGCCTCATTGTTTTGTACTTATTTGCTACATATATGAGTAATAATATGGCTCCATATTGGTCTCATGGTTTCATGGGTTAAATATTTGTTGTTTATTTCATTTTATGAGCTATATTGTTGTTTTTCCCATTTGGGAATATTACATAGTGATGAATCCAAGGCTTACAAGCTCTATAATCCATCAACTAAGAAATTAATAATCATCAGAGATGTTCAGTTCATAGAAGAAGAAGCATGTGATGGAAGTTTAGAGAAGACAGTGAATGTGAAGACATGTATGTCTCATGAAGAGAAAAAGGAATGGAATGCAGCAATTAATTCCTCAATCGTGACTCCTCCTCCACCTACACAATCTCAATGAATCAGTCAACATGTGACACCACAAACAAATAATAGGACAATGTTCCAAAACTAAGCAAGTGCTTCTCCAATCACACCACAAGGATCCACAAATATATCTACTTCAAGCGCAACACCAAGCACATCTTCTGCAAGCATAAGAGGACACAAATTCAGAAATATAAGTGAAATATATTAGCAATATGAAGCCGATAGTAGTGCTGGTCTAAATTCATTATTTGCATTATTTTGTCTATGTAGATGACCCAATCCATTTTGAAGATGCAATCAAGGAAGAGAAATGGGTTGCGACAATGAATGCAGAGATAGGAGCAATAGAAAAGAATGACACATGGGAGTTAGTGGACGTACCACAAGGTAAAGAAGTCATTGGAGTGAAGTGGGTCTATAAGACCAAAAGCAACATTGAAGGCAAGATAGAAAGGCATAAAGAAAGGCTTGTTGTTAAAGGTTACAAGCAGCATCATGGAAGAGATTATGTGGAAACATTTGCGCCAGTCGCAAGGATGGAGACAATGCGTACAGTGTTGTCAGTTGCAGTGCAACAGAAATGGAAAGTCTATCAAATGGACGTAAAGTCAACATTCTTGAATGGAGCACTGAAAGAGGAGGTGTATGTTGCGCAACCTCATGGCTATGAAATAGTAGGCCAAGAACACAAGGTGTGTAGGTTGTGAAAAGCTCTCTATGGGCTGAAACAAGCACCGCGAGCATGGTATAATATGATAGATACTTATTTTATGGACAATGGGTTCGACAAATGTGATGGTGAACCTACTCTCTACATCAAATAAAGTGACGATAAGTTTCTTATTATCGTTTCATATATAGATGATTTGATTTATACAAGGAGTGATGATTTTATCATCACTTATTTCAAAGCAATCGATAAAAGTGAGTTTGAAATGACTAAATTGGGGTTGTTAAGATATTTTTTGGGCATAGAAGTGAAGCAAACAGAAAATGGAATTTTTATTTCTTAAGCAAGGTATGTAGCAGAAATTTTGGAAAGGTTTAATATGCAGAACAAAAAGCCATCACCAACTCTAACCGTCATGGGGTTAAAGTTGAGCAAGGAAGATTGCAACAACAATATCAATCCGACATTATATAAGAGCATGGTGGGGAGCCTAATGTATTTGACCAAAACTAGGCCTGATATAATGTATGCAGTGAGTTTGGTGTCGAGGTTCATGGAGATACCCAAGGAGACACATTGGCAAGAAGAGAGAATGATTTTAAAGTATGTCAATGGGACAAAGGAGTATGGCATTTTGTACTCTTCAACTAATGATTTTAGGCTGGTTGGTTACACTGACAATGATTGGGCAGGAAGTGTTGATGACAGAAAGAGCACGTCAGGATATGTTTTTCATTTGGGTTCAGGAGCCATTTCATGGGCTTCCAAGAAGCAACTGATAGTATCATTGTCAACAACAGAAGCTGAGTATGTTGCTACAACAACAGGAACGTGTCAAGCAGTTTGGATGAGAAGGATGTCGTGGGATTTATGTCATGAACAATATGGAGCAACCATTATTTTTTATGATAACAGTTCAACAATTGCACTATCAAATAATTCTGTCTTTCACAAAAGGACAAATCATATTGATGCCAAATATCATTTCATAAGAGAATTAGTTAACAGTGGTGAAATTGTGTTGCAATATTGCAGGTCAGAGGAACAATTTGTAGACATATTCACAAAGCCATTGGCACGTGAAAATTTTGTTTATCTCAGAGATTGTCTGGGAATGTTTAATGGCGACAATTGCAATTAAGGGAGAGTGTTGGAGAATTAATCTCAACCACCATGTTAAATTGCACATTTCCATTGATATGTGGGGAAGCGATAAAGGCCTCACCGGGTGGAGTCTAAGCGTTTCTTTCACCACATCTTGTAAATAAATGAGAAAACGCAGACTAGATTCTTTTACCATCTGCCCCATTCCAACTACATGTTCCAACTCATCCTGAAGCTTCTTCATTACAGGCGGGTTTCTCAAAAATTTGGACATTGCCCACTCTATCATTACGGATGAAGTATCGGAGCCAGCAGACAAGATATCCTGCCAATTAAAGACATCCAAATAAAAAAAAATATCATGATTATCATATTTTATGCAAAAACATTGAAATCTTAATGGGTAGAGAATCCATAAATGGTCCTGTGCACCAATAAAAAATATACATAGATGATCGATTTTATATTGTGTCGCGTGATTTGGAACCCTACATTATTATCAGTTGAGGCTTCTAGCAAAACATCCACAAGATCTGGCATGAAATTCGGCTTATTCTTCGAAAAGTGATCCTCTAGTATCTTCTCTAGCAAGTTGTCTTGTGCCTTCTGTATGTTCTTCAATCGACGGTTGAGACCTTGCAGATCCATCCATGCCAAGTATGGTATGTAATATCCTATGTTGAAAGACCCTTCTAACACAAACGTTTCCTTTATCATTGAGTGGATCCCTCTACTATCCATTAATTGTTGGTCAGTATACTTTATACTGATGGCAATCCTGCAGATTATATCAATCCGAAGGGATGACACAGTGTTGCTAATGTTCACAGGCGAAAACCCTTCATGATATGAAATATGAATAGAGTGAATCATAGCAGAGATTTCCTCTTATCTTATGAAGCGAGATGATTCTATTCATCTTGTCAACAACTGTAAGACATCAAGTTTATGCATTTCCTGTAAGGAGCGGCCCTGGATGTCGGAGGAATTATACCGTAGGTACTTAGTGGCGATGGATGCAGGTTTGTTGGCGAAAAACAGATAGTGAGTCTTAGAAGTTTCTTTTTTATAGGTTTATTGCCAGCTCTAGCAAGGGCTTGAGTTTCACATGATGTTAGATAAGGGTATCCTCAAGAGGAGTATGACTCTGGAATTTAATAACACATTTTTACCAAATGCTTTTGGGGAATTTGACCTCCACATATCTTTAATTTGTGACCTTTGTTTTAAGATTAGATCGAGATGCAGGGGCATGGATTGTAAATCTTATTTCTCTTAACATTATTGATTGCACACATAAGTGTAAAGACTCTTGTATGATGTTCCAGTCATATTTCAGTATTTTTGTAGACTCATATCACAATTTTCTCCAAGGCTTGCTCATGAAACACAATGATATTCGGGCCATAGTGCATAAGCAACATAGACTGCAAAAGAGTCAAAATCAATCCAAACACTAGACACATCTAGAAAAATTGTCCCAAGAATCACAGCAGTTGTCAAAACCATAAAATTTATTTTGGATTTTATATAGTGTAGATATCAAATATAGCTGTAATTGAAATACAATATTTCCTAGGAAATCTCCATGAACAGCCAATACCCGACCCAATATCATTTAAGATATGTAATATGTAATGGTTTGGATTCTCAAAACATGGTTACTTTTTCCTCTCATCCATGAAATTGTCTGGATGAACAGACAACCACAAAATTCCTAATTTTTTTTTTTTTTTAACAAAAACGGGTAGAGAGATATATTAATGCTGGCCCAATGCCTCAAAACTGGTTACATATTCATGAATCGAGGCCTGCTGACTCCATGGCCAGTCCATTGCCTCTTTTTCTTTGCACCCCCAAAGATTTTTACAATCTATTTTTCGGACCACCGCCTCAATTTTCCCCCCTTTAAAAATGTAGACAAATTGTTTCAAAAAAATACTGTAATACATAGATCAGTCAATTAAGGTATGGGATCACGACTTTCAACTCCATTGCTGTTGATGACTCCTAGAGGGAGGGTGACCGCTTTATTAGCCTCCGCATCAGCTTCTTTATTATTGTCTCTCTTAATATGGTAGAAGTTTAAGCTCTGAAATGCTTTCAACAGAGTTCTAATTCTTCTGATCAGTCTAGACAGTCTTATATCTGAGGGGTAAGTATTGTCAACCATGATTTTAATGATTGTCTGGGAATGTCCAAACACAGAAGCCACAAGTATGCCAAGCGATTTTAGTTGTTTGAGGCCTTGAAGAAGCGCCAGGGCTTCTGCCTGGATGCTGGTGTTGTAACCCACACCCCAGGCGTATCTGAGAACAATGCCTCCATCAGTGTTTTTGATCACACCCCCGGCTCTGGATCTTCCTGGGTTCCCTTTTGCAGCGCTGTCAAAGGAAAGATTGTTGTGCGCCTTCGTTAAGTAGAAGGACATGAAATCGGATGCGGATAATCTGAGCTGCCAGTCTTGAAGAGGGTTGAGCGGCCTGTCAGCTACAGAGAACTGAAGATCAAGATGCTCGCTCAAAACAGAATCGTGCTCCCTCAAGCCAGCCCCATCAAGATGATCGCCAACGCATTCTTTAAGCAGGGCTTTGATTTTAATCCAAATAATCTTGTGATCGCTCCTCTGATCGCAGAAAATCCTCCGGTTTCTCTCCAACCAGATTTTCCAGCTGATTAATTTGGGGAGGACGCTCCAGGCATACTTGAGATGTGAATTCTGGGGATAGCCTCCGGGATAAGAGCACCACCAGCAAGAGAACAACTCCGGAATGTAATTTGGGAGGGCGACGTCCTGAATCAACGGGCCTAAGGCTTCAGCCCATAAAACCTTCACAAAATTACAGTGGAGCATCAAATGTGCAGCAGATTCGACGCTTTCTTCACACATCGAGCAACGTGAGGGACCAGTAAATCCTCTTTTCCGTAATATGTCCTCAGTTAAGATCCTCTGATGGAATAGGAGCCAACAGAAGTGGTCAATTTTGGGCAGCGATGGATTAAACCAAATTCCTTTCCATGAATTCGGATCTGGAGGGACGTGAGGGATTGAAATGATCTGCCTGTAGCCCTTTGAGACAGTGTAGTGTCCTGGAGATGGTCCCCATCCTTGGACGTCCCTTTTCCTGCTTCTCAATAGAGCCTTACCATTTAGATGATCTAAGAAAGTATCCAGCTCGCTAGACAGATTCAGAGGCACCTCGAAGTTAAGCCAACTGTGCCAAACTCCGTTGTCCCAGATAGAAATATCCCACAGAGTGAAGTAACCAGCTCTATGCATCCATTCTTTCAACAAGTGGAGAGAATGATCCTCCTCCAAGGGTTCACATCCCATTATCCGATCCTCCCATATTCAAATATGCTTGCCATTACCTGGTATACAGTGAGCATATTGGCTGATGAGGGGGGAGGATTTTGCACATAGCTTTTGAATAACCGAGTCGGATTTGGCTATGGGCTGATCCAAGCACCTTGTCCTCTTGCCACGGAAATATTTCTTCCACAAGGCACGCTGCGCCCACCCCGGATTAGGGGCTATAATCCTCCATATCAGCTTTGCTCCCAAAGCAACATTTTGAAGGCTAAGATTCTTAAAATTCAGTCCTCCTTCCAGTTTGGGCATGGAAATTGTGGCCCATCTTATTAAAGGAATTTTCTTAGCATTGTCCTTCCCGCCTTTCCAAAAAAAATTTCTGGTCAGGTCCTCCATTTTCTTTATTATTCCAGCAGGGGCCAACAGAACTGCAAACTGAAAGATGGGGAGGCTATTTAAGACAGCTTTTATAAGCACCGACTTCCTAGCCAGATTTAGCCAATTGAAGCCCCAGGCACGAATCTTGGCTTCAAATTTGTCCAACAGGGGTAACCAATCTCTGCTAGCAGCACTTTTATGGAAAACAGGGAGGCCCAGATATTTGAATGATGACCAAGATGAGGAAGCAATGAAGCCTAAGCAGCTGGAAATGGCATGTAGCGTGGCAGCAGGAGTGTTCCAGCAATATATTTGACACTTACCTTTATGGAGACTACTTCTAGAATTATGACAATATACATCAATCACCTCTTTAAATCTTCTAGCTGAGGGCAATGAGGCAACTCCCAGCAAAAGGGAATCATCTGCGAACAAAGCATGATTTATGTTCTGAACTCCTCTAGCAATGCTCAGGCCTAATAAATCTTGATCCTGAAGTTTTTTGTTCAATAGGAAACTGAGAACAGAGGCTTGGAGGAAAAAGAGGAGGGGGGATAATGGACACCCTTGTCTCAAACCTCGTGAAGCTTTGAAGAAATCAGTGACTCTACCATTCACCAGAGGGGCGATCCAAGGCTCGCTGATACAGGCCTTGATCCAATTTATGAATTTGGAACCAAACCCAAATTTTTGCAACACTTCCAGAAGAAATTTATGTCTCACTCTGTCGAAAGCATTTTCCAGGTCTAGCTTGACTGCCATACCTTTCTCTTTGCGAACCACACTGGATTGGATTGCCTCTTGGACCAAAATGAAGTTATCCACGATCTGTCTTCCCTGGATAAAGCCACCTTGATTCTCAGGGATGATGCCAGGAAGGATGGTTTTTAGTCTTTTGGCAATAACTTTCGTAATCAACTTATAGCCTATATTGCAAAGAGAGATGGGGCGAAATCTGCTGAAGGAGTTGGCGCCTTTTTCCTTGGGGATGAGAGCCAAGAAGGCTGAATTAGTGCTACCCTCGATTTTCTGGCTCCCTTGGGATTTCCGGATCATTCTACACAAATCCTTCTCCACAATGGGCCAGCAGAATTGCAAGAAGCTAGCGGTAAACCCATCGGGTCCCGGAGCCTTATCCGGTTCCATAGAAAATAGGGCACTTTTTATTTCATTGTTTGCAATCTCAGCTTCCAGGAAATAGTTCTGACTGTCGGTTATCATAGAGGGAACTTCATTCACCAAATTCGGATCCAGATCCAAGGCCTCATCATCAGAATATAGATTTTTGAAATGAGTAATGGCAGCCATTTTGATATTATGAATATCTCTATAAGTATTTGTCTCAACTGAAATTTCTGAGATAGAGTTGCGACAGTTTCGAGCCTGAGCTTGCTTGTGGAAGAATGTAGTATTCCTATCTCCTGCCTTGAGCCAGAGGCTGCGTGATTTCAATCTCCAGTGATCTTCCTCGGCCAAGCTAGCCTTAAGGAATAGGTGCTGCAGAGAAGCCTCCTCATCAAGAGTATTTTTGGTGATCTCCACATTTTCCGAAGCCAGTTGGTGTTTCTCCAACCGTTCCTGAATCAATTTCCTTTCCTCTGCCGGATTGGGTAAGGTCCTAACCCAGTCTTTTAAAGTGGATTTTACTCTCCTTAATTTCTCCTCCCATACAAAAAAAGGTGATCCTTTGACAGGGATATTCCAGGTCGCTTTTATCAGAGGCATGAAAGTCTGCTCCTTGACCCAGTGAGAGCAGAATTTAAAAGGAATGGGTCCTTGGTTCGAATGCACAACTAACTCAAGTTTTATAGGGTGATGATCAGAAGTACAACAAGTCAATATATGCATTCGAGACTCTAAACCATGAAGGAAAAAAGAGCTATGGACGAGGAATCTATCTAACCTTACGGCGATATGGCCCGGGCCGATTCTTTTGTTTGTCCAAGTGAACTTCCCGATCCGAGGTTTAACATCAATCAGGTCCCAATCATGTATCAGCTCTTCTACCCATTCCCGCGCTGGGTCTCTTACAATGCAACCACCACATTTTTCTGACGAGGATAAGGTGAGATTGAGGTCACCTGCTATTATAATGTTATCCAAGACTTCGGACTCTGCTAGACTTTTGATAGTTTCCCAACAAATTTTTTTCTCCCCTACGTTAACAGGAGAATAGCCATTTGGGAGTGAAATAGTCAGCTCAGATTCGACATTACGGAGCTTTGTGAAAAACCAGTGAATACTATTAGCTTCTTTGATCTTTATGAATTTATTGGCATCCCAAATAGTGCCTAGACCGCCTGAGGCACCTCGAGCAGAGACAGCTTGACTATCACTATTCTTCCATAGTTTTTTCCCAATCTGGAGAAAGGAAGTTTCCTCCATCTTAGTCTCCTAGATGAGGATTATATCTGGGGATTCAGATCGTTTCAGAATTCTCAAGGCATCCTCTTTAATTCTGCTCCCCAACGCCCTACAGTTCCAGGAGACGATCTTCATCACTTACCTTTTGGATGATGAGCTCCTCTAGAGCTCTGAGACTGATTTCTATTCTTCTTCAGGGTGTTTTCCAGGAGTTTCTCGAGGGTACGTTGGCTTCCCTGAAGTTTTTCCTTGTAAGTCTCTTGCTCTCTTTTTTCCCGAGCAGTTTTTCGGCCTCTTAAAGACCTTCTGGCTGAGGTTTGCGAACTCTCTATTTCGCCTTCTTCTTCTGAATCATCCGAATCATGCCCTTTCTCTGTCTCTTCTATGAGGACCTCTTTTGATCTATCTTCAATGCTATCCACTTGCATTGGTCCGGAGGGGGACTCTATAGGGATTGAGTCATCCTTCTGCTTCTCCGGTTCTTGAGAGCCTTCTATGACAGAGCTTAACTGCACAAATTTATTGCCTTGCTCTTCCATTATTGGTGTCTGATTTCTAGGGGCTGCTTGAGAGCCGTTGCCATTTGTATTTCCAGTGCGAGGAGCTCTGTGAGCGTTTTTAGATCTTTTAACCTGTGTCCATCCTTCCTCCTTACCTTTATCTGCTTCACAATTTTTTGGGCAGCTTCGGGCAAAGTGACCATAAACCTGGCATTTCCGACACTTGAATGGAAGCTGCTCATAATCCAGCTTTTGCAAATGAGTCCAGCTTCCAACCTTGATCTTAATCGCCTCGGGCAATCCAATCTCCAAGTCGACTTCAACACAGATTCTTGCACAGTCGAATTGATCCTTGTTACTTGCTCGATCAATGTACTTACCTAAGATGTTCCCAATATGGCTTAGAGACTCCCCATTCCAGCAATGAACAGGCAGATTTGGCAGCCTAACCCATACGGGCACCGCCGTGGGCACATCGACTGCAGGGTCAAAGTCGGGCGTCCACTTGTTCAGATAAAGCCCCTGAGGGCCCATGAAGTAGGGGTCGTTTCGAAAGATTAGGTACTTATCTTCTTTGTCAGAGAACTCAAACAAGAAGAAGCCCTTACCTAGGAAGTACGAGGTAACTCTCTCTTTGATCAGCGGAGCCCAGTTTCGAGCAACCCAACTTTCCGTCGTTTTGGGGGAGGGCCAAAGGCCCGTGAACTGACCAACCAAGGCCCTCTCTGCCAAGGATAGAGCGACCTTGATCGGGCCTTCGGGAGGGAGAGATATCTCAAGGATATCCTCCATTCTCTTCATAAACTTTGCTGTCTCTGAGCTTTTTTTCTTCGGCAGGGATTCGAGAAGCTTGAGAAAAGCAGCATCTTCCGATGGGGGGGGCGGCGGAGGAGGCTCCATAGCCGCCATGACCACAGAGGCCCGCGAATATAGCCCCACCCCTCATATCATCATTGAAGGGGACGAACAAGAAAGGAGACCCCGACGAAGCCTCGAACAGGGACAGAGTATCAACGCCGCGCAGATAGCAGTGCCTCAAATCACTCCAACACGCAGAGGCGCACTAACAACCGGCCACTCCAGACAAGCCCGGGACCCGTCGGGAACGACATTAGCCCACAAAGTGATTGGAGGCCAGCCGAAAGCAGACCAGGCCGAGCCAGAGGCCACAGAAGGGAGCCGAGCGGCGGCCTAGGTCAGAGCAGCCACGGAGTATCGGAGAGACAAAAAATCACAAAATTCCTAATTTTAAACACTATATATATATATATATTGTAGAGATAAACCAAGATTATTGTATATGTATGAAGCTAAGATTAATGTATACAATAGCATCAAAATTATATTGTTGAGGCTATGCACTGAGGAGACTTAGATGAAAAGAGACCATATAAATATAACTCAAAGATTATAATGTAGATACCATATAAAAGATATGCCAATACAATGAGGCTTTACATAAGAGTGTTAATATTGTCATTATGATTAGATCATTCTAGTAGTAAGATTCCTCCGTCATGTAGAAGTCCACGTATGAGAGATCAAGAGTTGTTCTAAAAAAATTGGCTTAAACAAGTCTTAAGGAAGCTTCATCAATGTTTTCTACAAGACTTAAGCGTTGCTTCATGATATTCTCCAAGATATCATGTCGCTTCAATAATGATGTCTATAAATCTAAAATCCAAGGGTCCTTCATGATTGTTGCAATGCAGACTTCTAGTTGGCTCTACTAGGGGTACAAGATAAGAGGAAATATTTGCTTCCAAGGTCTGCAAAATGATGCTACTTATATGCTTTCAACTCAGTATTGAGCTTCCAAGGTAAACCAGGACTGTGCTTCCAAGATTTCTTCAAGAGTTAAGGTCAGCTATAATCGCATAACAGAGGTCTGGAAGATTGTAATGATTCGCATAGTAATACAGAGAGGTCTGCAAGTCTGTTAGGATTAAAGTGAGCTTCTATAATCCACCTAATGAGACTTGTCTCCACAGTTTTAATTTCAAGCAGTGATGTGAAAGCCACGGGATTCAAGGATGAGACAATGACAAAATTTCGTGGATGAGCAGACAACCACATAAATTCCTTATTTTAAACGAATTTGTCATCTGTTTTGATTGTGTGAAATAACACGTTCACTTTCATGTAGAATATCAGAGTATATACTGTTATTTTTGCTAATTAAGATGTGGAGCATCTTGATGCTTACGTCCAAATCCTCACTAGTGGCATAATAATTAGGTCAATAAAAAAATAGACAGTAGGTAATGATAACAACTCTGTTAAGTGTTCCTCTTAGGTCCATATATCAAATGTTTTCATTGAAGTGTGTGCAACTGAGTAAGATAGTTAGGGATTATTATGATCCATTTTAGTATGTGTACAAGGATATATTAAGTTATTGGTGTTGTTTGTTGCTCAGTAAAGGATAGAACATAAAGACTCTCTAATTTTCCTGTGAAAGCTAGTATTCCCTAAAGCCAAAGGGTGGAGAAGAAATGGGTTGGAATTTCTAGATGGCAGACTCAAGAGTATCTGTTATGAAACCAACTCTAAAAATGGAAGAAAAGAGAGATCAACGCCTTAGAAATAAGCCACTTCGAGGGGTAAACCTCCAATCCATTACATAAATGAACAATTCTTAGATGATACAAATGAAAAACATACTTTCTATATATAGGAGTCCATGGGGCCACAATATAATCCTAGCCGACCTAACAATAATAATGTAAGGGCACAATAATAACAATATGGAGGTTACAGGGGTACAACAATAACAATAAGGGGGCTACACTAACAACAATAAGGGGATACACTAGTATTATAGGGACCTAACAGTGTCATAATAAAATAAGAAAAAACCAGTGAGCTTACCCGAGCCAAAAATCAATAAATTGTGCATCTGTGACGGGAAGAATAGGTACTCCTTCAATGTGACCAGAGCTAATTTGTACAACACAAAAACACTTGGTTGGCCACGACCCACAGCCAAAACGAAAACCTAATGAGCCTGGAATTGGGCTATAGCAGGCCACAGTTAGCGTGGGGAAAAGAAAGTGCCACACACATCCTAGATCTGTCAATTTGGAGTTTTGAGAGAAAGAACGCGAAGGCTCTGAGCTTGGATCTAGTGCTTCGAGGAAAAAAGGTGGACAACCATGTTGGGTGTAGAAAATTTGAATAACTGATATATTATTCACCGAGATTCTCCTGATCACACACTATTTTAGCTTCATGCATAATACATAATTTCTTCTACCATTGATCATCACATGCGGAAATAAAATCAATTGCATGCATACATTAAAACCACAAACAATCACACATATGAACACAATATTTAATGGGAAAGCTTAAAGTTGAAAACCCCAACTATCTGTATATTATATGTCATGGAGATCATGTAACAATCATAGTACAAAACTCCTCACAAGCTCTCAGCACTACCTCAATTGCTACACACTATCAAGCTAGATCTAGCAAAACACATGCTCCAATATTTTGCCACTTGATAGCCAGCCTCTATTGCATAATTAATGCTATGGGATGGCTTCATTAAATAGATAAACCACTTGGCTTGAACTGCGCAATCCTCATGGGCTACTCCACCTATCCGTGTGTTGCAAATAGCAACAATATAGTCACAACTGATAGTTAACTTGCTCTTTCACCTATCTCTGCACTGGTCTCCACTGAAACTGTCCATGCACTGAAGTTAACTGATGCATTCTTTAGTTGATTTATGAGTTTATAATTAGTGAATTAATTAATAATTGATTGACACCACTCTCACTAATTGTATCAATTAGTTAAACTGAATAAAAATAGCTCAACTATGTTTAGATTAGTTAAACTGAATACAACTCCACTAACTTCCTCAATCAACTCCACCAAACTCTGTCACATGAGTTCTAACTGAAGTATCCATGCAATAGCTCCACTTAACCCTCAGGAATAGCGTAATTCATTCTGTCAGCTCCTGTGCCACATCTGTGCACTTAACTGAAGTGCTCCAAGAGAATAAGATAATGTTTAGAGTCTAAATATTATTAAGAGCTAATAATATTCGACATATCTATTTTTAGACTAGTAAGATAAAAATAGATTCTGCCCAGTATGTATAAAAATATAAGTCCATCTATTTTTTCCGACTTGACCAACCATCCAAAAATAGCATCCTGCAACTCATAGAACATGGTCCATATGTCTAAAAATAGACATAGTCTAAAAATAGACTTTGCGCCAAAAATACCCTGCGGGCCCACTTAGTGAAGGCGACTCCTTTCCACTAAGCTCATCATCTTGTTGCAATCTCAACACTCCTTCTCAACAAGATATGGATTATCTGCAACCCCTATCCTGCCTCTATGGTATTGGAATTTTCTCTTGGTGAGTGCCTTCGTCAAGATATCAGCATCCTGATCCTTCGTAGGAATGTATGAAAGTAACATGATCTTCTGCTGCACACAATCTTTGATATGATGATACCGGATGTCAATGTGTTTAGATCTATCATGAAATACTAGATTAACTAAGAGTTTGATGCAACTCTGATTATCACAATAAATCACAGTAGGCTCTAAGTGTGAACCGAACAACCCGACCAGGATCTTCCTCATCCATATAGCCTTGCATGTAGCCAAACTCGCTGCCATATAATCGGCCTCTGCTGAACTGAGTGCCATTCTAGAATCCAACTATAACGTACCAGCTTGATTGTCGGCAGAATACTAAAATCCCTCCGGATGTGCTCTTTTTACGTAGTTGGGCTCCCTGTTAATCTGCTGTCTGACGAAGCCACACGGCTCTGTTCGGCTTGTACGTACCACAATCCATGTCTTGATGTTCCTGCGACATATCTCAATACATCTTTCACGGCTTCCAAAAGAGCTTGGTTGTCTTGAACATAGCTTTGTGACTGATTGCTTCTTTCATATCGAATTCGTGTATTGACCCGGATACATAAGCGACCCTGGCCCCGTCGATCGCGGTGGCATCCACTACCTCGGCGAGTAGCATCCTCCTTCCTCCAACCACCGGGAAAGGAGTATCAACGGAGCTTGCGGCCATGCATGTTGAACTTCTCCGGTATCTCACGGGCATACTCTTACACGAAACAAGCAGGTCCATCCTTGCCGCTAGGTACCAATCCCAGGAAATAATGAAGGATGCCCAAGTCCTTCATCTCAAATTCTCGTGCAAGATCCTCCTTGCATGAAAGTATCAACTGCTCATCGCCAGTCAAAATCAGATCATCTACATACAGTACGATGATCAACAGCTTCCCCTCCACCACAATCTGGTACAGGTTTGGATCCGCCTCACTGTTGGAGAATCCAAGCCCGGTGAAGTAGCTGTCTATCCGAGTGTACCAAGCACGAGGTGCTTGCTTCAGCCCATACAGTGCTCTCTTGAGCACCGCACACATGCGATTGTTGTTGAAGATCTCAAAACCTTCGGTACTCTATGTACATCCTCCTCAATGACTACGGTGAGGAAGCAAAGGAAATATACATCCATACGATGAATGTGCCACCCCATACGCCTTTGAGAGAGCTAGGATCGTCCGTCGCGGAAGAATACGTTGCGACGAGTGCAAGGTCTCCTCGATCCCCTCTATCTGTGAAAAGCCTCAGGCAAAAAATCTTGCCTTGTACTTCTCCACACTCCCGTCAGCTGCCTGCTTCACTTTGTAGATCCATCTCGAACCCACCACTGATTTCCCCTCCGGCCTTGGGACAATCTCCCATGCACTGTTTCTGATAATCAAATCATACTCTTCCACCATGGCATCTACCCATGCGGGGTCCTCCACAACTTCCTCAAAAGAGGATGGCTCTGTCACGATACACTTGCTCACAAGAGCCATGTATCCAGTATATCGGTCACGTGACTGTCTCTGTTTGCGCTGTGATGTAAGTGCTCCTACAACCTTGTCTGCATCTTGAGCCAGTCACTCAGCTTCTGTAGTGCGCTTCCACTCTTTGATGGTTGGCACTGCTTGAGTGGTCTCTTCCACTCCATGAACCTCCTCTTGTGGCTGATCCACATCCTAAGGCTCATCCTTAGGAACTAATAGCTCCTCATCTGAATGCAAGTGTGGCTCCCTCTCAAGCGAAAAATTCGTGGCTTTCTCCTCTTGAAATTTGATATCCCGTCGCACAACAGTCTTGCGACTGTCTGGCAAATACACACGATAGTTGTGGGGCATATTAGTGTACCCCACAAATATCCCAACCTCTGCAGTCGGCTCCAGCTTCTTCCTGGAATCCTTCCTCACATGAATGTAAACAGGTGAACCAAAAATCCTCAAATGGGAAATATCAGGCCTCTTACCAGTAAATGCCTCCTCGGGTGTACTCATGCCAAGTATCCTGTGAGGAAAACGGTTACACATATGCGTGTGCATGCCTACGCCCACAAGTGTATGGACGGGCACGATCATGCGGCTTATGGCAGGTACAGCACCCACGTCCGTTCTGTTCTTAAAGCTCAGCAACCCCGTTCTGTTGTGGGTTATGAGGTGCTATGAGCTCTCTTCGAATTCCTTCTGCACTACAAAAGTCCTTGAATTCGCCAGAGATGAATTCACCACCATTGTCGCTCCTAAGAGCCTTCACCTGCTTCCCTGATTCTTTCTCAACCAGTGCCTTGAACTCACAGAACTTTGAGTGTGTCTCGCTCTTCTTTTGCATGAAGAATATCTAGCAATTATGAGAAAAATCATCAAAAAATATCACATAATTCCACAGTAACAACATCGAAGGTGCGAAAGGTCACACACGTACGTGAATTCTCTCGGAATAGGCGTGGTGCGACTATCCCTTCTCGTGAAAGGTGGCTTTCACAAATTTTCCCAAGGTACACCCCTTGCACTGATCTGACTGCGCAAGAGTGCCTTTAGGAAGCTCAGTAGAAATCTGCTGCAGTATCTTCAAAGCTCCATGGTGAAGGTGGCCCAATCTCCGGTGCCACAACTCGCCATCATCCTAGCTCACCACTCCTTCTGCCTTGCCTGCCATTGCTGCACAGCCATCTACCTAGAATTGATAAAGGTTCTTAACTCAAACCCCTATCCTCCGGGTCTCACCATTTGCCTTACTGTGCAGGAAAGTCTTTCCCTCGCTAAAGACAACATCATATCCCTTGTCTTCTACCATCGCCATAGAGATAAGATTCTTCTTCAATCCTGGAACATGCATCACTTCCTTCAATCTGAAGGGTTTACCAGACTCCCTCTCAAAGGAAATGGTACCGATACCGGTCACACTATATCTACCATCATCGCCCATCTCGATGTGCACTCCAAGATCTTTCTCATCTAGATCAGTAAACAAATCTTGATCTCCTGTCATGTGAAAAGATGCACCACTGTCCAGAAACCACACCGAACCCATCACACTTGAGACCAAGCATGCGATCAGCGAAAAATCCAGCTCAAACTATGAGGCTAAGGCCTCTCCAACAGCAGATCCAGCAGCCTACTTATTTTTCTTCTTCTGTGGACATTTTGTGGCATAATGCTCGTGTTGGTGACAGTGAAAGAACTTCACCTTAGACATGTCCTGCTTCTTTTCTTTCGCACTGGATTGAGAAGCTTTCTTGCTCTTCCCCTTCTTTGCTTTGGAAACCAAAGCACAATTCTCTTCATCAGAGTTATTTGATGACGATCCATCCTTGGTACTCCGCCTTATCTCTTCTTGCACAAGATCCAACCAAAGTCGCTCCCATCCTGGCAATTTCTCCCGACAATTGACAGAGTCCTGATAGGGGTGCCAACTCTTCGGAAGCCCAAGGAGAGCCAAGCTCACCAAGTCCTCATCGTCTACAGTCACCCCCACACTTCCCAGCTCATCCCTGCATTGGATGAACTTCGTGAGGTACTTGGGCATACTGTCGCCTTTCTCCATCTTTATGTTACGAGTCTCCTTGAAAGCCAACTTCCTCACAGTCGCTCTTGCTTTCAGAATAAATACGCGAGAGCTTTCCACATCAAGAAATGGAGAAAACACCATGAAGGCTGGACACTATGTGATCCTTCACGCCCTCCAACAGAATCCTCCGACACTTTGCTGTCTTCTTTTGCCATGCGTCAAGTACGACAGCATCAATAGAAGTAGGCTTTGGGACTTCGACATCTATGAACTCCTTCAACCCATTGTCATCTAGCACCGCCTCCATCCTGTCCTTCCATGCAATATAATTCGAGCTGCCCTCAAGGGCATACTCCAATTGCAATCCGTTGAAAGACATCTCAACTTCGACACCAAGAAAACACTGCTGCAAATTCGAATTCCACCAGCACAAAACTCAACCGCTTCAATGTTTTGCAATTGCTCCAATGATCAATATCGCTCTGATACCATGTAGAAATTTTGAATAACTGAGATATTATTCACCGAGATTCTTCTGATCACACACTATTTTAGCTTCATGCATAATACAGAATCTCTTCTACCATTGATCATCACATGCGGAAATAAAATCAATTGCATGCATACATTAAAACCACAAACAATCACACATATGAACCATGATAAACTGACGGAAAGCAAAATTTGGCTTAATTGTCTGTATATTGTCATCTCATGGAGATCAAGAAAAAATCATAGTCTGGCTCTGTTAAAAGAAGATTGCCACCCTCAATTGCTACACTACTCCGACTAGATCTAGAAAAACACATGCTCCAATCCTTAGCCACTTGATAGCCAACCTCTATTGCGTTTTCAATGCTATGGGATGGCTTCATTAAATAGATAAACCACATGGCTTGTACTGCGCAATCCTCATGGGCTTCTCCACCTATCTGTGTGTTGCAAATAGCAACTGTATAGTCACAACTGATAGTTAACCTGCTCTTTCACCTATTTCTGCACTGGTCTCCATTGAAACTGTCCATGCACTGAAGTTAACTGATGCATTATTTAGTTGATTTATGAATTTATAATTAGTGAATTAATTAATAATTAATTCACACCACTCTCACTAATTGTATCAATTAGTTAAACTGAATCCAAATAGCTCAACTATGTTTAGATTAGATTCTCGCCCAGATACAACTCCACTAACTACCATTCAGCTCCACCAAACTATCACATACAGTTCCTGGCCCCAGGCAGCAACTGTCTGTGTCCATAACCCTCGGGAATAGCGTAATTTTATTACACACATCGGCCTCTTGTGCCACATCACAGCCATGAATGGAAGTGCTCCAAGAGAATAGTGTCACAGGAGGTCTAAATATTATTGAGAATAATATTCGACATATCTATTTTTATTTGTGATGTTAAAAATAGATTCATAATATGTCTAAAAATAGAAGTCCATCTATTTTTTCCGATTTGACCAACCATCCACAAATAGCATCCTGCAACTCATAGAACATGATCCATATGTCTAAAAATAGACATAGTCTAAAAATAGACTTCGCGCCAAAAATACCCCGTGGGCCCACTTAGTGAAGGCGATTCCTTTCCACTAAACTTATCATCTTGTTGCAATCTCAACATCGGGCACACGCCATATTGGAGTTTGAATCATGCTGAAAAATGCAGTTTGAGTGCCACTAAAATGCGTCGTGGAAGTGGCAAGCCTTAACAGAGAACGATGACAGAGGGAGAAGAAGATAGAATGGAGACGAAGATGGAATAGAAATGGAAACGGCCATCAAAGAAAGGGGTCAACGCGCTGAGAAAGGATTAAAAAAAATAAAAAACAATGCGAGGAAATCCAATTTATAACATCCATAGACTACGTCGTTTTATATTAAAAAATTTAATACAGAAATAAATTAACTCTTATAATGAGGTTTTAAATTTTATGAATAGTTGAGTTAACTAAATTGATGTCTCAACTTTGCTAAATCATAAATTAAATTATTGGTATTTGCCACTCATATATTATATCCTTTATGAAATGGATATAACGATAATAAAAATTGTAATTCTGAACTTTATCCACATTTTCCAATTCACCATCATTTAAAATAATAATAAACATGTTGAGTAGACATCGGAAACATTGTTTCCTCTGCATATGAATAAGCCACATATTGATTCACCCACCTTTCATGTTTTCTCTACATATGGATGCACGAAAATGTGGATTCACCCATCTTAAAAGGGATGAAGAAATTAAAGTGCCATTTTAGACATCTCAGACAAACGCCATAGAAAAAGGACCACATGTTTGTATCTACAGGTTCTCCGCCTCACTTGAGGATATTGCAGAACTCAATAAAGAAGTCAATACAAATATCTTTTACGAACTACGGTATTGAAAATCGAGGAGTTAGAACAGCCCAGAGTTCATGGGCCCTCGATATATTAAAGGCCATTATTCTTTTTTGCTCATCGAGAGGCCTCCAGTTGAAACGGTGCGAGAGCTGCGCCACGGCGAACTCTACAACAAGCGTTCCCAATTGCTGTCCGGGGCATCCTCTCCTGCCCACTCCAAATGGAATCCAATCAAAGTTTTGCACTCTTGCATCTAGGAACCCTGCCTCCATGAATCTCTCTGGCTTGAAACTTTTAGCATCTTCCCAAGATTCTGGGTTCCTTCCGATTGCCCATAAGTTCACAAGAAGGCGAGTTCCCGGAGGAATTTCATAGCCCAACACGGTGCAATCCTCCACAGATACATGGGGAAGGGAAAGCGGAGCAGGTGGGTGGAGTCTAAGTGTTTCTTTCACCACAGCTTGTAAATAAACGAGAGAGGGCAGATCAGATTCGTGTACCATACGCCCCATTCCAACTACGCGTTTGATCTGACCTCGTCCTGAATTTGTAATAGAGATAGACACAGAACCAGGCAATAATGTGTGATCTCTTACCTAACAGTCATGGAGGAGTTCGAAGGCAAATCCGAGAGGCCCACGTAGAGCCCGAATAATGTGTTAATGTCTGAGTTTTTTAAAAACTACTCTGATTGTCGCATCCTTGCACATCCCTTGCAAAATGTGGGTTTTTAAAATTACTCTGATTGTCCCATCCCTTGCTGGTGGGCTCTCAATTTATGGGAAAAAACAAAAAAAATGACGTTCGACATGGAACTTTCTCCATCAATGGGCAGGCACCCATGTCAATTTGATGGATAGCGTATAGTCTACCCCTCTATAGCATCTTACTCCATTAATGTGAATATGACGATGGATGGCATGTCTTGTACTTTTATGAGAACATTATCTTGATCAACAAGTTGGGGATGGAAAATAAAACTAATATGGATATCTAAATTAAATGCTGGTGGACCTATGATATTATCAAAATATTTATTTAAAAACTAAAAATATTAGTTAAATTATTTTTATTTTAAATTATTATTAATAATAATTATAAAATAATAAATGTATATAAGTTTAAAAAGATGTATAACAATTTTGTTTATATAATGTATTAATTTTGAAAGAATATATAAAGTAGATTTAAACCATTATCACTATAATTTTTAGGTGTTTAAGTATAGTTCTTAGATATCTAAGTTATAAATAATTTGTAATATAACATATTTTTCAATCAAATTGGAAAATTTTTATTACAATTTTCAATTATAAATATATTTCATTAAATTTGGAATTATGCAATGCATCTAGACTTTTAGAATTTTAACTAGATTAAATTTGAAAATTAGTTAGTTGACTACTTTGAATGTATGTTTTCACAATGTCGACGATAAAATTATCACGAGTTCTTGCTTTAATAATACGTAGAAGTTATGGATTAAAAAAAAAATTAGACCATTTAAAACACATTATCAATTAATTCTAAAGTATTTTTTTTTGTAAAATTTGTATCATTACTCTCCCAAATCAAGGTGGCAATCAAGATGATGCTAACCTCTGGAAATGGAATTTGGCGGCGCACGTAGCTATTCTTTCATTGTGCCTCGAGAAGGGAGATATCGGTGGTGTTTATTGTCAAGTCCAACCCCCTCATGCATTTAAATTGCATTAAGTGCTGATCTTCTCCACTTGCTGATTTGTATGAGATATTAATGTTAAAGTGCTTAAGGGTGTATAAATTGCAAGTGTAAAAATTGAGTTTTATGATCCTTTATGTTAAATTCTTAAACACATTAAGCATGAATTTAAACTCTGGAAATGAAGAAAACAATAGACAAATACACCATAAAATTAACCACAACATAGCAAGTGATGAAGGAGTTCACCCCTCTTGGGCTATGTCTCATTGATCTTGCTTTTAATGGCTTGGCCCTATATCATTATGCTCAAAATGGTGATTACATACATTTACAGTACTCAAATGGCTTCCAAACCTATTCCATTAGTTTCAGAGCTATCAAATATGCATGTCTAGCCTATTTTTTCTCCCAAATTGGTAAAAAAATGAAGAAGTTATGAGCTTCCCTAGATTTGCTGTTAATCACTCTACAAATTCCTGAAATTCTGGAACTGTCCTACCAATTTACCCTAATTTCAGCTAATCGAGCACCATTTTGTGGAATTCTGGGTGAAATTGTTGGAGAGTTAAAATGCCCAATAATGCGATAAATCTAAATTTAAAACCATATAAAACATGGTTAATTTTTTTTTTTCAATTAATAAAGTCTGCCAGGCTCTGCCTTTGCCACCCCTCTGGTTCCTGGCCATGGGTCATATGTAATGTTCTTTGGGGGGCCGGGGCTAAGCCTTGACCCCTTAACCCCCATACTCCACCGACATAATGTTTATATATGGTTTGGTATGTTTTATAAACAAGGACCACGATACCCGAATGGTGAGGGCATTGCGCTGTTTGAAGTGAGGTTCGATGTTTGAATCCCATGCAGTGTAGTTTGGAATACCAATCAAATTTTGGTGGCCCTTGTGCTGCCCCGTGGATGCCTCCGATTGGGCCATGTGGCAGTGTGTAGTTGGCCACCAACCACCCAATCAAATTCACCCACAACAAAACAATTTAGGGCCTGCCACGTGTCAGGTTGTGGTAGGCCCAAGAAAAAATAATTTTGACCAACCAGAAGAGGCCACATGGCATCCTGTCACTAGCCAAAAATTTTGCCCAGTCAGCTATTTTTTTATTTAAAAGTTGCTTGTTTGGGAAAACAAACAAAACTCGTTTCTGGGAGCATATAGTGTCGGTCTTCTGTGAAACTAATTGCACTGAATTCAAAATGACGAGATCTATGCAGTTGTTCAGGTTCCACACCATTTTGACAACTTTCATTTTTTAGCATATTTTTTAGCACTTAATCACTCCTTCCTACTGGAAGCTTTTGGACCCCAAAAAATCTTTTATTATTTAAATTTTGGATGAGGGTACAACCCTCTCACCCTTCCAGTCTCAATCCACTAGAATTTTCCTAAATTTAAAAAATTGAGCTTTTCATGAAAACTAATATTTTCTCTTGATTCTAGAGACCCCGTCTTGCTATTGTAGATACCATCTTGCTGCAATTTCTCATCATTTACAGAACAAAAAATTGTCCTTGAAGAACACACATGTTCCCTCCTCGGTCTTCAATCAAAGAGAACTTGAAAAACTTGAAATTCTTCTCACCTCGAACACTGTCAACATGACGATGTTTAGCATGTCTCACCTTGTGCTTAGCTTGCCTCTTGACCAAATGTGATTGCCATCTCCATGCAACATCCCATTCCAAAGAAAATACATTGTGAAACCCACAAGAGGAAATTTTGAACCCAATGCCCTCTTTGTCAAATTTCTTTGGCGCTTCCTCTTTGATCTTTACACTCTCTTGCACCATCATCTTGTTCACATCACTTCTCAACAATGATACCTGTTGCTGCAATTTTACCACACCTTATTTATCTCTTTGAAAGGCAACATGTTATACTCCTAAAACATATTATCACAACCATTAGCAACCTCAATGAAATAAAAGTTTCTATTTGATGCATCACCTTGAAGGGCCTGTTCACAACATCTTGACGCTTGAACATTAACAAAACAAAATTTTGACTAGAATTCACAATTCTCTTCATTTGTCTAGCATGTATAAGAGACAAACTCATCTTATTACTATGCACTCTAACAATGTATTGAATCCCATTATTGAACAAGTGATATTTATTCTCATGGCGATGAAATATTTCTGTCCTATCATAAATATATGGACTACCCAAAAAATACTAGAAATATCAAGCGGAACAACATCGTGTTCAACTTCATCAAGAAAGTTTGCAGTGATCTCAAATCTAAGTATGATTTTCCTCCTCACCTACAAGTTTGCATTCTTACATATCCAACCTAAAGGATAAGGTCATGGATGAGGAATGGTTTCTGAATTCAATTTCTTTACTAAGTCTTCTAGAATAATATTTTCTTGTGAACCACTATCAAATATGGTGTCATTCTTGGTATGCCTTGAAATAACTCTAACATGGAAAAGTTCAATTCTTCTTTCATCATATTGAGTACTATTGAGACAACTTGAAGAATTATTACTTTCAATGTACTTACCTTTCAAACCCATTTTAGTGATATTTGTTTCATCTCTGGAATCATAACCTAAATCATGAGTTATTGTTGTAGTTGTCTTCTCCTTCTCCTTGTTTTTAAGCTTGTTGGGTCTCATCTCTGGATGAAGTTTCCAACAATGATCTTCATCATGCCCATCTTTGGAGCAATGTTTGCATGTGAGTTTTTATTTCTCCATCTTTATGGAAGCATTCTTATTACCTTTACCCTTGAACTTACCATTTCCTTTCTCTTCAGACTCAAAGATATCCTCACTTGTCTCCTCTGAAATATGTTTCCCTCTTGCCTCTAGATGTGTGGCCTGTACACATACCTCATCTAAATTTGAAGGCTTAAACATGAGAATAATATGTCTTAGGTAACTATTAAAACCTCCAATGTACTTTAGAAAAGTTTCTTGAGATGTCAAATCTACACCACTACTCCTAAACTCTTGAGTATATATTTTCACACGTTTTCCTTTACCTTGCATAGATTTTTTCTTGTCCATTATAGCTTTTTGCATGTATGTTAATGGATAAAATTGTCTTCTCAAGGCAGGAACAAAATCATTCCAAGAGGTTAAGACCTTACCATGTTTCTTCATGTCCTCTTGTGTTTTGGATTCCCACCAAATAAGCGCTGCACTTTCCAATCTCAATGAAGCAAGCTGAATCTTTTTTATCATCCTTGATCCTTTGTATCCTGCAATACACTTCAAGCTGGCATACCCAATTGTCTAATATTTCATAATATACCTCTCCATCATACATAGGAACATAAATCTTCATGTCAAGCTTCAAAAATGGAGTTTTACCATGACCTTTGGAGAATTTGGAGGTGTTTGTGAAGGGCTTGTTGTGGAAGAAGATGATGGTGAAGATGGTGATGAGGATGGTGGTGAGAAGAATGGTGTTGTCAAAGGTGGTTTGTCACCATTCCCATTACCTTTTGGAGGCTTGTCTCCATCTCCTTCTCCTCATTTTTAATAATTATCTCCCTTTGGAATATTGGAGCTCTCACCTTGCATCCTTGTGATTCTTTCCTCATAGATAACATTCACCATTATTGTCATATCAAAGAATGCTTTCCTGAAGGATTTTTCATCTCTGACATATTTTCATGCTCTCCCTCATGTTACATACTTGCTTAAGCTTCAACTGCAATTTGAGGAATAATTTGTGGTGGAGATTGTGGCTAACTTTCTCTCCTTGTCCTTGACCTAACTTGACGACTTGCAACCACAAAATTTCCTTCACCTCTCTTGAGCTTCAACCTTGTAAGCATCACATACACTTGAAAAAAATTAAATCCTCACAACAATAAGAAAACCAAAGCTCTGATACCAAACTTGATCTGTATGAATCTTAATGTAAAAGTGCTTGAGGGTGTATAAATTGCAAGTGTAAAAATTGAGTTTTATAAGCCTTTATGTTAAATTATTAAACACATAAAGCATGAATTTAAACTCTGAAAATGCAGACAACAACAGAAAAATACACCATAAAAATAAGCACAGCACAGCAAGTGATGAAGGATTTCATCCCTCCTAAGCTACGTCTCATTGGTCCAACTTACAATGACTTGGATCTATATCATTATGCTTAAAATTGTGATTAAATACATTTACAATGCTCAAATTTCTTCCAAACCTATTCCATTAGCTTCAGAGCTCTAAAAAATGTTTGTTTAGCCTCTTTGTGAGCCTCCCAAATTGGTCAAAAAATATAGAAGTTATGAGCCTCCCTAGATTTGTTTCTAGTTGCTCTACAAATTCCCGAAATTCTGTAACCGTCCTACAAATTCACCTCGATTTCAGCGAACCGAGTGCCATTTTTGTGGAATTCTAGGCGAAATTGTTGGACATTTAAAATTCCCAATAACGCCATAAATATGAATTGAAAACCATATAAAATGTGATTAACTATTTTTTTTTAATTAATAAAGTTTGGCAGGATCTACGTCTGTCGTGCTTGTGGTTCTTGGCCATGGGTCATATGCAGTGTTGATCATGGGGTTGGGGCCAAGCCCTAGCCCCTTACCCTGATACTCCACCAACATAGCGTTTATATATGGTTTTGGTCTGTTGTATAAACAAGGACCATGGTAGCCCAACTAGTGAGGGCGTTGTGTTGTTTGGAGTGAGGTTCGGTGTTCGAATCCCATGCGGTGCACTTTGGCATACCAAACAAATTTTGGTGGCCCTTGTGCTGCCATGTGGCAGCCTCCAATTGGGCCACATGACATTATTTGTTGGCCACCAACCACTCAATCAAATTTTCCCACAACATAAACATCCAGGGCTGCCACGTGTTAAGTTGTGGTAGGCCCAAAAAAAATTGACTTTTGAACAACTATAAGAGGCCACATGGTAGCTTGCCACTAGCCCAAATTTTTTCCCAATCAGCTGTCATTTTTTAAAATATTTCCTGTTTGGGAAAACAAACATAACTCGTTTCCTGGAGCATACCATGCTGGTTTTCCGCAAAACGAGTTGCGTGAGATTCAGAATGACGCGATCTACTCAGTCATTCAGGTTCCACACAATTCCTTTAACTTTAATTTCAAGCATATTTTTGTGCACCTGATCACTTGCCCTCCATGGATACTATCTACCATTAAAAAAATGGATGCTCTCTACTTGTAATGATGAGTTATTGATTTAATTGAACATAGAAGAAGTTATGGACTAAAAATCGAAGTAGACCATTTAGAACACATTATCTATTAATTATAATTTTCTTTTGTAAAATTTGTATCTTTACTCCCCTGAATCTGGGTGGCAATCAAGACGATATTGACATCTAGAAATGGAATTTGGCGATGCACAAAACTTGTCATTCATTGTACCTCAAGAAGGAGAGATGGGGTTCCCAGATGCGGGTGGTTTCTGAGGTGATAGGTAAGGCAGTGGTATGAAAGCTTGGCGCGTGGTTTATCTCCACCGCCATCCTTCCTCGCCTTCAGTGAGATTTTAATACTACTGAACAACATTCATTTGTTGCGTTAATGCGGCCCTCTTCTCCAAGCTCTCCCGATCCTTCAACTGCCATGGCGCCCTCTCTGAACTTTCATTGTGCTCCTCCTCTGCGTGCTAATTGCTCTCTGGCGGATGCGGAGCCCTGCTCACGCACCAGTACAGGGAAGCGTTGCTTTTTGAATGGTTGTTTTGATCTTAGTCCTGGGATTCACATCACCCATAGTCCCTATTGCAATTTCAGTCGCTGGTCTTCTGCTTCTTTCCGGTCTCCCCAGCAAGCTCACTCCAGGCTCTTATTTGCTGATCCCTCAGCCCTCACTGCTCTTCAAAGCATGCCGTATTTGCACCAAAGAATGTGCAGTCGGAGAGGCTCCTCTCGAGGGCACGTAATTCGCTTGCCCTCTCCCACTCCCTCTTCTTCCTCGTCCGACACCTTTGACTTTGGCCTTGTTTGCTCACCAGCTTCCAGGTGGGGTCATGGGCGGGGTCGTGGTCAGTCTACTCCTCTGGCATTCTTCCGCCTCTCCTCCAGAGCCCAAACTCATTCAACCTGCCTTCATTATCCCTGCACTCTTAATAATCATACTTTCCTCGCCTCTGTCACTATCAAGCTTTGTGAATTCTCTTCTGGTCTCGTTATGGAAACACATGATGTAGTCCTGGAGCCTAGAGCGGACATTACTTCCGGCTCCCCTCAGATAGATATCAGGCAACGTAATCCGGGTGGCCATGACACGCAGAAAGCGAGCCAACATGCAGGTCCCAGTGGTCTTCCTGTGGGTGGCTATTCATGCATGAACAAACCTCCTCCAGATGATGCAGATCCTTACCAATACGCGTGTCCAATCATCGAGGAAATGCCTTCACCTTCCAATGATGTCTGATCAGGTTTGCGCCCTTTAGTTTTTGATTACAGGCAGCAAGGAGGTGTACAATGCCCTCCTCTCTTACAGTCAATTGCTAATCTGTCTTTCTCCAGCTCAGAAGATTTATTTTTCGTCTAAATTCCCGATTCCCCTAAGTGGGCGGCATTCCACTTGTTTTGTTCATGATAATAGACATATGCTTCAGTTCAACACAGAGTCCATTTTTGGTTTAGTTTTGGGCAAAGTCTGTATAAGCCCTATCAAGAGTTTTGTGTCAGGTATTCATGAGTCCCTCTGGAAAGTTCATGTCTTGGTACAGGTGTTCATGAGTCAGACAAGGTCTTGGTTTCACACAATTTTTGTGGTCAGTATCTAGACTGTTTTCCTGTCAATATGCAGCATTGTAATGTGCGATCACCTCTTAAAATGGCCTTGCTCTTTTGAGGCTCCTGCCTCTTTGTAATTTACTCTTGTATCAATATAGAAGTAGTCAGATTCAGAAAAAAGAAGAAGGAGAGATGGGGTGGTATCTACTATCAAGTCCATCCAATTCAAAAATGCAAAGCACATTAAGCGTTGTAATTCTCCACTTTCCCTCCGCATCTACAATCTACCATTAAAACGATGGCATCTCTCACCTTGCAATTCAATTTTGGCTTTCGATAAAGGGTGGTATGTCAATTGTCTCAGACCCATTGCTTTTGAGAGAGGGTGGCCTTACATCCATGATTCGAGAGCAAGGAAGGCCCAACACAGGAGTGTGTGGGTGAGGCCAAGCTCCTCAACCTTCCTCGCATGGACATGGAAATGAACACTTTGATAATGGAATTCCTCACCGCTTTTGAAGAATGGTGGCTAATGATGAAGGTCGTGAGTTTCGAACCTTAGGAGACCACCTTTGGGCCTTGCACAATGTGTTCGGTCATCATTACAGATATCAACATGAAATTAATAAGTAGATCGAGGGTCATGTGTTTGATTTGGAATATCACCTCCATAATTCTAAGTCAACATACAATCAAATTGTTGGTCTGGTAGGTGTGGAAATTTATGGGTCTGATTCCCCATCGATGGATACAGTCAATGATTTCTCCTACTCTATAGAACTCGTAGGCACTCTTCATGTAAGGTCATGCAATCCTTTCCTTGTCACCACCTACCTCACAACAACTCGATGTCGAACCCAGTGGGCGTGGGTGCTTCCAATGACTTGGGAAGAGGAACTAATTTCTAAGCCAATGCACTTGTCACCCACATCAGTGACTCCAACCAATGATCAAATAAGTTGCATTCTTCCTCCGGTTTCCTAGTGTCTTTCGAGCTTACTCTACTCGATGACACAGAGTTCTACAAGACATGCCTAGTAGTTGAGGAGAATCCACTTGAGCATCATGCGAGATAGCTCGAACTTTAAAGGTACTATGTATGTTCATTACTCATTTCTTATCACTTGTCATTGTTTCCAACTTCTCTCAATGGAAAGGCCACCTTTCCTCTACCCACGGTTTCTCTGTTTAGCAACCAACCTCTCATGGTGGCATTATGAATTTATCATGTTTTGGTGCATTTTGGAGAATTGTAAATGTTCATAAGTTTTCTGGTTTCTCCGCTGATGTCTCCTACTGCAAAATGGATTAATCTACCTCGAAGAACGGATCAGAGGAGAATGCCTCATCTATGGCATTTATCAGCGATTATGAACCTTTGGTCATTTATGATAAATATCTTTTTTTTCTCTTTTGTATCTTCAACTAGTTACAATTATTTTTAGTGAACCATCAATTTTTTATGTGGTTCAAAGCAGTAAAAAAACGTCTGTATCCTTATTTTTTGAACTGGGAAAATATCATATTATGATGGAATCATCTATGCCCTATATGTATTAATGACCAGTTAGTCTTTATTGAGAGTTTTCTTTGTGGATATCATTTTAGTTTTGAGTCATGAAACT
Source organism: Pinus albicaulis (assembly GCA_034641835.2). Taxonomy (NCBI): domain Eukaryota; kingdom Viridiplantae; phylum Streptophyta; class Pinopsida; order Pinales; family Pinaceae; genus Pinus; species Pinus albicaulis. The sequence continues at coordinate 1,232,576,107 of CM076578.1, read as the reverse complement.
CTTATCTATGTCAGTTGGACCCTCCGTAGTCTCCTTCTTATGCCTATGCGACGCTTATTGTATGTATGTTTCATTCCTTGTGAACATCATGTTAATGTTGCAACTTACATGAAAAAAAAATGAATTCAATAAATAGTTTCACATCTCATTGGCTTCTATGAGATTATACCAATTACAAATAATGTTTCTAAAATCTAAAATTTAAAATGTTAACATGGATGGGAAAATCAAATTTCATCTTATGGTGAAAAAATTATAAAAAAATCCATTTATGGTTCATATCTTGAACGAGCTTGAATAGTCCAGTTAACAGTAATTATCAATTAATTATTCCATCTTTTATTAGGAAATTAATTTTATTTTACATGGATTTTTTTTCGAGAAAAACAATGTCACATTCATTAGGGGAATTTTGAGGTTTAAAATGGGCCTCCTAAAGAAATTATAAAATAATTTTGGAAATAATAAAATAATATTAGATTACATCATCAAATTTTAGATGGAAAAAAAGAAAAAAACTACTTTTTCAACTCGTATTTTCAACTTATCTCCCTATGGTTTTACTCAAATTTCGACCAAGAACACTTGTTGGATGAAAATTTTGATTCTTCATCCAAGGAGTACCCATGCTGCATACTTTCGAGGGACCCTGCTACACGAAAAGTGAGAAATACATGAAAAATGTGATTGCAATCACGTTTTTTCATGTATTTATCATTTTTTGTGCAGCAAGGACCATCAAAAGTTTGCAACATAGGTACTCTTTGGATGATGAATTAAATTTTGCATCCAATGGGTAATCCCACTCTAAAATTGAGTAAAACCTTAGGGAGATAAGTTGAAAATACAAGTTGAAAAAATATTTTTATTATTTATTATTTTTTAATCTTTTTACTTTTTTATCCCAAAAATGGTGAATCATCCCCCATGGTTTATATCATCATCTTGAATCCTATTGGTTCTTATAAAGTCTATTTTGGTTGTACATTTTCTTAGGAGACCCATTTTAGACCTCAAAAGTTCTCTAATGTGTGCACTGATATCAAACCACATGTTAGGTCAATATATAGGTCAATAAATGAGCCAATAAATGGATTCTCGATTTACTCACTTATCTGAGATGATTTCATATATAATTAATTGATTAAAGAATGCATAGTTATAAAAAATTATAGATTGAAAATAAAATAAACGACATAGAACTCATTATCAATTAATTATAATTTGTTTTGTAAAAAATATACTTTTACTGACATTGAGATCTTAAGGAATTTCAAATGTTAAATTCATTTAAAAACGTGTATCTTTGCATATAACTAAATAAATTCAATAATTAGGTTAATGTATTGTTGGCTTCGATGGCATTATTTAAATTACAATTATTTATAGATTGTGTAGTCATAATGACTTTAGAATATCTAAGAATGATGACACTTTTTGTTCTTTTTTGATAGAATGTTCAACAAAAAATATCAAAGAATAAAATGCAGTCAATATCCGGCCCATAATCAAAATTTTATTAATACAAAAATCTAGTTATCTCTTAAAAAAGAGTTGTATCTTTATTTACATTGAGATTTATTTCAAAATCTACATTTCACACTATATGAGTTATTAGTACAAATAACTAAATATTCATCAATAAAAATGAATTTTTTCCTCTACACATCATATAAGATGATTTTAATGACAACACTACTACACATAAGAGGGTTTTAAGACAATATTTGAGACAATTTTTGGATCAATTGTCTTAAATGGAGACAAAAAAAAGAAAGAAAAACACTTGTGTATTGTCTTTAAGCGGGTGTCTTAAATTATTATCTAAAATTTTTGTCCCTATAAAGGCAATATATAACACAAGCATTATTGTCTCTTAGGAGACAATTTCATTTTTCTCTCGAGAGAGACAATAATTGGGATTAATCATATTGTCTTTATAGAGACAAAAAAAAAATTATATTTAAATTCAATACAATATTACTTTTGTCTCTTTTCATTTTTTCAAATGAAAAAAACTGCTGGTCTATATAATGTACCAGCAACATATACACTTCATAAAATCTGAAAAATTACATATCATATCCCACCATCATAACTTAAATCTACCTATTTAGCATACTATGAAAATCATCAAACGTAGCTTCTTTGTGGAGTATACAAAAAAAAACCCAAAAATCCTTATAATATTGTTATGTTTATCGCAACTTAAGGTAGTTTCTAAATATACTTAGTATAATAACAAAATATAATCAATTATGAGAAAAAAAAAACCTTCCAGATAATTGTTTTATGGAAATCTGTAATATCCTTCATCCCTGATAATTCCATCTTCCATGTGTAGAGCATCTGCAACCGTGTTTGCTTCCATTTATATATGTTGAAATGTGATCACGTTGAATGTCAATATGAGGGAGTGAATGTGTGCAATCCAACCAACAAGTAGTGGAGGGGAAAATGTTGTGTTTTTGTTGAGCTCATCTATAATGGTTTTAGAGTCTCCATAGATGTGTATATTGTCAATATATCTCTTCCTGACAAAGCACAATAGCCCCCATAGTGGCAAAACCTCTGCCCTAGGGTTTGTGCCTACACCAAAAAACCAAGAAATCTTGAAATGTGTACTTTTGTCGATCCGCAACCATGCCCCACATCCACATTTCCCAACCTGAGCAACCCTGTCAAAATATTCAGCTTGGTAAGAAACTTGTGGGGAAATATGTCTAATGGAAAGATCCTCTGTACCTCTTGTTAGCCACCTATAATATTTGTTATAGAAAAAGGTGGCTAAGACTTTTTGAGCCTTCAAGGAACAAATTTTATTACTAAAAAGTGTTGGCTCTTGGAGACTCTTGAAGGTCTCATGCCTCTATCCAAAATCTTCATTGTTGTTCCCATTTTATACTCAGAAATTCTGCCGATTTCATGAGAAAAGACTGCTAAGAAACCATCATTTTCCCCCTTCTCTCACTCTTAACTAACCTCCATTTGCTCCCTTTTTCTCCATAAATCTCCTTTTTTTTCATGATTCCTCTTCTTCCCTTCATGAAAATCATTTTTACAAGGTTAAAGACTCACTCTTTAACCTTACAGAAACCCCCAAATCCATTGAAAAACTTGAAATTTTTTATGAAAAATACATATTTTTGCATAAATACTTAAGCCCCCTTGGGCTAAGTCCTAACCAATTCCCCTCCATGTGCCTCAGTGATAAAACCAAGCACTAACCATTCTTGGCGCTTATCGCATCGCAAAAATCCAACTGCGTAAGTCTTTGCCATGTTTCAAAAGTTCCGATGTGATTCGCCCGTGCTTATAAACCCAGATCATATTATCATTTCCATATAACCCGAGGGCCCCCCTTCGGCGCTTAAAACCTTGTAAAAATCCATTCCCAATCACCTTTTTCGTTTGTAAAGTCATAAAACTCATTTATCCAAAGTTTTGGTCTAAAGAGCTAAAGTCACGTGTTAAATATAAATGGTTAGATTAAAAAGAACGATCACACAATCGCATCGGAGAAATCCAAATGGGTTGATTGAAAGACCGCATCAAAATTTCCGATGCGATTGAGTCCCTGTATTATAAGTCTGCCCCACCACTTTTTCATTTCATATACCCTGTGCTTAGGACCGAGAGTTAAAAATCCCAAGGTGCTTATCGCATCAAAAGAGTCTAATGGGTAGATTAAAAAAACCAAGCCTGAGGCTCCGATTGTGATTGGCTCTTTTGAATATATATGCCCCGAGCCCATCATGTTCCATATAACTAAAGGCCCCGCAGTTGGGCACCTAGCCACTTCATATATATATATTTTCTGCCCCGATCCACTAAAGCCTTGGTTTTATTAACAATTTGTGGGTTTTTCATAAAGTATAAGGGTTTCCACCGGTGCAAAGTTGAAAAGATATTGACCGTTGATCTAATACTTAGATCAATGGCCCGTGCAAAATCACATCGCATGTTTCAATCGTTGTGTTATGTTTCCTCCCCTGATTGGATTTTCCCCGATTTATTCTCCACCGTTTATCTAATCTTTAGATCGACGGTCTGCGCTACATCGCATCACAACTTTCAATCGGTGCATTTGCTTGCCACCCCTGATTGCGATCCCTCGACTGCAATCCTCCGATTGGATCTGGACCGTCCACATGTCCAGATCGGACGGTCCAAAATCACTCCGTATTGTTCATTTCCATGCTCTTCTTTGACCTCATCTGAATAAATCTCCACCATTGGATGCTTTTATCCAACGGCTACCCTCCTCCCACGCCTTCTGAAGCAGTTAAACCTAAAAAAGAAGGATTTTCTAATATTTAGTGTATTTTGTAGGGATTAATGTTTTTTTCATTTGTTCGAAAGAAATTGCAAAGGACGGGAAAGACGTTTCCCGTGCCTTTGATTTATAAATGGAAACCATTCACAAGGATCAGATTCAACGTTTTATCAATGCTTCATGGGCATTGATACCTTTAAAGCCCAGCGTGGCCTTGCACATCGAAAAGACACTGTTTTATTAAAAACACAGTTAAAAGAGTACCAGTGTTGAAGAACAAAGCGTAGCACAACAAAATTTTGAAGACAGATTTGGGGAATTACGGCTAAGAATGATTATCAAAAGTCTAATTCCCAGAATTAAAACACAATTAAGGGAACATCATGAGTGTTTAACATACGGAAAGGCCTCCACCGCCACATTTGAGGAGAATTGATTCCTCAGCTACCATAAGTGCCACCTGTGCCTCAAAGCATTCAAAACTGAGGCCGAAGTTATTGATCGAATGAAGATATTCACCTCAGCACAGCCAGAGAATTACTTCTGCAAGGAACTTAAATGCTAAAAATATCTGCAGAGTTACTCCAAACATGACACAGAGCCTTAAATTCAATAAAATCTCCCACCGAGCTTAATTCATAAATGTAAAACAGTTAATACAAACTAGAATGTTTGTGAACTTCTCCATTGAGCCCCTCAAAAGGCCGAGAAGTCATTACTCTGTATTAATTGCCTTGAGAGATCTTTTATCAGATCTCCCCTCCTGATTCTTTTATAAATACCTCTGCAGAAGATACGAAACTATTGGTTGCAGAACTTTGAAATACATCTAAACTTAAGCTTCTGACTGTAAATAGTGTTCACTGGCCCTTGGAGCTGTGCTTGTGATAGATAAGTTAGGCTGAGATGAGTAGATGATTGCTAAACTAAGACATTGGACTTAAAGCTGTAACTGGTTTGGAGCATCAATACAAGCTGATTTATGGGATCCTGGTCTATGTTGATGGTGATGTTTTTCTAATTGTAACTTGTTATTTTTTTTCTGTTTTCACTGTGTTTCATATTCTCTTATAAAGAACATCATTCATAGAGTTATGACCTACTATTTATTAGTAACCTTCTCTAAATTAAAATATTTATTTGAATGTTTTCTTCCAATCCGTGTTATGTGGGAATGATGTAATTCAGTTCAAGCATAGGAATGTTGGTGTTCCCTCATCTTATTGCCTTAGTTGAATATTATTCTTGAATGTTATGTTCAATATTAGTTATGTAGATATGAACTATGGAAGATATGGTGTGCCCTGGTCCTGGTTTTATCCCCAAAGGCTGTCTGAATATTTCCCTTGGAATGTGTTAAAAGATAGCTAGTTTAGAAGTACTTACTAGATCTTAGGCCATTTTGTGTCATATTTGTGTTGGTCTTGAAAGTAACCAAGTAAATTAGAGCTAGGAGAGGATTTGTGGTGAGCCCGACCTGCTAGTTTCTACTCCAAAATTTGCCTTCAAGTTTCCCCTTTGTTTTAAAATGTTTTCTATTGAAAGTGTATCAAAGGCTGGCTAGTTTAAAATTACTTACCAGATCCTAGTTTGCTTTCATGTTCTTCTTAAGTGTTTGTCAAATGCTGGCTAGTTTAAAAGTACTTACCATATCCTGGGCTACTGTTTGTTCTGCATCTGTTTAATTTTCCTTCTTGTTGTATCATTTCATTCCATGAATCAATCTTCAAAGAGATCCTTAGACATAGATGAATTGCCCCATGGACCACTCTTGCCTCTTGCTGTTCCAATTAAACCCTATTATGACTCCATAGCCCAATGGACTAAAACCTGCAATTATCTATCTTCTTGGCCAAAGCTTGTTCTATTTTCTTGCAACTTCTCACCTTTGAAACTCTTTGCACTTAGGAATTTCCACCTCAAACAGTAATCATGCTCAACCATCCAAAAAAAAAAAAACCCTTGTCCTTCATAACTAGCCTAATATCATTACCCAAAACTTCAAAGACAAATCCATCTTTGCACTCATTGGAGAGATCCCTCTCCGGATTCAGGAGGGCTAGATCCTAGAATCCCAAAGTTGGTTGAAATGATGTCGTTTCTGTGATCAGACTATGCCAATCTTGCTGATTACAGATCCCTAACATTTCTGGCGACTCCACTGGGGACCGAACCCAGAATCATTTTCATTTTTTATAAAACTTTGAGATTAAAAATCATCCTTTTCAAGCACTACCAAATAATGGTAATCATGGATGTAACTTGTTTGAATCAGTGAAAAAATAGGCGAACCCTAGCGTTCTCATAAGTCTTTATCTAACCTTGAAAGATCAACTAGCCTAGACATAAGAGTAAATTGTCTTTGTCTCATAACCGTAGCTAAGTTTTGAAACAAAGTTAGGATATTCTGAAAAACCATACAACTGAAAAATAACTCAGAAAAAACCTAAAAATATTTCAGATTGGTATCCGATAAACATGGTGGTGGACCATAAAACCTTTTATCTCCTTACGGGCTAAAATCTTCCACTTGGCGACTCCACAATCCTGAACAGACCTTAAGACTTGACTAGGAAGAACCCTTATCATTATAATATCTTTCAAACTCAGTTAGAAGACTGTAGGATTAAAATTGTAAAGCAGACTAGTTAACCTCTTAAAGATTGTCATATCTGGTTGCACTTTTCCTATTTTATTTGGGTCTGGAAAACATAGCATAGTGGCTCCTAGAAAGATTCACACTAGAGCCCATCCTGACCCTGATCCACCTGAAGTAGTTGATAACCCAGAAGGTATGGTTAGGAAGTCTCCTAAGATTAAATTTTCAACTGTTTTCAGATCACACTTGAGAGCTAATTCAGTCCCTGAAAATCTCTCATCTCTACAACAATCACAAGCTGACTTAGCAAATCCATTTAGAACTAGGTCTCTTGGTGATTTAGATCAGTTAGATTCCGAGTCTTCACTTTCTTCTCCTGAAACAAGCGAACATCCTGGTAGAAGAGAAATAACACCTCCGGATTTACATTTCCTTCACAACTTAGGTGTCTCTCATCCAAGATCAGCTCAACAGTCTATTCCTGCTCCATCCACTTCTGCTCACCCTACATCCACTGTTTAAACCACTACACTTCAGCCCACTTTTCCTGTTGTTAATCCACTCCTTGTGAATCCACCTCCACCTCCTACCATGGCTACATGGTAAGCTCCCCTAGTCCTTCCTGCACCATTAGTCAATATTCCACAGGACTATCAGTCCAAAATTCCGTTATATGATGCTAACAGTGCTATAACTGTAGCACAACATGTGGATAAGATGAATGACTACTTTGAAAGAAATGAAATTGATGATGATTCTGTCAAGCTTAGATTATTTGCTCAAATTCTGGGGGGAGAAGCAAGAAAATGGTTCAAAGGCCTAGCCCCCCATAGTATTAATGATCTCCAAGCCTTCCATCAAACATTATTAAACAAATGGGAAGTAAAGAAGAATCCTCTCCAAGTCCTTTCTGATTACAAGAACCTCCATAAAAACACTGGGGAAAGTGTGCAAGCTTATTGCACTAAATTCAACAGTGTGTACAATGCACTTTCCCCAGAACTAAAACCTCCACAAGGCTCAGCTTTAAACAAGTTTCCTAAAGGGTTTGACCCTGAGATAGCTTATCAGCTGAGAGAGAGAGATTTTACAACTCTTGAAGATATGCAAAGGGGTGCTCTTTCTGTGGAAGTCCACTTGATGGAGAAGAGAGCAAGAATGAAAAACGAGAAGAGAGTCTCTTTTAGAGAGGAAAATACACCTTCTACTTCCAACTCAAAGATAGAGAGAATGATGGAGGAGATGATGAAAGAGATGAGAATAATTAAGAGAGCACAAGCAAGCCAAAATCAAAATGCTCCTCAAAACAGAAACCAGAACCAGAATCAGAATTTTAGAAGGAACCAACCTCCAAACAGGCCTAGGGAAGATGATCAGCAGATCACCCCTCCCTTTCATCAAAACTATGTAAGTGAAGTTGAGGAAATAGATGAGATAACAGAGGAATATGATATCAACATGTTGGGGGTTGATAATGATGACTTTACGATTCATTATGATAGAAAACAAGGTCTATACACACCTTATGATGACAAAACAAATGATGATGAAAAATGTTATCAAGACATGGAAAATGTCATCATAGAGTCTCAAAGAGAATATGACGTCAGAAGAAAAACCAGTCAACAAACTCCCAACACCAAAACCTCTGACAAATATTCACAAAACATCACTACAACCAAGCCTAAAATGGTTAAACAAAAGGACAAAATAGTGGCTGTAAATTATGATAATGGTAAAGAGAAAATCACTCAAAACAATGAAAAACAAAGTGCAGACATTAGTAGTACTAACATCTCAGCTAGTGCTCCTATTAAAACTATTTTTTCAAATGTAAATAGGACAAATCAGCAAGTTGATATTGCTGGTAGAGTGACAGCTAATAAGGCTGAGAACAACAGTTTAAAGAGTCAAATTCCTTTTAGCCTAGAGCAGGAAATTTCAAAGATCAAAATCTCTGTTCCTTTGACTGAATTAGCTGCCCAGCATGTATATAGGACCTGAATTTTGAAGGCTTTAAATATAGAGGGAAATGAGGATATAGTCAATCTTAATGATGACCAGCCCGAGCTTATTTTTGGTCCAAAGATTGAAGGTATGTATCAAGAGGGACATGTTCCTCCCTTTTATGTGAGTTTAAACATTCACGACAAAATTTTGCACAACGCTATGCATGATTCTGGGGCTTCTCATAATTTAATGCCTAAAGCCGTGATGGAGAGCCTTGGTTTAGAAATTACCAGACCTTACAAGGACCTGTACTCCTTTGATTCTAGCAGAGTAAAGTGTTTAGGATTAATCAAATACCTCTGTGTTAACTTAGCCCAGATTCTAGCCAAATTCCTAGTTATGGACATTGTTGTGGCTGATGTGCCCCCAAAGTATGGAATGTTATTATCAAGGTCTTGGGGAGCTAAGTTACAGGGGACTATGAAAATGGACATGACCTATGTGACTATCCCTGTTTTCAATCAGACTAGAAGACTTTACAGGGAGTCTCATATGCAATACACATTGGCAAGTCAAGATAGACTGCAAAACTCCCATTTATACTCTATAAAAACAGACCTTGATTCATTTATCCTTTTTAATGAAGAAAAATTAGATGAACAAGTAACTTTAACAGACTTAATGGCCGATAGAGAGGAGGAGGTAAATACCACAGAACTGTCGAAACAGTTTGCTGAACCTCTAAACAACAACAAACCCAATATGGGTCTTGAACTACAAGTCATGCATCCTTTGCTTTTAAACCTTGACACTCAAGAAAATGTACCTCCACTTAATGAAAAATCTGAAGATTCAAAACAAATTCAACTGAGTGCTGAAACTCAAGAACAATCAGAAAGCACATTAGTTGAAGAGGACATTCACCAAACAGATGAAATTAAAACTAGTCCTCTATGGAGTATGCACTTCGATGGGTCTTGCACTAAGACCAACGCTGGTGCAGGTGTCTGGATATGTAACACTGAAAATAACCACATAGAAAACATTTCCTGCAGATTAAACTTCCAGTGTTCAAATAACATAGTAGAGTATGAATCCCTTATTTTAGGCTTACGATTGTTAAAGAAGTTAGGAGCCAAAAGAATCAATGTGTATGGGGATTTAGAGTTAGTCATTAGGCAAGTCAATGGGGAGTATAATGCAAACCATCCCAGACTTAGGGCTTACCAAAACGATGTCATGGACCTTTTAAAAACTTTTGAGGAGTCCAAATTAATTTTTGTCCGAAGAAAAAGAAATATTGCCGCCCACAATTTAGCCTTCGCAGCTAGAACATGCTTAACGCCATATGAAACAAAGGACTATACAACTTAGATAAAATTTAGACCCACCGTGCCTGATAACAAAAATTATTGGCTAGTGTTTGACGAAGACAAACAAATAGAAGAATTCATGCAATTCAGAAATGAGTTCGAACCACATAATTCAGACTCAGATTATGAGATAGACTGCAGTGAAGAAAATTTCCTTGGTGAAGAAGAACCATCTCCTGAACTTGCCAATATTAACCTTCTTTCTAGCAAACTTGAAAACAAAATAGAAATGAATGCCGAGTTTGAAACAGAGGAGTTAGAAACTCTGCACTCTAAAGATGAAAGTTTGCCTAAGGGTCTGGCCCTTTTAGAAGAGTTGTTTGATTTTAACGATGTGGAAAATAAACCAAAACTGGAACCTGTAGAGACTAAAGTGGAAGAGTGAAATATAGGCAGTGAACTTAAACCTATGATGATTAAACTGTCTAAGACTTTACCAGCTCACATTAAACTAAAATACATAGAGATGTTTAGAGAATTCTCTGATATTTTTGCGTGGAGTTACGAAGATCTTAAATCCTATGACACTGAAATAATACAACACAAAATCCCCTTTAAAGAAAACCAAAAACCATTCAAACAGAAACTACGCAGAATAAATCATGTTCAGTTGCCTTTGGTTCAGAAGGAGATCACGAAAATGTACGATGCTGGTATTATTGTCCCTATTAGATATTCTGAGTGGGTGTCTAATCCGGTGTCTGTTAGGAAGAAAACTGGAGAGATCAGGCTTTGTATAGAGTTTAGAGACTTAAACAAACCTTCATTAAAAGAAAAATACCCTTTACCCAAGATGGATCATATTTTACAATGGGTGGTAGGGTCTAAAAGAATTTCTTTGCTTGATGGATTTTCAGGGTACAATCAGATTTTAGTTCACCCTGCTGATCAATTAAAGACAACCTTTACTACACCATGGGGCACTTTCATGTATGTGAAAATGCCTTTCGGTCTAATGAATGCTGGAGAAACTTTTCAAAGAGCCATGGACATCGCATTCTCGGAGGAACTAGGCTTCTTCATCATTATCTATCTTGATGATGTTACTGTGTTTTCAAAAACATATGAAGATAACTTAGAACATTTAAGAAAGGTTTTCGAGAAATGCAGAAATTTTGGGATATAGTTAAACCCTAAGAAGACACTATTTGGTCTCCAAGAAGGTAAACTTCTTGGGCACATCATTTCTGAAGAGGGTATAAAGATAGATCCAAAGAGGATTGAGGCCATATTACAAATCTCTCATCCTCGAAACATCAAAGAGTTGCAGTCTTTCATCGGAAAGATTAAATTTTTGAGAAGGTTCATCGCCAACTTGGCTGAGCTCCTTAGGAATATCACAAATATTTTAAAGAAGGAGCAAGGGATAAAATGGACCTTGGAAGCAAAGACATCCTTTGAGTTTGTGAAACAAGCGTTAACCAAAACACTAGTTCTTATAAGTCTCGATTTTTCAAAAGAATTTTATATTTTTTCATTTGAATCAGAACATACCATAGTTGCTGTCATTTTGCAGAAAAATCCACAAGGACAAGAGCATCCTATTGCATTCTTTAGTAAGGCATTGAGGGATGCCCCTTTGAAGTATAACATTATGGAGAAGCAAGATTTTTCTTTGGTTAAAGCTTTGAAAGACTTCAGGGTGTACATCCTTCACTCACACATCATTGCCTTTGTCCCAAACTCAGTTGTTAAAGACATTTTAACACAGGACCCAGATGGTAAGAGAGGTAAGTGGATTGTTGTTATCCTTGAATATGATTTAGAGATAAAACCCACTAAACTCATCAAAGGCCAAGGTCTAGCTAGATTAATGGTTGAATCAAATTTTGAAGTTCTTGATATTAATATGATTGATGCTTTGGATGACCAAGAAGAATTCTCAACTCCTATAGTTGAAGATCATTTTATGAATTCTCCTTGGTATGCTGATATTATTTATGTTTTTCTTAATTTAAATACACAACCTAGTTTGATAAAAACAAAGGCAAGATTCTTAAAATTAAAAGCTGTAAACTATTGCATTATAGATAGATGTCTTTATTGGAAAAATGCAAGTGGTCTATTGCTTAAATGTTTTCCTGAGTTGGATGCAGAGAAGGTTAAGAACGAATTCCATGAAGGAGAGTGTGGAGGTCATTTATACTGGAAGAAAATAGCCAACAAAATTTTGAGGGCTGGTTTTTACTGGCCTACTCTTTTTTTATGATGTGCATAAAATGATCATTGTCTGTCATAAATGTCAACTTTTTGAAGGCAAAAGAAAACTACTACCCCTACCTCTGCATCCAATCACTGTTGAAGCCCCTTTTCAAAGTGGGGACTTGACTTCATAGGAGAAATCCATCCACCATCTTATGCCCAGCATTGATGGATTCTCACTGCCACAGACTATTTCACTAAGTGGATAGAAGCCATTCCTTGTAGGCAGGCCAATGATTCAGTTATCATAAAATTTATGGAGACTAATATTCTCTCCAGATTTGGCTGTCCTACAAAGATTATCACTGATAATGCAACAGCATTTGGATCAAAGAAGATGGTTGAGTTCTGTCATAGATATCAGATAACATTGGGGCATTCCACGGCTTATTACCCCCGGGGTAATGGCCTTGTAGAATCCTCAAATAAAATTTTGGTGAACATAATCAAGAAACTATTGGAGGACAACAAAAAGTCTTGGCACACAAAGTTGGTTCATGCACTTTGGGCTGACATATTGACTTTGAAAAAAACTATTGGTATGTCACCTTTCTAGCTTGTGTATGGTACTGATGCAATTTATCCAAACAGTCTTGGGGTACCAGTAATGAAGTTGATTCAAGAGTTACAAACTGAAGATAATGACATACTCAGAAGAATAAATCAGACAATTCATCTTCAGCAAACCAGAGAGGAAGTTTAGAACAAAGCATTGCAAAAACAAGACAGTATCAAAAAGATTTTTGACAGAAGAACAAAGGCCAGCAATTTCAAAGTTGGTGACAAGGTTTTAAAATGGGATTCAAGAAGGGAGGAAAAGGGCAAGCATGGAAAATTTGACAAGTTATGGCTTGGCCCTTACTCTATTCATTCAGCTACTGGTAACAATGCATTTTTCTTATAGGATTTGAATGGAGCAGAATTGTTTGGAGGTCCTATCAATGGCAGGATGCTCAAACATTACTTCTCTTAATCAATGCTATGTTTTGAAGCCTTTTTATCTTTTTCATTATAAATATCTCATCCACCATTGCATTCAAAGTTAGAAAAAACAAAAATACAAAAACAATGAAAAGAGAAAAGAGGGCAGATTTACAAAACAATAAAGGTACAGCCCCATACCAAAAAAGGGAAACAAATCTGAAAGTGCGCAAGCTTAAATGCCACTCCTGAAAAACACACTTCTAGTTAGTCAAACAGCCTAAAATTGACTAATTAGCTTTAAATTTTCTGCTGATAGGATAGTGAAATCGATTTGCCAAACTGTTTAATATTGGCTTATCAGTAGATAGTTTAGGATAGAAATTAAAGGTTCAAACAAGATCAAAATCTGAACCTAATTTTCCAAAGATAAAATGACTCAAATATCTTATTTTTTCTGAGTCAGAAAAGAATTAAATCTGGTTCTAATTAGCTCAAAATATGAACCAGAGAACAAGGAAGAAATAGCTCAAACAAGAGCCAAAACAGAGCTGTAAAAAGAGAAGGCCATGATGAGAAATTTTTAGATCTCAAGCCTTCTACTTTTTATTTAATTTTCTGGAAAATAATATCTATGTGCAACTTGTTTTTATGACATAGACCAGCATCAAGTTAGACTGTTCAATCCTGACTTGAATGCTTTTCAATTTCTGTTGTAGAATTTAGAGAATAAAAATATGTTAGACTGTTTAATCCTAACAAATTGATAGAATAGGTAGAGAATCATATGGGCTCAACTGTTTAATCTAAGTCCATGGAGAAATAAGGAGTAGAAATATATTAGATTTCCTGCTTTCAAAAGAATAAAATGTTGTGAAAAGAGTTTGCCAATCCAAGTGCACTCTAATGAAGAAAAAATGCTAGATCAGTAGGATTGGGTAGGTAGAAAGTTTGTATTGATGAAGGTCCATTGTTTCTATGACTGCTAATATGTTTCAAAGCAAGATCATCCCAGCAAAGGAAGGGCAGCCCAATGGATGAGGCACAGGTCAGCCTCCCAGAGAACATAATGGATGTGGCACAGGTCAGCCTCCCAGAGAATGCAAGTCTGAAGTTCTTGATGCCTTCAAGAAGGCACCATCCCCAAGTGGAGCCACTGTTAGCCACCTATAAAATTTGTTATAGCAAAAGGTGGCTAAGACTTTTTGAGTCTTCAAGGAACAAATTTCATTGCTAAAAATTGTTGGCTCTTGAAGTCCCTGGAAGGCCTCATGCCTCTGTCCAAAATCTTCACTACTGTTCCCATTTTATACTCAGAAGTTCTGCTGATTTCATGAGAAGAAACTGCTGAAACACCATCATTTTCCCCCTTCTCCCACTCAAAACTAACCTTCATTTGCTCCCCTTTTTCTCCATAAAAACTCCTTTGTTTTCATGATTCCTCGTCTTCCATTCATGAAAATCTCTTTTACAAGGTTAAAGACTCACTCTTTAACCTTACCGAAACCCCCAAATCCATTGGAAAAACTTGAAAATTTTCATGAAAAATACATGTTTTTTACATAAGGGCTCAAGCCCCCTTGGGTTGAGTTTCAAAACCACTTCCCCCACATGCCCACACCCTAGAACCAAGCGCTAACCCTTCTCGGTGCTTATCGCATCGCAAAAAATCTAACTGCGCAAGTCTTTGCCATGTTGAAAAATTCCGATGCGATTAGCCCGTCGTTATAAAACCCCGATCGTATTATCATTTCCATATAACCCGTGGGCCCGCCTCCGGCGCTTAAAACCTTATGAAAATCCATTCCCAATCCGTTTTTTCCTTTGTAAATACAAAAAATCCATTTATCCAAAGTTTGGTCTAAAGAGCGAAAGTCACGTGTTAAATATAAATGGTTAGATTAAAAAGACCGATCGCGCAATCGCATCGGAGAAATCCAAATGGGTTGATTGAAAGACTGCATCAAAATTTATGATGTGATTGAGTCCCTGTATTATAATTCTGCCCCACCACTTTTTCATTTCATATACCCTATGTCGAGGACCGAGAGTTCAAAATCCCAAGGCGCTTATCACATCGGAAGAGTCTAATGGGTAGATTAAAAGGACCAAGCCCAAGGCTCCGATTGCGATTGGATTTTTTGAATATATATGCCCCGGGCCCATCATGTTCCATATAACTAAAGGCCCCGTAGTCAGGTGCCTAGCCACTTCATATATATATTTTCCGCCCTGATCCACTAAATTCTTGGTTTTATTAACAATTTGTGGGTTTTTCATAAAGTATAAGGGTTTCCACCGGTGCAAAATTGAAAATATATTGTCACATCACATGTTTCAATCGCTGTGTTATGTTTCCTCCCCCGATCAGCTTTTCCCCAATTTATTATCCACCATTTCTCTAATCTTTAGATCGACGGTCTGCGCTACATCGCATCACAACTTTCAATCGGTGCATTTGCTCACCACCCCCAATTGCGATCCCCTGATTGCGATCCTCTGATTGGATCTGAACCGTCCATGTGTCCAGATCGGACGGTCCAAAATCACTTTGTCTTATTCATTTCCACACTCTTCTTTGACCTCCTCTGAATAAATCTCCACCGTTGGATGCTTTCATCCAATGGCTACGCTCCTCCCACGCCTTCTAAAGTAGTTAAACCTAAAAACGCAGGATTTTCTAATATTTAGTGTATTTTGCAGGGATTAATGTTTTTTTCATTTGTTCGAAAGAAATGCCAAAGGTCGAGAAAGACTTTTCCCGTGCCTTTGATTTATCAATGGAAACCATTCGCAAGGATCAGATTCAACGTTTTATCAATGCTTCATGGGCATTGATACCTTTAAAGCCCAGCATGGCCCTGCACATCGACAAGACACTGTTTTATTAAAAACACAGTTAAAAGAGTATCAGTGTTGAAGAAAAGAGCGCAACAGAACAGAATTTTGAAGAAATATTTTGGGAATTACGGCTAAGAATGATTATCAAAAGCCTAATTCCCAGAATTAAAACACAATTAAGGGAACATCATGAGTGTTTAACAGACGGAAAGGCCTCCACCACCACATTTGAGGAGAATTGATTCCTCAGCTACCATAAGTGCCACCTGTGCCTCAAAGCATTCAAAACTGAGGCCGAAGTTATTGATCAAATGAAGATATTTGCCTTAGCGCAGCCAGAGAGTTACTTCTGCAAGGAAATTAAATGATAAAAATATCTGCAGAGTTACTCCAAACATGACACAGAGCCTTAAAGTCAATAAAAGCTCCCATCGAGCTTATTTCATAAATGTAAAACAATTAATACAGACCAGAATGTTTGTGAACTTCTCCATCGAGCCCCTCAAAAGGTCGAGAAGTCATTACTCTGTATTAATTTCCTTGAGAAATCTTTTATCAGATCTCCCCTCCTCATTCTTCTATAAATACCTTTGTAGAAGATAAGAAATTTTTGGTTGCACAACTTTGAAATACATCTAAGCTTAAACTTCTGACTGTAAATAGTGTTCACTGGCCCTTGGAGCTCTGCTTGTGATAGATAAGTTAGGCTGAGATGAGTAGATGATTGCTAAAGGCATTGGACTGAAAGCTGTAACTAGTTTGGAGCATCAATTCAAGCTGATTTATGGGATCCTGGTCTATGTTGACGGTGATGTTTTTCTAATTGTAACTTGTTATTTTGTTTATGTTTTCACTGTGTTTCATCTTCTCTTATAAAGAACAACATGCATAGAGTTAGGACCTACTATTTATCAGTAACCTTCTCTAACTGAAAATCTTTATCTGAATGTTTTCTTCCAATCTGTGTTATTTGGGAATGATTTAATTCAGTTCAAGCATAGGAATGTTGCATTCCTTCATATTATTTCCTTAGCTGAATATTATTCTTGAATGTTATGTTCAGTATTAGTTAATTAGAGATTAACTATGGAAGATATGGTGTGCCCTAGTCCTAGTTTTATCCCCAAAGGTTGTCTGAATATTTCCCTTGGAATGTGTTAAAAGATGGCTAGTTTAGAAGTACTTACCAGATCTTAGGCCATTATGTGTCATCCTTGTGTTGGTCTTGAAAGTAACCAAGTAAAGCAGAGCTAGGAGAGGATTTGTAGTGAGCCCGGCCCGCTAGTTTCTACTCCAAAAGTTTCCTTCAAGTTTCCCCTTTGTTTTAAAATGTTTTCTATTGAAAGTGTATCAAAGGTTGGCTAGTTTAAAAGTACTTACCAGATCCTAGTTTTCTTTCATGTTCTTCTTAAGTGTTTGTCAAAGGCTGGCTAGTTTAAAAGTACTTACTAGATCCTGGGCTGCTCTTTGTTCTGCATCTATTTAATTTTCCTTCTTGTTGTATCATTTCATTCCCTAAATCAATATTCAAAGAGATCCTTAGACATATATGACTTGCCCCATGGACCACTCTTGCCTCTTGTTGTTCCAATTAAACCCTATTATGACTCCATAGCCCAATGGACTAAAACCTGCAATTATCTATCTTCTTGGCCAAATCTTGTTCTATTTTCTTGCAAATTCTCAGCTTTGAAACTCTTTGCACTTAGGACTTTCCACCTCAAACAGTAATCATGCTCAACAATCCAAAAACAAAAAAAAACCTTATCCTTCATAAATAGCCTAATATCATTACCCAAAACTTCAAAGACAAATCCATCTTTGCACTCATTGGAGAGATCCCTCTCCGGATTCAGGAGGGCTAGAACCTAGAATCCCAAAGTTGGTTGAAACGATGTTGTTTCTGTGATCAGAATTTGCCAATATTGCTAATTACAGATCCCTAATACCTCTTATGGTCGTAATTTGTGTTTCAAGCCATGTAAAAAAATTCAAATAAATCCAGTTTTGATTCAGATCATAATTATCAAAAAATAATCTTGTTCTTGGCCTTCCATACTTCCCAGAAAATATATATCGAAACTGTTTTCAAACTTGATCCTCTATGTGTCCACCATTTAAGACAATATTAAATAGAATGGAAATGCATGTAAGGTATATTGCATTGAACCATAATGTTTGTACATAATTGTACAATAGTTGGGAATTTAATGAAGAAATGAACATTTGTTTCCATATCATTCATACACAATACACATCGTCCTGTGCCACATTGCCCCCTTCTCAGTAGGTTCTCCCACATCCGATTTCTATCTTACTAAACAAGCCTGGTGAATAGAATTAGTTTGATGAGTAATTATATACTTCCATACTTCCATACTTTATATTGTCTTTAGAGACAATATAAAACAATGTATCCAGAAAAATATTTCAGCATTGAAATAAATCAATATAAAAGTATTTAATTAAAAATAAACTACACTATCATTGATTAATTAATTTTAGGGCACAGTGGAATCACACCAACAACCTCCTACTTATAAGGCAGGTGCTCTTCCATTGAGATAGCACCCTTTAAAGAATTATGTGACGATATAGGCATTGATTTTTTAAAAATTTCTTGACACATAATGCCAAAATATTTATAAAATTTATAATAATGTAGCCCATATTTTTAACTTAATAAAAAATAACTCAATGGAATAGCTCAATGTAACACCCCTGTAGCATGGCCCATACAACAAGCTAATAATACACAATAATGTACTAACAAATTAATCTAGTCATACAAAAACACAAGTAACTAGAATGAGCACAAGATGTTAATATCTTTCCACATCTATTGAATGGTTTCTATTCAGTGTGTTTCCACTGTCGATATCTGTCTAATTTCTCTTTTTCCACACCATTTGTTAACAAATTATATGGAAAACAAGTTTTTAATTTACTAACAAATTAATCTATTCATACAAAAAAAAGTAACTAGAATTAGAACAAGTTGTTAATTTCTTTCCACAACTATTGAATGGTTTATATTTAGTGTGTTTCCACTGTCGATCTATATCTAGTTCCTCTTTTTCCACATCATTGGTTAAACAATTATATGGAAAATAGATAAGCAAGGATCAAAATTCTTAAAATGGTTATCTTTAAAATCTAGTTGACAAAATACATCAACAACAACGAGTCTACACAAGTTATATTTCATATTTAATATAAAAACTTTTCATCCAAAACTTGAAATTCCATTTTTAAGGGACATCCCTAAATGAAGCATTAATCTGTTAGTTCGTAGGAATTTTGGAGAAGGTTTTAGCCATTTTAATTCATGTTTTGGTGTCCATATAGTTATATATAAATAAGACAAATGTTCATAGAGGAGAGAAGCACATCATAGTATTTTATCGAAATCTTAAAGCGAGTCTAAGATCAGCCCCTGGAAAACCAAGAGAGAATGAAGTTAAATGGGGAAACAAAAGGAATCTCGATGAGGAGAAGACAGGTGTATGGATACAACTGCATGATAATAATGAAGATGAGATTAAAGGAAGGTCTGGGAAGAGGAAACAACAAACATTCAGATCTGATGATGGTACCAACTACACTTATTTCAGTTTCAAGAATAAATGAGCTGGAAAAGATTTTGTTTGGAGTGTATTAGTATATTAGTTATTGGATGGTTGTAAAATAGACTACAAGTCAATAATATTCACCATCAAGTGAGACTAAGAGGGATAGGGGAGATGACTACCAACTTTCGACACATTTCCTTCACCATAGTATTAGCATGGAATTTTTAAGAATCGTAGATACTAGACTACCTTGATTTTGCATTATGTATTCTTGTAGAAACAACATTCAGAATAGAAAATAACAGGATTAGCCAAATTACCAAGTGGAACATTATGAAAATTTCTGTGTAGATCATGTCAAACTCTGGTTAAACACATTTTTTGAAAGAACAATCCTCGTGTGCCACTCCCATACATTTATAAATTATATGCAAGTAAAAAACTTCCATTTTTGTATTCTCTCATATGTTGAGGCACAATACTTGTAAGAAGATAGATAAGCCACCCTATCAAAATTTGAATCATCCTTTTTATATTTTAGAACTTCTTGAAATTTTTTCCAAAAGTAGAGATTATGCATGTTCACATCCAAATTTGATAATAATAAAATAATAATAATAAAAAATCTCATCATAGATTCTATCTAGTTATGGGACTTACTCAAAGGGCCTCGAAGTATATCTATATAACTTCATAGACTAAGGTGTTTGTCCATGATTTTCATTCTCAAAATTGGAAGACTCCAACAATGAAGAAACTTGAATACATTATAAAGTTGTTTCAAAGTAAAGGCTTGTGATATCACGTTCACCATGTCCTATAGCATGCAACATCTATTTCCAGCACGATTACACTCCTCAAACAGTTAATATTTTAAACAAATTTCATGAAATTACAAAGAAGTCCTTAGGATAAGTGTACATGGAGTGATAAGGGTAATTAACATCAATAAAACCTTCAATTTTTTGGCAATGTGTTTCAAATTATTGGCCTTTTTTAATGCAATATTTCATGCAACTTACCCAAGTTCTCTCCTAATAGGACTTGCAGCAGTTTCATCCCTTCCCACAACTATAATAGTTTTAAGATACTTTGCATTGTGGATCACTACTCCATGCAAGTTATTGACTTTGCTTGATTCTCTAGTTTCTGACAAATCACCATTAGATCCATCAATTGCTAATCCAAACTTAGTCGGTTTAAGACAATGTTCTATGTCAATAGTCATATTTTCATTAAAGACTAGTTTAGTTTAATTATTTATGTATTCAATAATTTCCAAAATACAAATTTCTGAAGCATGAAACATTGTCTTCCATGTTGATCCATCAAAGTTTATGTTTCACAAAATATAAAAAATGGTCTAACAAAAGCAGGCTCACTAGAAATGTCAACAGAGCAAAAGAAATTGAAATTCATATTTTACAGCACATGGGATTTTCCATGAATTAGATTAAAGTTTCATTGCAGAATTATGAACCTCCAACACGTTTCTTATATTACCTTTATAGAAAGAAAACACCCTCCCAATTATTTGCAATATCAACCAAGGATATTTGAATTTCCTTGCAATATTTAGACACTACAAATTGATATGTAAAGTATATAGTTCAATAATGAATCCATGCTTCAAGAATTTATTGTTAAAATTAATTTTAAATCCATAAATTCAACTTCGAAACCCATAAATTAACACTAAATTCATATAAAAAAGTAATACTAATTCTCTGAATATCAATGAAAGAAACAAAAGACTCGATTATAAAACATCATAGATGAAAAAAAAACATAAAGAAAAAGGTAAAAGATAGAATGTCTTGGGAATTTCAATGCACCCAACTATTCCTTGTGTTCCTTGTTCAACTGGCTCGGTCGCTTTCAGAAAATAATGTAGCATGAAACACCAAAAAATAAAACCTGGGAGACTATCCAATTTGGTTAACAATGTTAAGTCCACTTAGTGAATTCATATCATATAGTGCATGGTAATTTTCTTCCAATTCAGAGGTCATATTAATTGAAAGGAAGACACAAAAAATATCACCTTACAATCACTAGTAAGGTTAACTACTCCCTAGCCAATGGTGAAAATGGAAATCCTACAAACTTTCCACTTTCATTTAGGTTGAAAATTTTGTTGAGGAAGACATTTCCTTTATTCCAAGGCATTCCAGGTAGGGATAAGGTAATAAGATAATTTTTTTAATGTCCAAAAATAAGAAAGTAATAGGCCAATTGGACAAGAGAGTGGCTACTAAATAGTGCAAGTGTCTCGAACATTCCAAGAGATAAAGTGTTATTAAAATACAACAAATATGAATTACTATAAAATAAGGAAATGGGAAAAAGGTATGAGAAACCTAAGAACCAAAATAAACCCATAAGTGAAAATAAAGTAGAGGAAGAGGAGGGAAAAGAGGCATCACCATCATCATCAATGAAAAATAAAGTATTCAAATTTTATCATAAAAAAAAAAAATTTCTCATTATACTATGTCATCTAATTAGTATATCAATTGTTAGATAACTTGTATTTCAAAAGCTAAACCATTCTATATTAACTAAACCTATCTTAGGTTTTCAATGTTTTCCTCTAACCTGTCCCAGTATAAAACCCTTTCCTAGAGATTGCGGATTTATTTCTAGACTAAAATCATATAAAGATAAAATCCTTCCACCAAATTCCATGTACTTGAGTGTCAGTCTCTATCAACATATTCTCATTATGTACTCAGAAAAATGTTCTAACTCTTGACATCTTTGAAACATATAATCATGTAGGTATCTATATATAAAAATACTACATTGTTGAAGGTTTTACCAAGATCGTAACTATGAAATGAGGTTTATAATGACATAGCACATTATATGATGACATGCTAATATATTTGAACCTCGTAATTATCTCTATTTATTTATTTTAATAAGGAATTGTACTTGAAAATAACAACTTGCTAACACTGCATAGGTGTAGTTCCCTAAACACAAATAAGAACTAGAGAACATGTTATATGAAAAAATGAAAATAGACCACATATCTAGGAGGCCCTTCAGTAGTTCACTAGGGATCTTCAGTTGGAGTTATAAATCATTGTGATGTCAAGTAAAATATGCATCAAAAGAAAAAAGGATGATAATTGAAATTCTGGAACATAAAGCCTAAGAAATATTGAGCCACATAACATACATGCTCAAGCTGTCTAGATCGAGGATGTTGTTGATCCCATCCATATCAAATGCATGATGAACAATATTTGTAGAAGAAATGATGGTAGAACTTTCAATGTTGGTCGTCACCATTTTATGTTGTATTATGGGGTTAGGAAGAAGATCCTGATGCAGACATTTTACGGTCCCCTTCAGAAGCTTTAGTTTTCTATATATCACAATCTTTGACTACTATAAGACTTTGAAATCACATCATATGGTGTTGTGTACATGTCGTGCATGTGGTGTTGTGTACATGTCATGCATGTGATGTTGTGTACATGTGGTGTTTTGTACATGTCTTGCATGTGGTGCTGTGTACATGTGGTGTTGGGTATACGTTGTGCAGGTGATGTTCTGTACATGTGGTGTTGCGTACATGTTGTGTAGGTGGTGTTGTGTACAAGTGGTACTATGTACACGTTGTACATGTAGTATTGTTTCACATGTGGCATTGTGTGCATGTTATACATGTTGTTTTGTGTATGTGTTGTACTATGTATGTGCATTGTGTACTCATGGTATCGTGGCATGTGTATTCATGGTGTTGTACTTTGTGTGTGTATTGTGTTGTGTTGTACACTAGATGTAGGTGTATGTATTGTGTTGTGTTGTGTAAGGGATGTAGGTGTGTGTGATGTGTTGTACATCGGGTGTAGGTGTATGTTTTTTGTTGTACGTCTTGTGTAGATGTATGTGTTTTATGTCAGGTGTAGGTGAATGTATTGTGTGGTGGTGTATGCCATGTGTGGTTGTATGCGTGTGATGCAAACTATGTGTATGTGTATATGGTTGAAGAGAAGGAATTGGGTGTTTTTCGGGTGTGGAAATCGATGCAGTGTGTGTATGAAAAGGACAAAGTATAAAGGTAGACGTTAAGGATCAATTAAAGGATAAGTATCAATACCTTATTTGAGCTTTAATTATGCATGTGATCTATGATTATGGTTTATGATAATTACATATGATCTATGATTTTGATTATGTTGGTTTCATTTTGAGCTAAGTGGATTTGATATGTTTATACATGACAATTTCATCAAATAGATATTTTGACTTGTTGTGACAGGAAGTGAACAAAATTGTAAATGTACCTTATTAACAGGCCATCAATGAGTTATGATGTGAATTTATTTCAATTTATTTTGAATCTAATGGAAGCTATGTTCTTGGTACAGGATATCATGAAAATGCTTGGCTAGGTGGTTGAAACTGACTACAAAAATTACCAGCAACAAAAAAAAGTAATTAGAACATGCAACCAAATGCTGGTCAAGCACTTCAAAAGCAGGGTCATTGTGGGGCACTTGTACCCAATAGTGTCCATTTATTTCCATGAGCATGCTATGACCAGTATGATGGATTTGAGGTAGGGATATGCCTTGGTTTTTTTACCTTCCGAAGTGAGGAAACCTTTCCAAATGATGGATCGCCCGAGAAATGGGATGTCAAGGAACCTGGAAGGTGAGTAATTGCATGGAAGGGGGTGGACGAATTTCCCGAGGGAGTGTGTAGCAGAGAAAGGAAGGTATGGGTTGGGTTTTTTTTGGTCATTAGTATTTCCAAATGGAATGAAATGCACATGGGAGTGTGCTCTGGAATAATAAGTCATTAATTGTTCATTCAGAGGAAAAGTGGGGCAGGATCGTAATGCTAGACATTAGACACGTGTTTGAATCTGGCAGTGGATTCTGGACTTCCTAGGAAGGAGATGAATCCTAGTATTACATTTGAGGTTGGAGGTGTGAGCCTCTGCACTCCCTTGTTGCAGATGCAGGCATCATATACTTTTATTTTATAGTTTAGCAAATGTGCATATGTGTATATTATTGTAAATACTATATCGAGTTGTATTATGAAGCTCCATAGAAAGTATGGTTATATGCTGGTTAAAGAAAATGTGCATAATTATATGTGGTTGTTATTGTAAATACAATAATGAGCTATTTTATAAAGCTACAGTAAATGATATGATTTTCATGTTTTCAGCAGGATGTCATTATAAATGTTGTAACAAGTTGTTTATAAATCTCCATGAGCAATATATTTTGGTTTTCAGAACTTTGCTAGTTATAGGTGTCATTGAAAATTGAGGATGGTGTTCCCTAAGGGGAAGGGTTTTTTAAACACCTAAGGTTAAACATTTATGTAATAAATTTAATGAAGGAAAAATAAGACCAAGGTCATGGGACACATATTCCAAGTTGAATGTTGGGAAAACCATCCTAGTTGGTGTTCATTTGGTTTATTATGGCTAAGGGAAATTGACAAAGGCATTAAAAGGGAAGAGTCATTATTTGGCGTTTATTTATTGAAATTAAGGAAAATAGGAGAAAATGAAGGTGAAAGCTCACAAGTTGCACGTGAGAAATAAATTGAAGGAAAATGATGGAAAATTGAAGAAATTAGGGAATCAATAATAAAAGGCTTTTAAGGATCAAATCATGGGATTTTGACATTTTTTGGTGGAGCTCTTTCTCCATTCTCTCTCTCATATTCTTGGAATCTTAGAGTTTTATTCGAGCACTCTAGCATTAGATCAAGGAAAACAAAGGAAGGAAAAAGAAAGCAAAGGGAAGCAAAGCTCAACAACAAAGATTTGGATTGAGTGACTACAGTGAGATTACTTGCAAGTATCGAGTTTCATGTGTGTTTTTTGTTCTCTTGCTATCATTCGCATGGGTTTTTCCAAGTGTGACAATGGTTTTCAGCCTTGCCATTTCTGGATAGCAATGGTGTGACAGAGTTTTTCTTACTTGGTTGAGCTAGATTGTTGGATGGTTTTGAAACTGAGTGGGGTGGTCTCAAGAGGAGACATAAGGCCTAGGAATACTTGGACCAGTGAAGGTTGGATTACGGTAAATCTTGATTGTGTTTGCCCTCTTTAGGCCTAGGAATCCTCGACCAATGAATAGAGGGATATACGGTAAATCCTAGATGGTGGAGCCTCCTTGGGCCTAGGAATCCTCAACCAATGGATGGTGGGATATATGGTAAATCCTAGAGGTGGAGACAGATAAATTCCTCATGGTTTAGATGGATATATCTAGAGGCATCCATGCTTATATAGGCCTAGTGATCCCTGAACTGGTATATGGTAGGATTGTGGTAAAGCCTGGTAGTGTATGTTTCTTGTTTGGCCCTAGGAATCCCTTGGAGGGATTGTGGTAAAGCCTGGTCGTATAGATGAGGGTTGGGGCCTAGGAATCCCTTGTTGGGTTATGATAAAGCTTGAGGAATCCCTTTTTGGATTACGATAAAGCTTGAGGAATCCCTGGTTGTTTTTTTGTAAGTCCCACATTCATGCTTGGAATATGGAACATGGGTGATTAGCTGAAAGAAAGATTTGGTTCAGCCCAATATATGGTCGGGTGGTACATGGAATTCCTTGGCTTAGTTAGATTTTGCATATGTTAATAAGAGCTATTTTCCTCTTGTGTATTATGTGTAAATATTATTTTTATTATGTGATTATAATGGTTATTCTATCAGTGTTGATATCTTGGTTTAATGTTGGTTATAAACATGGTTTATGACTAATTTGAGTTATGGATCTCATCATGTTTTGATTAGTAAATGAGTGTATGACATAATAGATGATCTTGAAACTATCATGAGAGGGCATCAAACCTTCTTGGCGATTCTCAGATAAGTATGAAGTCCCTATGCTCTAATATGTTGTTATAACCTATAGATTACATGATCACGATGTGTTTGACGAAATTTATATCATGGATAGGCCTTTTTGTGTCAATTCCTTGTTCAAGTTTTTCATTAGATGTCTTCTCATCATGTTATTTATCATTTCCGGGAGTTTCATGAAGTTCTGGGCAGTGACCTAAAGTCTAGCCCTAAAAAGCTGGGACATATTTCGCAGTATCAGACACAGAACTGGTGGAAAATGATTGTAATCAAACCCTTGTAGTGGTCATGCATGCAACTAGAGGCCTATAGTCACATGGATGCAAGTTTGTACACACAACTCAGAGTCCAGGTAAGTGAAAAGGCATGTTAACTCAAGGTTTGGACACCTAGAAGGGTGGTTTAGTCCTTGGGGGTCTTGCAACACCTAAGGAAGGCCAATAAAATTTTGTTTTGTCCATTATAATGGTTGTTCTATCAGTGTCGATATCTTGGTTTAATGTTGGTTATAAACATGGTTTATGACTAACTTGAGTTATGGATCTCATCATGTTTTGATTAGTAAATGAGTGTATGACATAGTAGATGATCTTGAAACTATCATGAGAGGGCATCAAACCTTCTTGGCGATTCTCAGATAAGTATGAAGTCCCTATGCTCTAATATGTTGTTATAACCTATAGATTACATGATCACGATGTGTTTGACGAAATTTATATCATGGCTAGGCCTTTTCGTGTTAAGTCCTTTTTCGAAGTTTTTCATTAGATGTCTTCTCATCATGTTATTTATCAATTCCAGAAGTTTCATGAAGTTCTGGGTAGTGAACTAAAGTCTAGCCCTAAAAAGGTGGCACATACTTTGTAGTATCAGACACAAAACTAGTGGAAAATGATTTTAATCAAACCCTTGTAGTGGTCATGCATGCAACTAGAGGCCTACAATCACATGGATACAAGCTTGTACACACAACTCAGATTCTAGATAAGTGAAAAGGCATGTTAACTCAGGGTTTGGACACCTAGAAGGGTGGTTTAGTCCTTGGGGGTCTTGCAACACCTGAGGAAGGCCAGTAAAGTTTTTTTTGTCCATTCCACTTCCTAAGGTGATCTAGTAGGTTTAATCATATCATAGTAATGCTTCATCACATATTTACCGCGATGCATCACTAAAGTTAGGTAAGTGTGGGAGGAGGGTGATACATGTGAAATAAAGAGCTAGTTATAGGCCTGTAATTAAGGATGGGGAACTAGTGGTTATCCACCCAATCCTCTATTTGATACTTTTTCATGCTCATATATTCCCACCTTTGGATGAGGGCACATTGTTCCAACCCAACAACCCAATCCCAAAACCCATCGACCCCAAAAACCAAGTTTTTGATATTCTCTACAGACCGAATTTACTTGTTCTCTAAATGATGTTTCATCATATGTGTATATAAAAAAACAAGAGAATGTTTCACATGAAAACCAAAATCAAATACCTTATCAGAATCGGGACATCTAATGGGATGACTTTCGGAGGCCAAAAGATTTGAGAAACGTCTAGCGAGTTGTTTAGCCTCAACTATATCCCGAATGAGATCATCATCATATGGGGAACGTTGAATTTTCATCATAGTTACCAAGTTCAAGTTCGGATTTGAATTCAAATTCAATTCGATAAGGAAAACAATTCCACTACCTAAAATTTAGTACAAAAAAAATTCGGGAGTATACACTTTATAACTACTAAAAAAATGTTATTTTTTCCAAAATATTAGAAAATTTTGCTATGTTTTAAGCTCTTTGCCCTTGGATAGATTATTTTCTATCTTTAATGTGCAACTTGAAACATTAGGTTAAGTGTATAGAGTTTTTGTTTATGTATCTAATATTGTATAAATTTGTCTACAGTTAACACAACGGTTGTATCTTTCCAGGAAAATGAACAACCTTGGCCTAAAATCAAACTTACCTATTATTGCAAATGACACCATTGATTCTCTCATATTAACAAATGAAAGGGGCAATTTTTATTATGAAATATAGAATATTTTGATTTTTTAAACCAATAATAAGTTATTTAACATTGAAACAAATATATTTTCATATACATTGATAAAATTATTTAAAATAAAAAATAAAAACATACATTCCATATGCTCATATAAACTAGCACAATCACATTAAAATGTGGCTCATAAATGGCTATAGACCTATATCAACCACATTTATTATTAATAATTCTTAATAATAAATAATAATTGTTGATAATTATTAATTATAATTGTTTTTAGAATTCAGGTTTATGTGATCCATCTTAAATTTCGAACCAATCGATGTGCTTCATCATTTGGACTAGGTGAGATATCAGATCGAGACATTGAGTTTAAATAGATTTAGAGATGGCTAAATTATCTCTTGGAATAATGACTAGTTTGATTCCGAAGGGAATAAATAAAACGATTAATTTTATTCAAATCATATTTTTTTTAAAATTTTTAAAATTTATTTTTTAATATTTAAATTAAAAAAATTGGTGAATTTTTATAATAACTTTGGATTAAATTTTTATAATATTAAATAATATTTTTTGGGATTATGTTAATGTGATTTTAGATTTTAAAATATGCTTTTTTAGAAGATGGGGTGAAAAAGAATGAAAGAAATAAATTAAAAATCGATAATCAACAAAGGAACCAAAAAACTAAGGCAAAAAATGAAGGTAGGAAGGGGCACAAAATAACAACAATTAGGAATATAAGGCGGGATCCGACACTTCCTAATATTCCAGCCATCATCTCTATTGCGAATAACGAGTCTTTTCTCAATATCTAAGGCCTCCCTTAACCTATGATGATGAAAATGGCTGATCTTAGCAATAACCTTAGCCTCTTCGATGCAAATAAGATGGTTAGTCTTTTCTACATGTTCAACTAAGGTATAGGAGCGAGATCTTCCATGCTTAATGTCGGCAACATGCTCACAAATCATTTGATTTATAGACCAGCCAAATTCACCAATGTAAGGTGTCCCACAAGAGCATGGAATGATGTAGACACCTTTTCCATCCTTAGGGCTTACTGAATCTTTAGCAAATTTGAGAGAGCTGTGAAATAGTGTTAAGGGGTTTGAATCAAGAAGAAACCTTATGCTTCCTAAGGATCCTAGCTATCCTATCAATGGTTCCATGAATGAAAGGAAGGCGCACACTGCAAGACCATTCACTAGGATCTTTTTTATTTTTAATTATAGTACCTTTTTCTACTTTAAGAAAAGATCTAAGGCCCTGGGTCTTTTCTCTGTCAAGGTGGGACTCATGAGAGATTCTCAACGCCCTAGTGGCTAAGGTGTTGAGGATGCCTAATTTCTGAGTAGGGAAATGATGTGAACTAGCATGAAGATATTGCTCAGTATGAGTTTTCTTTCGAAAAACTTGATGGGAGAAAGAATCATCAACCTTTCTTCAAATAAGAATTTCGAGGAAATGAAGGCTACCATCAACCTCATATTCCATGGTGAATTTTATGGAGCAAGATTGACTATTAAGATGAAGTAAAAAGAGATCTAAATTTTTCTTGCCATGAGGTGAGACGACACAAATGTGATCTACAAACCTTTTCCAAAGCTTTTATTGGAACTAAATTGAAGAAATTCAAAGTCCTCCAAAAAAAATTAACAATCAGTTGAATTTTGAAGCTAGGATATAATAGCCAAATTGTACTGAAAAATTTTGAATTCTTTAACCGATTAAATGTATTAATAACCAAATTGTGAGAATTTGGAATTTTTAGCCAAATTCAACTTAATTTGGTAACTATGCTTTGCATGTCTAAGCCCAAGCCACCTAGCTCTAGCCTTCGCGTACCGCAAGAACCCATAATCAATGCTCTCTAAAACGAGGTACCCGTTGCATCCAACGAAATTATTCATGCCAGGATTCGGACGGAAAAATGCACCAATAAGCCTCAGAAAATGTGAAAGAAACTATAGCAATCTCAACCAAGGCTGAAAAATCTCAAAAGGACACGAAGATTAAAAGACAACTAAAACCTTATAGGTTAATAACCCAATACCCTTGGTATGTACTAGAAATATTAGAATTAAAGACATTTATGTTGGAATATTGAGAATTCCAAATGGAGAGAGTAAACTCCTCTCCTCTAAACACAGAGAAATTAAAATTCTTTTGATAGGAGATAGAGTTTTTGAGACTTTTAAAACAATCTTATATTTCTTCAAAAACTGATACAAATCTTCCTCTTAACAGAGGGATAACAAAAACAGGACTGCTACAGACGCAGTGCTCCAAAAAAACTCTTTGTCTTTTTAAAAAAACAACACTCTGTCTCACACAATCAACACACTGTTGTGTATTTCTTTTTGTTTGTTTCCACGTTGCTATGCGAACAGGCCAAAATAACAATGCAATGCAATGTGATTACATTACAGGCTCGCTGTGTTCTTTTTATATGCCGCGCATATATATTAAAACATTACAAACTATGTATAAAACTTGATACAACGAAATAACCCAAATTACAAATAAAACCTTTGCGGAACTTTAAAAATCAAATGCACGACGTGCGAGTGGGGACCACATCGCAGTCAGCGGATCGGTGGTGTCAAACAAAAAACTTGCGATTGTGATTGGATTGCGGGCACGATCCAACTATTAAATATAATGTAACACCTCCGTTGGGTCTGTGCTTTACAACAAATGAACCACAAACAAAAAGTTCCGATTGCGATTGATCAACCAGATGTGATGACCACATAAAACATGGCTCATAGAGCAATCGGGTCCGAACTTTAAACAAGTGCAATCGGGGCACACAATAGAAAATTTCCGATTGCGATCATGACAGGGATGTGATTGGCACTTATTAACTCCGGCATATAACTGGATTGGGTTCGGCCTTTGATCGGAGCATATTACAAAAGCCTCCGATTGAACCTTGCGATTTTAAACTTGCGATTGCAATTGGGATATAAGTCGTGGGGACCACTTATCCCGCCAATTCATAAACAAAAAGGTCTTCTGCATGTTTAAGCAATATTTCATTCATTCTGGTTGTTGAGGGCTTTAAAGCCTGAAATGACTGGTTTGATCAAACTCTACTTCTCCGTAGACCTAAACTACGACTCTGCCCATCATCAAATTAATTTCCTCTGCTATACTTGGCTGCGGCCCATCAAAAGTTAATTCTTCTCCTTATATCTCTCCATTCCTCTTTAATACAGAGTGTTGTGCACTCAAAAATTTGTTGTTGCTGCCTTTGTACTTGTTTCTTCTTCCTGCCCAAGGCTGGCAGGTGACTTTAATATTTTTAACACTCCCCCTTAAAGTCAGCTACTGGGTTATCCATCATACCCAAGCATTTTCTTAAAAATTCAAATGTCTTATGTCCCAATGGTTTAGTTAATATATCTGCATATTGTTCCTCTATTTTACAATGTTGTAAAACAATTTCACCATTGTTCACCAGTTCTCTGATATAATGAAATTTTGTGTCTATGTGCTTTGTTCTTTTATGAAATACTGAATTCTTTGACAATGCAATAGCTGAGCTATTGTTACAATAAATTATTGTCCCTTTTACCTGTTCTTGACATAGACTTCTCAACATCCTTCTCATCCAAACTTCTTGACACGCTGCTACTGTAGCTGTCACATACTCTACTTCTGCAGTAGATAATGCTACTATCAGCTGTTTCTTAGAAGCCCATGAAATGGCTCCTAAACCCATATGAAAAACATAATTGAAAGTGCTCTTCCGATCATCTACACTTCCAGCCCAATTACTGTCAGTGTATCCAACTAATTCTGAATTTTCTGAAGTAGTATATAAAATGCCAAATCTTTTAGTACCTTTAACATACCTCAGAATTATTTTTGTTGCTTTCCAATGTGCTTCTTTTGGCTTCTCCATAAATCTAGAAATTAAGCTAACATCATGCATAATATCTGGCCTAGTTGTAGTCAAATACATTAGGCTTCCAACTATGCTTTTATACAAACTTGGATCAACATCCTTGCTGCTATCATCTTTACTTGACTTCAATCCCATTACTGTGGGAGTAATTGCAGCTTTGCACTCCTGCATATTAAATCTCTCTAAAACTTGATTCACATACTTTGCTTTAGATATAAAAATCTCTTTTTCACCTTGCTCTACTTCTATTCCCAAGAAGTATCTTAATAAACCCATATCAGTCATTTCAAATTCATCTTTCATGACTGTTTTAAAATTCTCAACAAGGTAATCATCATTACCTGTAAAAATTAGATCATCAACATATAAAACAACAATTAACAACTTACCATCCTTTTCTTTAATGTAGAGGGTGGGTTCTCCCTCACACTTTTCAAATCCATTCTCCATTAGATAGGAGTCTATTCTGCTGTACCACGCTCTTGGTGCTTGTTTCAGCCCATAAAGAGCTTTCTTCAATTTGCAGACCTTATGCTCTTGGCCTTTCTTCTCATATCTGAGAGGTTGTTCCACATATACCTCTTCCATTAAAACTCCATTTAAAAATGCAGATTTTACATCCATCTGATATACTTTCCATTTATTTTGTGCTGCTATGGACAACACTGCTCTTACTGTCTCCATTCTTACAACTGGTGCAAAATTTTCTTCATAGTCAATCCCATGCTTCTACTTATATCCTTTGACAACAATTCTGGCCTTGTGTCTTTCTATCTTTCCTTCAGCATTGATTTTGGTCTTATAGACCCATTTTACACCAATAACTTCCTTACCTTCTGGGAGATCAACTAACTCGCATGTTTTTTTCTTCTCTATGGCATTAATTTCATCATCCATAGCTTCTATCCATTTTCTATCTTTAATAGCATCTTCAAAATGAATAGGATCATCAACTTGACAATACAAAGCAAATAAGGAATTCATACCTTCATTTTCTACTCCTTGCTCATAGATTTCTCTAATGCTTCTGAATTTTGTTCCTCTTTCACTTGGTGTAGTCGTGCTTGATGAAGCATTGAATTCTGCTCCGTGTGGTGTGCTCGGTGATGCACTCCCACTTCTTCTCAAGGGTTTTCTCACTGTCGCTTGAGGCGTCCCTTGCTATCCTTGTGGTGGTAGAGGCTATGCTACGAATGGGTTTTTAATCTCAACCACATCTCCTTCTTCTTCATCATGAGATAAACAGTTTTTAACATTGATTGTCTTATCAATACTTCCATCCCATGCTTCCTCTTCGATAAATTGCACATCTCTACTTATTACAAACTTATTTGTGGATGGGTTATACAATCTGTATCCTTTGGAATCTTCACTATATCCAAGGAAAATGCACTTCTCCCCCTTACTATCCAATTTCTTCCTCAACTTCTCTGGAATGTGTGCATATGCCACACATCAAAAAAATCTCATGTGGGTGACTCCCTGTTTTCTGCCACTCCATGCTTCTTCTAGAACTTTGTTCATCACATATTTTATAGGGAATCTATTTAAAATATACGCAACATAGTTTTCTGCTTCTACCCAATACTCATTCGGCAAGTGTTTTTCCTTTAGCATACTTCTCACCATTTCCATTATGGTTTGATTCTTCCTTTTAGCAACTCCATTCTGTTGCAGTGTGTACCTTGTGGTAAACTGCTTGTGTATGCCGTTCTCTCTGTAGAAACGCAGAAATTCCTTTGAGATATATTCTCCTCCTCTAACAGTTCTGAGGAATTTTATATGCAGTCTGCTCTATTTTTCTACAAGAGCTTTAAAGTGGCAAAATTTCTGAAAAACTTCACTCTTATATTTCAGAAAATAAACCCACACTTTTCTTATGAAATCATCTATGAAGGTCAGCATGTAATTGCTGCCTGAAACTGATGTTGTCTGCATCGGCCCACATAAATCTGAGTGGATTATCTCCAAAGGTGCTTTCGCCCTTATGCTTTTCCCTGAAGGAAAATTTTCTCTGTGTTGCTTTCCCAAGATGCAGCCTTCACATAGGCTGTCAGGCTTCTCAATCAATGGAAAACCTCTTACCATTCCTTTTCTTTGTAGCAAATTTAATCCTCCGAAATTGAGATGTCCAAATCTCAGATGCCATAACCAATTTTCATCCTTTTCTTCCTTCTGAAAGGCTTCTTGTGTTACAGCTGCAATGCTTTTTCCTTTTCCCTTCAAGTCAGTGTTGAGCTTGAGAGGAAACATTCTATTGCTGGTCATTTGTATTTCAGCAATGATTTTCTTGCTTGGAGGTATATCCTTTATTGTGCACACATCATCTTTAAAAACTACATTGTAACCTTTGTCTATGAGCTGCCCAACACTCAAAAGATTACACTTCAAACCTGGAACATAATACACATCTTGAACAAATTTTTGCTCACCATTTCTTGCTCGAATTGTAACTCTGCCTTTCCCTTTGACATAGATCTTAGTATCAGTCCCTGTGGTTACTTCAGATTTAACATCTTCATCTAGATTGGAAAACATTGCTATGTTCCCAGTCATGTGATTACTACATCCTGAATCTAAGAACCAAACATCATCTTCTCTGTCTTGTGCTACATTACATGCTAGCAGCACATTACTTGGGTTCTTTTCTTCTTTTGCTACATTAGCATTCTGCTTATTTTTCATGTCATTTTGCTTCTTTCTACATTCATTGGCATAGTGCCCATATTTTTTGCAATAATGACATTGGACATTGGATTTGTCATACCTTTGTCCTTGAGCATGTTGGTGTTGATGTCCACCTTGCTGGCTGTTGCATTGGCCATGGCTCTGGCTTTGACTGTTGCTCCTTCCATGTGAATGTGAAGAGCTATTCCTTCCACCTCTATTCTGACTTCTGCCTCTTCCTCTTCCTTTTCCTTGACCTCTTCCTCTTCCTGAAGGCATCTGGGTCCTGAAGGCGTGCTCAAGAGATGAGTGTTCATCTCTGCTCAATCTTTGTTCATGAGTTATCAGTGAGGCATGAAGTTCATCCACTGTGAACTGTGAGAGATCTTTGGTCTCTTCTATGGTGGTAACAATAACATCAAACTTTGAGGGTAAACATCTCAAAAGTTTCTCCACAATCCTCCTTTCTTCAAGAGTTTCTCCATGGGATCTTATCTGATTTACAATCCCAATCACATGTGTAAAAAATGTGTCCACATTATCTGACTCTTTCATGCAAAGAGTTTCAAAATCTCTTCTCAGCAACTGAAGTTTTGCTGTCTTAACTTTCTCCATGCCTTGATAGGCTACTTTCAGAGTTTCCCATGCCTCCTTGGATCTCTTAGCTGCTACTATCCTTGGAAACACACTCTCATTTACTGCCTGATACAAATAGAAGAGGGCCTTAGCATCCTTCTTTCTATTGTTCTTCAATAAATCCTTCTCTGCTTGAGTTAAGGCACTAAAAGCCTGCTCATCAGCTGGTTCAACAAAACCATCTTCTACAAATTCCCATAAGTCTTGTGAGACAAACAGGGCTCTCATGGTAATGGCCCAATAATCATAGTTCTTTCCATTAAATTGTGGAAGTTGAACATTTCCAATGTTCATTCCTATACTTGGTCCAACCATTGCTCTTAAACTGAACTCTGAACTTAAACGAACTGTCTTTCCTTTGCTGAAAGAAAAAACTCTTTTAAAAAAAAAACAACAGCTCTGTTATCTTTGAGAAATACCTGAACTTTTGACTTTTGTTGGGCTTTCACACTGCTGGAGAAGTCGCTTCAACAGGTCTTCTTCTTCTTCAGCTTCTTTGAAACTTTCAAAGAGCCTAAAATAGCTCTGATACCATGTTGGAATATTGAGAATTCCAAATGGAGAGAGTAAAGTCCTCTCCTTTAAACACAGAGAAATTAAAATTCTTTTGACAGGAGACAAAGTTTTTCAGACTTTTAAAACAATCTTCTATTTCTTCAAAAACTGATACAAATCTTCCTCTTAACAGAGGGATAACAAAAACAGGACTGCTACAGACGCAGTGCTCCAAAACAACTCTCTGTCTTTTTAAAAAAACAACACTCTGTCTCATACAATCAACACACTGCTGTGTATTTCTTTTTGTTTGTTTCCGCGTTGCTGTGTGAACAGGCCAAAATAATAATGCAATGCAATGTGATTACATTACAGGCTCCCTGTGTTCTTTTTATATGCCGCGCATATATATTAAAACATTACAAACTATGTATAAAACTTGATACAAGGAAATAACCCAAATTACAAAGAAAACCTTTGCGGAACTTTAAAAATCAAATGCACGACGTGCGAGTGGGGACCACATCACAGTTGGCGGATCGACGGTGTCAAAAAAAAAACTTGCGATTGCGATTGGATTGTGGGTACGATCCAACTATTAAATATAATTTAACACCTCCGTCGAGTCCATGCTTTACAACAAACAAGCCACAAACAAAAAGTTCCGATTGCGATTGATCAACCGAATGCGATGACCACATAAAACATGGCTCATAGAGCAATCAGATCCGAACTTTAAACAAGTGCAATCGGGGCACACAATAGAAAAGCTATGATTGCGATCAGGACACAGATGCGATTGGCACTTATTAACTCCGTCATATAACTAGATCGGGTCCGGCCTTTGATCGAAGCATATTGCAAAAGCCTCCGATTGAACCTTGCGATTTTGAACTTGCGATACTGTAATTCCGTGATGCTTTTCAGACATGTCCAATTTCTCATCATTCGTATCATCAGGGAGTCTCCAGTTGAAACAATGAAATAGCTGCGCCATAGCAAACTCTACAACAATTAGTCCAAGTTGTTGTCTGGGGCATCGTCTCCGCCCTGCTCCAAACGGAATCCATTCAAAATTTTCTACTTTTGTATCTAGGAAGCTGGCTTCCATGAATTTTTCCGACTTGAAACTTTCAGCATCCTCCCACCATAACTTGGGGTCCCTTCCAATTGCCCAGATGTTCACCAGAAGTTGAGTCCCGCTGGGGATTTCATAGCCCAACACATTGCACCTTTCCATTGATATGTGGGGAAGCGATAAAGGCCCCGCAGGGTGGAGTCTTAGCGTTTCTTTCACCACATATTGTAAATAAATGAGGCCAGGCAGATCAGATTCTTGTACCATGCACCCCATTCCAACTATGCGTTCCAGTTCGTCTTGAAGCTTCTTCATTACTGGCGGGTTTCTCAGCAATTCGGACATTTCCCACTCTATGGTTACAGACGAAGTATCGGAGCCAGCGGACAAGATATCCTGCCAATCAAAGACATCCAATTCAAAAAATATCACGATTATAATATTTTATGCTAAGGCATTGAAATCTAAATCCGCAGAGAATCCATAAACGCTGCTGTGCGCCAATAAATAATATACATAGATGACAGATTTTATGTTGTCTCGCTTGATTTGGAACCCTAAATTTTTATCAGCTGAGACTTCCAGCAAAACATCCACAAGATCTGGCATGGCGTTGGGTTTATCCTGTGAAAAGTGATCCTCTAATATCTTCTCTAGCAAGTTGTCTTGTGCCTTGTGTATGTTCTTCAATCAACGATTGAGACCTTGCAGATCCATCCATGCCAAGTATGGTATGTAATATCCTATGTTGAAAGACCCTACTAACACAAGCATTTCCTTTATCATTGAGTGGATCCCTCTACTGTCCATTAAGTGTTGGTCAGTATACTTTCTACTGAAGGCAATCCTGTAGAGTATATCAATCCCAAGGGCCGACACGGCCTTGTTAATGTTCATAGGCGAACACCCTTCATGATATGAAATATGAATAGAGCCAATCATAGCAGAGACTTCCTCTTCTCTTATGAAGAAAAAGGAATCTATTCGTCTTGAGCTCAACAACTGTAAGACGCAGAGTTTACGCATTTCTCTCCAGTAGCGGCCATACGGAGAAAATGTGATGTCGAAGGAATTGTACCACAAGTACTTTGTGGTGGTTGATGTAGGTCTGCTGGCGAAAAAGAGATCGTGAGTCTTGAGGAATTCCTTGGCCATATCTGGAGAGGAGATGACTAAGGTGAGGGTGAAGCCGAGGCATAGAGACATGAGTGGCCCATATTTTAGACAAAGCTCTGTTAACGCTCTGTGTGGAAGCTATCCCATCATGTGGAGGTTTCCAATAATTTGAAATGGACATGGCCCCGGAGGCAACCTCAAGTTTCTTCTCCTGAAGAAGAAGAAGGCCCAGGTCACCACCAATGCGAGAAGAAGAGCAGTACTAGCGATTTTAACGTAGAAATATAAGCTTATGTGAAATGCTGAGTCGAAACCGAGCTCACTCACCATTACCACCCTCCAGAGGCACTTACTGGTATCTTGAATTCAGTGTCGATGACGATACATGTTTGCACAGAGAGGAGCTTCTTGAAATTTTGGATAAGAATATATAAAATTATGGCATAATAGGGATGAGGAAAATTGCGCCTGACAAGTGATTTCCACGTAAAATACATTCAAAACTTTTCTCACATCTTATGATTTAGCGGTAGGAATGGGGAGTCTATTTTTTATACCCAGATAATAACAAGCCATATACTCCGATAATAGCCAACTATATCCTCAATAAAATTTGAAACACGAACAAGAAAAACATACAATTAAACTACACATCACTGTATTATAGAAAAATGGTCAAATTTAACAGGTCACAGCGATTTGAAGTTTCTACACAAAACCGATTTGAAATTTCTACACTAAACCAATCGATGTGACATGTCCATTGAAATTAAGATGAGGCAGAATAGGGATCTCATTTCCCATCTGCATGCATTATTTATATATATTCACACCTGGAAGGCAATTTGTTTAACATGTAGATTTCCACTTGCTTAAATTTGGGTACAAAGCTTTCAAGATCTCTATCATTGCCCACTTAGAAATCAATTTCTAGTGTACCCTCGTGAGCATGATAATAATTGACTGAAGGCTTTTAGATTGGAAAAGATAACTATGAGTATGACATTTTTGATAATTTATTATACCTGCCTACCGTTAAAGTATATTGTAATAATTTGAGTCTGCTTTTGCAAATTTATAAAATTATTTTCATAGTTAACCAAAGTGTCTCTAAAATTAAATATTAAATTTATATTTTTGGAAATTTAAAATTAATTTTTGATTTTTTTAAAATTGAATTTCTAATTTGTGTATATATTTATTTAGATATTTTATGGAGCTTTAAAATCAATTTGTGAAAATTAAAAAAACATTTAAAAATAATAAAAAATAAAAAATAATGATTGACTCATGCAAGAACTATCAAGTTTGTCAAGGTTTAAACCATATCAGAGTTATGAAAGATGTATTACTAGCAATTGAATCTGGAGGTGCAAAGGAATGCAGAAAGGAGTAGCGAATATGGAAGGAAATTTTCTAGTTGTGCTATATGTAATGGTACATAATCAATGTCAACCTATGGGGTGCAAAATCTCACATTGAAGGGGAAAAATGGGGTGCAAA
The DNA here is from genome assembly GCA_034641835.2 of Pinus albicaulis. Lineage (NCBI taxonomy): Eukaryota > Viridiplantae > Streptophyta > Pinopsida > Pinales > Pinaceae > Pinus > Pinus albicaulis. The sequence continues at coordinate 1,232,536,109 of CM076578.1, read as the reverse complement.
ATCTCACATTGAAGGGGAAAACCTAGCCATCTACACTTAGCCAATCTGAAATTCTTATCCGGTAAATATGAGTCTTCGTTCCTATTTGTTCATTTTGGATCACATCACCCCCATTTGGGAACCTTTTAGGTCCCACAATAGGTCAATGATGAGAAAAGGTGAGAGGTCATAGATCTTAACCTTTCTTTCAAGGCCATGTTTAGATCATATTTGAAATATTAGTCTTAGGGTCGATGGCAATTAGTGTTATTAGATGGCATTCCGCCTTATTAACAAAAATAGGATCTATGTCAAATTGTATTAGCAAAATTAAGATAATGTGAAACTAAATTTCATATTGCATTATGATTCTCTGAATGAAAATCTTCTCTAAAAAACACTCAAGTGTTCTCTAAAGAACCCAATGAACATGGATGTGGATGTTCATATGTTTCCAATAAAAATCCATAAACTAAATCTGTAAAAATTAGATTGCATTGAGAATTTCTATGAGAGAAAACATTAACTTTGTTATTATTGTCTTGAATCTTCATCTAGAAGAGTGCATGTCTTTCTCCACTTCCCCTTAGATCTTGCATTGCAATGTAAATCATTCTTTCATTTACATGAGAGCTCGCTTATATCTTTATACTCTCTAGCTGACCTCTTGTCGTTTGCGAGTTATCAAACTTAAACCATTTTTGACACAATTGTGGAGGAAGTATTCAATACTTATCATAACCATTTTTGACAAAAATGTCGATGAAGTATTCAATACTTATCATAACCATTTTTGACACAATTATGGATGAAGTATTCAATACTTATCATTTGTTTGTCCATGTATATCATAATGTTTACATTGTTTTTAGAAATCTGTTCTATCATCATGGCTACAATTTTCTTTCTTTGGTTTGGTATATCTCTTCTGTATTATGTTGTTGCCCCCTTTTTATGCCCAGCTTGATATAAAAATATTATTTGTTAATTGGATTAAAGAAAAGAAATATTGCATGTAACTGTATTTAAGTTTAAATATACTTATAACTTATTTAAAAAATAATTCTGGATGAAGTATTCAATACTTATCATTTGTTTTTCCATGTATATGAAAATGATTACATTATTTTAGAAATATTTCCTATCAGTATGGCTGTAATTTCCTAATTATTAGGGGTTCCATTCCCTCAGGAATGCGTGAGAAAGACTCATTAGACAAGGGCAAGGAATTAGTTAAGTATTAGATCAAATCTGCTAAGATCAATGTGAGACAATCAAAGATAGTGTAGAGAACTCTTAAGCCTGGGAGAAGATATGTATTGTTTCATGTTATTGACCTTATGCAATATACAGATAGCGGGGTTTTTAGCTGAGGATTTTCCCATATACATCTTTGTGTTGTGAAATTGAAATTATTTCTCTTTCTTGTTCATGTGATTGTGTGATCGAAATTGGTTTCCACAATTTGTATAACATATTCAAATATTTTGTTTTAGGATATTACAAGATCAGTTGAATCTATGTGGATTTTCTACAGGTAGCAAAATCCAACCCACAGGGCCTGATGGCTTACAAATTTGTCCATTTAAGTGCCTGAGAGGCGACGTTGTTTTTATTGAAACAATTAACTGGGGGTATGAATCATTAGGATAATGAGATAAATCAGCCATTTCAGTTTAGTAGTTTTAACCCGTGAAGCACTGTTGTTGCTAACATTATCATGGTGGTGACTCATGAGCATGGGAAAAATCTGTGTGAGTTTCCATATAACTGTATATCTCATATTATCTCATTCACCACTCCACGTGATGTCTTTATACTATCATCCATATCCAAATACTTCATATCTACGACCAATCATGACTCTGTCTCAGAAAAATTCTTGCCTCAGGACCAAATCCTACATAGGGCAGTTAGGCATTTTCTTCCCTTTTTCAAGAAAGAACTCTATTTTCGCCTTTGTGATTAGATTCTCATAGACGAGGGAAGAGAGAGATTGTTTCTTGAGTGATCCATATGAAAAACATGTGACATGTTATCTGCAAGAGAATTATCCATTTCTTGGGGTAACAACCCATGTTATTGGTGTTGGGTTTCTCACCATGATTCCAGATTCGAGTAGCTTGCTAAATTAAAATAGGTTTTTTGGTTATTTAAGGGGAGAAATGGATTTCATGGTTTTTTATGTGGGAATTGAGTATAGAGTGTTGTTTCTGCTTAAATTTGGAAGGCATTGAACCTGTGGGTGGGTGCGGCCAATTGAGTTTTCAGTTACTACACTAGAGATTGAAGAGATGGAATCAGAGGAGGTTTTTATGGAAGCACTGTGAAATAATCCAACATGTGCCTAATCATTTATGCTGAATTGGAGTTGTTGAACGACTATTGTGCTAGTGTTGAAGTGTTTTTGAATTCCAATTTGATCTCAATGTTTAAAAAAAATTGTCAATTCATTGATGTAATTCTGGTTGAATGAATGGGATGAATTGGAGGCTTATTGTTGTGGCATTTAGTTTGTCTAACTATTATCACAATTTTGAGTCTATATTGGAATTAGCCATTTTCACAATATCTTGTTTATAGGAGTTATTGACTACGAGATATGATGAAGAAATGACAATGAAAAATACATCAATAGATAGTGGTTGGAACAACATCGGAGATTAAAGGATGATGGACAAAAAAGTGAAAGTTTGTGTGAGTTTGTGGGATAGACTCACTAGAATGTTGTATTATGACTCACACATATTAACGGTAAGCAAGTCTATGATGTTTTGTAGTGGTATTTTTCAAGTATGTACCTCGTAACTCTAGGAGTTGGAGTGTGTAATGCAATCCTGATGTGGCTTGTGTACCCCCATGAAGTTCGTGGTAATCCTAAAACCACTTTGTAATTGACAGTTTGTGGTTAGCCAAAAACCAATTTGTAAGTGTAGGTTTATGGTTAGCCAAAAACCACTAGTGAGATTGTATGTAAGTGCAGGGTTGTGGTAAGCCAGAAACCACTTTTTAGTGTAGGTTTGTGGTAACCTAGAAACCACGTATGAGAGTGAAGTGGAAAGGGATTCTTTTGGGCATGATTTAGGTTCATCTGAAAAACACTAGGCATAGTTCTAGGTAAGTTGATAAAACCCAGAGCATGGTTATGGTAATCCGAGAAAACCCATGATGACGATGATGGAGGGGGGTTTGCACATACATGTACATGTATGTAGGCAATTGTTGATTGAACCATGTACACAAAGGACATACTGGTAGACTTGCAGTTGCAGCGGTTGGTACCCATGCATTCTAGTAGATGGTTGTTCTTTTATATGGATGTCGACATATTCATTTTGATCATGTTTGTAAACACGAGGACCACAGTTGGACTTTGTTGATTTATATCAAGACAAGTAGTCATTAAAGGATGGACTTGGAAAATATAATTCTTACTTGTATTTGGTGTGCTCATTAATTATAGAATGAGTTTGTTCCTAATACTTGGGAGTTTGTTGAGGTCCAGTTGGTTGAGAGATTCTATCCAACTAGTTAGCCTCCTAGATTGGTGCTAGGTTGATATATTCAGTCAACCAAGAGATTGTATGTCCAAGATAGACTAACTATCTTGAGACATAGCTTGATGATATATTATATCATTATTTGATGTGAATACAATTTGAGGGCATTTAGAGAATCTAAATGATTTATGTGAACTAATTTATATGAATATATATGTATATAGAGAGAGTGTTAAAAATAAATGTTATTATATGAGATCTAGCAAATATTTGTTTGAATTGCAAATTTAAGCTCAATCAACTACACAATCCAAGTGGTGAAGAATATTTTCAAGATGTTCATTTATACATTCAAAAATACAATTTAAACCATGAAAAAATTTATCTATATAATCACCAACAAAATAAGTTAGTTGATAAAAGGTGAAAGAAACAACTTGAAATGTAAAAACTACATATCATCCTAGGAGAATGAAATATGTAAAAGTTCATAATATAAATTAGATATCCATTCCTTAAAAAAGAAAAACAAAGAAAGAGGAGCATATCCAACAGATGCTTGGCTCATTACACTTAAAAAAAAAAACACTACTTGCTTTATTTACATAATTGTTAAAACCTTCATTTCTTTTAAAAAATATTATATTTGTTTACACACATGGCTCTCCACAACTCTTCTATTTAAATCCACATTAATATAGTCAAGCAGCTATACCTACACACATGGCTCTCCACAACTCTTCTATTTAAATCCACATTAAGATAGTCAACCAACTATACATACATAAGGCAAGAGTTATAGTACGGGAAGGCGAGGAGTAGGAATAAAAATGAGCTCTTGTGCCCTAGATACTTCAATTCCTTGACTCTTCTCAGACATGTACAGTTTCCTTTCTTTCGTACCATTGGGAAGCCTCCAATTGAAACAGTGCAACAACTGCGCCACAACAAACTTTAAAACAATCATTTCCATTTGTTGTGCGGGGAACCCTCTCCTGCCCACTCCGAACGGAATCCACTCAAAATTTTCCACTCTAGTGTCTAGGAACCCTTCTTCCATTAATCTCTCTGGCTTGAAAATTTCAGCATACTCCCCCCATGAATTTGGGTTCCTTCCAATTGCTCATGCATTCACCAAAAGCCGAGTTCTGCCTGGGATTTCGAAGCCCAACACATGGCACGTTTCCGTTGACATGTGGGGAAGTAATAAAGGCCCTACTAGGTGAAGCTTGAGCATTTCTTTCACAACATTTTGTAAATAAATGAGACAAGGAAGATCAGATTCTTGTACCACATGCTCCATTCCAACTACGCGTTCCATATCGTCCTGAAGCTTCTTCAGAATTTGCAGGTTTCTCAAAAATTCGAACGTTGCCCTCTCTATACTTTCAGATGACATATCAGAGGTAGTAGTCACAATATCCTGGTAATGAAACACATCCAAATCAAATCAATATAAATATTATCATATTTTATGCAAAGCCATTGAAATCTAAATCAACACAAAATCCAAAAATGCATCTGTGTGGGCCTGTTGGGTAGGAAGAGGATTCAAACAAGGAAATAACACAAGTATTTCACGCATGAAACAATGAGCTGTGGCTCTTTAATTAATCTTCAATCACTCTAAATCTCACTTAAATCTCTCTCTAACTCACTCACCAAATTTATCTATCACTCAACTCAACTAACTCACTTAACTGATTGTCTAACAATGCATGCGGGAGGTAATTAATTATTTTAACACTCCCCCTTAATTACGACCGCTAAAATAAAGCATAACTCATGACAACTCAAACATGCCTGCTGGTCTATGTCTCAGCTAGGCTTACAACACCCAAGTTTCTTTTGTGAAACTCAAACAAATCTACTGCTAATGGCTTTGTAAATATATCAGCCAATTGATCACTAAATTTACAAGGCTTCAAGTGAACTTCTCCATTGCTCACAATTTCTCTAATAAAATTATATCTAGTATCAATATGCTTGCTCTTTTGATGAAACACACTATTCTTGTATAGTGAAATCGCTGAAGTGTTGTCACAATATATCGTTGTTGATCCTTGTTGTTTCCGCTTGAGTCCATCCAATACTCTTCTTAACCATACTACTTGACATTCTGCTAAAGTTGCTGCTACATATTCTGCTTCTACTGATGATAGTGTCACAATGAGTTGCTTCTTAGATGCACATCTATCACTCTTGAACCGAAATGAAAAACATAACCAGATGTTCTCTTCCGATCATCCAAACTTCCTGCAAAAACACTATCTGTGTATCTAATCAAATCTTTCTTTTATGTACTTGAATACATTATGCCATATCTCTAGTTCCTGCTATGTATCTTAGAATTATTTTTCTAACACTCCAATGTGTGTCTTTTGGAGTCTCCATAAATCTAGAAATCAAACTCACTCCTTGCATAATATCTGGTCTTGTAGCTGTGAGATACATGAGGCTGCCAACCAATCTTTTGAATAAAGTTGGATTGACATTTGCTCCTTCATCATCCTTGCTTAACTTTGTACTTGTTGCAACTGGTGTAGGTACGGGTTTGCAATTGTCCACCCTGAATTGTTTCAACAAATCTCTAGCATACTTATTTTGACAAATAAAAATACCTTTTTCAGATTGCTCAACTTCAATGCCAAGAAAATATTTCATGAGACCAAGATTTTTCATCTCAAATTATTTCATCATGGCTATTTTAAATTCATCTAACTCAAGATCACCTGTAAAAATCATATTATCAACATATAGGCAAACAATCAAAATTTGTCCATGCTCATTTACATTTGTGTATAAGGTAGGCTCAATGCTGCTTTTGCAAATTCCATTCTCGATCATGTAGCTATCAATTCTACTATACCATGCTCTAGCTGCTTGCTTCAGTCCATAGAGCACTTTCTTCAATATGTAAGCTCTATCTTTTTTACCTTCAACTTCATATCCTGTAGGCTATTATACATAAATTTCTTCTTCTATAATTCCATTCAAGAAGGCTGATTTGACATCCATCTGATATACTTTCCACTTGTTCTGCGCTGCTGTCGCTAGAAATGCTCTTACAGTATCCAATTTGGCTACTGGAGAAAATGTTTCCCCAAAGTCTATTCGTGGTTGCTGCGAGAATCCTTTTGCTACAAGTCTTGCTTTAAATTTTTCAATCTCACCTTTCTAATTCACCTTTGTCTTGTACACCCACTTCACACCAATGAGATTTTTATCATTTGGTAAATCTACCAAATCCCATGTATCATTCTTTTCAATTATTCATCTCTTCATCCATGGCTTGCACCCAATTTTCATCCCTAATTGCTTCTTCAAATGAAGAAGGTTGGAATGATAGCAATGCGAAATTTGAACTAACATCAAAATCATCATAAATATCTTTTAAAATTCTCATCTTTTTCTTACCATTGCTTGATTCATTACCTGATTAGCTGCTTCGATAATTTTGGTCTGTTGATCTGCTTGAAGATCCATGATGTTACGAAAATCTTGGAGTCCTTGCCGATGTGACTCTGTTTGGTGTCTTCTCTATTGATTCTTGTTGCTACTTTTTTGCTACATCATCATCTTCCATTAATGGTGCTTGTGCATCGGTTAGTGTGTCTAAAGTCTCATTCCATGACTCTTGTTCTTTGAACACAACATATCTGCTAATGATTGTCTTCTTGGTGACATGGTTATACAATTTGTAAGCTTTTGACTTCTCACTATGACCAATAAATATACATTTTTCACTTTGATCATCTAATTTACCTCTTATCTGCTTAGGTACATGGGCATAGGCTACACATCCAAAAACTCTAAAATGAGATACATTGCATGACATATCTGACCATGCTTCTTTTGGAACTCTGTTCATCACACTCTTTTTAGGAAGTCTATTTATCACATAAAGAGCACATGCAACTTCTTCTGCCCAGTACTCATTAGACGAGTTTCTTGGTTTCAATATGCTCCTTTTCATGTTCATGATTGTTCGATTTTTTCTTTCTGCTGCACCATTCTGTTGTGGTGTGTATCTGGTTGTAAATTGTCTTCTCATTCCATGTTGTTTGCAGTACTCATGAAATGCTTTCAAATCATATTATCCACCATGATATGATCTCAATACCTTGATCTGTTGATCACTTTGGTTCTCTACTAAGGCTTGGAACTCTTTGAACTTTGCAAAAGTTTCAGATTTCTACTTCAAGAAGTAAACCCAAGTCTCCCTGCTATATTCATCAATAAAGGTGAGGAAGTAACAACTACCACCAATCTACTGTGTGCTCATAGGTCCACACAAGTCTGTATGCACCAACTCAAGTGGTTTCTTTGCTCTGTATGAAACTCCTTCCGAAAAAATTTCACGGTGTTGCTTTGCCAAGATGCAATACTCACAAGTGTTAGCAGGTTCTTTGATGGGAGGTAAACCTCTGACCATCTGTTTCTGCTGCAACAATCTTAAACTGGAAAAATGCAAGTGTCCAAACCGAAAGTGCCATAACCATTAATCATTAGAACATGCAGCTGTAAAAGAACTAACCTCATCGTTTAAGTTCATAATTAGAGGAAAGATTCTATTCCTCATCATTTTCACCTTTGCTATCAACTACTTGCTTGGGGATTTGTCATAAATAATACAATGTTGCCCCTGAAAGATAACTTTGTATTATTTCTGTGTCAATTGACCAACACTTATCAAATTGTGTTTGAGTCTAGGGACATAATATACCTCTGATATGGTCTTTGGCTCCCCTTTCTTGGTCATAATGTTGACCACTCCTTTTCCATCTACATCCACAGTCTTGTCAGTCCCAAACTTTACCTGTCTTCACAGATTCATCCAAATTTGCAACCAAAATATTGTTTCCTATCATGTGGTTACTGAAACCACTATCTAATAGCCAGACCTTATCAGACAATTCATGCATGATGTTGCATGCTAGGAACATGGAGTTAGTATTCTTTGTACTAACATTAGCTCTCTGATTTCTTTGATCAGCTATATTCTTCCTACAATCAGGAGCATAATGACAAAATTTATTGCAATAATAACATTTCACCTTTGATTGTTGTGAAAGCTTTTGCTGCTGTTGCTTCCACTTTGATGCTCATGCTCTTCTCGGCCATCTCTCTGACTACTATAGCTGCCGCCTCGTCCTTTACCTTTCGATCAACCTCTGCCTCGACCTCTTGAAATATAAAATTCACTTTTGAAGGCATTTTGTAACGTGGAATCCTTATTTCTATCTATCATTGCCTCATGCAATAGAAGGGATCCCATTAACTCATCAACTGTTAGTGTTGCAAAATCCTTGGCTTCTTCTATGGTTGCTACCACAATATCAAACTTGGTAGACAAAGATCTACGAACCTTCTCAATCACTATTCGATCTTTAATATTTTCACCTTAGATTTCTCACTGATTGACGACAAGCATGACCTTATTCATGAAGGAATCAATGTCCTCTGTCTCATTCATCTGCAGATTTTCAAAATCTCTCCTAGTATTTTGAAATTTAACAATATTGACTTTGGCCATACCTTGATATCTTATCGCCAAAGTTTCCCATGCTTCATTTGCTGAAGAAGTTATCATTATCTTTTGGAACACTTCTCGGTCCGCTCTCTGCTGGATAAGAAGCAACATTTGTGCATTCTTCCATTTTTTATGAAAACTTTGCAAAGCTCCTTAAAAAATCGTTTTCAATAAAACCCTAATACACACACACACACACACACACACACACACAGATATATATATATATATATATATATATATATATATATATATATATATATATATATATATATATATATATATATATATATACATACAAAATCTTGGCACGGAAGTTGTGTTAAGAGGATTTATTAAAGAATTTTTTTTATATATATATCTATATATATATATATATATATATATATATATATATATATATATATATATATATATATATATATATATATATATATATATATATATATATATAGATATATATATATATATATATATATCCTCTTAACACAACTCGTGCCAAGATTTTGTAAATACTCACGTGAGCTTTCAATTTCGATTTTAAAATATGAAAAAACTTTAATGAAAGTACTTCACGGATTTTGAAAAATGTTTTTTGACTTTCCTTTCCGTTCACTCACGTAGTACCGTGAAACCTGATTCCACGGTAGAATAAACTCATGTGATTGTAATTTAGTTGTCACTGCTTTTCAGTTGAGAATCTATGATCTCCATGCCTTCTACATTGAAAACGTGTGGATCTCTATGTTTGCAAAAAAAAAAAAAAATATTTGCTAGCCTTTAGGTCTTGGCCCATGGATATTTTGATTCTTCCTCACCTCCAATAACAATTTTTTGGATAGGCAAAGGATTCAAACACAAAAATAATTCTTCAATTAATATTCAATCACTCTAAATCACAATGAATACAATAAATCTGGTAAAAATGTATTTAAACTAACTCAACTTGATCAACATTCTAACTCACTCACCAAATTTATCTATTAGTCAACTCAACTCAACTAACTCACTCAACTAACTCACTTAACTGATTTTCTAACACTAGCATGCAAGAGATAATTACTTAATTTAACAGAGCCAATGACAGATTTGATTTTATATTATCTCGCTTGATTAGGAACCCCAAATTCTTATCCACTGTGGCCGTTAGCAAAACGTCCACAAGATCTGGTGTGGTGTTGGGATTATTCTGCGAAAAGTATCTTGTGTAGCTTCTTTAATCGATGGTTGAGGCCTTGAAGATCCATCGATGCCAAGTACTGTATGTAATCACCGACATTGAAAGACCCTACTAACTGAAACATTTCCTTGATCATTGAGTTGATCCCAATGCAGTCAGTTAAGTCTTGCTCAGAATACTTTCTACCGATGCCAATCTTGCAGATTATATCATTCCCAATGGCTACTACAGCCTTGCTAAAGTTCACAGCATTATCCATATTAGTAATAGGGCAAATCTTATGTGGCAAAAGGAATCTACGCGTCTTGAGCTCAACAACTGAAAAGGCAGAGTTTACGCATCTCCCTCCAGTAGCGGTCATAGGGAGAAAATGCAATGTTAGAGGAATACAAGTACTTAGTTGTGGTGGATGGAGGCCTACTGGCGAAAATCAGATCATGCGTCTAGAGGAATTCCTTGGCGATATCTGGAGAGTAGACGACTAAGGTGAGGGCGGAGCTGAGGGGAGAAGAGAAGTCCATATTTGAGAGAGAGCTCTACCAAGGCTTTCTGTGGAAGCTGTCCTATATTCATGTGAAGGTTTCCAATAATTCGAAACAAAAACGGCCCCGGAGGCAACCTCATTTTCCTTCCCCTGAACAAGATAAAGGCCGTGGCGCCACCAATGCAAGAAGGAGAGTATCGAAAAACAAAAAAAAATTATTAATATTAATATTGAATTAGTCATATTAGGCATTGTCTACTTTTGTTATTATTATGAATATTACTAGCACAACCACATTACTAAAAACTAATGTGGTTGATATACGCCGATAGGCGTATATAAAATAGATTTACAACCACATTTACCAATGTGGTTGATATACGCCGACAGGCCTATATCCACTACCCATCACATTAATTTATATATCAATAAATAAATATTATATATAATAATTTTATTATATTAACTTGAAATATATATATTATATATTAATAAGAATATTAATATATTAAATATATTAATTATGATTAAAATCACAAAATATTTTATATATATTAATAATATTATAATAAGTATTAATAATATATATTAAAAATATTTATTAATATATTAAAAGTATTAACTATATACATACTATAAATAAAATTGAAATATATATAATATATATTAATATAAAAATAATATTAGTAATATATAATAATTTAATAATAATTTATATATTAATATCATAGATGGTTATATTATTAATAAACCAAAAGAACTAATAATATATTAATAATATTATAATATTACTAATAATCATTATTTATAAATATTTGAATCTTTATTTATAATGATTATTGGTAATACTATAATATTATTAATATTACTAAATAAATATTAAAATATTATAATATTATTAATATATATTATTAATAATATATATTAGTAATATTATAATATTAATAATAAACATTATTAATAAATATTTGAATATTTATTAATAATATATATTAATAATATTATAATATTACTAATAATCATTATTAATAAATATTTGAATATTTATTTAAAATGATTATTAGTAATATTATAATATTATTAATATTAACCAAAGGTTTAAATATTATAAACCATAGGAATTGGTGAACCCAAGAGATTAATAAACCGTAAGAATTGATATTTTAAACTAAAAAACCAAATAAATTAATAATCCATAAGAATCAGTATTTTAAACATAAAATATTAATAAACCAACGAGATTATTAACATTATAAACCAAAATAACTAATAGACCCAAGGGTTTAATGTTATAAATCAAAGGAATCAGCGAACCCAAGGGATAAATATCATAAACCTAACGGATGAATATTATAAACAATAAAGATTAATAAACCCTAAGAATTAATATTTTAAACTGAAAAATCTAAGAAATTAAGAAACCCTGAGAATTAGTATTTTAAACTCAAGAGAGTAATAAACCGAATGAGTGATTAACATTATAAACCAAAATAACTAAAAAACCCAAGGGTTTAATATTATAAACCAAAGGAGTCAGTGGACCCAAGGGATAAATATTAAAAACCTAAGGAATCAATATTTTTCAGAATGTGACATTTGATCATGGATGACATTGATTGATTATTCATATTATAAACCAAAAGAAGTAATAAACCCAAGGGTTTAATATTATAAACCAAAAGAATTGGTGAACCCAAGGGGATTGATTTAAACATTGAGACAATTGTTCTCACAATGCGACATTTGATCATGGATGACATAGATCGATTATTCATATTATAAACCAAAAGAACTAATAACCCCAAGGGTTTAATATTATAAACCAAAGGAATTGGTGAACCCAAGGGAATTGATTTAAATATTGAGACAATTTTTGTCACAATGCGACGTTCTACCAACTATGACCATGGTTGGCCATGGGTGATATTCATATTGAGACAATGTTTGTCAGAATGTGACATTTGATCGTGGATGACATAAACCCAAGGGTTTAATATTACAAACCAAAGGAATTGGTGAACCCAAGGGAAAACCATTACCCAACAAATTATAAACCAAAGGAATTGGTGAGCCCAAGGGAATTGATTTAAACATTGAGACAATTGTTGTCACAATGCAACGTTCGACCAACTATGACCATGGTTGGCCATGGGTGATTTTCATATTGAGACAATGTTTGTCAGAATGTGACATTTGATCATGGGTGACATTGATCGATTATTTATATTATAAACCAAAAGAACTAATAAACCCAAGAGTTTAATATTATAAACCAAAGGAATTGGTGAACACAAGGGAAAACCATTACCCAACAAATTATAAACCAAAGGAGTTGGTGAACCCAAGGGAATTCATTTAAACATTGAGACAATTGTTGTCATTATCCATATTATAAACCAAAAGAACTAATAAACCAAAAGGTTTAATATTATAAACGAAAAGAATTGATGAACCCAAGGGAAAACCATTACCCAACAAATTATAAACCAAAGGAATTGGTGAACCCAAGGGAATTGATTTAAACACGGATGACATTGATCGATTATTTATATTATAAACCAAAAGAACTAATAAACACAAGGGTTTGATATTATAAACCAAAGGAATTGGTGAACCCAAGGGAAAACCATTACCCAACAAATTATAAACCAAAGGAATTGGTGAACCCAAGGGAATTGATTTAAACATTGAGACAATTGTTGTCAGAATGCGACGTCCGACCAACTATGACCATGGTTGGCCATGGGTGATTTTCATATTGAGACAATGTTTGTCAGAATGTGACATTTGATCATGGATGACATTGATCAATTATTTATATTATAAACCAAAAAGAACTAATAAACCCAAGGGTTTAATATTATAAACCAAAGGAATTGGTGAACCCAAGGGAATTGATTTAAACATTGAGACAATAGTTGTCATAATGCGACGTTGGACCAACTATGACCATGGTTGGCCATGGGCGATTTTCATATTGAGACAATATTTGTCAGAATGTGACATTTGATTATGGATGACATTGATCGATTATTCATATTATTAACCAAAAGAACTAATAAACCCAAAGGTTTAATATTATAAACCAAAGGAATTGGTGAACCCAAGGGAATTGATTTAAACATTGAGACGATTGTTGTCACGATCTGGCGTTAAACCAACTATGACAATGGCTGGCCATGGGTGATTTTCATATTGAGAGAATCTTTGTCAGAATGTGAAATTTGATCATGGATGACATTTATCGATTATTCATATTATAAACCAAAAGAACTAATAAACCCAAGGGTTTAGTATTATAAACTAAAGGAATTGGTGAACCCAAGGGAAAAATATTAATAACCTAAGGGACCAATAAGGTGAAGGATCAATAAAATTATTAAAAAAATACTCAGGTTGAAGAAATTAATAAACACTAATAACTAACCCAAGGGTTCGTAATATTATAAACAAGAAGAACTAATAAACCCAAGGGTTTAATATTATAAACCAAAGGAATTGGTGAACCTAAAGGAGTTGATTTGAACATTGAGACAATTTTTGTCACAATGTGACGTTGGAGCAACTATGAACATGGTCGGCCGTGGGTGAATTTCACATTGAGACAATATTTATCAGAATGTGACATTTGATCATGGATGACATTGATCGGTCATTGATATTATAAACCAAAAGAACTAATAAACCCAAGGGTTTAATATTGTGAACCAAAGGAATTGGTGAACCGAAGGGAAAACCATTACCCAACAAATTATAAACCAAAGGAATTGGTGAAATGAAGGGAATTGATTTAAACATTGAGACAATTGTTGTCAGAATGCGACGTTGGACCAACTATGACCATGGTTGGCCATGGGTGATTTTCATATTGAGACAATATTTGTCAGAATGTGACATTTGATCATGGATGACATTGATCAATTATTCATATTATAAACCAAAAGAACTAATAAACCCAAGGGTTTAATAATATAAACCAAAGGAATTGGTGAACCCAAGGGAATTGATTTAAACATCGAGACAATTTTTGTCACAATGCGACGTTGGACTAACTATGACCATGGTTGGCCATGGGTGATTTTCATATTGAGACAATATTTGTCAGAATGTGACATTTGAATATGGATGAAATTGATTGATTATTCATATTATAAACCAAAAGAACTAATAAACCCAAGGGTTTAATATTATAAACCAAAGGAATTGGTGAACCCAAGGGAATTGATTTAAACCTTGAGACAATTGTTGTCCCAATGCGACGTTGGACCAACTATGACCATCGTTGGCCATGGGTGATTTTCATATTCAGACAATATTTTTCAGAATGTGACATATGATCATGGATGACGTTGATCGATTATTCATATTATAAACCAAAAGAACTAATAAAACCCAAGAGTTTAATACTATAAACCAAAGGAATTGGTGAACCCAAGGGAAAACCATTACCCAACAAATTATAAACCAAAGGAATTGGTGAACTAAAGGGAATTGATTTAAACATTCAGACAATTGTTGTCAAAATGCGACATTGGACCAACTATGACCAGGGTTGGCCATGGGTGATTTTCATATTGAGACAATATTTTTCAGAATGTGACATTTGATCATGGATGATGTTGATCGATTATTCATATTATAAACCAAAAGAACTAATAAAACCAAGGGTTTAATATTATAAACCAAAGGAATTGGTGAACCCAAGGGAATTGATTTAAACATTCAGACAATTGTTGTCACAATGCGACGTTGAACCAACTATGACCATGGTTGGCCATGGACGATTTTCATTTTAAGACAATGCTTGTCACAATGTGACATTTGATCATGGATGATATTGATCGATTATTCATATTATAAAAAAAAAAATAATAATAAACCCAAGGGTTTAATATTATCAACCAAAGGAATTGGTGAACCCAAGGGGATTGATTTAAACATTGAGACAGTTGTTCTCACAATGCAACATTTGATCATGGATGACACTGATTGATTATTCATATTATAAACCAAAAGAACTAATAACCCCAAGGGTTTAAAGATAATATTTTTCAGAATGTGACATATAGTCATGGATGGCGTTGATTGATTATTCATTATTATAAGCAAAAGAACTAATAAACCCAAGGGTTTAATATTATAAACCAAGGAATTGGTGAAACCAAGGGAATTGATTTAAACATTGAGACAATTGTTTTCTGTCGTTGGACCATTATGACATGGTTGGCCATGGGTGATTTTCATATTGAGATAATATTTTTCAGAATGTGACATTTGATCATGGATGACATTGATCGATTATTCATATTATAAACCAAAAGAACGAATAAACCCAAGGGTTTAATATTATAAACCAAAGGAATTGATTTAAACATGGAGACAATTGTTGTCACAATGCGACGTTGGACCAATTATGACCATGGTTGGCCATGGGCAATTTTCATATTGAGACAATATTTGTCAGAATATGACATTTGATCATGGATGACATTGATCGATTATTCATATTATAAACTAAAAGAACTAATAAACCCAAGGGTTTAATATTTTAAATCAAAGGATTTGGTGAACCCAAGGGAAAACCATTACCCAACAAATTATAAACCGCAAGTGATCAATCAACCTTACTGATTGTTAATATTATTAACCAACGTTGGACCAACTATGACCATGGTTGGCCATGGGTACTTTTCATATTGAGACAATATTTGTCAGAATGTAACATTTGATCATGAATGGCATTGATCGACTATAGCTAATGCTAATTAAGAATGGTTTCCCATGGTTGATTTTCATATTGAGTTAGTGCTTTTCATAATGTGAAATTGGACCATGCATTAGTATTAAACTCTAGGACTAATATTTAAACCCCAATATTTGGGGAACCTAAGGGAAAAATATTAAGAACATAAGAGATCAACAAGGCCAAGGGATGCCTATAAAAAACAAAAAAAATTAGTAAAGACTAAGAATAAATATTTTAAATGAAAATGAATGAGAAACTTACATAATTAATAAAGAGATTAATAAATCTTAGGAATCAATATTTTAAAAATACTATTTATCACTAATGACGTT
The DNA here is from genome assembly GCA_034641835.2 of Pinus albicaulis. Lineage (NCBI taxonomy): Eukaryota > Viridiplantae > Streptophyta > Pinopsida > Pinales > Pinaceae > Pinus > Pinus albicaulis. The sequence goes on along the minus strand of CM076578.1, from coordinate 1,232,519,355 downwards.
AATAATATTTATACTAATAGTGTTAATTTTGGTATCAATAGTAATATCATTCATAATATTAATCATCATAAACATTATTAATATTATTTATCAATATTAATGTTAATAGGATTTATATTAACAATATTAATGTAATTAATCATATTAATATTATTAATAAAATGTTATTAATATTATTGTTATAATTTAAATGTTATTAATAATTTTAATAAACCTTAATCATGTTTGAAACTTATTGTTATTAATACAATTATGAACATTAATTTTAAATAAACATCGTGAATATTGTATTAATGATGTTTTTAATAATATTGTTATTGTTAATAATAATGTTACTAATAATAATGTTTTTAATAATAATTAAAATTTTATTTTCATTATTAATTTAGTGTTTAGTATAAATCATAATCATCATTATTTAAATACTAATTATTTTTATTATTTTTATTGTATATTAGAATGTTAATGTTATTAATGTCATTTTTATTATTTCCACAATGTGACCATGATTATTTACCATAATAATATTCTTTAATGTTATTAAAATTAAAATTAAAATTTATAAATATTAATAATATCAATATTATTATTCATATTAACAATATTAACATGAATACTTAATATTAGTATTAAAATTAAAATTAATATTAATATTTAATGTTAAAAATATTAATATTTAAATTTATTTTTCCATATAAATAATAATAATATTAATAAATTAAAATAATAATAATAAATAATATTGTAAATTAAAATTTGTTAACATTATTGTTAATACTAAATGTTAATGCTAAATGTTGCTAATATTATTTATTAACATTTGTATTCTTATTCAAATTAATTAACAGTGTATTCCAATGCACTGTTAAATTGGATTTTAAAAGATATAACATTCATTTAAGAGCTTAACTGTTTTTTCATTTAAATACGAATACCTTTCGATCATAATTTTCGTTTACAATACAAAAAATTTCGATCATAATTTTCGTTAACATTCATGTAATTTGCATAATTTTCGTTAACAATATAAGAAGAAAAGTTTATCCATGAAGCATCGAATTTGGTTATGGTGTTGGATATAGTTATACGCTCATCAATTTCCAATTCGGCCATAGTAGAGTTGACTACGCGATGGAGTCTCCACGCTTCTTCTTCACTATAGCTTGCGAGATTTTCTTGTAGTACACTTGGATAGTAATGGATGAAATGTTTAATCTTACATGGTAAATATTTTTCGAAACTCTTTTAACAGATAGATTTCCACGTTACAACAGTGAAAATAATTCATTTTTAATTTTCATGCTCTAGCCTCATAGAATATAAATTTGCAAACAAGCCAAAAAAGTAAGAAAATGGATAATTCATTGCCTCTGCTTTTTTCAGCCATACAAAAACGTAAGATGGTAGAATAATACCGCACCTCAAACGCGCTGTCAATGCATTGACCCCGCCGCCGGCCTCGCGGATAGTACTGGCCTCGGGTGTGTTAAAATCCCTAACATTATTAGAAACACTTTCAGTACTCTTGATAAAATCTTGTTAATATACCCTTTTTATTTAAAACATATTAAGATATAAAATCTTGCAAGCATAATTCTTTAACACAAATAAAGATATAAAAATTGTTGGAATAATTTGCACACTCGTCTTATTTCATTGGGAATTAAAAAATGTGCTATCATCCTAGAAACTGGACTAACATCTCACTTAGATGGTAAAATAATTTTACTCTACATATTGATTCGTATTGATTCCCTATGAATTTGACTGTGACAATAAAACCTAGGAAAATGATGGTATAGTACCTGGACGAGGCCATAAAGGGGCATCCCTGGTCTCCATTACTACTTTTCTCGCTTCCAGTTCTCATCTCTGATGATCTGCACACACTTCGACATTATTTCTTTCAAATTTAAAGGCACTTTCCCAGTAGAGAAAAGCCACCGCACGAACTATCCTTCTTTAATACATAAAGATCGTAGTATGGTTATGTTACCTGGCTAATAAGTCCTTCAGCCGTTTAAACGCATAAAGATTTTAGTACCTGGAGGCCGCCGAGATGATGAAGCCTCTTCCTTGCAAGCATAATTCTTTAACACAAATAAAGATATAAAAATTGTTGGAATAATTTGCACACTCGTCTTATTTCATTGGGAATTAAAAAATGTGCTATCATCCTAGAAACTGGACTAACATCTCACTTAGATGGTAAAAGAAGTTTACTCTACATATTGATTCGTATTGATTCCCTATGAATTTGACTATGACAATAAAACCCAGGAAAATGATGGTATAGTACCTGGACGAGGCCATAAAGGGGCATCCCTGGTCTCCATTACTACTTTTCTCGCTTGCAGTTCTCATCTCTGATGATCTGCACACGCTTCGAAATTATTTCTTTCAAATTTAAAGGCACTTGCCCGGTAGAGAAAAGCCACCGCACGAACTATCCTTCTTTAATACATAAAGATCGTAGTATGGTTATGTTACCCGGCTAATAAGTCCTTCGACCATTTAAACACATAAAGATTTTAGTACCTAGAGGCCGCCGAGACGATGAAGCCTCTTCTGCCAGTTTCCTCACCGTAGAGATGATGAAGCCTCTTCCGCCAGTTTCTTGAGTGTTCGTTGGCCGACCCTTCCACTTCCACTTCTAGAATCGCACCGCTTTCCGCCACTATGGCTCATGTCAAATGCATGGACACGTTGCACAATGATTTCAACATGCACCTCTTGCTGCCACTATGGGTAGTGTGAAAGGCATGGGACACGTTGCAGAGCGATTTCAACACTTGGAGAAGATTTAATGTTTCAGTTTCCTTCTAGTTGTTATTCTTGATAGGTGGCAATTAATAAATGGCACGGTAAATTTTTAATCAAGATTTGTAAAAAAATTAATTTAAGTACGGTTTAAACATGTGATTTAGATATGCAAGGAAGTTAGTGGGGTAGATTTGATCCATTGATTGAGTGGCGACGACCAGAATATACCGGCATCTTTCAATCTAGACCATCAGATCAAAAAAACTAATTAGCCTAATCACAAAACATGCTCCTTTAGATGAGAGTTCCTTTATCGCGTAATAAATAATAAATGAAAATATTATCATGGAAGAACTTTTTAAAATTGGGATAATCTCAAATTCTTAGGAAATTGGTGTGTGAGGGGCCAATTGTCATGAATCTAATTTTTTAAATTTATTAAAAGTAATGGACCATTTCTCTAAATAAAATTTTCTTATATATAATAATGAAAAACTTATAATCTAGGAACATATTAGATTTAGAGTAATCTCAAATCCCTAGGAAATTGGTGAGTGGACAACCAAGTGGCACGAATATAGTTTTTTGAATTTATTAAAAGTCAATGCAACCTAATAAACTATATAATACACTACACGAATACATTTTTTTGAATTTATTAAAAGTCAACGCAACCTAAAAAACTATATAATACACTACAATTGTTGATAAGCATTTCACCATGAAAATATTAGTTTACATACAAAAATAAGTGCATGTGTATATATGCCTATGGAGAAAGAAAAATACATATATCTATTTGCATATATGAGATAAATAACACATAAAATATAACCAATCACCATAAAAATATACACACACCTAGCTAAAAGTGAATTATAAACAAAGAAAAAACATAAGAAGAAATAAACCAAAAATTCCTAAATGCAATAGTTGGATATTTATTGGTTTTAACAGTGGGTAGCTTGGAGGTCCACATTAACTAGTTATGAATTCTTATTAATTATTACATGGATGGTAATGATTTAATAATATTTATTTATATATCATAAATAAAAACTAAATATATTCATTTTTAAGGTGTGGTTATGGAGCCTCATTCTTATTAATTATTAGATGGATGGTAATGATTTAATAATATTTATTATATATCATAAATAAAAACTATATATATTCTAAGGTGTGGTTATGGAGCTTAATGTTCAAAATCCATTCATACCTATGATGTAATGGGAAAGGAGCACATTAAATTAAATTTGAGTTAAACAAGTCATTTTCTGCATGGTGTGTTTTAATAAATATGATAATATTTACATTAAATTATGTATTTTTAAAGATCTATTTAATTAAAAAGTTAAATTGGCTCAATTTATTTTTTTCAATCAGTTTAAAAGTAGATCATAACCTAACCAATTTTTTTATATAACACAAAATATCTAAATTTTTGGTCAAGTTCGTATAGAAATTATGGTTTTGGGGATTCTTAAGATAATTATGATAAAGTTGGTCATGTTCATATAGAAATTATGGCTTTGGGGATTCTTAAAGTAACACCCACACAAAATTTCTTTAAATAATTACGATAAAGTATCACCTTAAATCTTTTTCAACCTGAGACATTATTGGGTGTTTTTCTATTTAGGAATGACCATCCTTGACATAAATACTTATTAACTAAAATTAACTTACATGGCCACTCGTTATTGTGGGACTTGCATGAGCTGTGAAAAGGAAACTGTAATTTCTTCTGGAAAGAAGAGAAAGAAAGAAAGAATATTTTAACATCCACAAGGCTAAAGATAACCTATGGGACCTATTTTAGAGTGAAAAACTTGAAAAAAAAAGTATACACCTCAAGAGAATTAATCCTCTTCAAAATGGATCTATATCGATTCTATATATGCATATAGCAGGTGGAATTTTTCATTTTTAAAATTGTATTTTTGATTTCATAAATGGTTAAAATGCCTTCTTAACTAAAATTAACTTACATGGCCACTCGTTATTGTGGAACCTACACGAGCTGCGAAAAGGAAACTGTAATTACTTATAGAAAGAAGAGAAAGAAAGAAAGAAGATTTTAACATCCACAAGGCTAAAGATAGCCTATGGGACCTATTTTAGAGTGAAAAACTTGAAAAAAAAGTATACACCTCAAGAGATTTAATCCTCTTCAAAATGGATCTATATTGATTCTATATATGCATATAGCAGGGGGGACTTTTCATTTTTAAAATTGTATTTTTGATTTCATAAATGGTTAAAATGCCTTCAAAGTTTACTTGGACACTTGGATTTTGTAAACTACACCACATAAATTTGAAATGCCAACAAATCTTTGTTGGACAAAATTTATATTTAAATTTAAAATTGGAGTTAATGGCTCCAAATTAATTTAAATTTTTTAAAAGGAGATAGATAAATTCTAAAACAAACCCCATTCTTTAATCATTTATTTTGTGCAATTACCTTGCATGTTATAACTTGGATATAATATGTATCTAAGATTTTGACATAGTGGTATTATTGGAAAAAAATGACTTAGCCGGGTGAACAAAACCTATGGTAATGTTTCTCCTCATTATCTTGCATGTTATAGATTGGATATAACATGTAGATAATATTTTGACATAGTGATATGATTGGAAAAAAGTGATTTAGTGAGGTGAAAAACATCTGTCTAAGAGTAAATATTAAGTATCACCAACCATATTGTGAGCTTCATTTTTCAACTTTTTGAAAATGAAGTCAATATGGTAAACAAACAACATTTATTAATATTATTATTAAAAGAATTTATAATATATATTAAAAACATTTATAATATATTAAAGAGGTTATATTAATAAAATGAATATAATATTAATATTTGTTGTATTGACATAGGTCAACTTTAACTTAACAAAAAAAAATACACATCTTATTGTAAAATGGACCATTTTCTAAATAAAATTTGTTTATATATAAATGAATGTTATAAATAATAATGAACTTATTAGAATTGGAATAATGTTAAATGCCTTGGAAATTGGTGGGTAGGAACAAAATGTCACCAATATAAATTTTTAAATTTATTAAAAGTAATGGACCAATTTTCTAAATAAAATTTGCTTATATATAAATTGATGTTATAAATAATAATGAGAAAATTATCATGTAGGAACGTATTAGAATTAGAATAGTCTTAAATCCCTAAGAAATTCGTTGGTGGGGAGCCACCCTGGTATGAATATAATTTTTAAAATTTATTAAAAGTTAATGCAACCTAATAATCTTTGTAATACACTACAATGGTTGATAAACATTTCACCATGAAGGCATAAGTTTACATACATAAATAAGTGCATGTGTATATATGCTTATACAACAAGAAGAATGGATATATATGAGCTAAATAACACATAAAATTTGAACACCAATCACCATAAAAAGTTACACATGCCCAACTAAAAGTGAAACATAAACAAAGAAACAAAAAAAATTAACCCCAAATTCATAATAACACATAAAATTTGAACACCAATCATCATAAAAAGATACACATGCCGAGCTAAAAGTGAAACATAAACAAAAAAACATAAAAAAATAAACCCCAAATTCATAGATGCAATATTTCGATATTTCTTGGTTTTAATATTGTGTTGAAGAAGATCAAGGTACCCATGTTCTTACAGTGGGTTGCTTGGAGGTCCACAATAACCAGTTATGAATTCTTATCAATAATTTTTAAGTGGATGGTAATAATTTAATAATATTTATTTATGTATCATAAATAAGAACTAAATATATTTATTTTTAGAATGTAGTTATGGAGCTTCATGTTCAAAATCCATGATACCTATGATGTAGTGGGGAACGAACACCTTAAATTAAATTTTATTTAAACAAGTCATTTTCTGCATGGTGTGTTTTAATAAAAATGATAATATTTACATTAAATTATGTATTTTTGAAGATCTATTTAATTAAAAAATTAAATTTGCTCAATTTATTTTTTTTCAATCAATTTAAAGCTAGATCATAATCAAACCAATTTTTTTATATAACATAAAATATCAAAATTTTTGGTCAAGTTCATATAGAAATTATGGCTTTGGGGATTCTTAAGAGAGCACCCACACAAAATTGCTTTAATTAATTGCGATAAAGTATCACCTTAAATCGTGTTCAACCTGAGACATTATTGGGTATTTTTCTATTTAGGAATGACCATCCTTGACATAAATACTTCTTAACTACAATTAACTTACATGGCCACTCGTTATTGTGGGACCTACACGAGCCGTGCAAAGGAAACTGTAATTACTTCTAGAAAGAAGAGAAAGAAAGAAAGAAAATTTTAACATCCACAAGGCTAAAGATAACCTATGGGACCTATTTTAGAGTGAAGAACTTGAAAAAAAGTATACGCCTCAAGAGATTTAATCCTCTTCAAAATGGATCTATATTGGTTCTATATATGCATATAGCAGGTGTAACTTTTCATTTTTAAAATTGTATTTTTGATTTCATAAACGGATAAAATGCCTTCAAAGTTTACTTGGACGCTTGGATTTTGTAAACTACACCACATAATGGATTTTGTAAGCTACACCACATAAATTTGCAATGCCAAAAAATATTTGTTAGACAAAAATTGTATTTAAATTTAAAACTAGAATTAATTGCTCCAAATTAATTTACATTTTTAAAAAGGAGATAGATAAATTCTAAAACAAACCTCTTTCTTTAATCATTTATTTTGTGCAATTACATTTTTTGTGCCCTAGTGCTCACGAGAAAATATGGTAATGTTTCTCCTCATTACTTTGCATGTTAAGCTTGGATATAATATGTATCTAAGATTTTGACATAGTGGTATTATTGGAAAAAAAATGACTTAGCCAGGTGAGCAAAACCTATGGTAATGTCTCTCCTCATTATCCTGCATATTATAACTTGGATATAATATGTAGATACTATTTTGACATAGTGGTATGATTCGAAAAAAATGATTTAGTGTGAGAAGAGAAACATCTCTCTAAGAGTAAATATTAAGTATCACCAACCATATTGTGAGCTTAATTTTTCAACTTTTCAAAAATAACTTCAATAGGGTAAACAAACAAAGTTTATTAATATTATTATTAAAAACATTTATTATATATTAAAGAGGTTATATTAATAAAAGGAATATAATATTAATATTTGTTGTATTGACATAGGTCAACTTTAACTTAATAAAATAAAATACACATCTTATTGTAAAATGGAACATTTTCTAAATAAAATTTGTTTATATATAAATGAATGTTATAAATAATAATGAAGAACTTATTAGAATTGAAATAATGTCAAATACCTAGGAAATTGGTGGGTGGGAACAAAGTGTCACTAATATACATTTTGAAATTTATTAAAAGTAATGGACCAATTTTCTAAATAAAATTTTCTTATATATAAATTGATGTTATAAATAATAATGAGAAAATTATCATGTAGGAACTTATTAGAATTGGAATAGTCTTAAATTCCTAGGAAATTCATAGGTGGGGAGCCAACCTGGTACGAATATAATTTTTAAGATTTATTAAAAGTCAATACAACGTAACAAACTTTATAATACACTATAATGGTTGATAAACATTTCACCATGAAGACATATGTTTACATACATAAATAAGTGCATGTGTATATATGCTTATACAACAAGAAGAATGCATATATATGAGCTAAATAACACATAAAATTTGAACATCAATCACCATAAAAAGATACACTGCACAGCTAAAAGTGAAACATAACCAAAAAAAGCAAAAGAAAATGAACCCCAAATTCATAATAACACATAAAATTTGAACACCAATCACTATAAAAAAATACACACGCCAAGCTAAAAGTGAAACATAAAAATATAAACCCCAAATTCATAAATGAAATAGTTGGATATTTCTTGGTTTTAATATTGTGCTGAAGAAGATCAAGGTACCCATGTTCTCACAGTGGGTTGCTTGTGCTGAAACATAGCCAAAAAAGAAAAAAAAGAGAACCCCAAATTCATAATAACACATAAAATTTGAACACCAATCACCATAAAAAGATACACATGCCGAGATAAAAGTGAAACATAAAAATATAAACCCCAAATTCATAAATTCAATAGTTGGATATTTCTTGGTTTTAATATTGTGCTGAAGAAGATCAAGGTACCCATGTTCTCACAATGGGTTTCTTGGAGGTCCACAATAACTAGTTATGAATTCTTATCAATAATTATTAAGTGGATGGTAATAATTTAATAACATTTATTTATGTATCATAAATAAGAACTAAATATATTTATTTTTAGAATGTAGTTATGGAGCTTCATGTTCAAAATCCATGATACCTATGATGTAGTGGGGATGAACACCTTAAATTAAATTTGATTTAAACAAGTCATTTTTTTCATTGTGTGTTTTAATAAATATGATAAGAGTTACATTGAATTATGCATTTTTAAAGTTTTGTTTAATTGAAAAATTAAAATGGATCAATTTTTTTTTAAACCAATTTAAAGCTAGATCATAACCTAACCAATTTTTTTTTATATAAGAGAAAATATCTAAAATTTTGGTCAATTTAAATTATGTCTTTGGGGATTCTTAAGATAATTCCCACACAAAACTACTTTAATTCATTATGATAAAGTTGGTCAAGTTCGTATATAAATTATGACTTTGGGGATTCTTAAGATAACTCTCAAACAAAATTGCATTAATTAATTATGATAAAGTCTCACCTTAAATCGTGTTCAACCTGAGACATTATTGGATATATATTTTTTTAGGAATGACCATCTTTGACATAAATACTTCTTAACTACAATTACTTACATCGTCACTAGTTACTGTGAGACCCACATGAGGTGTGCAAAGACAACCGTAATTACATCTGGAAAGATGATAAAGAAAGAACGAAAGAAAGAAAATTTTAAAGTCCACAAGTCTAAAGATAAACTATGGGACTTGTTTTAGAGTGTAAAACTTGAAAAAAAATATACACCTCAAGAGATTTAATCCTTTTCAAAATGGATCTATATTGGTTCTGTATATGCATATAACATGTGTAACTTTTCATTTTTAAAATTGTATTTTTGATTGCATAAATGGATAAAATTCCTTGAAAGTTTACTTGGACACTTGGATTGTGTGAAGTACATCACATAAATGTTCAATTCCAACAAATATTTGCTAGAAAAAATTTAAATTTAAATTTAAAACTGGAATTAATAACTCCAAATTAATTTAAATAGCTCCTATATTGATAAGTTTATGGACTAAAACCTACAAGTTTCTTCCTCATTTTTGTTATTCTTGTATATTTCCCCATATATTTATTTTTATTTCAATTGTTTCTCTTTTATAACTTCTCCTTCTTCCATGCTTTTATGTACATGTTCTAACTCCATTTGTAGTTCAATTTTGTTTTTTTTTTATGGTTTTTTATAGTGCAATCAGACCCATTCCTTTACTTTTTTACTGAAATTATTTAACTTAGATTCCCAAAAAAAGCTTGGGGAGCCTTTAATGCTTTGGTTCCAGGCTTAGGAGAACATCATTTTAACTTATTCGAAGCTGGACCAAAGCATATTGTAACAAAAGGGAACATGGCCCAAACTATTCCCCTCCTCAATTTTTATGGAAATGGGATTATGGTCCGATGCTGTAGAGGGGATGGTTTTTGAGATCACCAAGTTATAGTATAAAATAATATTTTCTTGAATTAAAAAATTATTGAGTCTCTCTTTGATGTTTCCAAACCCTAATATTTTTTTTCTCCAAGTGAATTTACGATTTTTAGTTACCATGTCCATTAGAATGTGCATTTCTTATGATGTTCTTGAGCTAATATATGAAAGGGTATGCCTAAAATTCACTTCCTTGTTTTTCATTTGCGTTTAATATCAAATATAGATCTCCTCTAACTATAACATTCTTATTGTTTCCTAATTTAAGCAAACAACCAAGGATTTCCAACATTGGTCCTTCTCTCTGAAATGAGGGGGAGCATAGAAGTTTAATATACTAATTTTATATCAAGAGGTATTATTTATGAATTCAATATTTATCCAATGCTGCTCCTTGATATGACATATAAGATCTTAAGAGGATTGTTTCCAGAATGTGCAAATATCGCGAAAGGCACCTATTGCATTTTATTTTTTATAATGTTTTATTTTTTTATTATCTAATTCATTTCTTGTTCGGATGACTTGGTCTCCTTAAATAGGAAGAATTCTGGACATTTAGATTGAAAAGGATATTTTGATACACTAAATTTCGAGGGATGTCTAAGACCTCTACAGTTCTAGGAGACAAAATTCATTATTTACTTTGGAATGGAATAAAGGGACCTTTCCCTCGGGTTGTTTGAGATGATATTTACTTGTTTCTAATACCTTTTTCTATGTATGTTTCCATTGGTTGTTTGGTCCTAATGGCCATTTCTTTTATTGTTGCTTCGTCTCTTATTTCATTATTTGATTTCATTCCTGGATTCTTATCATTGTCTGAAGGAAATAAAAATTCCTCGGATTTATTTCTAGTTAGAATAATTTCAAAGGAGAAAGGAAGGGACCTCAAGGGAGTACTAGGGGAAATATGGTGAGGGGGAAGGGGGGGGAGAGGGGATGGGGACAAAGGGGAGGGAGAGGGGAGGAAGGGGGCGACAACAAGGATTCATGGGGGAGAGGGTGTGCATCCTATCTAGAAAGGCATGGTTCAATAGGAGGAGCTAGAGAGGAAAAATTATTCTAGTATGGAGGATGGGAGAGAGAAGAGGGGGAAGGAGGGTCAACCCAAGGGGGAATTGAAGAGGAAGGAATTGATAACTTTGAAGTCTTGTTTCTAGATTTTTTTCATTTGACAGTTTTCCAATGAGGGTCTTGAGCTTCATTTTATTCTTCTATTTATTATTTATACACCTATTTGTAAAATGACCGTATTCATGACATACCTTACATAAGGGAAAAGCTCAAGGATGGAAAATTATCTTGAAGTTAAAAAACATCGGTGAATCTAGTCCCTTATATGAAATCTATAAAACTTTGATTGATATATTTGTAAAATTATTCAAAATTATAATCGTTTTATATATATTATATATATTATATTGATGAATTTTAAGGCAAAATAATTTTATATTGTAAAATTTGGGCGTATCATTTTTAGAAAAAATGAAAAATGGCAAATCTTTTTTTTCGAAAAATCATGGAAAATTAAAAAACATGCGAATCTTAGCCCCTAAAATTTTCCATGCCTTCGCATAGTATATTTATTGTATGTGATCCCAGTTATCTACCTTGATCTTCACTTCTTCTGGTAGTCTCTTTTCCAAGTGAACTTCCACACAAATTTGACCGCATGCATGAATACATTATTTTGGTTCACTTTAGTTTATATATTTTCCAAATGTGTTTCCTATTTCTTTGACATATTCATATCCCTATCAATGAAGAGGGAGTTGGGGGAGGTGAACCAAAACTAGAACAACTTTAGGAAAATCAGGATTGGGGTCAAAGTCCGGAGTCCATATGTTCAAGTATAGGTCTCTAGTATCCATGAAGTGTGGACCATTTCTAAAGATGAGATCTATATCTTTTATGGATCAAAATATAAAATAAAATAGCCTCTACCACATAAGTGAATGGGTATTTGGCCTTGAGTCGAAGGAGACCATTTTATTTCTACCAATTTTTTAATTATTTTTGGAGTAGGCCATAGCCCTGTGAAATTCCCTACCAGACCCCTCTCAGAAAAATATGGAGCACCTCTTCGAGACATTGCAGGGGGATAAACAATTTCAGGGATGTCCTCAAGGTTTTTGACAAATTTGGCTATTGCAGGTTGATCTTGAGGGGGACCAATGGAGGTAACGAGACTAGCAAAAGCCACAATAACAACATCGGGGGGGTGCAACAATTGAGCAGCCCGTTTTGGATCAGAATCTAGAGGGGCCATGGTATAAACTAGGATGATGAAGGTTTGAAAGCATCCTCAGAGGGAGAGTGCATAGTGAGAGCTCCTTCCCGACTAGACTCTTGCCAATCTAGAATTAAATATAATTATATATATATATATATATATATATATATATATATATATATATATATATATATATATATATATAATTTTCATTTAAATTTCATATTGCATCAAAGTTAAAAAATATTATTACATAGTATGATATTATTACAAAACATTAAAACATGAAATCTAAAAGAATAATAATAATACTAAGGAAGTAAATCCATTATAATAAGGAAGTTTTAGACAGAAATAATAATAATAATAAATGACAACATTCAAATTTTACCTTCAAAAGAGTTTAAATGCATTACAATTAAAATATCAAAGAAAAACACATTATTACAAACTACCACATTTATTGTTTGAAAGAATTAAAATTAAAATTAAAATATCAAAATTTATTTATATTATATTTTAATTTTGATATATATTGATCTATATATTAAATTTTCAATTAAAATTCACAATGCATCAAAATTAGAAAAACATTATTTCACATGACATTATTTCAAAGCATTAAGATATTAAATCAAGAAGCATGCTTTTCAAAGTATTAAAATTTAATCAACATATCAAAATTAAATTAAATTATATTTTATATTAATTTGGATATATATTTAAAATTTAAATTAATCTTGATATTAAATTTTCAATTAAAATTTGCATTGCATCAAAATTAAAAAACATTCTTACATATGACATTATTTCAAATCATTAAGATATCAAATCTAAAAGCATGATTTTGAAAGCATTCAAATATGAATATTAAAGTATATTTTCAAAATTTACATAGATTCATATGTGAGGAATGAAAGATAAAGTATGGAGAAAGTATGTTTTTTTGAAGGAAGCTTTCAAGTTTTCATTGTGCCCGTTGTGTGAAGGAACTTTCAAGTTTAGGAAAATTTCAAGTTTTCATTGTCCCAACCTCCTCTCTCTACAAATTTATTAATAATAAAATATGTGCCTAATTACATAGAGATAATCATGTTAAAACTTATTATAATTAAAATATTCAAAGGAAAACAATATTTGAAAGTATTACCATTTAAATTAAACCTGATTTATTTAGAATTTAAACTTAACTATATATTATTTTTTCAATTAAAATTCACATTGTATCAAAATTAAAAAATATTATTACACAATATGATATTATTTCAGAACATTAAAATATCAAAAATAAAAACTAAAAGCATGGATTTCAAAGTGTTAAAATATTAATATTAACATGTATTTCCAAATTAACACAAATTCATATTTACTGACTTCTACGAAGCTTTCAAGCTTTCATTGTAAAGACCTATGAATCTAATAAAAGAGGCTGGTCAAATTAGAGACGTACTCCTTGTTTTCACCATTTGATGGATGCAAATGGACATAATCACTAGCATGGCTCCTCCTTTGCTAAATAGCAAAGATATTTCATTGTGGGGAATTTTCTTTGCATTCCTCACAATGAAAAATCTTCGACACAATTCATAGAGGTTTTGTTTTTTTGTTTATGCTAGAATATCAGTTGTTATTATTTGTATTTTTAATTGGAACATGAATATCTAAAGGCTTTATAGCTTTGAAATATTGAACTCAAACAACTAGAAACAAACAAATTGTTAGGACCAATTAAAAAATTATTAGCATCATCCACAACATTGTTGTATGCAAAGTGTGAAGAGATTTTATTGTGAGGTGCTTTCTCTCACAATGAAAAAGCTTCCACACCATTCATACACACTTTGTTTTTCTGTTCCCCAATATTGAATATTTGGTTACTATTATTTTAGTCATAATTGGATAATGAATATTTAAAATTTTATAACTTTGAAATATTAAACTCAATTAGCTGGAAATAATGGTTGATTTAGCAATAATTTTATGACCAATTAAAAAATTATTGACATCTTCCATAAACACTCCAAAACACTCTAAATATCCCTTTTGCCAATGAAATTACTATGGATAACTACAACATTGATAAATTATTAGTAGCAACCAATAGGTCAATGCTTCAAAAAAAAAAAACAAAGAGCATATGAATTGTGTGGAAGCTTTATCATTATGTGGAGTGCATAGAAAACTCCCCACAATGAATGCTTTATGCACTCTTTGTGGATAGGGGGATAATTGCAAATTTGTGTGGAGATGACTTTCATTGTGCTAAGTGTGGATGTGCAGAAGAAGTAATAACCAAAGATTGTAGAAGAAACTTAACATTCCTAAAAAACTACAAAACAAAAACCCCACATAGGCTTAATCAATTGATTAACTGTAGAGACAAAAACTATGATGCATTGCAAATATTACCCTTATTTTGATGTGCTTCATAGAAAATATATAACTGTCCTAAAATTAGAATTAATTTTATGCTTAATCAATGGTACACATGAAAACAAAAGTAAAATGTATTCATCATGAGAGGCTTGAATTGGAGAGTAATTATGTATTTATCATATTTGGTTTGAAATTGGACAGTAATTAAAATTTGAAATTAGATAGTAATTGAAATTTGAAATTGGAGAGTAACTAACTTCATAATTAATTAATGATACATTTGAAAACAAAAGTAAAATGTATTCATCATGGGAGGCTTGAAATTGGAGAGTGATTAAAGTTTGAAATTATGCATTTATCATCGCACAATTGGACAGTAATTGAAGTTTGAAATGGGAGAGTAACTAACTATATACTTAACTAATGATACATTTGAAAACAAAATTAAAATGTATGCATCATGAGAGGTTTGAAATTGGAGAGTAATTGAAGTTTGAAATTATGTATTAATCATGTGAGGTTTGAAATTGGACTGTAATTGAAGTTTTAAAATTATGTATTGATCATGTGAGGTTTGAAATTTGATCGAAATTTGAAAACAAAAGTAAAATGTATTCATCATGGGAGGCTTAACATTGTAGAGTAATTGAAGTTTGAAATTATGTATTCATCATCTGAGGTTTGAAATTGGAGAGTAATTGAAGTTTGAAATTTAAGAATAACTACTGTAGCCTTACTTACATGGATTCGATTCATAAATTTAATTTGTTTTAATTCAAAGTTCAATATTGAAAAATATTAAATAATATATTTGAAGAAAGGCTACCCAACGATGGTGATATAAAAAATGTGAAGCAAAGATTAAAGAAATGAACTGCATGAATTCATTTTAAAATAATAAAAATCATTAGGAACTGAAGTAGACAGCTGATAGGCACTTATTTATTTGATTCGGTTAATTTAAAATAATAAAAATCATTACGAAGTGAAGTCAACAGCCGATAGGTACTTATTTATTTGATCGGGATATGATTGGGTTAAAAAACAATTCACTGAAGGAGAAGTGAGTTCTAAACCTAAATCAAAGGAATTGAAATTCTAAACCTAAATTATAATTGTACTGAATTTTCACTGATCTAGTCTTAAACAAAAATCCAAATATTGTTCAACCATGGACGTTATTAACTTGTGCTGAGATTACACGATCAAACCGGCGATGAAGTGAAACACAGAGCTACCAATTAACCCTCAAACCCTCTTGACGACTTCAATACTATATATATGTTTAGGTGTTTTCTCTCAAATATGGCAAGCGATATGATATTATTAGTTGGGCTACTTATTAGTCCCTGCCCTTTCTGGGTTACAGGGACTATTGTAATCGTTGAGGCATCTTTTCATTAAGCAATGCACATAAATCGAAGTAAATTGAAGTATATTATCTTATTTAATTCAATGTTTCTAATTTTTAGTCTCTGCAATATTTTTTGCTCAACGTACGAGTTTTAGTGCACCATAATTCCAACCAATAGACAATTTAGACATTTTATTTGGCCTCATATCCAGGCAAGATGCATGGAAACTTAGGCTAAATGTGAATTGCCATAAAAAGTTTTAATTTCAAGTAACTAATATGTTGGAATTATTGAAAATTCCAAGAAAACAGTGGAGAGAATAAGCTCCCCTCTACAACACAGAGAAATTTAAACAAACTTGACAGGAGAGAGAGTTTCAGGCTTTGAAACAAACTTCTATTACTTTCAAAACTATGACAAATTCTTCCTCTTCTGAGAGGGATAACAACAATGGTGACTGCTACAGACCCAGTGCACAAGTGACTCTCTGTCTCTCTCAAAAATAATACTCTGTCTTCAATAGTCAACACACACTGCTGTGTATTTCACTCTTCTTGTGCGCTGCTGTGCGAAACAATAAGACAAATATAATGCGTTACATTTGCTCGCGGGCCTTTTTACATTATATTTATGGCGTGGCGGGAATAACAAAAAAAAAAAATACAAAGGAAAACCCTTTGCGCAACAATAAAATTCAAATGTATGACTTGCGAGTGGGACCACATCACAATCGCAAACAACAAACAAGTGCAATCGGGGCACACAACACAAAAGTTCCGATTGTGATCCAAATAGCGGATGCGATGAAACATATCAATTCCAGTCTAAAATATATATCGGGTCCGCCACTCCAATCGCACCAAAAATACAAAGCCATGCGATCAACCGAAAGTTCTGATTGCGATTACAATGGACGCGATGGCCCAATATAAAACCTGGCATATAAATCGATCGGGTCCGAAACTTTAACAATAAACGAACCTCAAACAAAAACTCCGATCTTCCGATTGCGATCAAACGACATATGCGATTGGCGCAGAGACTGTGATATATAACACAATCGGGCCCAGCCTTCAATCAGAGGTCATAACATATCCACTCCGATTGAGCCTCATGATTGAGCCTTGCGATTTAGAACTTGCGATTCCATTGAGGTGTCGCCACGTGATCAAGTGGACCCACGGGCCTCCACTGCTGTGGGGGGGAATTTATATGTGTTTCAATGTATTAAAACGTTCCTCTTGCGGAACTCTCCCATCAACAAGACACTTGGGTTGTATACTATTTGTATGTTGCGATTTGCGATTGCGATTTGATCGCATCGCATCGCAAACTCCTTCATCAACAAGACACTTGGTTGTTGAGGGCTTTAAAGCCCGAAGTAACTGGTTTTAATTACTCTGCTCCTTTGTAGAACTGATCTACGAAAAAAAATCTTCGTCCTTCCTCTGTGAAGAACGGCTGCGCCCCATCAAAATTAAATTCATCCTTATAGTTCTCCATGCTCCTTCAATTTACAGTGCTGTGCACTCCACGCTTTGCTTCTGCTGCTGCTGCTGCTACCCTTGTACTTGTTTTCTTCCTGCCCAAAGGCATGGCAGATGACTTTAATATTTCAATACTCCCCCTTAAAGTCAGTTGTTGGGTTATCATTCATACCCAGACATTTTCTTAGAAATTCAAATGTCTTTTGTCCCAATGGTTTAGTTAAAATATCTGTATGTTGTTCCTCTGTTTTACAATGCTGTAAAACAATTTCTCCATTGTTTACCAATTCTCTAATATAGTGAAACTTTGTATCTATGTGATTTGTTCTTTTATGAAACACATAATTCTTTGACAATGCAATAGTTGAGCTATTGTCACAATAAATCATAGTGCCCTCTACCTGTTCTTGGCACAAACTTCTCCACATCCTTCTCATCCAAATTGCTTGACACGCTGCTGCTGTAGCTGCCACATATTCTGCCTCTGCTGTAGACAATGCTACAACCGGCTGTTTCTTAGAAGCCCATGAAATGGCTCCTGAACCCATATGAAAAACATAATCGGAGGTGCTCTTCCAATCATCTACACTTCCAGCCCAATCAATGTCAGTGTATCCAACTAATTCTGAATTTTCTGAAGCTGTATACAAAATACCAAATATTTTTGTTCCTTTCACATACCTCAGAATTCTCTTTGCTACTTGCCAATGTGCTTCTTTTGGCTTCTCCATAAATCTGAAATTAGGCTAACAACATGCATAATATCTGGCCTAGTTGCAGTCAAATACATGAGGCTGCCAACTATGCTTTTATACAAACTTGGATCAAAATCCTTACTGCTGTCATTCTTACTTAACTTTAATCCCATTACAGTGGGATTAATTGCAGCTTTGCACTCCTGCATGTTAAATATTTCTAAAACTTGATTTACGTACTTTGCTTGAGATATAAAAATCCCTTTCTCATTTTTTTCTACTTCTATTCCTAATAAGTATCTCAACAAACCCATGTCAGTCATTTCAAATTCATTCTTCATGACTATTTTAAAATTCTCAACAAGGCAATCTTCATTACCTGTAAATATTAAATCATCAACATATAAAACAACAATCAACAGCTTACCATCCTTCTCTTTGATGTAGAGGGTGGGTTATCCCTCACACTTTTCAAATCCATTCTCCAATAGATAGGAATCTATTTTGCTGTACCACGCTCTTGGTGCTTGTTTCAGCCCATAAAGAGCTTTCTTCAATTTACAGACCTTATGCTATTGGCCTTTCTTCTCATATCCAAGAGGTTGTTCCACATATACCTCTTCCATTAAAACTCCATTTAAAAATGCGGATTTTACATCCATATGATATGCTTTCCATTTGTTTTGTGCTGCTATGGATAGCACTGCTCTCACTGTCTCCATTCTTGCAACTGGTGCAAAAGTTTCTTCATAGTCAATCCCTTGCTTCTGCTTATATCCTTTGACAACAAGTCTGGCCTTGTGTCTTTCTACTTTTCCTTCAACATTGCTTTTGGTCTTGTATACCCATTTAACTCCAATAACTTCCTTTCCTTCTGGGAGATCAACTAATTCCCATGTTTTGTTCTTCTCTATGGCTTTAATTTCTTCATCCATAGCTTCTATCCATTTTCTATCTTTAATAGCATCTTCAAAATGAATAGGATCATAAAATTGACAATACAAAGAAAATAAGGAATTCATAGCTTCATCTGCTTCTCCTTGCTCATAGATTTCTCTAAGGCTTCTGAATCTTGTTCCTCTTTCACTTGGTGTAGCCGTGCTTGATGAAGCACTCGATTCTGCTCCATGTGGTGTACTCGGTGAACCACTGCCGCTTCTTCTCAAGGGTGTTCTCACTGCCGCTTGCGGTGTCCCTTGCTGGCCTTGCACTGCTGGAGGTTGTGCAATGGATGGGTTATTAATCTCAACCACATCTACATCATCTTCATCATGAGATAAACAGTTTTTGACATTGACTGTTTTCTCAATGCTTCCATCCCACGCTTCCTCTTTGATGAATTGCACATCTCTGCTAATTACAAACTTCTTTGTGGATGGGTTATACAGTCTGTATCCTTTGGAATCTTCATAGTATCCAAGGAAAATTCACTTCTCCCCCTTACTATCCAACTTATTTCTCAATTTTTCTGGAATGTGTACGTATGCAACACACCCAAAAACTCTCATGTGGGTGACTCCCTGTTTTCTACCACTCCACGCTTCTTATGGAACTTTGTTCATCACGGCTTTTGTGGGGCATCTATTCAAAATAGATACAACACAGTTTGATGCTTCTGCCCAATACTCATTTGGCAAGTGTTTTGCCTTTAGCATACTTCTCACCATCTCCATTATGGTTTGATTCTTCCTTTCAGCAACTCCATTCTGTTGCGGTGTGTACCTTGTGGTAAACTGCTTGTGTATGCCATTCTCTCTGCAAAAACGCAGAAATTATTTTGAGATATATTCTCCTCCTCTGTCTGTTCTGAGGACTTTAATGTGCAGTCCGCTCTGTTTCTCTACAAGAGCTTTAAAATGACGAAATTTCAGAAAGACTTCACTCTTATATTTTAAGAAATAAACCCACACTTTTCATGTGAAATCATCAATGAAAGTCAGCATGTAATTGCTGCCCGAAACAGATGATGTTTGCATCGGCCCACATAAATCTGAGTGGATTATTTCCAAAGGTGCTTTCGCCCTTATGCTTTTCCCTGAAGGAAAATTTTCTCTGTGTTGCTTTCCCAAGATGCAACCTTCACATAGGCTGTCAGGTTTTTCAATCAATGGTAAACCTCTTACCATTCCCTTTCTGTGCAACAAATTCAATCCTCCGAAATTGAGATGTCCAAATCTTAGATGCCATAACAAATTTTCATCTTTCTCTTCCTTCTGGAAGGCTTCTTGAGTTACAGCTTCTACATTCTTTCCTTTTCCCTTCAAGTCAGTGTTGAGCTTGAGTGGAAACATTCTATTGCTGGTCATTTGTATTTCAGCAATAATTTTCTTACTTGGAGGTATATCTTTTATTGTGCACACATCATATTTGAATATTACATTGTAACCTTTGTTTATGAGCTACCCAACACTCAAAAGATTACATTTCAGACCTGGAACATAATACACATCAGGAACAAATTTCTGCTCCCCATTTCTTGCTCTAATACTCACTCTGCCTTTCCCTTTAACATATATTTTAGTATCAATCCCTGTGGTCACTTCAGATTTAATTTCTTCATCAAGATTGGAAAACATTTCTTTGTTACCAGTCATATGATTACTACATCCAGAATCTAAGAACCAAACATCATCTGCTCTATCTTGTGCTACATTACATGTTAACAACACATTACTTGGGTTCTTTTCTTATTTTGCTACATTAGCATTCTGATTATTTTTCATGTCATTTTTATTCTTTCTACATTCATTGGCATAGTGCCCATATTTATTGCAATAATGAAACTGGACATTGGATTTGTCATACCTTTTTCCATAAGCATGTTGGTGTTGATGTCCACCTTGCTGGCTGTTGCATTGACCATGGCTATGGCTTTGACTGTTGCTCCTTCCATGTGAATGTGAAGGGTTGTTCCTTCCACCTCTATTCTGGTTTCTGCCTCTTCCTCTTCCTTTACCTTGACCTCTTCCTCTTCCTGAAGGCATCTCGGTCTTGAAGGCGTGCTCAAGAGATGAGTGTTCATCTCTGCTCAATCTGTGTTCATGAGTCATCAACGAGGCATGAAGTTCATCCATTGTGAACAGTGAGAGATCTTTGGTATCTTCTATGGTGGTAACAATAACATCAAACTTTGAGGGTAAACATCTCAAAAGTTTCTCCACAATTCTTCTTTCTTCAAGAGTTTCTCCATGAGATCTTATCTGATTGACAATCCCAATCACATGTGTAAAAAATGTGTTAACACTATCTGACTCTTTCATGCAAAGAGTTTCAAAATCCCTTCTTAGCAAATGATGTTTTTCTGTCTTCACTTTCTCCATAACCTGATAGGCTACTTTCAGAGTTTCCCATGCCTCCTTGGATTTCTTAGTTGCTTCTATCCTTGGAAACACACTCTCATTTACAACTTGATACAAATAGAAGAGGGCTTTAGAGTCCTTCTTTCTATTGTTCTTCAATAAATCCTTCTTTGCTTGAGTTAAGGCATTGAAAGCCTGCTTATCAGCTGGTTTAGTAAAACCATCTTCTACAAACTCCCATAGGTCTTGTGAGAAAAACAGGGCTCTCATGGTAATGGCCCAATAATCATAGTTCTTTCCATTAAACTGTGGAAGTTGAACACTTCGAAGACTCATACCAGTGCTTGGTCCAGCCATTGCTTCAAAACTGAACTCTGACTTTAAACAAACTGTCTTTCCTTTACTGAAAGAACAAATTCCATTTTTAAATACAAAGCAACATCACTATTATCTTTGAGAAATACCTGAAATTTGAGCTCTGTTGAGCTTTTCATGTTGCTGGAGAAAACACTGCAACCGGTCTTCTTCTTCAGCTTCTTTGAATCCTTCAAAGAGCCTGAACTGGCTCTGATACCATGTTGGAATTATTGAAAATTCCAAGAAAATAGTGGAGAGAATAAGCTCCCCTCCACAAAACAGAGAAATTTAAACAAACTTGACAGGAGAGAGAGTTTCAGGCTTTGAAACAAACTTCTATTACTTTCAAAACTGTTACAAATTCTTCCTCTTCCGAGAGGGATAACAACAATGGTGACTGCTACAGATGCAGTGCACAAGTGACTCTCTGTCTCTCTCAAAAATAATACTCTGTCTTCAATAGTCAACACACACTGCTGTGTATTTCACTCTTC
Organism: Pinus albicaulis; assembly: GCA_034641835.2. Taxonomy (NCBI): domain Eukaryota; kingdom Viridiplantae; phylum Streptophyta; class Pinopsida; order Pinales; family Pinaceae; genus Pinus; species Pinus albicaulis. The sequence goes on along the minus strand of CM076578.1, from coordinate 1,232,496,585 downwards.
TTGTGCGCTGCTGTGCGAAACAATAAGACAAATATAATGCGTTATATTTGCTCGCGGGCCTTTTTACATTATATTTATGGCGCGGCGGGAATTAAAAAAAAAACAAAAAACAAAATACAAAGGAAAACCCTTTGCGCAACAATAAAATTCAAATGTATGACTTGCGAGTGGGACCACATCGCAATCGCAAACAAAAAACAAGTGCAATCGTGGCACACAACACAAAAGTTTCGATTGTGATCCAAATAGCGGATGCGATGAAACATATCACTTCCAGTCTAAAATATATATCGGGTCCGCCACTCCAATCGCACCAAAAATACAAAGGCATGCGATCAACCGAAAGTTCCGATTGTGATTACAACGGACGCGATGGCCCGATATAAAACCTGGCATATAAATCAATCAGGTCCGAAACTTTAACAATAAACGAACCTCAAACAAAAACTCCGATCTTCTGATTGTGATCAAACGACGGTTGCGATTGGTGCATAGAATGTGATATATAACACAATCGGGTCCGGCCTTCAATCGGAGGTCATAACATATCCGCTCCGATTGAGCCTCGCGATTGAGCCTTGCGATTTAGAACTTGTGATTCCATTGAGGTGTCGCCACGTGGTCAAGTGGACCCACGGGCCTCCGCTGCTGTGGGGGGCGATTTATATGTGTTTCAATGTATTAAAACATTCCGCTTGTGGAACTCTCCCATCAACAAGACACTTGGGTTGTATATTATTTGTATGTTGCGATTTGCGATTGCGATTTGATCGCATCGCATCGCAAACTCCTTCATCAACAAGATACTTGGTTGTTGAGGGATTTAAAGCTCGAAGTAACTGGTTTTAATTACTCTGCTCCTCCGTAGAACTGATCTATGAAAAAAAATCTTCGTCCTTCCTCTGTGAAGAACGGCTGCGCCCCATCAAAATTAAATTCATCCTTACAGTTCTCCATGCTCCTTCAATTTACAGTGCTGTGCACTCCACGCTCTGCTTCCGTTGCTGCTGCTGCTGCCCTTGTACTTGTTTTCTTCCTGCCCAAAGGCATGGAAGATGAATTTAATATTTCAACATAACACTAACATTAGTTCATAAGAATTTTATGTTTAGTATTAAGATGATATTTTTTTTTCTTTGCAAGAGTGTCACGGGTTTACAAATAAGTCAGTACACATTTTTGGGTTTACAAATAAGTCACACATGTTTAGGTGCATGTAGTACTCCAATCCACTTGTCTCTTGTCTTTACTTTAGGTTAAATTCCATGGCTTTCTTCTCATCTCATCTTAGTTGTCTTCTTGTTTGCGCTTGAAGTTGTTTACACTTGAACCTTGAGCCCTAACTCCAGTTCCATCTCCTGTCTCTCTTGGTAGTTTCAGAAGATGTTGAGCCAAGAAATTTAGAGGATGGTTCGGTTTCATACCTTGAAGGTACTATGCCTTTTACTGTATGAATTGAGGCTCTGGATAGCAACACGTCCAGAGTCTTGCATTCCTCCTGAAGTGGCGATTGCAACAACAACATTCGCACCGCCCCAATTTGGAGCTGAGAATGCGCCCGTAAGCAGTGCCTGCTCCCTGCACCCAAATTTGGAGCTGAGAAAGCGTCGCTCTGCAGGTTTTCCCGAGATGTTATTTCGATGTGAATTGGATACGGATAATTCAGAAAACCTATGCAACAGAACCCCATGGAAGAAAGCAAGTTCATCTACAGGATTCCAATGCTGAGAGGGCTTCTTAGCAGAAGATCGTGGCAAAGATGGTAGCATCACACTTTCTACTGCATTTTGCTTTTGCACTTTCTTCATTTCTTTGGAAGTGTTCCATTTTCTGCTACATTTTGCTTCTATTTCTTTGGAAGTGTTCCATTTTCTGCTATAGTTTGCTTCTGTTTCCATGGAAAACACTATTCTCCATTATATGAGTGTTTTGCATGTTGGACCTGTAGGCCCTGGGCTCTGTCCATTCTAACATTCTTCTCAAGAAAAACGCTTGATGGGGGATCTTCCTGCAACCTGACTGATATCATGTGTATCCGTAAGCCTGGTAATCCTACCATTTTGGATGCCTCTTCTACAAGGCTTCTTTCTCAGTAATGGCGGTGAGCGTGACTTGTATCCTGGCTTTGGTCTAGTTACACTGTTTCACTAGATTCTTCAAGGTGTTAAGAATGTTTCAATGATGTCGAGGTTAAGAGCTCCTTGGATTACTGTGGTGGAAACTATCATATTGATCTAAATGTATCACTATTTTATGGTCAATTTGTAGTAATATATCACAGTCTCAACTTAGCCATACGTTGATGTTTGCTTTCACTCTATAATTCAAGCATTCAAGTTATAATTTTATTCATATAATTTGATTTTCTTTGAAGTATTCACCATATCTAAGCATTCTTGACTTCTGACATTGTCACAAGCTCTGTGGTTAGGATAACCCATTATATGAAATAATTCACATCAGTTCACTTCCCACAACTATGCTACATAACATAGCAGACACCATATATCTATATTATCACTACTGTGTAATAAAAGAAAACAATATATCTAAAGTTATTCAAAGAGCAAAGGGACATTTTCATAACAATTATCTGGAATAAATATGGTGCACCACTTAGGACTATCTGGAATAAATATGTATATGAATACAAAACACTTTTTCCCTTCCTATAGCTCATCAACCCAGAGGACTGGGCCTATGATCTCCCAGCACTTTCATAATTAAGGCTCCTTGTTCGTATTTGTGCATAGATCTATAAGTCATACCTCATCATCTCCCAGGATAATACATTACTGCTAGAATAACTTTTATATCAGAAATGGTCACCAACTATAAAAGGGACCTTCCATATTACGAATGGGAAGAATTTTTGACAGCAAAACTTGCACTCCATCCATGGGAGCTTCCTACCTAGGGATGCTTTATTGATTCATAATAATGTAATAAAATTTTTCATAGCCATTGCAATATCAAGCGTTAGGATGGCCAAGGTACGTATATTTTATCCTTGTTATTACCACTCCATCCAGTGCAAGTTTTTTCTTGTTCTTCTAGGTCAGTTTTAATGTTACTATATGAAGTTCATCATTCTTATATATATAATTACACAGGTGGTTGTAAATTCCTTTTATGGTGACTATAGCTTCAGAACAAGCATATAATGCCTCTCAAATGACAAGTAAACTTTTGTTTGGTACTAAAACTTCTTCTAGTCCATAAAGAATATTCAGTTTTGTGATCCAGTTACTGCTACAACAGAACTTTTGATCCTTTTCAAACCTTGAATTTTATTCACACAGGTTCCATATTTTACTAGAGAGTCACCATGGTCTAGGTTTGTAATTTAGACTATCGGTCCTTCAAATTTATTTATGCTATTTTTTTAGGTTTTTAATTTAGACTATCAGTCCTTCAAATTTATTTCTGCTATTTTTTTTATGATTGTAGAAGGGTCGACATTTGCAGCAACGTACTTTGATTGTACACAATGTCTATCAGGCCCTAAATCTGTGATATAGTCTTACAATGCTAACTGAACCGAATGTATGGAGGGGTCGAAAATTCTTAGTATTTCTTAATTATGCAAACAAGCAAACAAACAAGAATTTTGATACACATTTTAATTATACAGTACAATAATTTTCAGGGTTGGAGAGTTGAACCTGCTCTGATTCCAAACAAAGTTGAGTTCTAATTGTTTTTGCAGAACCATTATAGCTATTGTTTGTTCAAAAATAAAATAAGTTAGTATAATGACAACGTGGCTGCCTGATGGCCTTGCAACGTGGCTGCCCGATGGGCTTGCATATCTGAACTCGTTGCATTGCTTCCATTCTACTGATACTTCTGGCTCAAGGCAGGGACTAGATGCCTTGCAGCCATCCTTATTTATCTTATTTAGTGGGTTAAATAATCTAATTCATACATTGTTATAAGGCCATTGTCAACTCGTTCTTTTATGATACACTTCATAGAGCTTGAAAATATAATAATTGGACCAGTGTTAATGATATTGAAAAGAATATATAATAATATAACATCATTTTTTAAAGAGTAAATTATTAGTTTTTTTTTGTTTTTTTTGTTTTTGGATACTATGGGAATAATTCAACACTCTTAGTGGTTTTCTATCTATAAAATATGATAGAGACGACATTGGTAGCCTAGGCTCTGAAATTACAAACCCAAGGCAATATGGGATAGTGGGTCTCTTTTTTTCTTCTTTTGGGTTATATATATTTAGCTAAATATAGTGTTTTTTTTTGTTATATATATTATAAATTAAATATTATAATGATGGATCATAAAATATTGAACCAATTGATAAGAAAGGTTATAGAATTTAGTTTGAATTGGGTAAAGAATGAATTGTTCAAATTAAATATGTAAATTGAACAATAAGTTGGGAGCCTAATGAATTATCATTAGAATCTACCTTTTATGATTAAATTATAAAAATAAATTGTCAAAAGGTGTAGGTTACAATTAGTGTTTTCCTTGTTAAATTTCAAGGAGAGGATGTCTTGGTTTCTGGACAGGATCACGTCAAACTTATTATTTATTTCTTGAGTGTGGATTCCTTATGGAAACATGTGGATAACACTAAGTAATAGTTTTAATGTTTTGTTGGATAGATAAGTCATTCTTGCGGAAAAGACAGACCTCCCAAGTGTCCTACGGACAGCTAGCAACAAACGGACAAACAAAACTATCTTTATCTAGATATATTTCAATTCATAATTAAATGTGTAGAGCTATAAAAAGGGTCTCTTTCACCTCTAATTACCTCACATTAATATGTCAATCCGGGAGCATTTTTCTATTCCAAAGAGTGTCTCAGTCTGAGGCTATCACTTGTCAGAGTAATGCTAGTAGTACAGTGTTTAAGAAATACAAGAGTAAACGGATGCTTGTCTGTAACTAAATTACTTCAAAAGAATAAATCACACATTCAGAAAACTAGGCAGCTTATCAGTCAAGGGTTCGGCAGCGATAACCCATCCCTTTGGAAACTGATGGAAAGGAAATTAGAGCATAGAACACGGGTCTCGGAGCTAGACAGTGGATGCCAAAGCTCACTACAGCCTTAGATCATCTCTCACACCAAAAAAAAAAATGCGAGTAAATGGAACTACAGATAGCAGAATGGAATAGCAAATAAAGAATTGAACAACAAATCTGGAATGGAACAGTAATTCTAAAATGGAACAGCAATCGAACAACTAAGTCTCGAGAGTCTTACTCTATTAACCCAAATGCACTCTTCGCAATCAATCAATCTTTCACTTTTAAGGAAAATCAAGCAAAACACACTAATGGAACAGCAATAACTATTGATAAATTATGGAACAGCTCTAGTAAATCATATACGCACACAACACGCTGAAATAGTAATCTTAATTAACAGGGATACGACTGTGCTCCCAAATAGAACAGCATTATCTCTGAATCCAATAATCATGAAGAACACTACTTCAAACGAATCTATGACATGAATGTTCAGTATAAAAGCTTTGTAACAGAACAATAAGAATATTCGGTTAAGACTAGTAACATGCAATTAACTCTGAAAGGATTAATAACTTGATGCAGAGTCAATACACGATTCTATCTATAAAAACCTCAATGATTTAATCTTAACAGAGCATGTAATATCAACTTATAAAGCATATTAGATTACCAAATAAAAACGATAAACAAACCACGTAGAAATCAAATCGTAGTGATACAGAAGCATGTGTCCTCCGGGGCTGGTCCCTTAGCCTCCAAGGGTACACCGCCTTAAGTTAATCCAGACGCAGAAATGAGAGAATCACCAAGCTTATATTAATGCATCGGACAAAAGTACAATGAACCAGTTCTCAACGAGACTCAATAATCAGAGCTGATGTTTAACATAAAATTACATAAAAAGTCTATATCCCAAGCTAACAGTGTTGTCCCTTTATATAAAGGTGACGGCGCAGATGTCCAAGTAACAAGATAAATAAAGCAGCGATCAACTGTTAATCCTTCGTCTTTTCTTTTCTTTTGCGCCGAGTTGGTGTCTTCTCCTCCTTTTCCGGGCCGATTTGCTTTGATCTGCTTAGCCTTGTTTGCATTCGGTTCTACTTCAGAGGGACAACAGTTATCTCGACTTTGTCCTTTCCTTTGGAACGACAACTCCTCGTTTTCTCCTTTTCCTGCACAGAAAATAACCATTATCAGCGGTTAAGTCTTGCATATCAATTCTCACATGTTTTGTTATAATTCCTTATTATTTTCCAAATTCATGATGCAAAAAGGTTTATAAATTCTACTAAAAAGCCACTGAAATAATCATCAAAAGCATACCTTTTTAGTACTCCACACACCCCCCTGCTTACCTTGTTTCATGTCCTCATGAAAACATTGTAGTTGACATGCAAGGCAGTGAGAGAATATGCTGGAGAAGGAATCTCATGCAGAGGCCTACAACCATGATGAGTGATTAGATAGTCAAAGAACTGACCTGTTTGCCCCTCAGGAATCTCATACAGGGCCTGGTATCCGGGTGCAGGGTGCCAAATAATTGGAGTGCGAAATCTATATCCTAACCAGGATGGCCCTACTTTCAAAATGCTCTCGCCATAGAGGTTCAAACGGTTGGCAGCTAATTCAAAATTCTCATACTTAAATGGTTCCCTGAGCTGGATGTTTGGATTAGAGATTCGGTACCGAAATTGGGCTGCATCAATGGCGAGGTCTTTGATGGAAAGAAAATATTCTAAACTCTGTCGAATGAGTGCCTCATGCATGGGTCCTAACGTTTCAATGACACCCGGAGTCCTTATGAGGTTTCTATGAGCTTTCCACAACTGCACTGGGTTCCTAGGCTCAGCCCTTACCCGTAAATCTAGGCCATTTTCCTGACTCTGGAAAGTATTATAGGATTTGAGCCACTTAATCTGATTAACCCCGAATGAAATGAATGCTTGTAATTGGATGTCTCCAACAAAAGGGCCAGGGTTCAACTCAGTCTCCTGATCTAGCACAAGGTCATGCAAATAAAGTTCACACAGCAATCTCTGGACCTTCACTCCATAATGTTTACAGCAGTCTATAAAGTCATTGACAGTGTTGATTTGTATAGGGGCACCTGATTTAACAGCTTTTATTTTTAATTGTAAATACCATTCTAATAAAAACAGAGCATAGTTTTTAGCAGGGGCCCTACATGCTAAAACGTCATTGTATAAAGAACACAAGGTATTCATCTGCTTGATAACAGTATCTAGTCTACGGGTTACCTTTGCAACTTCCTCTTGTTCCTTTCACCACCCTTCAAAGGCCTGTCTTTTGGATTGATTGACGTCCCTTAGTTGCTGCTGTAACTCTTCATATTTTTCTCGGGGGACCGTTTGCTCTCTAAGTTGTTCGGCTTCTTGCTGGGCTTGCTTCATCATCTTATGCAAGGTTTTTGTCTTCGGATCTTTTTTCCATAGGTCAGTGGAGGCCGGGAGTTTTACCTGAACTTTCTTATTATGTTGTTTGGAGTTCAGAACCCTTATTACCCCTGAGGGTGGTGCCTCTGTTTGGATTTTCTTGTCACTGGTCCTTATATCATCCCTTTCTATTTTAACGCGAATATCAGTCTGTTGCTGTTCCTCAACATCATTTGGAACGACAGCTGGATTTTCAGTAGGGTTTTGAACAGCAGGGTGATTTTTGGCCCTCTTTTTCTTCCCTCCGGTCTTTCTTACCCTCTGGTTTGCTTTCAGAATTCTAATTTGCTGTCTGAGCTGGGTTATTTTATTCAATAATTTCTGCCGTTCCATTCGCAATTTCTTAATTTCCAGCGTTTCATTAGAAGGAACAGCAGGCTGTCTGCTGCGGTTTGAACCATGACTAGTTTCTGGATCTTTCTCTTGGGGTGCTTCCTCGCTGTTCTGCTCTGGCTGTTCTGGGGTAGGAACCTTGACTGGTTCTGTCTCTTCTTGGACAACTGCTTTTTCTGCTCCTACTCCCTCTGGAATTCCCTCTGGTGTCTTTGGGAACAGATTGTTCCCGTTCAGTATCTCTTATCTCCTCTTCATCATGAATAGGCAGATTTCCTTTTTCTGCCTCTACTGCATGTAATTTTTTAGATGTGTTTTCTTTTTGGGGTTTGTCGTGGAGGTCTACTGGACTAGAAGGTTGTCCATACTTACCCATATTGGCCAAGACTGCGGCCAATTCATCTTCTCCCACTGGGTCTTGTAGTGGGCTACCTCCCTGCTGTCCCATTTCCTCCTCCTGTTTAGCTTCTGCTTCTATTTTTGTTTCTGAATTCTTGGTTGCTTCCTCATTTTCCTCTTCGGATTGCTCATCCTCAATTACCACTGGTTGGCTGGTGCTTTCCTGGAGCTTTTCCAGCCTTCCTCGCATCCGAGCTAACCGGGCTGATTTTCTGGGCTTCTCTAGCCTTCCTCGCATCCTAGGTAACCGGGCTGAATTTCTGGGCTTCTCTAGCCTTCCTCACATCCGAGCTAACTGGGCTGATTTTTTGGGCTTCTCTGGCTATTCTAATGCACTAGCAACATGTTTTTGTTTTACTAATTCTCTGCGTTTTTCCGGACGTTCTGGTGTGCTTGTAGAATGTTTACGTTTTGGGGATGGTGCTGTCAATCCCCCCTTAATAATTACAATCAGCTCTTCCCAGCTGCTCTGCTGCTGGGTGAGACTATGACTAACTACTAATCGTATTAACCCATGGTGACTGACGACTGACTCTACATGCTGTGCCTTTTTTATGCTTCGTGCAGCATCATGCAGTAATGAATTCAGAAGTGCAGGTAGATTTACAGAGCATTTCTGCTTTAAAACAGCTAAGAGTTTAAGATGTCGTGGTCTTACCACGTCTTTCCTCCCCTCGCAGGTGATGTAGCTCTGCACTGTTCTTGCTAATTCCGTCCAAGGTTCTCCTAGGGTTGCTGGCAGAACTCCCTTCCCCTTAATTGTCAAGCTCTGGCCTTCGTCCTGGAAAATTTCCATGATCTTTTGTAATCTTTCCTTCTTTAATGTCCATACTGGTCCGGTGGCTGGTAGTCCCGAAACTTCTGCAATTATATCGTTGGTGACCGCTATCCGCTTCCCCCTTACTGTGGAGTGATCATCCTGTAGGTTCTGGAAAAATTCCATCGCTACTGTTTCATTAGACTCCTACAGGCGATTGAGATAATTCAACCATCCTGCTCTTTCCAGGATCTCCCGGGCAGCAGCGGAGATTGTCAACTTCTGAGGTTCACTTCGAATTGCCCTTCCTCCCATGGTTTCACTGTGGATTATCAATGGAACAACAACTACTTGTGTTGTTTGAAACACGGAGAGGGTGATAATCGCAAGATTTCGAGAAAAAAAACACAAAGTATGCAACAATGCAACAGAAATGGATTATGAACAGCAACTTGTGTAAAAATAGAAATGCCATGTCGTTAAGCCATGCCATACCGTCGTACACTATCTTTCCTGAATAGTGAGATGACACGTAATTCAGGGAATAATGAGGTTAACCTCCCCCCCTCGCAATGTGATAGGCTGTCCCAGCCGGCAAATAAAGGAGCAACACCCGATCTGCAACCGAGTCAGAAAGGAACAGCATATGGAATTATGCCATGTTTAGAAGGACCACGAATTACCGAAATCGAGGCGGAGAGTTAATCGCATGTAAGAGGCTGTTGTGTTATGATATGAGCCTGGAGGGTAGGACATCCATCGTACTTGCCAAATCTCAAGTGGTCATGGTCACTTCCTTTGCCATGATTGGTGATGATAAATGTTCATGCGATGTATAAATCGGGAAATAATATATGATTAGTTCCTAGGATATAAGAAACAAAAGAGTATTAGTATCTTACCCATTGGTGTAACCAAGGTGACTTCAATACCATTAACAGTGCTCTGCTGCCGACAGGTGTCCATAACCTTGGTAGAGTTGTTTTTTCACCCTTGGAACCATGATCCTGTGTGTATACTTAGGAATGTTGTTATGTCAAAATGTAGACCATTATGCTGGCTTGGTGACCAGTTAACCATAATGCCATTCACGAGGAAGGAGCGAAACGTGGGCAGGCCGGCTCGTGATGAGACCTCCTGTTCCAAGGTTCGTTTATTTGATATACCTTTTGTACCATATCCCTGGTGTGGTGGCCATAATGGGAATGCCACTTCACTTCCATCCTCATGATCATGGTAGGCTGGCTCTTGATGAGACCCCCTATCCTGCATTTGACATCTCACATATCATGTTCAGATATTTTTTCTTTTTCATAGAGTACTTTTCCTTATTTATACACAAAGGGTGGTTCAACACTCCTTAATAGTAGGAATGGTGGAAGCAGTCTTATCATCTCAATAGGAAGATATAAGCCCTTTGCTCTTATTCCTAAATAATAATCAAAGAGGGTTAAAGGGATCAACATGATAAAGATAACCAATCAGGGAAAAATTAGTAAAACAATGACAACAAAAGATAAGAAATAAGTATGTCCTTCCTTTTGGCCTCTTACTAATGCAGAGCCTTATAAATATAGCGATTTATGGTTTGCGGATTTCGGTATGTTGTGATTTTATATTCATTGCACAAGTACATAGCTGTATCTTAAAGACTTGGAAGAAGACGGGCAAGAAGCATCCTCAATTTAGATCAGCAAAAGGAATAAGCTGTTTCACAAGGAGAGCAAAAGTATGCTAGTGGTGTTCCTTTTGAAAAAGAAACAACGAAGGATGATAGACTGCAAAAATGTAAATGCCGTTCCTTTGAAAAAGGAACAGAAAAAATAAAAATACTATAAAAACACTCAAAATGCCGTTCCTTTGAAAAAGGAACAACAACAAGAAAAGAATGTTGTTTCTTTGAAAAAAAAGGAACAGTGGTAACCAAAAATGATGTTCCTTTGGAAAAGGAACAACAAAAGACGTAAAAATGCCGTTCCTTTGGAAAAGGAACAGCAGAGATCCAGAATGTTGTTCCTTTAGAAAAGGAACAGCAAAACAAGCAAAGCCAACAGCATAAAAAACACGCAAATGCCATTTTTTTTTTTTTTAGAACGGCAAAAATCGAAACTTTGAGAAAGAAAAAGAACAGCAAAAAAAATGACAAGAAAACATTTAATTCAAACATATGTACAAGAACGACTCGAAGACAAGAACTTATGTACAAATTGTAAAAAGAAATGAATTCCTTAATGAATTATAGGTGAGGAAGATTTCTCTTCCTCTCCTAAAATCTCCATATCAGTGTCTCGGCGTAGCTGCTGGCAGAAGGATTCCCGAGTGAGTGGTTTGTGATAGAGACGAACTCGGTGGCCATTTACTTTGAATGCATATCCAGAACCGTCAATGGTAATTAGAGTAAGGGTTCCATTGTCATGCACCTTCTGGATTTCGTATGGTCCCAACCATCGAGTCTGAAGTTTTCCAGGGAACTCCTGAAACCGAGAGTCGTATAACAGAGCCCAGACTCCCTCGTGGAAGACTTTGTTCTTGATGAGCGCATCATGCCATTTAGCTCGCTGCTGTTGAATCAATGCTGTATTTTGTAGTGCAGAGAGCCTAATTTCGTCTAATTCATTGATCTGTTGTAGTCGATTGATTTGTGCCTCGCTTAGATCTAGGCCAACTTCCTGTGTTGTCCGTAATGTTTGGATTTAGAATTCTATGGGAAAAATGGGTTGTTTTCCAAACACTAATTGATAAGGTGAGTAACCGGTGGTGCTCTTCCATGTGGTTCTATAGGCCCAGAGTGCTTCAGGTAGTCGGGTAGCCCAATCACGCCTATGTGACGCAATGGTTTTCGTTAGGATTGATTCTATTATCTTATTGCTGCTTTCTACCTGCCCATTCGCCTGTGGGTGATATGGAGTAGTGATTTTATGCTGGGCGTGATAATTGTTGAGTGTTGCAGCTAATATATTCCCAGCAAATTGTGGTCCTCCATCTGTAATTATTTCCCTTGGAAGGCCATAACGTACAAATAGATGGAACAGGAACTGTATGACAGAGTCCTCTATGGCTCTTGGCAATGCTTCTGCCTCAACCCATTTGGTGACATATTCTGTTGCCACCAAGATATATGTTTTCTGATTTGATGAGGGGTTGATGGGTCCAACGAAATCAAGAGCCCATCGCTCGAATGGTTTGATGACTAACTGTGGTTTCAGAGGCATCTCATCAGCTTGACCAGGTCGTCCTGCTCGCTGGCAGTTGTCACAGGCTTGGACAAATTTCTTTGCATCTTTGAAAACCGTAGGCCAGTAATATCCTGTCTGCAATACATTGTGTCCATCTCTACGCTCAGCGAAGTGTCCACCACATGGTCCATCGTGACAGGCTTTTAGGATGTCAAAGATTTCATCTTCTCGAACACATCGCCTGATATGCATGTCTGCCCCTGTGTGAAACAAATAGCCCCCAATCCACGAGAATCGAGCACTCTTCTGAACAATCTATTTGTGCTCATTAGGGGTTAAATGTTTTGGTAGTTTACCTACTGCGAGGTAGTTGGCAACATCAGCATACCAGGGTGTTTGAACGGCAACAGCAAACATGTGCTCATCCGGAAATTGATCTTCAACTGCTGCTGCATCGATTGGTTTTGGTATTCTCGAAAGAAAATCGGCTACAGGGTTTTCTTTGCCAGGCCGATCCTTGATTGTGATATCGAATTCCTGCAATAAAATCAACCATCTAGTTACTCTGGCATTTGTGACAGGCTTATTTGCTAAATATTTTATGGCAGAATGGTTTGTATACAAGATAACATGATAGCCTGTAATATAATGTCTAAACTTATTGACAGCATGTATTACAGCTAGGAATTCTTTTTCAGTAACAGTGTAATTTAATTCAGCAGGGGATAAATTTTTGTTGATGTAATAGATAGCATATGGTTTTTTATCCTCTTCCTGCCCAAGGACTGCGCCAATAGCTGTATCTGAGGCATCAGATGATATCTGGAACGGTAGGTCCCAGTTTGGTCCTCGAAGGACTGGGGCTGTGGATATGAGCTTCTTTAAATCCTCGAAAGCACGGTCACATTTTTCTGTCCAAATAAAATCAACGTTACCAGTTAGTGCATATAAAGGAGCAGCAATGTGTGAATAATGTTCTATAAATCATCTATAATAACCAGAAAATCCAAGAAAGCTACGTACCTCTGTTTGAGTAGTAGGACTGGGAATGAGCAAAAGTATTTGGATTTTGGCCGGGTCTACCTGAATGCCGGCTGCTGAAACATAATGTCCTAGGATAAGTCCTTCAGTCATCATCATGAAACATTTTTCGTGGCTTAAGCAAAGCCTGGTAGTAATGCAGCATTGTAGGACTTTTTCTAGGGTATCTAGTGCTGGATCAAAATCATCTCCATATGGTGTAAAGTCATCCATGTAAACTTCAAGTCCATCATTTATTAAATCTGCAAAAATGCTAAGGATAGCCCTTTGAAATGTGGCAGGAGCATTACATAGGCCAAAAGGTAGAACTCGATAGGAAAATGTTCCCCAGGGACAAGTAAAAGTAGTTTTATCCTGGTCTTCGGGGGCAATCTGAATCTGATTGTATCCACTGAAGCCATCCAGGAAAGAAAAGAATTTCTTTCCTGCTAAAGTATCTAATACTTGGTCTATGAATGGGAGAGGAAAATGATCTTTTTGTGTTGCCTTATTTAGTTCCCTATAATCCACACAGATTCTCCATTTTCCATTCTTTTTTGGTACCACCATAAGCGGAGAGACCCATTTACTATCAGAAATAGGATAGATAAAATTGACATCTAAAAGTTTCTGAAGTTCAGCTTTTACCACATCCTTTAGATGAGGATTAAGTCTCCTTTGCGGCTGACGAATAGGTCTGGCATCTTTTTCTATATAAATGTGGTGTGTACATAACTGGGGATCGATTCCTTTCATATCAGGGTAATCCCATGCAAATGCTTCTTGATATTTTGTTAACAGATGGATGAGCTTAGTTTCTTGTTCGGGCGTGAGATTAGCATTGATGTTTAAAGTTTTTCCCGGTCCAATTTCCACAGTTTTACTATTTGCAACAGAAGTAACAGGTATCGTTTGGTCATGCGTATCTTTCAGAGGATCTTCCTCTAATTCATTATCAAATGCTGCTTCTATCATGTGACACTGTGTGCAAGGTTCAGTTTGACTAATGAAATTATTAATGGCATCATCTTCTGTTTGGTCTTTAAAATCAAGTGCCTCTTGTATAGTTAATGGAGATCTGATGTTATCAGTAAGGTATGATACAGGGTGATTATTAGTTTTGATTATTGTGACACTTGGCTGCACTGGAGGATATAGAACTAAATTCTTGCTATTCGGTCCTTTGGTTATGGTCATAATTCCCTACCGGCAGCCAATGTAGGCATCGGCAGTGGCGAGCCATGGTCTACCTAAAATTAGCGGGTGTCCATCAAGTCGGGCTTTTGGATTAATTATCAGGAAATCGGTTGGATACTCCCAGGAATCAACAGAGACCATGACATCTTGTAGAATACCCTCTGGTCTAACCACAGATCGGTCAGCTAATTCTAACAAAGTAGAGGTGGGTTCTACTGATGTAATGCCGAGCTTTTGGCAAGTAGTGGTTGTTAAAATATTAATTGCAGCTCCTAGATCAACTAAGGCATTAGACAGGGTCTGACCATAAATTTGAACAGTTATAATTGGATTCCCTAGGTCTTCATATTTAATGGGTGTTTCTCTCCCAGATAATAGGTCAGATAAAGTACCGACTACTTGGACTCTTGGATTATTTGTTATATTCCTCCTTGGTTTCTTTATGCACAACTCTTTGATAGTTTTTGCGTATATAGGAATGTCTTGAATGGCTTGGAGGAATGGAATTTTTATGTACAGATTTTGTAATTCTCCCAGAATGTCAAAGTCGGGATATTGTATGGGTCGAGGTATGACTAATCGTTCTGGGAACGGAGGAGAGGATGTGGTTGCTTGATTATGAGTCTGCTGCTTATTTACATCCTCTTGTTGTAACTGATGTTCTCTTGGTAACTGATCTTCAATATGAACTGTTTTATCTCCCTCAGTTTCAATTATGCGTCCAGATCTTAACTGAAGATCATTGCACTCCCTCAGGTCGGGTCCTATTTCTGGTGATTCTATGATCTGGATAGATTGGACCGGTCTGTTATTTGGATTGGGATTGGGTTGGGCTGGGAGTTGTGGTCTCAAGTTAGACTGGGGATTTTGTTGTAAGGCTGGCAGAGTAGGTTGAGGGAGCGGAATAGTTCCAGCTGGCTAGTACATCGGTCTTTGCCAGCTTGTTTGCCAGTGTGAACTTTGTGAAGTAGGGGGAGTCCATTGTGAAGGATATGGGCCATTTTTCCAATATGGTGGAGTGTAAGGGAAATTCGGCCAACCAGATTGGCTTGTTTGATTCAGCCATGGATTTGAAGAAGGAAACGATTGTGGTGACCAGTTTGAAAATGGGGGTTGAGATTGATTTTTCCACATACCATATTGTTGAGCATTATAATGTGGGGGTTGAAAAAAAGACGTTGAGTCCAGAAACATACCAGATTGTCTCGGCTGCCACTGGCGACGCTGGCTGATCGAGTTCACCGATTCTGGTTCTTCTTCTGCTTCCTTATATACCGCTTTCAATCTAGGAAGTGAGGGACAGCTCTCCGTAAGGTGATCTTTTGTACATATGGCGCACGTTTGGAATTTATCTAGTGGACATTCCTTGTGGCTATGTTTTTTTCTGCATCGGGGACAGAAGATCGCCAAATTCTGTTTTGCCTCTATCTACTTCTGTTTAGCCTGCACAATATCAAGTTGTGTAGTTAGTGTCCCTAGAATATCAGTTTTGAAATTTTCTAATAAATTTCCAATTTCTGCACGTGTTACTCCTTCTGTTGATACTTTGTTATCTCTTGCAAACCGATCATATTCTGTCGGTTTTATTCTTGTGCTACCTCTCGAACTCCTGATACATAAATCAATGATGTGAGCAAAATTCTCTTGATAAATATCCCCTTTTCCCATGATGTTTAATGTTTCAATCCATTGTTCCTTCATGCCCCTTATTAATGCAGTTTTTAACACATTATCAGGTAAAGGTAGCGATGCATACGGAGATCTTTGTAGATTGTACTGAAAACGTTCCACATACTCCTCCAATGTTTCATTCGGTTTGGCTGTCATTTGGAATATTTCGTCTTTTAATTCTCTAGACCTACAATAATCCTGATATTTTTTTAAGAAGGATTCTTTCATTTGATCCCAATTGTTGATAACCCCGCCACCTAGTCCCATAAACCATCTTAAAGCATCCCCTTTTAATGTAGAGGGGAATAATTTCAATTTCTGGGGATCGGTGGTGTAATCATACCCCCTGCATAACACATCGAATTCGAATAAAAATGCATCCGGATCTTCTGATGTGAGACCGTGAAATGTAGGGATATGCTGAAGAGGGATAGCCTTCATGGGTGCATTTGCTACAGAATCCACTATAGGATATTGTAATGTAGAGGTTTGAGCATTTGGATGGTTCTGAGCCATGAGATCGAATATATGCCAATAACCTTCTGGGATATCTAGGAGGGTATTCCTAGGTTGAGAGGGAATGGTTTTGACAGGGATAGTTTTAATAGCACTTCCCTTATCTGGAATAATGAGAATACCAGATGTCTGAGGAGACTGGATTCCTTCAACAATGATTTTCGCAGCACTCCCCTTATATGGGCTATCTAATGGCTGATTTGTTCCAATAGGAGATTTTGGTTCCTTGGTTTCCCATGTTTCTCCTTCTCCTTCACAAAAGTTGCTGGAATTCCCTTCCTGCAATAGTTCTGGAGTAGAATTTTCGATTTCTTGAAAGTCTTGCTCTTCAGTTTGACTATGCACCTCAGCAAAGGCTACAGATGGTGATCCTGTGGCCTGAAGGGAACTAGTAGGTTGTTTAGAAATGTTTTTCCTGGGGCCTACTGATGGCTGAGATTCTATTTTCTTATAGATTTTGTCTATGAAGGTCGTTCGGCCAAGGGTCACCGGCCCCTTAGCTTTTTCAGGCTTGGATTGGGGTTTGATATTCTTTTCTGGTATTTTCTACTTAGTCATGCACTCAAATGAACTACCAAATTCTATTCAAACAAAGAAAAAACAAATCTGTTAGGAAAGCGGATAGTGGAGCAGGGCTTTTACATGCTCCGCATGTAGGTTCTTACCTTCTATTTTTAAGATCCAACTCCTCCCTAGCAGGTTCGTACACTACTCTGAAAAATACAAATGGCTACACTCTTTCCCTGGCAACGGTGCCAAAATGTAGAGCTATAAAAAGGGTCTCTTTCACCTCTAATTACCTCACATTAATATGTCAATCCGGGAGCGTTTTGTTATTCCAAAGAGTGTCTCAATCTGAGGCTATCACTTGTCAGAGTAATGCTAGTAGTACAGTGTTTAAGAAATACAAGAGTAAACAGATGCTTGTTTATAACTAAGTTACTTCAAAAGAATAAATCACACATTCATAAAACTCGGCAGCTTATCAGTCAAGGGTTCGGCAGCGATAACCCATCCCTTTGGAAACTGATGGAAAGGAAATTAGAGCATAGACCACGGGTCTGGGAGCTAGACAGTGAATGCCAAAGCTCACTACAGCCTTAGATCGTCTCTCACACCAGAACAACAAATGCGAGTAAATGGAACTACAGATAGCAAAATGGAACAACAAATAAAGAATTGAACAGCAAATCTGGAATGGAACAGTAATTCTAAAATGGAACAGCAATCGAACAACTAAGTCTCGAGAGTCTTACTCTATTAACCCAAATGCACTCTTCGCAATCAATCAATCTTTCACTTTTAAGGCAAATCAAGCAAAACACACTAATGGAACAGCAATAACTATTGATAAATTATGGAATAGCTCTAGTAAATCATATACGCACACAACACGCTGAAATAGTAATCTTAATTAACAGGGATACGACTGTGCTCCCAAATAGAACAACATTATCTCTGAATCCAATAATCATGAAGAACACTACTTCAAACGAATCTATGACATGAATGTTCAATATAAAAGCTCTGTAACAGAACAATAAGAATATTCGGTTAAGACTAATAACATGCAATTAACTCTGAAAGGATTAATAACTTGATGCGAAGTCAATACACGATTCTATCTGTAAAAACCTCAATGATTTAATCTTAATAGAGCATGTAATATCAACTTATAAAGCATATCAGATTACCAAATAACAACGATAAACAAACCACACAGAAATCAAATCGTAGTGATACAGAAGCAAGTGTCCTCCGGGGCCGGGCCCTTAGCCGCCAAGGATACACCGCCTTAAGTTAATCCAGACGCAGAAATGAGAGAATCACCAAGCTTATATTAATGCATCGGACAAAAGTACAATGAACCAGTTCTCAACGAGACTCAATAATCAGAGCTGATGTTTAACAGAAAATTACATAAAAAGTCTATATCCCAAGCTAACAGTGCTGTCCCTTTATATAAAGGTGACGGCGGAGATGTCCAAGTAACAAGATAAATAAAGCAGTGATCCCTCAAGATCAAAGATCCTGAGGGATTCGCCAAACTGTTAATCCTTCGTCTTTTCTTTTCTTTTATGCCGAGCTGGTGTCTTCTCCTCCTTTTCCGGGCCGATTTGCTTTGATCTGCTTAGCCTTGTTTGCATTCGGTTCTCCTTCAGAGGGACAGCAGTTATCTTGACTTTGTCCTTTCCTTTGGAATGGCAACTCCTCGTTTTCTCCTTTTCCTGCACAGAAAATAACCATTATCAGCGGTTAAGTCTTGCATATCAATTCTCACATGTTTTGTTATAATTCCTTATTATTTTCCAAATTCATGATGCAAAAAGGTTTACAAATTCTGCTAAAAAGCCATTGAAATAATCATCAAAAGCATACCTTTTTAGTACTCCACACTTGTATCATCTTTCCCAAGTATGCACATGATGACTGAAAGGATTGGTGAAGAAACTTCTGAAAATAGGGTTATATGGTACTTTGTTACTACTGGAGGAAGAGAGGAATTGGCAAGTAAAATGAACTCCAATAATTTATTTTCATCTTCTTTAGAAATATTTTTATAAGTGGTCAAAACAGAATCATTTATGAAAACTATGTAATTGGTAAACACTGGAAAATTTAGGGTTTGATGAAATAAATGAGAGGTAACTTGCAAAATGTTCTCCACTAATGAAATCATTACAAAATTGCATTGAGGTAAAAGGGAAGAGGTTAACCAACTAATGAATTCTGGAAAATCATATGTGCGAACAATAATTATACAACAAAGGCCAGATGTTACTGCTCGAAAAGGATCATTGGACTCAATTTCACTGTCAAATAGGTTCTGGTAGAATTCCATGACGTCTAATAGACAAATAGGGTAAAAAATATCTTCCTCTATCCATTAGAGGTATGTGAGAGGTAGGTATTAAAGAAGTAGTTTTCTGGGTACTTTTAGCAATTTTCTCCATAATTAAATATGAGGGCAATGTGAAAACATTGTTACCTGGATATTGGGAAGCATGGTGGACCAACTCTGAACTGGATAAAATGCATACGTTGTTTGGAAATGAACAAGTGAGAAATAAAACATAACGAGGTTGAGGGTTTTGTTTGGTGTGCAGGCAGAAAAATGGAGATGACATGGATATGAACGAGGGTGACATGGAAAAGGTGAGGTGGAGGAAGATGGTGACATGGAGGAGTGAGTTGGCTCACTTGATTCACGCTTGCTTGAAGCCGACAATGGTTTCAAGTAAACTATTTACCTCCCTCACAGGCTCTCACATTGATACATGGTTTTCCGATGAGAGAGGGCAGGGGATATCATGACCACAGATCTCATAACCGGATGTTTCGAGAAACCGCCTTTCGGGGGTTCCCCCTCATGTAACTCTCGTTCTTCTTGTACCATTAAAGTCACATGTGGGAGAAACTTAATTTAAATATGCCTTGATGCGCTTACAACATGCACATATTTTATTCGTCCACCAATATAACATGCACGTGGGGTGGCTACTTCTTTGACCTTTGGAACATTTAACTCCTGACCCATTTTATAAATCTCGACCTGAAAGTTAGGATCGAATTCATGGATATAACATAAAAATTTGATATAAGCACTTTTACAAAATGTTTCTTACTATATATTTTTGCATATATATATATATGATTGCACATTTAATTTTTGGTTTAAGAAACCATGACTTAAGGGTATTTCAAAATCATTTGGGGATTACACTCGGCTTGGGCCACACCAACCCTTAACATGTCTAAATTTTTCTCACTAAATTTCGAATCGATGACCTTCACATCAAGAAATACCTTAACAATACACTATATCACCGTATATTCTACGCCCATAAACAACCATAAAAATGCCTTTCAATAATATAGTAAACCGAGTCGTAAATAAAAATTATTGAAAAAGTTAAAGGAAGAATAATTTTAAAAATTTATATGAATCCCGAAATTAAAAATTAAGGCATCATTTTGTGTTTTCCGAGAGGAATATGTTCTCAATTGTTCCAATGATACATCCTTTTCAGCGAAATTTTTTGTTGTTTTAAGATTAAGGATATCCTCGTTCCCCTACTTGACTATTTATATATATCTATCTAACAAGATAATGGCCCCATTTATTTCGGCGTACTATAATACTCATGGTAGAGTTGTCATAATAACTTTACGAAACTTTAGATTCTCATTCTCTGTATTTTCATATTGGCTTTTAATTAAAATGGTCATGGTTAGAAAGAATAAAGATGGAGTAAGGTGATGAGAATTTCGAGGATGGAGACTAAATAATAGTTGATAGTTTTTTTTTTTTTTTGATTATGTATATATATAAATTTAAAAATATTGTTTTGATTGAGATTGATTTACTATTATAATTTGAAATATATATATATATATTTGATTTTTTTTCAAATATTATAAATTTTATTTAATTTTTATTGTTTATGTATATATATATGTATGGTAAAATTATAAAATATAAGAAAAATAAATATATTTAATAATAATGATGAGTAGGCCTAATGTTAAGAACATGTGTTTTATCATAAGAGATCATAATTTCGAGTCCATAGGGGGTAGAGTATGTATATCTTTGTAAATTTTAGTAATTAAATATTTCCGTGGAGGTGTGTCCCTTGTCCCACAAATAAGGGGGTCTCATACACCAATTTGGTGTCTGGTTTCGTTGTGACCTTAAAATTAGGTTATTATTAATACAAGTTGAGTGAGTCTAATGATTAAGAGTATGTGTTTCCTCCTAAGAGGCCATAGGTTCAAATCCATATGGGGGTAGAGTATGTACAACTCCGTAGAATTTAGCAGTCAAATATTTGTGCAAAAGTAGGTCCCTTGTCTTACAAATAAGAGGGTATCATACACCAATTTGGTGTCTGGCTTGGTTGTGACTTTAATAATAGATTATTATTATTACTATTAAAATTAGATTTGGTCTATTGGAGCTCTAAAACATAATGAGATTAATTAGATTGATTTAAAATCTTATTTTTATGCTTAAAAAGTGATAAGAGAAGCGTTCCAAGGTCAACATAGTTTAGATGGTTTAATATGTTTAGAAGGTTGGTATTATAGTAGATATGTTGAAGTGGAATGTAATTTGGGCATATGCATTAACTATGGGAGAAAGTTCCTTTTGTCTTCAACCCTCTTAATGTCACAAAGATGACATATTATGGCATCACATGGTGTTTTGGGAATAATTCAACACTCAATATATATATATATATATATATACCTTGCAGGAGTTGGATTTAATTTTAGCAATGGAAGCACAAGTGTGCCAAAGAAATAAGATGATACATAATTTCACCAAAATACTTCAATAACTCACAATAGTGGTTGAGTACAAGTGGTAACTTCGGATGTGTGACACCCTTCAAGGTACAAGTTAATTTTGATATCACCTTATTTTGAAGACCATATTGCTTTGCAGAAATCGTTAAATCTATCAAAGGGTTATTACTTTGTCCAAAATATTTTCAATAATGAAAATATCACTTTTTCACTCTTGAAAGCCCTTCCCCATGTCAAATATTAGCGGGAATGTTTATGGGAGAGTCACAATTAAGATTAGTTTGTGATATTCAAGGCTAGACCCACTTGGGATACTTTTTTTATTGCCCACAAGGAAAAATTATACTATATAGGGAACTATGATGACCAATACTCGAGATGGACAAGTCAATGATAGGAGAGAGACCATATGGTGCTAGAGTATACCAATATGTTCCATACCTTGAACTCAAATCTGGTTATCTGAGACTTCAAGCGGAACTTGGTTCTGAAGTACCGTAGTGGCCTACATAGGTGCAACCAAATGGATTTAAATTTCTTAGACACATCCTCACTGGGAGCTACTTATGATATGTGTTGATGACTGGAAATGGTCAAGCCAACATTAGGAAGATCTCCTATTCAAGGCCCTAATTAGACCCTTATATATTTGTGTTGAAAATGCAGTAAGAAATTCATAATTTAATTTTTCCTTTGATTAAATGAGGAGAAAATCGAAATTCCACATCACTAGAGAACTTGAATGAGTTAACTGCGTTTTTATCACTTATTTGGTTTAGTTGATTTGAGTTGGGGGCATGAAATTGAGTTTTGTACAATGATTCCTAAATTTAAGGAGCCTAGGTTGAGTTAATTTCAGTTGTAACAATTTAATTAAGTTAAATTGAGTTATGGTAAGTTAAACTAGTTCCAACTATTGTAGGAACTAGTGGGAGGTTTAGCAGTGGGGTGTAACTACAATGTTTAACTACTTAAATTATCAATCAACCTAAATTAACTCAGGCATGCATGAAATTCAAGTTACCCAATTAAGATTGGAGGTCAAGGGAAGTGTACTATCAGTCCTATAATTTTTCAACTTGTGCAGGTGGTGCATGTAGTCAACGAAGGGAAAAAAGAAATGATATCATTCTCAATGAGAAATTTCCCTAATTAATAGGGGCTAATTCCTCATCAAACAACACAAGGAAATATGAGCCTAGGAAGACTTGGAATTTTCTAAGTGTTAGATAAAGTCATTGAGTCGAGCAGAGGATAGAAGATACCTGTGCAGGTTGTACTCAAGCTTGAGAATTCATATTGTATTCATCCAGATTCTTTGATTAATGCAAAATAGATAGGAGGAGTTTTGAGCAGTTTCTTTCTCCTAGATAAATCTTTGTGTATGTGTTAAATCATGATGCATGATTTTTATATGTGTTCTCGATCGTGAATTTGATTCCTCATATGAGTAGAGTATATTTTAGTCTCATGATTTAGTACATTACATGAGAAGTTTTAAATATACATTAAAATTCTAGATGGTATCAAAGCATAATTCATAGTAGAGAAGAGAATTTGAAGTTGTCTTTGCAGGAGGATCAAATTTGTAGGATCTATTCTTCAGAGCTAACATGATGGAGTTGTATGTTCTAAGGCTCGATTATGCCCTAGAGGGTAGCTCGAATTATATTTCTTGGAAGGACCACATAAAGGTAGTCTTGGAAGATAATGGTTTAAAGGCATTCATTGATAATGATATCCTGAGACTAGAAGCAATTGATGTGCATAATCTAGCATATTGGAAGAAGAGTGTAGCCAAGGTGAGGAGGATCATATTGAAGGGGGTACAAGAGCATATTTTCTGTAATATATATGGGAAAGTGACTCCATATACGATGTGGAAACCATTGAAATATTTTTTCAAAAACAATAGTGACCATAGGAAGCTGGCACTCAAAGTCAAGCTTCATAATATTAAGATGCAGAAGGGCAACACAATACCATAGTGCTTGATCAGGTTCACACAATTTCGTGATGAAATTGGGAGTGTTGGTGTTACAATTGTAGAAGATGATCTAGTAATCCTAGCACTTCTAGGGATTCCCAAGAGCCAGTGTTTCTACCAGGATTCAGTAAATGGGAGGGAGAAGCTAGTAAACTGGGAAATATTGTGGTATGATTTGGTACAGGAGGATTTTAGGTGGAACACCAGATATGGGACCTAACCCAAAGGTGAGGAAGAATAAAATTGTACCTTGGATGGAAAGGAAAATAAAGGGAAAGAGAAGAAATCCTAATCCAAAGGAGATTCTAGTCAAGGGGGATAGAATAGATACTTGTCCAAAATCAAGTTCTTTCACTATCATGAACTAGGATACTATTCCATGAAGTATCCACACAATAAGGTAAGAAAGAAGCCCTCGGGGGGAGTGGAAGGTGAAGCTTTGGCTTCACAATTCGAGTTGGACTTCACCCTCAATGCATGCATGGCAAGCATAGTGATGGGTAGTGTGTGGTATCTGGATAGTGGTGCCTCATTCCATACGATGGGAAATCAAGAATTTTTTAGTGACTTGGAAGTGAAATACCTCCATATGCACATCGATATGGGAGATGATGAGAGGTATAGCATGACCAGTATTGGTACAGGTACTTTTCAGAGGGAGTCTAGCTCCCCTCTCATGCTCAAGGATGTGATGCTTTTTCTAGGTCTAAAGAATAATTTGGTTTCTATCGCGGTGTTGGAATACCGTGGCTACGATGTGATATTCAGGAAAGGAAAGGCATTTTTTTGGTTTTTAAGTTCTCGTGGTTATCATTTTTTGAAGAGCTTCCCGAATTATCCACAATATTAAGGAACATTTTTCAACGTTTCGAATCCCAATGGGGATCCACCTTCAGGACAATTGAATGAAGAATTGGAAAAAAGGATTTTAGGCCATTAATAGTGAAGAAGGAGATGACAAGAGCCGACCAGAGTTATTAATTTTTATTTTATTATTTAATTTTAATTCCAAAAAAACAATAGGTAATAATTCTATTTTCAAATTTTAATAATTTTATTTCTAATTTAATAATTTTATTTTAGTTTTATAATAATTTACTTTTAATAAGATGACCTAATTTTAATTTATTTAAATATTATGTGATAATATCTTAAAATGATTTAAACTGAGGCTTGAGATAATTTTAAGATATTATCACATAATATTTAAATAAATTAAAATTAGTTCATCTTAATAAAAGTAAATTATTATAAAACTAAAATAAAATTATTAAATTAGAAATAAAATTATTAAAAATTAGAAATAGAATTATTACTTTTTTTTTTTGGAATTAAATTAAATAATAAAATAAAATTTATATAGAATAAAAAATAATAACTCTGGTCGGCTCTTATCATTTCCTTCTTCATTATTAATGGCCTAAAATCCCTTCTTCTAATTCTTCATTCAATTGTCCTGGAGATGGATCCCCTTTGGGATTGGAAACGTCGACAAATGTTCCTTAATACTGTGGATAATATGGGAAGCTCTTCAAAAAAGGAAAGGCATTCCTAAGGCACATATCCATAGGACAAGTGAATAAGATCAGGGTTCAGGTGAATAACCTATACAAGTTAAATGTGTAAGATTGTGTTTCTTTGAGCATAAGGCAGAGAAGGTGTAGAGCCGAAATGTCAGCGAATTATGGCATAGAAGACTTGGCCATTTGCCTCATGGAGCTTTGAAGATCATGCAACAAATCATCACAAGACTCCTTGATGGAGCACTAGAGTAGCAAAATACATGCAAAGGTTGTACCTTGGGGAAGTACAAAAAATCCATCTCCAATGATCATGATAGAAGGGCACATGTAATCCTTGAAAGGATCCACTCTTATGTATGTGGACCTTTCTCGATACCCTCCACCACCAAGCACAGGTATTATGTTATATTTGTAGATGATTTCTCGCAAAAATGCTAGATTTTCTTCATGCAGAAGAAAGATTATACATTATCCAAGTTTGTTGAATTTAAAGCACTTGTTGAGAAAGAAATTGGTAGGAAAGTGATCAAGAGTTCAAAATTATGCTAAAAAATTAAAGTTGTTGAAATGGTGTGGAACTTGAACGACTGCGTAGATCTCGTTGTTATGAATTCATTTGAACTCATTTCACAGAAAATTGACATTGTATGCTCTTAGAAACACATTATGTCCACTTTGACAAACAAGCAAATTAAAAAAAAATGTAGGCCAGCTTAGTCAGTAGTCCGTACAGATAACTAGGCTGCCTACGTGGTCGGATGACTGTACAAGTTGACTTGGTCAATGGTTTTCCTTCGGCGAATGGAATTGTGCCAAGTGGCACGTTTTGATTCGGTTGAATTGGTAGTTTTTAATTGGTTGATTTGGTGGCCAATCATAGGCTACCACGTGGCCCAGCCAGGGGCCACCACGTGGCAACCCAAAGGTCACCAAAATTATGGTAAGGGTCAAACCGCACCCCGTAGGCATCTAACACAAGACTTCAGCGCCCCAAGCCAAACACATTACCATTGTGCCCCGTGATATGTTCCTCACTATACAATGTTCTCCAAATGGTTTTTGGTAATGTGTTTTGCACATTGGGGGGATGGGGCCGGGGTCTAGCCCCAGCCCTGGTCACTGTCGGGGGTGGTACCATGGGTGGGAGGCTAGCCTCGCGCCCCCTCACTAACCATTACATAACCTTTATGTGTTGATTTTCAGTGGATGTGAATGAAATGAGACCGCCGACTACAGTAACCACCTACTCATTGTAACCATAACACTTAATGCCTCCAATGTGACCACTGTGCCGACAGTTAGCCAACCGTCCGATGGGTTTTTAATAAAAAAATATTTTTGAGCCCAAACACATTATAGTTGGAATTCATATTTTAAGCCTTATTGGGAAAATTAATGCCTCAACAATTTCGCTTGGTTTTTTGCCAGAATTGGCGCTCCGTTAGCACTTTTGGGGGCGAAATTGTGGGTTTGGTGCCAAATTTTGAGGGTTTTGTAGAACAAATAGTCGAGAAACTAGGGGAGATCATAAATTCATCATTTTTTGACCAAATTCAAAGTAGAAAGAGGCTACAAAAGAATTTTTGGGCATTTGTAATATTCCTAAATTAGCATGCAACTAATTGGAATATTAAAATCTATTTTTTCTTCTTAGTTAGAAGAATAAGAGGGTAGGGAGACCCATAAATCTCCTTAGTAGGAATAAAACCACTCCAAATGTGAATGGAGGGCATCAAAAGAACTGGATAAATCTCCCCTATGTGTGAACAAGGGAGGAATCATGTGGATTGGGTCAACTTTGACCAAATCAACAATGCTAATATGGAAGTATTGGACATTCAATGAGAGACAACACAATTTTGGAGGGAGATCCTTTGCATGGAAGTAGTGGCTTTAATGAGTGGGGCCAAGGGTAAGGAAGCTAACCAAGAATATAAGGAAGGGGATGGCAGCCATTGTGATCATGTATTGATTATTATTTGATTGTGGTCTATTAAGACTTTGGGCTCTCTTTAGCTGTTTAGCTAAGATTGCAGTGTTGTTTAGCACAAGGGTGTTCTCGAGGGGGAATCCCACCTTCATCCTTGAGGGAATTAGAGTGCCTACTCAAGAGAATTAATTGAGCATTATTTCCACATTTTTGCATTTGGCCAAGCTACAACTTCCTTCTATAGCACAGATTCTGTTTAGGTATGTGCTGAGTTGTAGGGTGCAACAGTGGAGGGTTTCTTTGGATCATTTCTGAGCTTGTCTTCAGTGGAGGAAGGTTTCTTTCCATTGAGAGATCATTAAGGAAGGTCCCTTAGCTGAATAGCAAATTTTGACATCATGCCAAGTCATCAAATTCCCCTTCAACATAGTTCCAGCCCATGATTGTGTTATTTAAGAGATCTGTTGAAAGGGTGAGTTCAGTGCTCCATTTGGAGTGTTTTCTTTCCATTGAAGGGTTCAACCCTTAATTGAGAGAGTATATTGGAGGAGTGTCATTCAGATCTACATCAGTTTCAAAAACCTCCTCTTTGTGCTTCAATCGCAGTGATTCTTTAGCCCTAGGGCTTTAGTTTCACCATTTGTATTTGGTGTATTTCCAGAAACCCTTCCTAGGTTATCTAGGAAAGTTGTTGAGGAGCATAGATCTCCATTTTTGGCCTTGTATGAGAATTGTATTATCAAATCCATTCATATACATTTTTCATCTGCAGTATTAGTCATTAAAACTTTGATGTACTTGCTTCAGAAATTTTTTGTAGTAGCTACATCTCATGTATTGGTTCTTTTGGTTGATGGAGGCTTCTCTTGCCTAGCTTGAGGGGTTTGTCCTCCAATATATTGTATACATTTTTTTTTGTTATACTTAATAACATGGATCTATAATTTGGCTCATACATAATGTGTTATCATTTTCTTCTATTTCCATTATTGTGTTCATATATTGCTGCTTCTCCATTTGGGAATACTATAGTGGTATCAGAGCATAATATTGGCTCAGCCTGTGAAGACATTGCATCTATGTTATCAAAAGAAGAAGAGGCTTCTAACAGAAAGGAGAAGAATCACATAAGAGACAAAGGCAAATCTCTATTATTTGGAGAAATGGAGGGAAATAAGTTCTCAAAACTTCTTCTCCAAGCTATGCATGAGCTTAACAGAGAAATAAAGGGAATGAGGAGGGAAAACATGAAGATCCCTCAAAAAGATGTGCATATGAAGAAAGCTCTAGTTCTTAATATTATGGGTGTGAGCATTCAACCACACAATCAGATCTACAATGCTCTACCATGCCTATATTCATAGAAAGAGAGATGGAGGAAGGAAATGTACCAAAGGAAGAGACTCTTTGTGACTAACTTCAAGAGTATGAATCTCAATATCAGAGGTTTAGAGATCATCTAAAATTCCAAGGGTATTTCAAGATAAAGGAGAATAGAAGACCTAGAAATCACAACAGAAGCAAGAGGTGCAAGCAACATGACTTGGGTAGATTCTTTCTACCAACTTTTGATGGGTCACCTAAATGTACAACGAGGGCTTGGGTGAAGGAGCTAGACACCTATTTGCAGCAGCATCAAGTTTTAGAAGATGAAGCCATTATACTAGCAGCGCCACATCTTGAAGGCAAGGCTTATGCCTAGTGGTTTTATGAAACTTCTTCTTTGAATCATGTAAATGTATCTACTTATGCAAATTTCACTAGGAGGTTAGTGAAAATATTTGATGCAAAACATTCTGAAACAACCTTGGTTGAGCTAGCCAAGCCTAAACAAAAAAATCCTTTACATGAGTTGGAAGGATCTATAAACCAAACTCCATTCCAGAATGTTATTAAGGGGATTAAAAAATTGTAGAATACCTTACTAGAGGCAAGAACCTCAATTCAAGAAGAGCTCTCTTTTGAAAAGGAAGACATGAAGATCTCTTTTTCAAAAGAGGATCAAAACAAATAGCCTCTTAATGATGATGAGGTAACCTACATTCATGATGAAGGGGAAGAGCAGGCATGAGGTAAAAATGTTGTCACATCAGGAGCAGATCTAGTACCTCATGAAGAGGGAGATGGAGCAATTGCTCCAATGAGAGGAATTCTTGTACCCTTGCAAGAAGTTCTAACATTGATAGATTGTGAGACCTTGCAGATGAAAGGAGAAGATAGGGAGGATGGCCAACATCATATGATTAGGAGCACACACCCCTATATATTTCAAAAGGTTTATGCACAAAAGAGGTAGATTGATTTGCACAGTGAAAGCAAGGACCAAGCAATCCCCTCATATATGCATTCTACTCTTGACATTGATGTATCATTACATGGAGGCATTCCACCTAGGAGACCACCAAATCGGGAGATGATGAGAGATGCTTCACATCTGCTTGCACCACTCATAGATCCTCGAGAGGTGAAAACATTAAGAGGACTTGACACAATGCATAGAGTCTGGGATAGGCTCAAGGAGGAGGGAGACATTCTCCCAATATTAGTATTACCCAATCTCACCAAACATCTTGCACTGAGAGGATATGTTTTGAGGAATGGATGGCACTATTGTGGTGCAAGGAGACCACTCCATGGCTTTGGAGAATCAAAAGATACTTCCAAATAGGAAGGAATCTTCCACATTTGGTAGAGGTTTGTGGCCACTCATTCTTACATTGGCCAAACTCAGAAATTTTTTTATGGGTGATAGCTTCTCATGGAAGGCTAGCCTCCCAAAACTTCCACCTTCACAAGAGCATGAGTAGCTATAGGAGGAGTAGAAGAGGAAAGATTGCAACATTCTGGTGTATGACCTTGGCATGGTAGATGTCAAAGAAGAGAGCAACAACATGAAAAGTGATTTACATGATAGATCAAAAACACTGTCATTATTGAGTATTGACCCTTATTGGAGATCCCAGCTGTTAGTATAATACTCCAAGGATCTCTTTTCATGCAGGATTATTGATGGCCGGTTATCAGACGGGAGATATGCAGTAAGAGATGGGGTCATCTATTTTTAGAGTAGAATATTCTTGACTAGAGCCTATAAGATCAAGGAGAAGCTACTACATGCAACATATGAGGGTTTTCTCTCCAAAACCACTAGTTTTATAAGAGAATACCATACTATCCTAGAGGGATTCACTTGGGAAGGATTCAAAGGGGAGATGCATTATCCCATGAGGAAATGCATGGATTGTTTGGAGGATGAGGAAAAACATGAATCTTTGTAGAGTTATCACAACCATTTCCTTTCTTATTGGGAGTGAGAGGAGGCCCATCTATGAGCCACCTTACTAGCTTGAATCAAGTACATGGTAAAGATTTTATTTTGTACATCATTATTCATTTACTATGTATTTGTATTTCCCTACCGTTCATGTGTAGGGAATTGCTCCAGGAGGGGGCAATATTTCTTCTAGAATTCATGCTCTACTTGAGTCCATAACAAGTATTGATGATGGCCACTCCCTAGGAGATCTTGGGGAGATGATATCTTATTTACGGTGTGCTCAATTTACACCATACATCATACACCTTCCACAAGCATGTGAGAAGATTGGGGCAGCAAACAAGTGGCTGGAAAACCACTCATCATGCCATGTTCTGATGCAGTCAGGAGTAAAAATGCATTGGTTGCACATGAAGGACCATTTTCCATATCCAGTACTACACATGGCAGCTAGCATGACCTTATTGTGGTCCCATATGTTGATGATGTTATTATCATTGTTGGGGACATGATTGGAGGAAATACACAAAGGTTGGATGTGTCCATTGGGAATGGAACTTCCCACACTTCTTCATGCTTCAGGAGGAGCATGGGACATTATATGGCTGCTACATTATATCACTTGTTTCCTTATGAGGTGAGCCATATGGTTGACTTGAGCCTTTGGGAGGAGCCTCTCATGAGCATGCGAGAGGGGTTTTTCTATGAATTACCATTCTGGAGTGTGATTCATTTTATATGGATGATGGCTTGGACATTGGAGCTTCACATGGGAATGAAGGTTCCCTATACGTTTCAGATCTATCCTTGTAGTTTCTTGAGGACAAGGAACATTTGGGAGGGGAGGATTGTAATATTCCTAAATTAGCATGCAACTAATTGGAATATTAAAATCTAATTTTGCTTCTTAGTTAGAAGAATAAGAGGGTAGGGAGACTCATAAATCTCCTTATTAGGAATAAAACCACTCCAAATGTGAATGGAGAGCATAAAAAGCGCTGGCTAAAGCTCCCATATGTGTGAACAAGGGAAGAAGCATGTGGACTGGGTCAACTTTGACCAAATCAATAGTGCTAGTATAGAAGTAGTGGACATTCAATGAGGGGCAACGCAGTTTTGGAGGGAGATCCTTTGCATGGAAGTAGTGCCTTTAATGAGTGGGGAAAAGGGCGAGGAAGTTCATCAATAATATAAGGAAAGGGATGATAGCCATTGTGATCATGTTTTGATTATTATTTGATTGTGGCCTGTTAGGACTTTGGGCTCTCTCTAGTTGTTTAGCTAATATTGCAGTGTTGTTTAGCACAAGGGTGTTCTCGAGGAGGAATTCCACCTTCATCCTCGGGGGACTTGGAGTGCCCACTCAGGAGAAGTAATTGAGCATTATTTCCACATTTTGGCATTTGGCCAAGCTACAAATTCCTTCTACAACACAGATTCTATTTAGGTATGTGCTGAGTTGCAGGGTGCAGTAGTGGAGGGTTTCCTTGGATCATTTATGAGCTTGTCTTCAGTGGAGGAAGGTTTATTTCCATTGAGAGATTATTAAGGAAGGTCCCTAAGCTTCATAGCATATTTTGGAATTATGCTAAGTCATAATCTTCCCCTACAGCGTAGTTCCAGCCCATGACTGTGTTATTTTAGAGATCTTTTGCAAGGGTGAGTTTAGTGTCCAATTGGAGTGTTTGCTTTCCATTGAAGGGATCCGACCTTCATTGAGAGAGTATATTGTGTTGGGTATGTGTTATATTCTTTCCGTGACTAGCCCCACGTGTTGTATGTTGCACCGGGTGCAATAGCCCCCCCTGTTGGGGTCCGGGGCAGCGCCCCGGTGAATTTTTTTTTGGTGTGCGGACCCACTCATAGGCAGACCCACCCATGTTTTGTGCATGATTTTGCACATGGTTTTTGGGTATGATGGTTTTTTGCCCCTGGTATTTTGTAGATCCGGTCAAGGGAACTACGGTTATGTTCTAATCCAGGGTTAATGGATTGGGGTTTATGTATGCTTCGGCATGTATATATATGTGTTGTAACACTGAAAGGAATATAATGAAAAATCAAGCTGGTCGTCCCGATTTGGGATCCAGGGGAAAATATCTGTGTTTATCTATTTTATGTTTTATGCTCTCGCTATTGTTTATTTTCTGTTATAAGATTCGTGTGTAGATAATTTCTGTTCAGGGTTAAAACCTACATTTGGTATCAGAGCTATTTCGGCTTCAAGGGGACGCCTTTGTTGTTGAGGGTTTTTTGCTCGGGCCTGTGGTAGACCCTGTGCAGTGGGAGATCTACGGGATCGATTCTTGCGGTGAAAGAAGATGGCGAGCGGCGGAAAGATAGAGATCGAGAAATTTAATGGTCAAAGTTTTGAGTTGTGGAAGCTCAAGATGGAGGATCTGCTGGTGGATAAAGATCGGTGGATCGCGGTAGATCCAGGTACTAAACCAACGACAATGTTAGATGAAGACTGGAAGAAACTGGATCGGAAGGCTAAGAGCACAATACGGTTGTGTGTATCAGATTCAGTATTGTTGAATGTATCTGGGGAAGCTACGACGAAGAATTTGTGGGAAAAACTTGGGACTTTGTACCAATCTAAGTCTCTGGTGAATAAGTTGTTCCTACGGAAAAAGCTATATAACCTGAGGATGAAGGATGGAGACTCGGTGACAGAGCATCTGAACGCCTTCAATACTGTGGTAAGTCAGTTGTCATCTGTTGATATTAAAATTTTAGATGAAGATAAGTGCATCAGTTTTTTGTGTTCTCTACCAGACTCGTGGGACAGTCTGGTTATTGCAATAGGTAGAAATACAACTACCTTGAATTTTGATGACATTGTCTCAGCCTTGCTGTCGGAGGAAATGAGACGGAGAAATATGGAGGGTCAAAATGGAGATGCCTTATCTGTACGAGGAAGGTCCCAAAATAGAAACAAGAATAAGGTTTCAAGTGGGAGATCTAAATCTAGAGGAAGATCTAAATCTCCTGGAAAGTTTGTAAAGGTGTGCTGGAAATACGGAAAGGAAGGACACTACAAAAAGGAATGCAGATCTAAAGCTCCTGAGAAAGGAAAGGGATCTGATGAAGCTCCTTCTGCAGAGGCAAAAACCACCTCGGATGAAGGTAGGGATGTGTATTTGGCTTCTTCTTCAAATACACATGTAGATCATGAGTCATGGTTGATTGACTCAGGTGCATCTTTTCACTTCACTCCCCATAGGGAGTGGTTCTGCGAGTATGAGAAATATGATGGTGGTGATGTCTTCCTAGGGGATGATAGGAGGGCCAGAATCATCGGACGTGGAAAGGTCAAGCTGAAGCTGCAAGGTGGAAGGATTAGAACACTTCCCGGTGTTCTGCATATTCTTGCATTGGCCAGAAATCTGATTTCTGTAAGCAAGATGGATGATGCAGGTGTAAAAACAGTGTTCGAGAAAGATGCCTGCAAGATGGTTCGGGGAGCACTGGTATTAATGCGGGGAGTTCGGACTGGAAATCTATACAAGCTACAAGGTAGCACTGTTATTGATGGGTGTAACAGTTCTATGGTTCCTGAAAGTGGGGCGGAAAGCCTAGCTGTCTCTGGAGAAAAGACCATGCTATGGCATCAAAGGCTTGGACATATTGGAGAGAAGGGCCTTCAGATACTGCACAGAAATGGTATGGTAGAAGGTATGTCTAATTGCTCTCTGGATTTCGATTTCTGTGAACATTGTGTATATGGGAAGCAAAATCGAGTGAGTTTTCCTTCTGGTGCTAAGAGGGCAAACAAGATATTAGAACTTGTGCACAGTGATGTGTTTGGGCCTGTGTCAGTTCCATCACTGGGAAAGTCTGTGTACTATGTTTCATTCATAGATGACTTCTCAAGGAATACATGGATATATTTCTTGAGGAAGAAATCTAAAGTCTTTGAAAAATTTAAAGAATTTAAGGCTCTGGTGGAAAACCAGACAGAGAAGAAGATAAAGGCGCTAAGGACAGATAATGGTGGGGAGTTCTGCAAGAAGGAATTTGAAGAGTTCTGTAAGAAGTGTGGCATAGCATGGTAGAAGACTACTCCATACACACCTCAGAAAAATGGAGTTGCAGAAATAATGAACAGAACATTGATGGAAAAGGCAAGAAGCATGCTCAGTGGTACCGAGTTAGGACAAGAATTCTGGGCAGAGGCATTGGAGACTGCATGTTACTTAGTTAACAGATCACCTTCATCAGCGTTGGAGGATAAGACTCCACATGAGGTATGGACTAGTAAGAAACCCTCTCTTTCACATCTAAGGGTATTTAGATGTGATGCATATGTACATGTTCCAAAGGAGAAAAGGACCAAGTTGGATAATAAATCTGAAAGGTGCATCTTTATTGGGTATAAGGATGGTTTAAAGGGTTACAAGCTTTGGAACCCAGAAACAAGGAAGGTTGTGTATAGCCGAGATGTGGTGTTTAGAGAGGTGAAAGATGTTGTTACACATGAAGTCCTACCAAAGGAACTTGAGAAGATATAGTTTGAGCTAAAGGAGGATGAATCAGACTCTACAACAGAAGAAGACTCAGAAGAGGAAGAGCCACAAACTCCAGCTGTGAGAAGATCAACTCGGGAAAGAAGGCAACCAAAAAGGTATAGTCCATCTACTTTTTGTTCAGGTTTTTCCTTAACTATAACTGATGATGATCCCAAAACTGTCAGGGAGGCAGTAGATTCAGAGGATGGAAAACTCTGGAAGGAGGCCATGGTTGATGAAATGGCATCCTTGCACAAAAATGAGGCATGGGATCTGGTGGAGTTGCCAGCTGGAAGGAAGCCCATCGAGAGCAAATGGGTGTTTAATAAGAAGATGAATGTAGAAGGCAAGGTGGAGAAATACAAAGCTCGGTTGGTAGCAAAAGGTTATTCCCAGGTGCCGGGAATTGATTTTGGTGATATTTTTTCTCCTATTGCCAAAGTTACTTCTATTAGATTACTTTTATATGTTGCTGCTGCATTTGATTT
This sequence comes from Pinus albicaulis, assembly GCA_034641835.2. NCBI lineage: Eukaryota > Viridiplantae > Streptophyta > Pinopsida > Pinales > Pinaceae > Pinus > Pinus albicaulis. Next base: position 1,232,461,021 of record CM076578.1, on the reverse strand, counting down.
TGAGATAGAACAGATGGATGTGAAGACAGCATTTCTTCACGGGGATCTAGAAGAGGAGATCTACATGAAGCAACCTGAAGGCTTTATGGTGAAAGGTAAGAAAGAACTGGTATGCAGGTTGAAGAAGTCTCTGTATGGGTTAAAACAGTCACCAAGGATGTGGTATCAGAAATTTGATACCTATATACGGGGACTTGGCTTCACCAGAAGCAAGGAGGATCAATGTGTTTATTTTAAATTAATTGGTGACCGTGTTATTTATTTGGTCTTGTATGTGGATGATATGTTGTTGATTGGAAATGAAAAATAAATTATCCAAGATTTGAAGACCCAACTGTTCTCCAAATTCGACATGAAGGATATTGGTGTTGCAAACTATGTTTTGGGCATGGAAATTAAGAGAGATCGGGCAAAGAGGAAGCTCTAGTTAAACCAAAGGAAGTATGTCGAGACTATATTGCAGAGGTTCAATATGCAGGATAGTAAACCGGTGAATGTTCCTATTCTTGTAGGTGTAAAGCTGTCTGCTGAACAGTGTCCCAAGACACAAGAAGAAGAGGAGGATATGTCCTGTGTTCCATATGCAAGTGCAGTGGGTAGCCTGATGTATGCAATGGTCTGTACTAGACCAGACATTGCACATGCAGTGGGAGTATTGAGCAGGTTTATGTCAAACCCAGGGAAGGAGCATTGGACAGTAGTGAAGCGGGTTTTCAGATATTTATGTGGCACTAGTGATCATGGCTTGTGCTACCAGGGAAGACCGGGATTGGAAAGAATGTTGGAAATTCGTGGTTTTGTTGATGCAGACTGGGCTGGAGATCTAGACCAAAGAAGATCTACAAGTGGGTATGTGTTTAGCCTATTTGGAGGCGCAGTCAGTTGGATGAGTAAAAGACAGTCTGTAGTGGCTCTTTCAACTACAGAGGCAGAATACATAGAAGCCACTCATGCAAGCAAGGAAGTAGTTTGGTTGCAGAGATTGTGTTCAAGTATGGGGTTGGTATAGTAAGCTATAAGGATAGACTGTGATAGCCAAAGTGCAATTTTCTTGGCTAAGAACCCTGCTTATCATTCAAAGACAAAGCACATTGATGTTCAATATCACTTTGTGAGATATATGGTTGAGGCTAAAAGGGTGTTGCTGGTAAATGTGGACACTTTGAAGAATGTTGCAGATGCATTGACGAAGTCTATGAGCACTCAGAAGTTCTCTTGGTGTAGAGAAACAATGGGTGTTGAAGAATTGGCCCAATGACTAAGCTCTCCTATGGAAAGAAAACAACAAGTGGGAGAATGTTGGGTATGTTTTATATTCTCTCCACGACTAGCCCCACGGGTTGTACGTTGCACCGGGCATAGCAGGGGGGTCATAGGGGGGGCGGAAGCGCCCCAGCAAAAAAAAAATTTGGTGTGCGGACCCACCCATGTTTTGTGCATGAGTTTGCACATGGTTTTTGGGTATGATGGTTTTCGGCCCCTGGTATTTTGTAGATCCGGTCAAGGGAATTTCAGTTATGTTCTAATCCAGGGTTAATGGATTGGGGTTTATGTATGCTTCGGCATGTATATATATGTGTTGTAACACTAAAAGGAATAATATGAAAAATCAAGCTAGTCGTCCCGATTCGGGATCCAGGGGAAAATCTCTGTGTTTATATGTTTTATGTTTTATGCTCTCGCTATTGTTTATTTTTTGTTATAAGATTCGTGTGTAGATAATTTCTGTTCAGGGTTAAAACCTACATATTGGAGGAGTGTCATTCAGATCTATGTCAGTTTCAGCCACCTCCTCTTTGTGTCTTAGTTGCAGTGGTTCTTTAGCCTAGGGCTTTAGTTTCACCATTTGTATTTGGTGTATTTCCATAAACCCTTCCTGGGTTATCTAGGAAAGTTGTTGAGGAGCATAAATCTCCTTTTTTGGCCTTGTATGAGCATTGTATTATCATATCCATTCATAAAAATTTTCCAGCTGTAGTATTGGTCATTAAAATTGCGTTGTACTTGCTTTAGACATTTTGTGTAGTAGTTGCATCTCATGTATTGGTGCTTTTGGTTGATGGAGGCTTCTCTTGCCTAGCTTGAGGGGTTTGTTATCCAATATATTGTATACATTTGTTTCTGTTATACTTAATAACATGGATCTACCATTTGGCTCATATGTAATGTGTTAACATTTGCTGCTATTTCCATTATTGTGTTCATATATGGCCGCTTCCCCATTTGGGAATAATACAACAATCTGGAGTTGATGAAACAGGTTTAAGAGAAATTTGAGCATTGTAAACACATGCAATCACACTTTTGAGGTTAATAGAAGAGGGCCAAGCCATTGAAAGCTGGACCAAGGAGATGTAGCCCAAGCGAGGTGAACTCCTTCATCATGTGATGTTGTGTTGATTTTTATGGTGAGGTTCATTTATGTTAGATGTTGTTGTTCAGTGTTTTGTTTATGTTAATTTCTTAAGAAATTCACATAAAAACTCATGTAAAACTCGCAATTTACCTCATAATACTCAAGCTCTTTGTTTGTATTATGAATTGGAATTTAGCACAGCAAAGACTAATTTTTCTCATTCAGATTAAGTTGGTCTTGGAGCACTAGGTTTACTTGTGCAAGGAGGGTTTAATTGTTTTTCAAGTGTTTAAATTCTTACCAAGTTGAAGATCAAGAGAGGAGAATGCAGGCTTGTGGGTGTAGGTTCTCTATTTGGAGCAAATAAAATGAGGGTACAATTGGCACAATCTCCACCACAATATTTGTCTTCAGTTTCAGTTTCAGTTCCAGTAGAATCTTCAATAAACATGTCTCATGAAGGAGGAAATGATATCATGACAAAGGATGAAAAATATTTTAGGAAGGCTTTCTTTGACATGAAAATATGGTGAAGGTCCTCTATGAGGAGAGGAATAGAAGGCTGTAGGGTGAAAGCTTCGGGCCTCCAAGAGGAGAGGGTTGTCGAGGAGGAGGAGGAGGTAATGGAAATGGTGATAATCCATCATCTACTCCACCATCTTCCTCACCACCATCTTCACCTTCATCTTCATCCTCTTCCACTACTACAACCCTTACTCATACTCATTGTAATATTCCAAATTTTTCCTTCAACAAATTGGAATATTAACTTTTGCTATTTTCACTTAGGAGTTGAATAATTGGGTGAGAAGGCCCATTCACAATAAAAAAAGTGGATAAAATCCCTCTAGTATGAAAGGGGATCAGCCTTGGAACTAGATTTCACACCCCCATGTGTGAAAGGAGACATTTGCAAAGAGGTTAGATCAAGTTTGACCAAGTCAAACAACGCAGAGGTATGAGGTGGAAAGCATCCTATGGGACAATGCAGAGAAAGAGGAGGGAATATTCCTTGAAGGAGGAAACCCTAATAGAGTGGGACCCATGGAGAGGGAGCTCTCATGTGTTTAAAACAAGGGCAAGGCAACCATTTTTTCTCATGCATATGATTACAGATTTCTTGTCTGTTTAGACTATTGGCATTCTTTGGTTGTTCAGCTGAGTTGCTGTGCTACTTAGCACAAGGATCTCCTTCTTAGGAATCCTTCTCCTATCTTGAGAAGCCTCTTGAATGATTTGTACTAATTTGCCTCACATATAGGCTTGAGGCCAAGCATCCTCCTCTAGGACAACGTTATTCCTGTAGCAGGATAAATATATGTTGCTGGGTATTGCAATGAGGGATTACAACACCTCTTCCGTCACATGTTTTTCAGAGGAAGAGTCTTCCTTTCCTTTGGAAAATTAGTCTGGAAGCTATCAGAGCTTATTGTAGATCTCGGCATTGGGCCAACTCATTCCTTTGCCCCTACAACGCAGTTTTCTTCAGTAACTGCATTATTTTCATAGAGCATTTGCTGTGGGGTTTTGCAGTGTTGATCAGAGGGTGATATCTTCAGTGTAAGGATCAGCTTCCCACTTGAAAGATCCATTGGAGGAGATATTGATATCAGATGCAGCATCTTCAATCTTCTCCATCTAGTTTAATTTTCTGAGTTGCAGCTGCTACCTAGCAACTCCGACATTTTTTCCATTTTCTATATTTCATCTAATCCTTCAGAGGATTGTTGTATTATTGTTTCCAGGGGTTGAGAGCTTGCTCCCCCTTATTTCTTGAGCTATATATTGTCATATATTTCTGTTATGATGTAATATGGAGCAGTACCTCTTATCAACTGCATCTTCTTAGCCTGCAGAAATACATGTGTAGCAGTGTTCTTCCATTCTCATGTACATGTCCCTCTTGAGGCTGCATTGTTTGCTTGAGTGACTCTTTCCTCAAGGATCTGTATCTCATTGCTGCTATAATATATATTTTTTTGCTATATACTTCTTTATGTGCCCAGGCTTAATAAAATAACGTTGTTGTTCCAGCTCTTGTTCAAGAATTGTTGCAGTCCCTTCATCGAGCACTTTTTGAGGACATCTAAGTGCGGGAGATCTGTTTAACTCACTTAGAAGGATTTATTTGGAGCCTCCTCTTGGATTCAGTACTTATATATGTTGATATAATGGATCCAGGTCTTGGTTTTAATTCCTATAACAACCATTACTGGAAAATGCATTTTCCAGTCATGCCTTGCTAGCTGTTCCAGATTTGGAATATTACAGTGGTATCAAAGCAAATTTCTTGGCTCAGCCTATGAGTCTTAGCCAGAGAAGATTAGAATGATGAAGAATATGAGATTACTCTCATCAGAATTTAGATCCAGAGAGAACCTCTCCAAGGAGGTCAGGAAGATTGAAGAAGGAGAAGAGGAAGGACCATGTGCTTCCTATTGTCATCGAGAAGAATACAAGCATGAAAGACACTTGGATTATCAGATTATAAGTGATTACCTTGTTGAGTATAGATCTCAACCTAGAGCCTTCAAGGAGACTCTAGATTTCCCTCATTTCATCCAGTTGAAGGAAGAGAAGAGACCTTGCAGCATAAAAGAAATCAAAGGCAATAGATTTATGTTGTCTACTTTTGATGGGTTGTCTACAACAAGAACTTGGGTGAGAAAGCTGGAGGCATTTTTCCTACTACATCCTGTAGCAGGGCAAGAAGCTGTTGAAATCTCAACGTTGCAATTGGAGGGTGAAGCCTATGTTTGGTGGTGCAGCCACTTGAGCCATGCAAGGGTAAAAACTTTTGTAGAGTTCACTCAGAGGTTGATCAAAACCTTTGATGGAGAAAGAAAAAAGGAGGAAAATCTCACACCACTTGAGAAGCTTTGTCCTAACACTGTCACACTCATAGAGGAGCAGCCACATGCATCAACAGTTGGGGCAGCCAACACTTTGGAGGAAGGAACTCTTGCAGCCCTACAATAAGTTCCCAAACATCATCAAGGTATGAAAATATTTCCACAATCTATTGTTGCAGCAAATTCTTTTGATAATTGTGGAGATTTACTTTTACATGACCAAGGGTCAAATCCTATTGCTACTATAGAGTAGCTTGGTTGCATTGCACTGTGCAACCTGGAAACATTCAAAGAGGAAGAAAATCATCATTCTCATCATCCATTGTTGGATTTTTTAGTCACCTATAATAATTTGTCAAAGCAAACAGGTGGATAAATCTATGTTCAAGCCCTCAAGTGAAAATTTCCCTTGAAAATTTATCATCCTTGAAGCCTTGTGATGTCCTTATCCTTCAAAATTATCTTCATTGTTGTTTCCATTGATGAGCCCCACTGTTTTGTGAAATAAGATGTTTTCAAAAAGGCCTCCATTTGCTCCATTTCATTCCCACAAAATACCCATTTTTTACCCTTATTCCCTTCACAAAATTCCTCTATAACCCTTCATTTAACCCCTAAATCTTCCTAAAACCCCCTTTTTAAACCTTATATTGTCCTTTGTTTGGTTTAAAAATCCCTTCTTTTGCCTATCGGAACCCCCATTTTGGCTTAAAAATCACTGTTTTTTGGCTTAAAAAACCCTTTTCTACACACAAAGGTCTTAAGCCCCTAAGGGCTTATTTCCTTTAGCACCCTACCTTCACATGACCCAAAGCCCTGCAATCGGGTGCTAAAGAGCTTAAAACTTCTTCCAGAGCCTTATTTTCCTTGATTTTCGTTTTCCCGATGATAGGGTCCCAAAAAAAATTCGGACCGTTGACCTCTGTAAATCAACGGTCATCGAGCACCCATTCATTTCCTACCCCTTCTTTTCCTTTCAAAATTCTTCGCTCCCTCCTTAAATCTTGACCGTCCATCCAGATGATCTAATGGTCGGGACTTAACCCGATGAACCCCTTTCTCCATTTAAATCTGTCCGCTCCATGAAAAATTATCTTACGTCACCATGGACCCCCCACCTTTCCACCCCGCACATCTTGCATCCCATCGTGCTCACTCCACGTCGTTGGATTTTCCACCCATCATCCGACGGTCCACATCGCATATCGCGCAAATTTTGTGCCCAGGCGTTAATGTTTTGAAATCGCGTGATATGGGCAGTTTTTAAAGGACACGCGTTGCCTATTCTATGGAATCACGTTATTTTTGGGAAAACCAATTACCCCCTCAGAGCCCGCGTGAAAGCCATTAATGGTTTTCCGCCATACCGCCTACCCACCTGCAATGTCAATTTTACTTTAAATCACAGTCGTAGATCATCTTGATCTAACGGCCCACATTATATCGTGATGCCATTTCATTGTTTCCCATCTGTTCCCCCAATGACTCAAGCGTGTGATATCCACCGTAGATCATCCTGATCTAACGGTCTGTGTTTAATCTCGCGCCCAAACCTCCAAAACACCTGGTTGGCTGCTCTGCCAGGGTTTTTCATCCATTTTTAGCTGCATCCACTCTTCTCCTCACTGCGCCACCATCCCCACGAGCCTTTGAAGTAGCCACCCTCACTCCCTCAGGTTTTTATAATGAGTTTTTCATTTTTTGCAGGGTTTATAGAGCAGGAATTCGTTCTGTCTCCACAGTCACAGTCATAGTAACCCCTGGCATAGAAAGACAGTTCCAGAGCCAAAGATAGTAGAGGAAGACATCCCTGAGAGGGTTTAAAACATGTTTTATTGAAAATCAGGTTAATAAACCCTGACATAAACCCTCCAGCGCCTCTATAACCTGTATATTCACACACACAGGTCAGAAGTAGCAACAAAGTGTATCAAAAGAGATTAAAGGATTAATTCCTAATTTTGAAAACTTAATTCTTATATCAAATGTTTAGAAGGATAAAGGATACAGTTCAAAGACCATAAAAATGATCGAGGAGGCTTATGAAGCCTAAAGCACACATCAAGCCATATCAGTGACTTAATATCAACATAATTTTCTTTTTCCTAAGAAGGAAAAATTCCCACAGCATTCTCTATGCCTCATCGAGCCCATAATAGTTATTGTTCTTACAAAAAGCTCCTATAACTGTCAGTGCATTGGTTATGGAGTATGTAAGACCTGAAAGACAAAATCTTCACCTTACTTGTCACAAAATATAAACAGAGTACTACAGTTAGGAAAGTACTTCAAGGAACATACCCTTGGAGTTATTATCAATCTGTCGAAGACCCCTAATTTAGCTAAAGGGTACTGAAAGTTAATGCAAATATACTAAACATAATGGGCTTCATAGACACCTCTCCCTCTGTTTTAATGAATCATTTAAATCCTATCCACCACTACTATCACTCTTTCACCTAAAAGAACCCATGAGAAATACATTGTAAATGTTGGTTGGTTGGTTTATTATTGAAAATCACTGATTGTAAGGTGTTTCACTAAGTTAGAGTTGTGCGAATAGTAGTTGTAAATAGGTTGGGAGATGATTTATGGATGATATCAAGCTATTGGACAAGAATATATGTGACTGGTTTTGCTCTACTAATATGACAAGCACGTTCATTGGATCCTAATCTAAATCAGTGGTGATGTGTCCCTTCTTTGTTATTGTTTCCCTCTGTTTTACATCATGTTTCATTTTCTCTGATAAGAAAACAATAAATTTGGCTTAGGATATACTACTGCAGGTACCCTAATGCTTCTTGAACTTTCTTATCTTTTATGTTTTCTGCTAATTGTGTATCTTAGAACAAATTCAATATAATTTAACCAGTATAGAGGTGGGTTTGTCCATGCTTACTAATGTATGAATTTATAGTTTGTTTCTTAGATGTTCTTGTTCGGTTCTACTGAAAGAATAGGAGAAATAGGGAGATTTAGTGATTATTCCTGTCCCCTAAGTTCCCTTTCCAACAATTAGTCTTCTAAGATCCCTTTGAGTTGAATGCCAAAAGCAGAGAAGGTTAAAAGCTTTTCCCTGATCTTATATTTCACTCTGTGTTTGAACTTAAGTGTTTTCTATTGTTTGAAAGTAGTCAGGAGGACTGCTGGATTGTTGCCTTCAGAGTTAGCCTCATTAGGAGTTTGGATCATACAGGTATAAGGCATGTCCTGTCCCTAGACTTACTCCAAAGTGGTTACCTTGGAAGGTTTTCCTTGTCATTCCTTTTCATTTCCTTATTGTTTCATCCCATACTATCATCTTAAGAGATCCTCTGTTTTAGATGACTAGCCCTTTGAAAGCCTTGGATATTTGAATTGCAAGTAAACCCTTTTATGACCCCATTTCCCAATGGACTTGTGCTCTCTTTGAATTATCTCTCCATTGCCAAAAATCTTTCTCTACCCATTCCTTTACATTCATTTAACCCTTCTTTCATGTTTCCCAACCAACCAAACAAAACAAAACAGCAACCCTTGTGCCCTATAACTAGCCTAACACCTTAAATTGAACATCAAGGCTATACATTTCTTTACCCTTATAGAGAGATCCCTCTCTAGATCTAGGAGGGCTAGATCCTGAGATCCCAAAGTGGTTTGATGTTGTCTTGTCATTTGGTATTGCCAAATCTACCAAATCACAGGAACCACAACATAATGGCGACTCCACTGGGGAATTATGAGTCAATTTCATCTTAGATACCCTTAGGACCTCAGAAAACCCCTTGATTCAAGAACATTTGGTGTGTTAGCTAGTTGAGTCACCTAACATAATTGCGACTCCACTGGGGAAATTTGAGTAAAACACTCCTTAAAACATCTCTAAGAACTCAAAGATGACCAATTAGCCTTGATTTGGTATAGATTGCTGATGGTGGACAACATCCTACTTCAAAAACATCTTAAATCATCCACCTGGCGACTCCACAGTTCCTAAATGACCAAAAGACTCCACTTGTGATCAGTAGGCCTGCTGATTATCTCTGTTTTCACAAGACTCCATTAAGATACCAGTTTCATCACAACATCATCCATACTAAAGGTAACTCTGAGGATTAAGTTTCTTTGTTTAAGGATAGTTTGCCTCTTAAAGATTGTCATATCTGGCTAGCTTTCTACTTTTTCGATCTGAAACTTAACATGCTGGCTTCAAGAAGAATCCATACAAGAGCTTATCCTGATCCAAATCCTCCTGAAATAGTTGAAAATCGTGAAAGCATTCTTTGGAAATCTCTCACATCTAAGGATCCAACTATTGTCAGACTCATTCATAGAGCTAACTCAACACCTAAAAACCTTGCAGCTCTATCAGAAACTCAAGCTGACTTATATTTACCAAGTAATTTACCAAGAAATAAGTCACTCAGTGGTATAGATCAGACATACTTTGAGCCTCCAAGTTCACCACCACATAGTGGTCAACATATTAGTGACAGGGAAGCCCCTCCATCAACACCTCCTGATATCCACTTCATTCATAACTTGGGTCTCTCTCACCCTAAATCTACTCAACAGTTTTTTGCTGGTCCAGGCAGTTCTTCCATCCACATACCTACTGCTCAAGCCAATCCTTTACCTCCACAAAACACTATCATGGCAGCATGGTATGCTCCCCTAGTGTTGTCACAGCCTCTGGTTCCTTTACCCAATTACTATCAGTCTAAAATCCCTCGTTTCACTGGAAAATAATCTACCACAACTCAACAACATGTAGATATGATGGAGGATGCTTTTGATTATATGGAAATAGAAGATGACACCATAAAGATGATAATCTTTGCTTAAAGTTTAGGAGGAGAAGTAAAGAAGTGGTTTAAAGGCTTAACTCCTAACAACATCAATGACCTTCCCTCTTTACATCAAGCTTTCATAAACAAATGGGAAATCAAAAGCAACCCTATACAAATATTAGCAGAGTATAAAAGTCTTAAAAGGAATCAGGGAGAGAGTTTTCATGACTACTCCACCAGGTTTAACAGTGTCTACAATGCCCTTCCACCTCACATGAAACCTCCCCAAGACAGGCCTTAGTAAAATATCCTGAAGGTTTAGATGCTAATATGGCCTATAAACTAAGGGAGAGAGACTATAACACATTGGAAGATATGCAGAAGGGAGCTGTGAGTGTAGAAGAAAACTTAATTGAAAAAAGAGCTAGGATGAGGGTTGAAAAGAAGGTGACCTATAGGGAAGACACCACAGCTTCTACATCTGATTTCAAATTTGATAATCTAGCCAAAAACATGGAGAGGTTAGAAAAAATGATGGAGAAGATGGTTGTCCAAGAAAATAATCAGAATAGGAACCAATCTCAAAACTAGAACCAAAAATTTAGGAGAAACACTCCTCCAAATAGACAAAGGGACTTTGACCAACAAGTCATACCTCCATTCCAAGAAAATTTCCTTGATGAGGATGAGGGAATAATAGAAGAGACAGAGGGAACTACCATAAACATGGTGGAAGTAGATAACCAAGATCACACCTTTTCCATAGAAGAAAACCAGACCTCATACACACATTGGGATGAGGAAGGGTTAGAATCTGAAGACTATAGGTTAGGATTCAAGAATTCCATCATGCAGGCCTATTAACAATATGATCTCAGAAGCAAAAAGAACAAATAATCTCCCAAACTAAAAATACCTGAGGTCACTATCAAGAAAAGGCCTGAAAAGACTCCTAAAGAAGTTGTTGAAAATACCAAAACAGTAGCTGAAATTTCTAGTAAAACCAAGGTTAAGAGTACCCAATCCATTGATAAACCAATTCAAGAATCTAGTAGCACTAGCATTGCAGTTAATGCTCCTGATAAAAGAGTTTCAAATAATGTACATAGTGAGAATAAAAAATCTGATTTTGTTAATAAAATAGTGACCAACAAAACATATCTAAACCTTTCAAAGAGTCGGTTTCCTTTCAATTTGGAGAGTGAAATTGCCAAAATCAAAATTTCTGTCCCTCTCACTAAGTTGGCCACCCAAGATGTATATAAATGTCAGATTTTGAAAGATTTAAACTTAGGAGAAAACAATGATTCTGTCAACTTAAATGATGATCAACCAACTCTCTTGTTTGGCCTGAAAATTGAAGGGAAATTTCAGGAAGGAGTAGTGCCTCATTTCTATATCAGTCTAAATATCCATGACAAAATCCTACACAATGCTATGCATGACTCAGGGGCTTCACACAACCTCATGCAAAAAGTGATCATGGAAAAATTAGGCCTAGAGATAACCAGACCATATAAGGATTTATATTCTTTTGACTCTACCAAAGTAAAGTGTTTGGGCCTGATCAAAGATCTATGTGTAAATTTGACCCAAATCCTAGCCAAGTGCATGGTAATGGATGTTGTAGTGGCTGATGTGCCTCCCAAGTACGACATGTTGCTATCAAGATCATGGGGTGCTAAGCTGCAGGGTACAATGCAAATGGACATGACATATGCCACTATCCCTATTTTTAGCCAACTTAGAAGACTATATAGGGAAGCACACATGAAATTCATGGTATGCAGCCCAGAGAAACTATAAAATTCCCCTCTTTACTCTATCCATATAGACCTAGACTCTTTTATCCTTTACAATGATGAGTTTACAAATGGGCAAGAGCTAGAGAATGAAAATTCAAATAGCAGAGTAGAGGCCACAAATCTAAACATAATGGAAGCTCATGATACAGAGGAAACTGATAACAAATATGCAAACAATCCTTTATGGAGCATGAGCTTTGATTGGTCTTGCACTAGAAGGAGTGCAGGAGCGGGGGTATGGTTGCACAATACTGAAAACAATTATGCTGAGAGTCATGCCTTCAAGCTAAATTTCAAATGTACAAACAACATAGCAGAATATGAGGCTCTCCTCTTAGGATTACATCTATTGAAAAAATTAGGAGCTGAGAGGATATTTGTTCATGGAGACTTAGAACTGGTCATCGAACAAATAAATGGAGAGTACATTGCTAAACATCCTAGATTAAGGGCATATAGGAATGATGCCATGGATCTTTTGAAAAAATTTGTAGAATATGAGCTTGTGTTTGTCCTTAGAAGCCAAAACATACTTGCAAATGATTTAGCTTGTGCTACTAGTTCAAGTCAAAGACCACTTATTGACAAATAGATCATTGTTCAAAAAAAATATAGACCAGTAGTACCAGATAATGAAAAATATTGGCAGGTCTTTGAGGGTGACAATTAGATAGAGGATTTCTTGCTTTCTAGGAATGAGTTTAAATTACCAAATTCAAATTCCAAGTCCGATGAAGAATATTTGGATGAAAGACCCCTTGATGAAGAAAAACCATTCCCCATTACAGAAATAAACATGTTGACCAGGGAATTTGAAAATCAAACAGAATAATACAAGAATGCAGATAAAGGAGACATAGAGGTATTGCAGTCCAAAGACAAAAGCATACCCAGAGGACTAGCACCCCTTGAGGACCTCTTTGATTTTAATGATGTGGAAAAGAACCCACCAAAGAACCTACTGAGTCTGATATTGAAGAATGCAATATAGGCAACAAATACAAGCCTAAGATGATTAAATTATCTAAAACTTTTCCAGCTCATATCAAACAGAAATACATTGATTTATTTAAAGAGTTTGTTGATGTTTTTTCTTGGAGCTATGAATATTTGAAGGCCTATGACATAGAGATCATCTAGCGTAAGATTCCATTGAAAGAAAACCAGAAACCTTTTAGGAAAAAGCTGCGCAGAATTAACCCTGTGCAGTTACCCCTGGTAGAAAAGGAAATCAAGAAAATGTATGAGGTTGGAATTTTTGGAACTCCTAATCCTACATGGGTAGGTGTGGAATGCGAAAAATCACAATGGAGTCCAAGTGACCTTGGAATGTGAAACCAAGAGTCACACCATTGTACTATAAATGTACATCTTTGTATAATGGAAAATAAGAAAGCCTCACGCTTATCCTTCATTGTGTTTTGAGTCTCTTGTGTGTGTGTTTATTCTCCTCATACACCATGTGTGTGCTTTAACATGGTGTTTAACATGGTATCAGAGCAGGCGATTGCTGGCCCTACTCCAAATTGAGTGAGCCATTTGTGTTTATGGCCTGTGCATATCTGCAAAAATTCTTTGAATTTTTGCAGCACTCAAAGTTTTTGCAGCAATCAGAGTTTTTGCCGTCATTCAGAAGTGTTTTGGAGAAGGAGCAGCATTCAGAAATTGGCAGCATTCGGCATTTGTTTTGAAGAAGAGCAACAAGCAGCACTGCACATCTGAAGGTTTATTTCTTCCTGCAATCTCTGCATTTTAAATTCTGCATTTTGAAGAGCTGTTGGATACGATTTATATTGGGTTTCTGAACAAGTTTCTGAGTTTTTACTGGAAATATTTCTAAGTTTTCATTGGAAGATTTCTGAGAATTCTGAGTTCTTTTGCTGCTGGGCTATTGGATAAATTAATTTTTCCTTCAAGTCTACAAGATTCTGAAAACTCTCCAATCCTGCTGCTATACATTTAAAAATTCTACTGTTGTTTTAATAATAAGTTCCTGCTCTCTGCTCTCTGCTGTTATATTAAAAAAAATAAAAATAAAAATAAAAAAAATTTCTGAATTTGGCCTTCGGCCCTCACTCTGCAACTCACTCCATACGCTCCCCCCTTCACTCGTTTCCCACTATTCCAATCAACACTCCGCTCCTACAGCTCAACACACACCCTCTCGAATACCCTACCCACGCTACTCATAGCTCTGTCGAACTCACACCTTATCACTCCACGCACTCCACGCAGACTCCTCTTCTTTGCGCGGCCTCCTCAACCCATCTCCTCCCCACGCCATATCTGCTCACCCTTCACGGCTTTTTACAACCCCCCTCCTCGCTCTACTTCCTCACGCGCCCTTATGGACGTATGCATACCTTTCCCACGTCACATAACGGCCACACCCCCAGCCCTCGGCCCTCTTCCCTTATCCACTCGGCTTTGCTCCTAACTGTCCTCTGTTTCAACTCTCGACTCCTTAACCCTCCGCCCTACCACTCATACCCACATGGCCTAACGCGGCCCCCTCCCACCTTTCCTATGCAACGAGAACCATGCCCTCTCGACTAGCGAGCCTCCCTATCGCTCTGCCTGACAAACACCACCAGAGCTACGGCTTGCGGGCTCTCCCAAGTTTCTCCCGCCGCCCTCCCAAACCTGCTACCCACTCCACACTCGCCCGTCCCATTCCTCACACGTATACAATACGCCTCTTTTTTTCAATCGATTTTTATATTCCGCCTCCCCTTTCACATAATTCCTTTCCTTTTTCAATTAATTTTCTCTCCCTATTCCATTCGACCCCTTTTTAATAAAAATAAATAAAAATAAAAATCCCTTTTATATATTAATACCATTCCCTCCAATAAATTTGCCTCTTCCCCCTTTTTTTTTAAATTTGATTTCAAAATATTTTTTCCCTTTCCCTTTTAATTCCCCTCCCCTCATTTCTAATTCCCATTTTTAATTAATTTATTTTTTAATTATTTTTTTAATTAAAAAAAAAAAAAAAAAAAACGACGAGAGAGAGGAAGAGGAGAGGAAGAGGAGCGGGAAAGAGATATGAACAAGCGAAATCAATAAAGGGGAAATGGCATATGAAAATGGACAGTAAACATAGAAGAGAAAAGAGAAGTTTTTCATTGTGATTTGTGGCATTGATAGAAGGGTGATTTTCTGAAGAGATTTACATTTGAAGACAAATTGGTCCTCATTTTGAACAACAGTGGCATTCATAGTTTGGACACAAAATTTCTGATTTGTGGAGTTTCTATTAAGCTCTATTGCATTCTGTAGAAAGGTCAAGCATCCAAGCTTGTGAATATCTCCTCCTTTTGTTGAGTTGAGTTGAGTTGTTTTTGGTGTCAAACAGCTCTTTGAAAAAGAAAAAAATCAACTGCCTTAAAGGCCTCTTGCATAGTGTTTTCAGCTGCACATTTACAAAATATTTTTGCAGAGATATTGACATTGTATTGTGAGTGGAATTTGCATCTTCTTCATAGTTGCAATCAGTAAATTTGAGTTGTTGATGTAACTCATTGTTGATTGTCCTCCATCATTTGAGGAGCACACTTTGTACTTTGAGATTTCCATAGTTGGAAATTCTTTAGAGTCATTTGTATTTGTTGTTGAATCACATTGTAAATGGGTGCATTTTCGGTTGAAGCCGACACCCTTTCATTTTTTAGCCTAAGTTGTTGAAATGGCTAAAATAAATGAGGCATTAGTGTTGTTGAATAACCTCATTCATTCCAATGTTGATGATATGATAAAAATGAGCAAGCATGCTCTTTGTAACATTCAAAATTGTTTGCTAGATGCACAAGAAAAGATTGAGTTTTTGCAGTTGGAATCTCAGCTCCAACAAGACGAACTTCAGCAAAAGAGTCACCATTCTGAACCTGTTTCTGTTCAGAACATTGTGAAAGACTCCCATCAGCAGCAAGTCAGCAAAGTTCCAGTTGATTCCCATTCAGTTCTTTGCACTAGAGCAGATTTTCATGCAGATGCAGCACCTCAGCCTGCACTTCCTAAGCCCATCATCAGACCTTGGGAAGAGCTTGTCCACAACAAGCACCGAACTGGTCTTGGATATGACAAGGATGTGTCCTTTCATATTGCAGACTACACCAAGCCCATCATATTTCAGAGTGCCGGATTCTTGTATGACAGTTCACCAGCTAGCTCGAGATCTGCTGCTCCACAATAGATTGAGAAATACCAATGCCAACAACGTGATCGAGTTGGCCATATGAAAGATCACTGTTTTGATATTCATCCATGCAAGCACTCTGGTCGGTACACCCATTCTTCACACAGATGCTTTAGAAACAAGCCTCCTGCAAGAACAAAGATTCATGTTGGATGGATAGCTTCTTGGCAATGGGCATGTTGACTAAGAAGATGATTCGACACCGTTAGAACTTGTTCACGGATATTGAGCAAACTTACGGATACAATTTGTTCGCCATCATCGCACTGCAGAGGAAAATGGTAGTCATCATACAAACTTAAACGACGAGATCGAGGCGAGCACGAGCCACAATCTCTCATTCCATGTTAGGAGATCGTAGCTAGCGATTTCAAGCGAGCACGAGCCACAATTCTTCATTCCAGATTCAGAGATGTAGCCATAGACATGGATGCCCATGAGCATACCTTCGGTTGGTGGAAAACCTTAAACCATCATCTTTGGTTGGTGGATAACCTAAAACCATCACAGGTAGCAAACCTCCCTTCTTTTAGGTCAAAGGAGTCCCTTTCATATATGAGGAACACTTCCTCTAGCAGAAGCCTTCATCTTAGTAGCCTTCAGCTTCTTGCCAGCTTTGGTTGAGTTCCAGGAAATTCTTCAAAGCATTCCAGAGTTGTTGGTAATCCTAAAACCATCACAGGTAGTAGACCTCCCTTCTTTTAGGTTGAAGGTCTCCCCTTTTATATGAGGGACAATTCCTCTAGCAGAAGCCTTCAGCTTCTTGCCAGTTTTGGAAGAGTTCCGGGAACTGCAACATGTTTTGCGTTCCAGTGTTTGTGGTCATCCTAAAACCACTTCTTTTTTCCAACATTTCAGAGAGTTGATTCAGCCCAAGTGCTGCCATGTATACTTTGCAGATTTGTATTACAACTCTTTTCTTGGACTCACACATACCCCTTCGGATTCAGGGGGGATGTTGGAACACCTAATCCTACATGGGTAGGTGTGGAATGCGAAAAGTCACAATGGAGTCCAAGTGACCTTGGAATATGAAACCAAGAGTCACACCATTGTATTATAAATGCACATCATGTATAATGGAAAAATAAGAGAGCCTCAAGCTTATCCTTCATTGTGTGTTGAGTCTCTTGTGTGTGTGTGTTATTCTTCTCATACACCATGTGTGTGCTTCAACATGGTGTTTAACGAGATCATGAGGTCACAAGAGGTTTTGATTAGGTATCTAACCTTGTGAATTTGTAAGGAAAGGGCAGGAGAAATTAGGGTTTGTGCATTGATTTCGGGAAACTTAAACGAGCCTCATTCAGACACTTACCCTTTACCCAAAATGGAACATACTAAAAAGGTAGTTGGTTCTAAGAGGATTGCTCTATGGCTGCAGTACAATCAAAGTCTTAGTACTCCTTAAGATCAAATTAAAGCAACTCACCACTCCTTGGGGCACTTGCATGTATGTGAAAATGCCTTTTGGATTAATGAATGCTGGTGCCACCTTTCAAAGAGCCATGGACATTGCATTCTTAGAAGAAATAGGGTACTTCATTGTAATTTATCTTGATGAAATTACAGTCTATTCCAAAACTGATGAAGAACACCTTAAACATTTGAGAAAGGTCTTTGAGAAATGCAGAAGGTTTGGGCTATCTTTAAATCCCAAAAAGACAGTGTTTGGTCTCCAGGAAGGTAAACTTCTTGGTCATATCATATCTGAAAAGGGGATTAAAATAGACCCAAAAAGGGTTGAAGACATATTGCAAATTAGTCACCCTAGAAACATCAAAGAGTTGCAATATTTCATTGGGGAGATTAATTTCTTGAGGAGGTTTATACCCAACCTAGTATAACTCCTTAGAAACATGACAAATATGCTTAAAAAAGAAGTAGGAGTTAAATGGACTCTAGAAGCCAAAAAATCCTTTGAACTGGTAAAACATGCACTCACTTGAGCACCAGTTCTCATCAGCCCATATTTTACAAAGGATTTCCTCATATTCTCATTTGCATCAGAACATACTGTGGGTACTATCCTATTGCAAAAAAATTCAGAAGGACAAGAGAAGCCAATTGTGTTTTTCAGCAAGGCATTAAGAGATGCACCTCTGAAATATAATATCATGGAAAAATAAGCCTATGCTTTGGTAAAGTCTTTGAAGGATTTCAGAGTTTATATCTTACATTCTCATATTATAGCCTTTGTGCTAAATATAGTGGTAAAAGATATTTTGTCACAAGATCCAGATGGAAAAAGAGGCAATTGGATTGTTGTGATACTAGAGTATGATTTGGAAATCAAACCCACTAAACTCATCAAGGGTCAAGGCCTGGCACAATTTATGGTTGAATCTAACTTACAAGCCCTTGACATAAATATGGTAGATGCTTTGGATGAACATGCAGGGTTACCAACTCCCACTGTTGAAGAAAAATTCCAAAACTTACCTTGGTATGTTGATGTCTTGTATGTTCTTGCCAATCTAAATGCTCCTCCTGATCTGTCTAAGACAAAGGCAAGATTTTTAAAGTTGAAAGCTAGAAATGCCAATGGTTTATTGCAAAAATGCCAATGGTTTATTGCTTAAATTTTTTCCTGAAGTTGATGCAGACATGATCAAGCATGAGTTTCATGAAGGTGAATGTGGAGGCCATCTCTACTAGAAAACCACTGCCAATAAAATCCTTAGAGCTGATATTACTGGCCCGCCCTATTCCAAGATGTCCATAAAATGATAGTTTCCTACCACAAATGCCAAATCTTTGAGGGAAAAAGAAAACTCCTCCCTTTACCTTTACAACCAATCATTGTTGAAGCTCCTTTTCAACAGTGGGGCCTAGACTTCATAGGGGAAATCCATCCTGTTTCATCTGCCCAACATAGATGGATACTCACAGCCATTAACTATTTCACCAAATGGATAGAGACCATACCTTCTAGGAATGCCATAGACTCAGTTATCATAAAATTCCTTGAAGACCATATCCTATCTAGATTTGGCTGCCCTAGGAAAATTATCACTGATAATGCTGCTGCATTTTGTTCCAAAAAGATGATTGATTTTTGTCATAGGTATCAGATTGCACTTGGTCATTCTACTGCTTATTACCCTCAAGGTAATGGGCTAGCAGAATCATCAAATAAAATTTTGGTGACCATCATCAAGAAGCTACTGGAAGAAAATAAAAAATCATGGCATAACAAGTTGGTGCATGCTTTATGGGCAGATAGATTGAAAACAAAGAAATCCATCGGAATGTCTCCCTATCAGTTAGTCCATGGAGTAGATGTAGTGTTTCCTACCAGCTTAGGAGTGCCAGTGATAAAATTAGTCCAAGAAATACAGTCAGAAGAAGACAGCATGGTGAGAAGGATCAATTAGACCATACATATCCAGCAAACAAGGGAAGAAATATACAACAGAGCTCAGAAAGTGCAAGAGAACATCAAAAATTTGTTTGATAAAAGGACTAAGGCCTGTGATTTCAAAATTGGGGACAAGGTACTCAAGTGGGACTCTAGGAGAGAGGATAAGGGTAAGCATGGCAAGTTTGACCATCTATGGCAAGGCCCTTACATCATTCAATCTGCCATTGGCCCCAATGCATTTTTTTTGCAAGAATTGGATGGTACAAATCTGTTTGGGGGTCCTGTCAATGGCAGGATGCTTAAGCATTAATTCTGCTAAATTTTAGTTTGCGTTTTCACTTCCATTGTAAATACCATTGCGCTATTTTGTTTTTGAAAAAGAAAGAAAAAATATGAAAAAAATATAAAGGAAAGGTTCAGACAAGCTCAAATCTTGAACCTATCAAGTTCCAAAAGAATGGCTCAAATCAGATCAAATCCTGAGCCAGGGAAAGTGAAAGGCTGGTTCTAACATTCTCAAAACTTGAACCAGCAAAGAAGAAGAAAAAACTCTAACAAGATCAAAAGCAGAGCTGAAATGAAGAAAGAAAGGTGACTCTAAAAAGCTCAAAATCTAAGTCACAAGAAGGAAGGATGCTCTTAAGTTTAAAAAATTCAAGCCTTCACAATTTTGTCTCAATTTTCTGCAAAGTTCAGTCCATGTGTAGCTTGTCTTTATGCCATGGACCCACAACAAATCAGATAGTCTAAACCTGGTTTGTCTGTATTTAAATTTTTTTTTTAGAATGTAGAGAATGAAAATCTGTCAGACAGTTTAATCCTGGCAGATATTAGTTTAGGTAGAGAAGCTATGAGTCCAACTGTTTAATCTGGTCTCATGGAGGAATAAGGGTATAATTAGATTATTTTTTTCTTTCAATAAAAAAATAATAATGATGAAGAAGGTCTGCAAGTCTAAATGCACCTTGAAGAAAAAATGTTAGGACAGTAGGATGAGTAGGTAGTTATTTGGGAAAATATTTTTTGCTGATTTAATATCCATCATGTTTGTAGCAGCTGATCAAAGAAGAGAAAGATAGTAAAGTACCAGGCTATGGCCTACTTCCAAAGATTATTTCTGAGATTCTTGACACCTTCAAGAGGATGCCATCCCCATGTGGAGCCACTGTTAGCCACCTATAATAATTTGTCAAAGCAAATAGGTGGCTAAATATGTGTTCAAGCCCTCAAGTGAAAATTTCCCTTGAAAATTTATCATCCTTGAAGCCTTGTGATGTCCTTATCCTTTAAAATTACCTTCACTTCCGTTTCCATTGATGAGCCCTACTGTTTTGTGAAATAAATTTTTTTCAAAAAGGCCTCCATTTGCTCCATTTCATTCCTAGAAAATCCCCATTTGTTACCTTTATTCCTGTTAGCCACCTATGAATTTTTTGTCAAAGAAAACAGGTGGCTAAATTGCTTTCATGAGCCTTCAAGAGATACATTTCCTATGAAAATATCTCATCCTTGAAGCCTCTTTTTTCCCTTTACCTTTGAAAATATCCTCACTGTCTATAAAAAAATTATGCTAAAAAAGGCCTCCATTTGCCCCTTATATCTCTGCAAAATTTCCCATTTTAACCTTTTTTTCCCTTTTGCAAAGTTTCCCATTAACCACAAAATCCCTCCTAAGTCTTCCAAATCATCTTTTTCATCCTTTTAAACCAAGTGAAATCCTTTCAGATGGTTTTAAAAGCCCTTTATTCTCCCACTGAAACCTCTGTTCAGCCTTAAAAACTTTGTTTTTTGGCTAAAAAACCCATATTTTACCATATGACAGGCTTAGCCCCTTTTGGCCAGCCCCTAACCACTTCCCCCCATGAACCAGAGCATTAAGACCAAGCGCTAACACTGGTGCAGCTTATCGCATCAAAATTTCAGAGCGGAGTGCATTTTCTTTGTAAAGTTAAAATCTTCGATGTGATGGTATATTTGTCTGTCAGCTTTTGAGACAATCTCCGTCGTTGATTGGAATAGATCCAATGGTAATCTCAAGTATCACCGCGCCCACCTCTCCCCTTTGTTACTCCTCCGATTTCATGCCTACTATCGATCTACCACCCTAATCCGATGGCTATGAGCACTGCCAATTGCACCAATCCTGCACTACTGATCCCTCCTGATTGGCGCGCCCTGATTGAATCTCTGCTGTTAAATCCATTAGATCCAAAGGCCCTGATTTCTTCTCATTCCACCTCACTTCCATGATTGTTCACCCTCTAACCCAATCATAGCCATTGATCCCCCATAGATCTGATGGTCCGGAGCCAATCACATCATTTCCCATCGGAGTTTTGGCCCTTCCATCACTCCCCTTCGATTAGATCACATCCGTCCATCTCTTATGATCTAACGGAACAGATTTCTCCCACCTGCTAACCAAAATCCTCTGCCTGTGTTTCTCTCTCCGAACCTCGACTGTCCATCACATAGATCAGACGGTGCATAGCTAAACCACCTTCCTCCTGACCCCACTTTACTGACCCTGCACGTTCCTCGTATCGCACTCCTCCACCGTCGTTAGATCTTGAGGGCCTAGATCCAACGGTACAAAAATATCGCGTAGTTTTTGTGTCTGGTGTTTAATGTCTAAAATTTACGTGATATGGGCAGTTTTCCAGAGCCACATGTCAGCTAAAGACCCATATCACGTTGAAAAAGTGAAAACCACCTTATAGCCTTCTGGCCGTGCAAAAACATCGGTTTTGTATCCCAAAAATACTTCCCCACTTTATTTCTCAAAGTTCATTAACCGATCCCGACCGTTGATCTGTTTTGATCAACGACCCTCATTACATCCCGTGCTCCAGTCATTGTTTTTCATCGCGCGACCTCAGCAGTTCATCAGATCATCTGAGCCGTTGATCTCCTCCTAAGATCTAACGGTCTATGTTGAATCACCCTCTGCCCATGACCAGGTCCCACCATTCCAACTCATTCCATATGTTTTTCATTCATTTCTGTATTCCGCCAAAGTCCAAGCTTTCGCATTTTACATTAAAACATTATATCATTCCGCCAACAGTAAAAATTTAATGTTTCATATTAAAGTTTCTTCATTTCACCCAACCTTCTAAAGATCATTTCATTAGCTTATCTCCATCGTCGATCATCGCCTCCTGCCCAGATCAAACGGTCTGTGTACATCCCACATCCAAACCTTCATCAGCAACATTTTTCACCATTATTCTGCATTTTTCCACCGTTTACCTTGCATCCACTATTGCCATCGTGTTGCGCTGCCATCATCATAGCATTCCACAACATCCAGCCTCCCATGCATGGATTTCTTAACATGTTTGTGTGTTTTTCAGGTGTACAGGCGGTGAGAACCGTCGTTGCTCACAATCACTGTTATAGTGACATAGAGTGCAGAGAAGTTTATTTTCCGAGTCTGATATTGCAAAAGAAATGTTCTGGAAGGTTTCTACAGGAAAATTTTCATTAAAAGTACAGTGTTCGACCCTATTAAACCTCTCCAGCATCATTAAAGCTCAATTTTCACAGACAGAGACAGTCGACGAAGCGGAAAAGTGTATCAGTGGATAATCAAAGAGTTTAATGCCTGTAATTAAATATTTTAAGCTCTGATTCAATGATCAAAGGAAAATGTACCAGATTGAAGACATCATGGTTATCACAGAGGGCCTAATGAGGCCTAACACATAGAAAACAATTGACAGTGTTTCACATCAGCAGAAGTTTCCTCCCGAGAAAGGACACAGTACCCATACTGTTTTTATTCTACATTGTGTCCCTGAGAATATTTCCACCCTGACAGCAGTCCTAATGCTACCAGAGCATTTGTTACACAGTATGGCGGGCCTCGAAGTCATTTATCTGCCTTTTTGTTTATTCACCAGAGTATTGCAGAGTACTATAGTCAAATTACATCAAGAACATACCTGGAGTAAATTTCAGCCTGTCGAAGACCACTCTTTCATCCAAAGAGTACTGAAGATTAATGCTCAGATATTAAAATGGAATGGGCTTTGAACCTCTTCTGTTGCCTCTGTTTTAATGTTTCATTTAGTGTTTTATCTACCTCCTCTTCCCCTCTTTCGGATATAAAACTCATGAAGAAACTCATTGTAAAGGTTGTTGATCAGATATCTGTGAATTGTAAGCCGTTTCTCTTGAGATATAGTTCTCAATGTA
Source organism: Pinus albicaulis (assembly GCA_034641835.2). NCBI lineage: Eukaryota > Viridiplantae > Streptophyta > Pinopsida > Pinales > Pinaceae > Pinus > Pinus albicaulis. The sequence continues at coordinate 1,232,437,474 of CM076578.1, read as the reverse complement.
AAGTTGTAAGATAGGCCGAGGAGATGTTTTCAGACTGAATATCAAGCTATTGGACAATGTTGTACATGATTGGTGTTGCTCTTTAATATTACAAGCACATTTCTTTGGATCCTGATTTAAAGCAGCGGTGATGTTTTTCTTACTTTGTCTCTGTTTTCCTTTATAATTCATCACTTTCATTTCTCTGGTACGCATAAAAAATCTGGCTTAGGATTTACCCTCGCATGGTACCCTAAGTTTCTTCTCTCCCTAACTTTGATGTTTTCTACTAATTGTGTTATCTGAGTATCGATTCAAGTTAATTTAACCAGTGTAGTGGCTATAATTTACTGCTAGCTGATGTATGAATTAATGAATCTGTTCTCAAATGTTCTTGTTGGGTTTTAATTGAAAGAATTGGGATACTGGGAGTAATAGAGCACTGAGTCTCACTAGGGTCTTTTCAATCAATTAAACCTTTCTAAGTTCCCTTAAGTTGGATGTCGAAGCTTTGAGAGTTCAAAGCCTCTCTCTGATCTCAGGTTTTCACCTTTGTGTTTAAATCTTTAATGTTTCCTTTGTCTAAAGAGTTAACCTTTTGAGAGGTGGATCATAGGTGTCTAATGGCATGTCTTGTCCCTGGATCTATTTCCTAATTGGTCACCTTGGAGGTTTCCTTGTTATTTCACTTTCCTTCCCATCATTTCATACCACACTATCATCTTTAAGATCTAATGCTTTAGATGACTAGCCCAATTGAAAGCCTGAATATTGAATAGAAAGTAAACCCTTTCCTGACTCCATTGCCCAATGGTCTCGAGTGTTCTCTAAAATATTTCTCCTTTGCCTAAAATCCTCTTTACTCATCCTTATCTCATATTGAACCCTTCATTCCTGTTTCCCAACAACCAAACAAACAATCAAACAAAACAAACCTCGCACTTCATAACTAGCCTAATACCTTTAAACAAGCTTTAAAGACACATACCTTTACCTACATAGAGAGATCCCTCTCTGGACCTAGGAGGGCTAGATCCTAAGGTCTAAAAGTGGTTATGATGTTGTCTCATCTTTTGGTATTGCAAAACTTGCCAAAACATGGGAACTCCAAAAATTCCCTTCACAAAATTCCTCTATAACCCTTCATTTAACCCCTAAATATTCCTAAAACCCCCTTTTTAAACCTTATATTGTCCTTTGTTTGGTTTTAAAATCCCTTCTTTTGCCTATCAGAACCCCCATTTTGGCTTTAAAATCACTGTTTTTTGGCTTAAAAACCCCTTTTCTGCACATAAAGGTCTTAAGCCCCTGAGGGCTTATTTCCTTTAGCACCCTACCTTCACATGACCCAAAGCCCTGCAATCATTGCTAAAGAGCTTAAAAACTCTTCCGAAGCCTTATTTTCCTTTCTTTTCATTTTCCCGACGATAGGGTCCTGAAAAAATCCAGACCATTGATATCTACAAATCAATGGTCATCGGGCGCCCATTCATTTCCTACTCCCTCTTTTCCTTTAAAAATTCTCCTCTCCCTCCTTAAATCTCGACCGTCCATCCAGATGACCTGACGGTTGGGACTTAACCCGATGAACCCCTTTCTCCATTTAAATCCATCCGCTCCATGACAAATTATCTTACGTCACCATGGACCCCCCACCTTTCCGCCCTGCGCATCTTGCATCCCATCGTGCTCACTCCACGCCGTCAGATTTTCCACCCATCATCCGACGGTCCACATCGCATATCGCGCAAATTTTGCACCCGAGCGTTAATGTTTTCAAATCACATGACATGGGCAATTTTTAAAGGACACACGTCGCCTATTCTATGGAATTGCGTTCTTTTTGGGAAAACCACTTACCCCCTCAAAGCCCACGCGAAAACCATTAATGGTTTTTCACCATACCACTTACCCCCCCGAAACGTCAATTTTAATTTAAATCACAGTTGTAGATCATCTTGATCTAACGACCCATGCTATATCATGATGTCATTTCATTGTTTCCCATTTTTTCCCCCAATGACTTCAGCGTGCGATCACCACCGTAGATCATCCTGATCTAATGGTCCATGTTTAATCTCGCACCCAAACCTCCAAAACACCTGGTTAGCTGCTCTGCCAGGGTTTCTCATCCACTTTTCAGCTGCATCCACTCTTCTCCTATTGTGCCACCATCCCCATGAGCCTCCAAAGAAGCCACCCTCACTCCCTCAGATTTTTATAATGAGTTTTTCGTTTTTTGCAGGGTTTACAGAGCGAGAATTCGTTCTGTCTCCACAATCATAGTCATAGTAATCCCTAGCACAAAAAGACAGTTCTAGAGCCAAATATAGCAGAGGAAGACATCCCTGAGAGGGTTTAAAACATGTTTTTATTGGAAATCGGGTTAATAAACCCTTACATAAACCCTCCAGCGCCTCTGTAACCTATATATTCACACACACAGGTCAGAAGCAATAGAAAAGTGTATCAGAAGAGATTAAAGGATTAATGCCTAATGTTGAAGACTTAATGCTTCTATGAAATGTTCAGAAGGATAAAGGATACAGTTCAAAGACCATAAAAATGATCAAGGAGGCTTAATGAAGCCTAAAGCTTACATCAAGCCATATCAGTGACTTAATATCAACAAAATGTTCTTTTTCCTAAGAAGGACAAATTTCCACAACATTCTCTATGCCTTATCAAGCCCATAACAATTATTGTTCTGACAGAAAGCTCCTAGAACTGTCAGTGCATTGGTTATGGAGTATGTAAGACCTGAAAGAAAAAATATTCACCTTACTCGTCACAAAATATAAACAGAGTACTACAGCCAGGAAAGTACTTCAAGAAACATACCCTTGGAGTTATTATCAATCTGTCGAAGACCCCTAATTTAGCTAAAGGGTACTGAAAGTTAATGCAGAGATACTAAACAGAATGGGCTTCATAGACACCTCTCCCTCAGTTTTAATGAATCATTTAAATCCTATCTACCACTACTATCACTATTTCACCTATAAGAACCCATGAGAAATACATTGTAAATGTTGGTTGGTTGGTTGATTATTGAAAATCACTGATTGTAAGTTGTTTCATTGAGTTAGAGTTCTGTGAGTAGTAGTTGTAAATAGGCTGGGAGATGATTTATGGATGATATCAAGCTATTGGACAAGAATGTATGTGACTATTTTTGCTCTATTAATATGACAAGCATGTTCATTGGATCCTGATCTAAATCAGTGGTGACGTGTCCCTTATTTTTTATTGTTTCCCTCTGTTTTACATCATGTTTCATTTTCTCTGATAAGAAAACAGTAAATTTAGCTTAGGATATACTGCTACAAGTACCCTAATGCTTCCTACACTTTCTTATCTTTTATGTTTTTGCTAATTGTGTATCTTAGAAAAAATTCAATATAATTTAACCAGTATAGAGGTGGGTTTGTCCATGCTTACTGATGTATGAATTTAGAGTTTGTTTCTTAGATGTTCTTGTTCAGATCTATTGAAAGAATAAGAGAAATAGGGATATTTAGTGATTATTCCTATCCCATAAGTTCCCTTTCCAACAGTTAGCCTTCTAAGATCCCTTTGAGTTGAATGCCAAAAGAAGAGAAGGTTAAAAGTATTTCTCTGATCTTAGACTTCACTCTGTGTTTGAACTTAAGTTTTTTCTATTGTCTGAAAGTAGTAAGGAGGAATGCTAGATTATTGTCTTCAAAGTTAGCCTCATTAGGAGTTTGGATCATAGAGGTATAAGGCATGTCCTGTTCCTAGACTTACTCCGAAGTGGTCACCTTGGAAGGTTTTCCTTGTCATTCCTTTTCATTTCCTTATTGTTTCATCCCATACTATCATCTTAAGAGATCCTCTATTTTAGATGACTAGCCCTTTGAAAGGCTTGGATATTTGAATTGCAAGTAAACCCTTTTATGACCCCATTGCCCAATGGACTTATTCTCTCTTTGAATTATCTCCCTATTTCCAAAAATATTTCTCTACCCATTCCTCTACATCCATTTAACCCTTCTTTCATGTTTCCCAACCAAACAAACAAAACAAAACAACAACCCTTGTGCCCTATAACTAGCCTAACACCTTAAATTGAAGATAAAAGATATAAATTTATTTACCTTTATAGAGATATCCCTCTTTGGATCTAGGAGGGCTAGATCCTGAGATCCCAAAGTGGTTTGATGTTGTCTTGTCATTTGGTATTGCCAAATCTGCCAAATCATAGGAACCACAACAAGATTGTTCATCACACTTGAGGTTTGGGTTTGAAGACTTGAAGGAAGATAGTAGACATCTTGGAGTGAGAAACCTGGTCTCCTTTCAAGATGACACTTTCTAAATGAGCTCCTCTCAGTTCAAAGAGTAACTTCTACTTTCATCAGATCCAATACCTCATTGGTTTTGGAAGGCTATTGTTGAGAGGGAGGTCTCAAGGAGAGATCTCATTAGAGGTGCACTTCAACACACCATGGAGTGCAAATATTTTCTTCCTTTCTCACAAGAGAAAATAGAAGATGGAGGACATCTTAGGATGGATAACATATCTCATGCTTGTATTGGACATTCCTTGAGCCACATACATCATGATGGGAGTTTTTTTCCTACCACCTATTTGGGTCCTTATAGGGTCTCATTGATCCTTGAGAAGATTTCATTTCAAAATCCCATGAAGTGAAAAGACAGAGGTTTGGTTTGGGATGATGGTAGCCCTCATTGGAGGAGTACCAAGATGAAGAGAAGGAGAAAGCATCCAAAAGTAATTGAGTGGATGTGATTGATGAGCAAGGAGCTGGGAGGCTACTTGCAGATCTATGACACCAGGAAATAGGAGGCTTAGTTGCGCTGGTTACTCTTGAAAGAGTTTGGCCATCACTTGGCATACACTCTTCCTAAGAGTAGGAGGAATGAGGAGATATGGAAGGATACTTGCATCATTGGGCAGCATAGAGTATGGATGCATGGTGTTTATGTGATACTCATATCATTCATTGTGTCTTCATCACATGAGTTGTATGATGGAAGTATGGGGAGGCTGCAAAATATATTTTTTTCTTTGCTTGTTCTTGGGAGAGCTAGAGCAGATTTTCTCTCACACTTTGCAAGATGTTGCAGGAGGAGTAGATGGAATTATCTCCTTGGATTTGATTATGGAGAGGTACTTCCACTTTTGGAGGAACTTCTCATGCATTGTATAATTATGGGAGATGTCTTTGACAAGGAGCATGTCAAAGAACATAGCCTTATATTGACATGAGCTTATTTGCATGAGCTCACAGTGCTGTCACTTGGGAGAAAAGACTTATGGATGGAGTGTTCCCAGGATCAATTAAAATTTGATGCACTTGGTGAACAAGGAGGAGGTGATGATGATAGAGTAGTGGATAGAGGCATCTCTCACTATGACAAATTATTCTTGACTTTGATTTCCAAGCACGAGGAGGATCATCTTCTTGTAGCACATGGTTCATTCTTCTTCGTAGCATGCCAAGACACTATGGAGGACTCACTCATGGATCCATGTACCATCTTACTTTCGGCATATGTTAAGGATTTTGTTTTTACATGTATTGACTTCCACACTCTTACCATTCCTATGCAGTGCATTGCTCCACAAGAGGGCAAGCTTGTCACATTGCTCCATGGACAAAACTGGGCCAATTTTTATGATGGAGATAGCCATATTTTATATGGCCTTGGGCAAGTGTTTTATTTCATGTATGATTAGTTGATATACTCAGCCATTTTCTATTTATCAGTAGATATCATGACATACATAATTATCCATGTAACACAAAACAACTTGCCATGTGATTTTCTAAAGTAGTAGTTTGGAAAATTGCGCTGTCACTATTGGGAAAATTGTTGGTACCTTCTTGCACCACTTGAAACCTTAAAAATTTTCCTTATTTTGTTGCTGATCATGACTTAATTTGCTGATATGGATCAGATTTGTATGAGAAGCATGATTATGATAGAGACACATGAGTTGGATGTGTCCTTGAGGGGAGAAAACTCCCACATTTTCTTCACAACATGTTCTAATGGGAGCATGGGAGATATTATTCGTTTAGCCACCCATAAAAATATGTCATATTAGATGGTGGCTAAATGATGTTGGATAGCTTCAAGAAACAATTTCATTACTAAAATTGCCGATACTTGAAGACTTTTGATAGTATCCTATCCTTTGGGTAATATTCACTAATGCTTTCCCTTCAGAATTCGAATCCCGCTAATTTCCAAAGTCAAATATTGTCAGTAAACATCCCTTTCCCTTCCTTCTCCTAAAACTAACCTCTTCTATCCCTCCTTTCCCATGAAAATCCCTCATTTTCCATTTTCGCTATTTCCCCTCATCCTAATCCATTTTATAAGGTCTAAGACCCCTTCTTAGCCTTATCGGAACCTTCATATCCTTTGAAAAAACGTTGAAAAACCATAAAAAACACATATTTTCTATGCATCAGACTTTAGCCCCTTTCGCTAAGTCCTTAACCCTTTCTCCGTCCATGCGTCCTGGCGCCAGAACCAGTCGCTAAGAAATTAGGCGCTAAACCAATGAATAAATCCATTGCCGGTCTTGTTTTTCCTTTCTAAAGTCTGAAAACCCACATTTCCAAAGTTTTAACGTGAAAAATCAAGTCATGTGTTTTTATTTTAAAATGGGTGGACCCGCCACGCAAACGCATCACAGCCGTTCATCCAACTCGCAGATCCGACGGTGTAGACTCTAACTTACCACGTGGTCCCCGTCGTTCAAACTTTAATCACCACCGTTGATCTGCTCCACAGATCGGACGGTGCGGAGTGCGCCATTCCTGTGGACCCCCCCCATCCATACGTTGTTTTCCTAACCCACGTGGTTTCCTTCGCACCACTCTTCAGCGAAAGGCGGTTTTTCCCCAATGGGCAGCGATTCCATATGCTTGCTGCCACGCTTCCCCTGTACCTTTTTCAAAACCTCCGTCCCCGCGCATTAACGTTCGGGCCAGGACATGCAGCGAAATTTACCACAGTTGTCCGATCTGGGCCCACTGATCCAATGGTGAACGCTCGCCAATGTTGCTCGATGGATAAAAAAGGTGCGCGCGCGATAAAATAGGCCATCGTATAGTGGCAATGAAATCTCCGCCATCGATCTGATCTGCAGATCGACGACCCATATTTCATCGCCCGATTCCGTTGCCCAGTCAACGATTCCCTCCATTTGACTTTAAACATCCCCTGATTCCATCTTGACCGTCCAAATTGATCCAGATCAACGGCGTAATTTCACTGCGGGGGTATACCCCCAAGATTTTTCCTCCGTACACCCGGATCCCTCGCAATCATCCCCAACCATCGATCTCAGCGCGAATCGACGACTCTGATCTAATCCTCGTTCCCCATGCTTTTTCGACCATTCTGAGATTAAATCCCGACCGTTGGATGATGCCATCCAACAGCCCTACTTCCTCCGCACATCCTCCGATGCATATTGACCTATAAACGCAAGATTTTGTAACATTTGTTTGTTTTTGCAGGGTTTAATGTTTTTCCGCTTAAATGAAGAAATTTCGTAGGCCGAGGATGAAGATCCTCCGGCCTTCGAATACATCAGAGAAATCGTCCACAGGGTATAGATACACATTTTTCAGCAAGGTTTCATGAGCCTTTGGTGCCGTATGCCCCTGTTAAACCTGAAAAACATCAATGAAGCACAGAGAAAGAGTATCAGTTGCAGAAGACAAAGCGCAGCAGAATGATGACTGAAGACAGTTTAATGGGGATTACAGCTAAGACTGTTATCAAAAGCATAATCCCCAATATAAAACACAGTTTAAAGGAAAACCTAAAGTGTTTTATCAGGAAAACCCTCCACCGCCACAAATTGAGGAAAATTGATCCCTCGAGCTACCACGGCACCACCTGTGCCTCAAAGTATTCAATGAGGAGCTGAATTTATTGATCAAGATCAGATATTTTGCCTCGACGCAGCCAAAGAAGTTATTTCTGCCAGGAACATCAATGCAAAGAATATCAACAGAGTTACTTCGACGCCACACAGTGCCTCAAAGGTCAACAAGAACTCCCACCAAGCTTGAAATCATTATGTAAATCATTTAATACAGAGGATATGTATGTAACTCTCCTCATTGAGCTCCACGAAGGCCAATGAGCCATTTAATTCTGTATTAATTGTAATTGAGATCTTTTATCATATCTCACCTCCTCATCCTTCTATATATACTACAGCAGAAGATGAGTGAGTGTTGGTTGTTGTTTGATTACAAGTTGTAACATTGAAACTCTCTGAAATAAATATACAAGTCTGTTGAAGTTGAAAAACAAATTGAAGTCTTGGATGTCTTGATGATGTTGTTGCATGCTTGTTCCTGAGAAGGCTCTATCATTGGATCCATGAGCTTGGCTGTTGGTGAAGTATTATGAATTGTTTTATGTTTTCCCCTATTTTCATTATGTTCCATAATTTCTTACTACAGTAGGTTGAAAGTTTTAGGCTAAGAAATGACTCCTGGAAGCACCTTAGACCTGTTCATCCTTCACTGTTTTATGTTTTCTTCTGCTGAAGTATTTTAGAGTCTTTAATCTCTCTCTTTAGTCTTCATGCTTGTTTATTTCCTTAATAGCTCAAACAGTTGGTTTCAGCATGATTTATGGTTCTCCCTGCTTGTCTGCTATCACTTGAAAGCTGTTATTGAAGTCTCCCTTTGAAGTACCATTGTTTTAAGTTAATCAAAGAGGTCGGTTTTGATCTTGCCCTTTGCCATTGCTTGAACAATTGTTTTGAAGGTCTTTATAGTTGTAAGCATAGATGTTATTTAGGTGTTCCCTCTTCTATGAATGCAACTATCAGTGAATCTTTTATGTTTTCTAAGTCCTTTAAAATAAAATCTTTGAGGAAATAGGGTGTTCCCCGAATCTTAGATTTCATTTTAAAAGTTTTCTCGAAGTCATTATTTTCTTAAAGAATGTTTGTAGAATTTATGGTTAGCCCTGTCTATCAAATATTTCTTTATTGTTAAGTTCTGTTCTTCAAGTTCCCTTTGTTGAGAATTAAACTTCTCTTTCCAAATCATTAATGTTCACTTCATTCCAAAAACAAAAGGATCATGTGGCCAAGTTAGATTTGCCCTTTGATATCCCATATCTCTTGAAGAGTTTGTCATGACCTTATTTTGACTCCATTTCCCAATGAACCAGATATTTCCTCTTTCTGTCTATCTTTCTTAGACCTTTCATGTTCTGCTGTATCAACTCAATCCAACCAAACAAACATCTGCACTTAATAACTAGTCTAAAATCCATAATCAAAGCACACAAGATAAACCTTTGCAAACAAATATTTGAGAGATCCCTCTCTGAGAACAGGAGGACTAGATCCTGGAACTCTAAAGATTGGTTATGATGTTGCCTTGTCTTTTGATTTGCCAAACTGTCAAAACACGGGACACCAACATAATGGTGATCACGGTGGGACCTACTGAGAATTAGAGGTTTCAAAACCTTTCCTTAAACTTTTTAGGTCCAGTACAACATAAGTAACTTTCTTCAAGCACTACCTAACAAATGGTAATCATGATAGGACTTAATTGAATCAGTGACAAACTAAGTGACCCTTAGGATTCTCATAAAGCCTTAACAAACCTTGAAGGAATCGGTTACCAAGCCATAAGAGAAACTCTGTTTGTTTGAACACCTTAGCTAAGTGCAAAATCAGATTTAGAACACTCTCTTAACCTATAAAACCAAAATAAATCAGAAAAACCCAAAAAACATTCCGAGTTTGGCTCCATAATAAACATTGGTGGTGGACTATTAAAACCTTTTTACCTCCTCACGAGCTAAAAACTTCCACTTTGTAGTAAAACACTCATTCTTATATATCACTTACCTTTTGATGTGTTTCACTTTGTACTGTTAGACAGATTCTGGAAAGGGCCAGGTAGCCTCCGGATCTCATCCTCTTTTTGAGGTGAAATATCTAGTGAATGCCCTCCCAGTCAATCTCTGGTTAGAGTTTGTTGTGTTTCAGAATATCCTTGCAAAAGGATGTTTCATAAACATTGTGGTGGATAGTGTACCCCTTAGAAAACATTCTAAACTTCCCACCCGGCGACTCCACAATCCTGAACAGACCTTAAGACTCCACTGGGAAGAACCCTTATCATTATAATATCATTCAAATCTAGTTAGAGGATTGTAGGATTAAAATTTGTGTAAACAGATCAGTTAACCTCTCAAAGATTTTCATACTTGGTTGAACTTTTCTTGTTATTTGGGTCTAAAAATACAGCATAGTGGCTCCTAGAAAGATCCACACTAGAACCCATCCTGACCCTGATCCACCTGAGATAGTTGATGACCCAGAAAGAATCCTTAGGAAGTCTCCTAAGATAGAATCTTCAACTATTTTCAGATCACCTCCAAGAGCTAATTCAGTCCCTGAAAATCTTTTAGCTCTACAACAATCACAAGCTGACTTAGTTAATCCCTTTAGGACTAGGTCATTTGGTGATTTAGATCAACTAGATTCTGAGTCTTCACTTTCATCTCCTAAGACAAGTGAACATCCTAGTAGTGGAGAAAAAACACCTCCTGATTTACACCTCCTTCATAACCTAGGTGTCTCTCACCCAAGATCAGCTCAGCAATCCACTGTTGTTCCATCCATTTCTGTCCACCCTTCACCCACTGTTCAAGCCACTCCTTTTCTGCCCTTTTTCTCTCTCACCAACCCACCTCTTGTTAATCCACCCCCACCACCTATCATGGCAACATGGTATGCTCCCGTAGTCCTTCCTATACCACTAGTCAATCTTCCACAGACTATCAGTCCAAAATTCCATTATATGATGCTAGGAATGCTGTAACTGCATCACAACATGTGGATAGGATGGATGACTAATTTGACAGAAATGAGATCGATGATGACTCTGTCAAACTTATATTATTTTCTCAGAGCTTAGGGGGAGAAGGAAAATGGTTTAAAGGTTTAGCTCCCCGTAGTGTTAATGATCTCCAAGCCTTCCATCAAACGTTCCTAAACAAATGGGAAGTAAAGAAGAATCATCTCCAAGTCCTTGCTGATTACAACAACCTCCGTAGGAACCCTAGGGAAAGTGTACAAGCCTATTGTACTAGATTTAACAGTGTATATAATGCACTTTCCCCAGAACTAAAACCTCCACAAGGCTCAGCCTTAAAAAAGTTTCCTGAAGGATTTGACTCTGATATGACTTATTCACTAAGAGAAAGAGATTTTGCAACTCTTGAAGATATGCAAAGGGGTGCTCTTTCTGTGGAAGTCAACTTAATAGAAAAGAGAGCAAGAATGAAAACTGAGAAGAGAGTATCTTTTAAAGAGGAATCCCCTCCTTCTACTTCAAGCTCAAAAATGGAGAGAATGTTGGAAGAAATGATGAAAGAGATGAGCATAATTAAGAAAGCACAAGCAAATCAAAACCAGACTGCACTTCAAAACAATCAAAACAGAAATAGAAATCAGAATTATAGAAGAGATAACAATCAAGATAAGAAAAAAGAAAGTGACCAACAAATTAGACCTCCCTTTCAACAGAACTATGTAGATCAATATGAGGAAGACAGGGAGTTGGAAAGGTTGGAAGAATCACATGTAAACTTGATTGGATCAGATAGTGGGGATGATGTTTTCCTCACTGAGGAAGAACAAGGTTTCTTCTCTAATGATCAAAATACAAACACCTATGAAGATTCTGATGACTATAGATTGGGTTTTGAAAATGCAATCATGGAAGTACACAAACAGTATGATCTTAGGAGCAAGGGAAGTATAGAGAATTCAAAAGATAAGAATACTAGCACTGCTGTCAAGAAAAACACGGAAAACCAGCCCAAAAAGACAGCAGAGAAAACCAACATTTCGACCAAAAAACCAGATTTAAACAAAGACAAGGGAATCCAGCCAAATGTTGAACAGAGTACCCCTAGCAACTCAGCTAGTGGTCCTAATAAAACTATTCCTATCACTAGTCCAAACAAGGTTCAGCAAATCAAAGCTGCTGAAAAGAATTCAATTGAAAAAACAGATGTAAATATTAATAAGTCAATTATTCCTTTCAGCCTTGAGGGAGAGATTGCCAAGATAAAAATTACCATTCCCCTAGCTGAATTAGTAACCCAAGAAGTGTACAAAAACCAAGTTTTGAAAGCTTTAAACTTAGGAAGTGATACTGACACCTTAAACTTGACAGATGACAAACCTGAGCTGTTGTTTGGCCCAGAGGTTGAAGGAAAATATCAAGAAGGACCAGTCCCTCCCTTCTATGTCAGCTTGAACATACACGATAAAATTCTACATAATGCCATGTTAGATTCCGGAGCTTCACACAACCTAATGCCCAAAGTAGTAATGGAAATCTTAGGCTTAGAAATTACTAAACCATACAAAGATTTGTATTCTTTTGACTCAAGCAGAGTCAAATGTTTGGGTTTAATCAAAGATTTATGTGTTAACCTAGCTCAGATCCCTGCCAAGAATCTAGTGATGGATATCGTTGTAGCTGACATTCCCCCTAAGTATGGCATGCTCTTATCAAGATCATGGGGAGCCAAACTTTAGGGAAGCCTTCAAATGGACATGTCTTATGCCACCATCCCTATTTTTAACCAAAACAGAAGACTATACAGAGAATCCCACATGAAGTACATGGTGAGTAACATGGAAAAACCAAACAACACTCCAATCTATTCTATTCAATCAAGTTTAGACTCCTTTATCTTGTGTAACGAAGATGAAATTACTCAACAAGGTAAAGAAAACATGGACCCAATCAGTTCACCAGAACAATCCAATCTTACCTTGAATCAACTTCAAAACATTGACAATCAACAACAACAAGAAAATGAAAATGAGTCAAATATACTTTGGACAATAAATTTCGATGGATCCTGTAATAAAACTAGTGCAGGGGCAGGTGTCTGGATTCAAAACACAAATCAGAGTTTTTCATACAAGTTAGACTTCCCATGCACTAACAATATTTCTGAGTATGAAGCACTTCTCCTAGGCTTACAATTGCTTAAAGAATTAGAAGCCCAAAAGATATCTATTTTAGGGGATTCTGAACTTATCATCAAAAAAATCAAAGGAGAATACTCAGCCAAGAATCCAAGGCTTAGGGAATATCGAAATGCTGCCCTTGACCTATTAAAAACTTTCGAAAAATATGAACTCATTTTCATCCCTAGAGCACTAAATCATCTAGCAAATGAACTTGCCTTCACTGCCAGCAATTGCCAAGTACCTGAGATAAATGAACAACTCAGTATAAAGGTGAAACACAGACCTGTTGTGCCTGATAACGAAGATCATTGGCAAGTATTTGAATCTGACAGACACATAGATGATTTCTTGAAATCAGAAAATGATTTCGGCATACCAGAACCAGAAACTGGCCATAAAAAAAAATGTTTGTATATCGAACAAATCCCAGAGGCTGAAATAACATATCCTGCTAATATAAATCATTGTGAGAATCCTTTTGAAGCAGAGATAATGAACAATGAAGACCAAGAAGACTTGGAAGTCTTACAATGCAAAAATGATAAAATCCCAAGAGGTCTCACACCTTTAGAACACCTATTTGATCTCAACGATGTAGCTAAAGAACCAAGAATGGAGCCTGTGGAAACAAATGTAGAAGAACATAACATAGGCAGTCTAGCAGAACCCAAGATGATCAAGCTATCCCACACCCTCCCAACTCACATAAAATTGCAATACATAGTGTTGGGCCGTTAATATGCCATTATTATTATCACTTATGAACGCTTATTCCACCCATTTCTACCATTCTTCATCACGTCATTTATTATAATTTATTATTTAAATCCATTTTATGATGATTTATGCTTCTATGAATGAATGTTATTTATTCTCCTTTATTTCTAATAAATTGATGATTATGAATTATTTTATCAATGATAGTTTTAATAAGTTGGTTATAACATTATCCACCATTTTTACCTCCAAGGTAATTTCCGCATTGAAGATTTGATCATTAAAAGTGCCAACTCCTAATGATCTGAATAAGGTTATTGCTTAGAGTGTTAGAGATTCGAGAAAATGAAGACTAACTGGAAACTTCTAACATGGGTTTTGTCCGTAACGGACCCATTTAATTAACTTAATGTAGAACAACTTTTGCCCAAATCTCTACTTCCTCGTGTTAAGAGATTCGCGTAGGTTCTTGCTCCATTTTCTCGCCTGCTTGTTGCGTCCTCCAAATCTCAAATGCAGAAAGCCAACGCTGATCAATTGGTTGAAACAATCTAATTTTGTAATAGAATCATGTTGTAATTATCTCCATTGTAACCACTCTCTGCTCTCTTTGTATTTAAATCAGAACAGAGATCAGAGAGGGAGAGGACTTCAGGGATGGATTTGAATGAAGGATTGAGAGGATGAATTAGAAATTCAGAATTGAGGATGGCAGTGAGAATGGATAATGGCTGAGAGTTGGAAAGATTTCTCGTTGTAATCCACTGTACCTATGCTTCGATATTTTAATATAAATCTGGTTGTTGTTCATTCTGTTCATCTGAAGTAACCCAGCAGCGTCCGTTGGCGGCTAAGGGCCCAGCCTCTGGTGGATTGTGTTGCTGCTGTATATTATATTCTTTTGTTTTATGCGTGGTTTGCTTATCAGTTTTATTTGGTAATCTGGTATGTTCTATTATTTTACATCACAGCTCTGTCACGTAATCTCATTTTCTGAGACAGAAATATCATATCGATTTTGCAATGCATTGATGTTTCTTTAAGTGCTGATATAAATGGTTTTTTACAGGATACCGTTGCTATTCAATTATGGAATGTCTGTGTTGTAACATTTGACCATTGGTATTATTGAATTCATCTTAGAAATTATATTTCCTTGCGATTGTTGAATTTATGAACGTTGTTGCTCCATTCTAAAAGACAGTCGTATTATTTATAACTAAGACTGACAAGTGGATTACCAAGATCAGATTGCTATTGAGGTGTGCCGTGTGTTAAGTTATTATGTATTTATATTTGACTTTCCAACGTTGTTTCATATTCTATCATTAATCAATGTTGTTCTATTTCCGTGTGCTGTCTGATTTATTCTTAGAGTAAAGATTGCTATTAATTTGGCTTTGCTGTTGTTCATTTCCATTAATTACAGTTTGCTGCCCATTTACTTTGTTGTTCCATTCCTTATCTGCTGTTCCATTTCCTATTATTCGCATTATCCTTGCTTTGGTGTGAAGAACGATCTGAAACTGTAGTGGGCATTGGTATTTGCTGTCTAGTCTCCAGATTAATGATATGTTCCTTGATTACTTTTGGTTACATCAGTTTCCAAAGGGATGAGTTATTGTTACTGGACCCTTGACTGATACATTGTTTATTTTTCTGAATGCATGATTTAAGTCTTAAAGTGATTTGCTGTAAGTAGATTTTATTTCCAGCTTTCATTTACTTTTGGATTTTAAGCACTATACTGCAAAACATTACTCTTGAGTAAATAGCTGCCTCAGACTGAGTACACTCTTGAGATAAAAAGTCGTCCCTGGGTTGACAATTAATGTGAGGTAATTAGGAGTTACAAAGACACCTTTTTATCGCTCCACATTTTGGCGCCGTTGCCGGGGAGAGTGTAGCCATTTCTAAAGAGTAGTGTGAATCTGATGAGTGCCTGCTAGGGAAGAGTTGGATCTTAAAAACGAAAGGTAAGAACCTACGTGCGGAGCATGTAAAAGCCCTGCTCCACTGTCCGCTTTCCTAACAGATTTGTTGTTGCTTTGTTGGGTAGAAATAGATGTTTGAATTTTTGTGTGAATGACTAGGGAAAATATAGAAATTTAAAAAAAAAACGAATCGCATGATTTCACTCAAGTGGTGATGTAAGCACCACCCATTTCACTAACTAATTGACAGGAACATTGGAAGAAGGAGCTTTGAAGGAACACATGAAGACCATCTTATATTATGGTAAGAAATGGCTCACGTTTCTACTTTTGAATTTCCTATCAAAGATCTAGGAGGAGTGACACAAATGCACATAATTCCCCCATCTTTACCAAATTTTCATGGTTTAGCAAATGAAGATCCAGAGACATTCTTATTTGAGTTCGAAATACTTTGTAGAGGATATGATTATTGTACTAATGATCAAAGATTGAAAGTGTTTCCTCTTACTCTAAAAGGAGCAGCTCCCCGATGGTTCATGAGCCTAGGTGGGAATTGCATCCAATCATGGGAGGACATGAAGAACATATTCTTGAAAAAGTACCAAGACTATTGCAAATCCAATGAAGATATTTTCAGTATAATACAAGGGGAAGATGAAAGTTTGGAGGACTATGTAGATCGATTTCAATACAACCTTCAAAAATCAAAATATAAGCATTTGGAGAAAGAGATCTTAAAAACACTCATTCTTAAAGGAATCAAAGATGAATTTTTAGAAATCTTAAATCTGATAGGAAAACGTGATGTTTTTCAGTTATCATATGATGATGTTTGTGAGTTGTGCATAAGGTATTCAAGAGGAATCTTCAAGGCTGGTAAGAACTCTAGAGATGTTTGTTCTTTCTTTTCCCAATCTGCTACAAGAATAGGAGACATAAGAGCTGAAATCAAGGTTTTATTTGAAAATTTTAAAGTTGATTTTGTTAGCTCTCTAATTGCAAAATTGGCTGTTTTGCAAGTTCATAAAAATCAAGAATTTGATGAAGTGTTTTTCACTCATGACCAAAAGAAGCATCCCATAGATACTCACTATTCCTTATCTAGGATGGAAGTAGCATATCAAAGAGGTAAGGAAGCTGCAACAAGGTCAAAACCATGGAAATCATGGCCTTCAGGTATGGTTCAAAACACTTCCTCTCCACTTTCTTACTTGCATAATCCATTATGGAATACTAATGTGTTAGGGCAGCCATGTCAATTTCATTATAACCACCAACAATTTTGTCTACAAGCTTGGCATGGTTCACCTTATGATTGCATGACTACTCTCCCTCATCTTGTAGCACAAACACATTCTCCATATTCTCCACTAGCTCTTCCACAATATCTTCCTTGCCCATCAAAACCATTCACACAACCCAATCAACCACATCATCAAAATGCTCCATTCCTTACACATTTTCCTGCTCAACTAATTCCACACCCTCACCATAATAAACCAGTACAACATACTTACAATGTTGAACTGCCAAATTTACCAACCCTTCCCACCCATTCTATCTCACATGTGTTATTAGAGAAAACTTACAATGAGATTCAGACTGTTTCAAATGCAAAAATTGTAGAAGCTATGGAAGAAAATGAGGTTTCTTTTACTATGCATCAACACGCTATTTTAAAAGCTCAAGAACTTCATGATATGATGGCTATGAGAAATCAAGAATGTAAAGGATATATTGAATATTGGTTTCACTCCATCATTTGTTTGCAACATCACTCTATGCTTCAACAATTTTTGATACCATTTTTTCAAGGGAAGTTAGCTTCTCATACCCTGATTTTCATTAATATGCATTTTTCAAATTTGGGTATGTGTATACGTGAAGCCTTATTTCGAAAATGGCTCCACTGGAAGTACTCATATACGTAGTCATATTCATTTTTCAAATTAAAATAGGTTAGTGTAGAAAATAAAATAAATAAGGGAATAAATAAATGCATTTTGTTTTTTTATGTAAAACTAGTTGTTTTTTTTGTTGCAACATGCTATGCAAATCAACATTGGTGATAATTTTTTAATTCATTTGTGTTTGTAGATGACTTGTAATGGAAATAATAGTTCTACAAACACTCATATTCACTTTTATCACCAATTTGAAAAAATGCTTGAATATCATTTTTTTTTGGCTTGCGGGCTTGATGAATTTTCTGGAAAAACAGTCGGGACAGTCATGTTTTGAGGGACCAAAAATGAATATTTTTAAAACCTGTTTCTACCCTAGGTAGCCCTTGATGTTTAATTTCTAACCCAATTTGAATCAGTCAATTTGGATTTGAAACGAAAAAGTTAGAACCAAAACATTGACCGGATGTCTAGCGGGCAGCTCAGGAACAGAGTTGGGACAGTCAGTTTTTGGAGGCCTAAATGAATGAATTTTTAAAACCTGTTTCTATGGTAGATTTCCCTATGAATCTAGTTTACAATGCAATTGGAATCACTCATTTTCGATATCGTATGGGGAATTTATGATCAAAATACTGACTGTCTATCGTAAATCAGCACCCTTAAAACTATGTCCTTCCGGCTGTTCCTTACAGTATTTGACCTATCAATTCTTCTTGTCTTCAAAACCTGTTTCTATTGGAGATAAATAAATAAATCTACTTTCATTTCCAATTTGAATCATTCGAATCCGACATCAAACGAAAAATTTATGCTTGAAATATCAACGGTTGGTCTAAGCTGGGTAATCGGAAATGACTCTGTTATGCAGACTGTTCCAACTAAAATTGACATATCACATCATTGAAATTTTAAAACCTGTTTCTATTGCAAATAAACCTTTGAATTAGCTCTCATCTGGCTTTGGAATCACTCAATTTGGATGAAAAACAAAGAAGTTGTGATTAAAACACTGCTGGTTAGTATGGTCGACCACTGCTCTCCCGCAGGTGACAAATAAATTTTACTTTGATATTTTCTCTATGGATTTGTTATACAGAGTAACTACTTGTTAATTTTTTTCATAATTCTTGGATTAAGGGAGCCCGTACACCTCTCTTTCTCCATGATTTAATGTTTTATTGCAGGTAGATACTCGTTTTTTGCAGGTCCTAAGAGAAAAAGAAGGTCAATTTATGGACGAGTGATTTTGAAAGAAATTTTAAATGAAACAAAGGAATTTCATCCAACTCATTACCCAACGGATTCATAATAGAAGAAATGAAGAATTGATTTCCATTTGAAGATTCATGTCATGTCTTTGCTGCCAAAACATTTTTCGAATAGATCATTTTTTTTTACATAATATCATAGCTGTTGTAACCTAATTTATTTATTTACATACTGTCTTTTGTTGTTTCTTTTCTAATTTCTCTTATATTTTGTGTTTCAGGTGTTGCTTCATTCAAAGTGTGACCCATCCTCAGCATCAATACAGTGAACAGCTAATTCATTCTTTGCATGCTTGCATTTCATGCTTGTGCATTTTTGCTGTTCTTTTTCTGAAGGGACAGCGTTCGTGTGCACTTTTGTCGTTTCTGCTGTTCCTTTTTCAAAGGGACAGCAATTTCGTTTTACTATTCCTTTTCCAAAGGAACAACACCTTTTTGGTCAGCAATTCATTTTGCTGTTCCTTTTTCACAGTTCATTTTTCCATTCCTTTTCCACGACTCTTTTTGCTGTTCCTTTTTCACTTTTTGCTGTTCCTTTCCGAATGGAACAACACTTCTGCACTTTCACGTTTTGCTGTTCCTTTCCGAATGGAACAACACTTCTGCACTTCCACTTTTTGCTGTTCCTTTCCGAATGGAACAACACTTCTACATTTTCACGTTTTGCTGTTCCTTTCCAAATGGCACAGCACTTCTGCATTTTCACTTTTTGTTGCTCCTTTTCGAATGAAACACCATTTTTGCACTTTTACGTTTTGTTGTTCCTTTCCAAATGGAACAACACTTCTGCACTTTCACGATTTGTTGTTCCTTTCCGAATGGAATAGCACTTTTGCACTTTTCATTTTTGTTGTTCCTTTTCCAAAGGAACGACACGTGTGTTTTTGCTGTTCCTTTTCCAAAGGAACGACACTTGTGGTTTTGCTATTCCTTTTCTAAAGGAACGACACTTTTAGTTTTTGCTGTTCCTTTCTTCAAAGGAACGACATTTGCATTTTCACACTTTTTTGTGTGTATTTTTGCTTTTTGTGTGCATTTCCTTTGTTGTTCCCTACAAGGAACAACACTTTTTTGCGTGTTTTTGCTGTTCATTCAAAAAAGCAACACTTTGGGAGTATTTTCGAGAGCAACCCTTCCTTCCTCTTGTGGAATTATTCTTAGTTCATCTCAACCACATTTTACTAATTCCCCTTCATGGCATGAAGTACACTATTTTTATGAGGACAAGAATTATGGATTCTATTGAAGCGAGTTAATATCATTCACGTTATGATCTTTAACAGGACAGCTCCTTGATGATAGAATATTTTCAAAAGAGACACAATTATTTATATACTACTTTACCGCATTGTTTTCTATTGAACATGATGTTGATTGATCATCTTAATACCATGCTGGTTCCACCCTTCTGGATTATAATCTTCTCTGTCTGTAATAAATGAGATTATGGGTATATTTTTCTATTGACATGTTCAACTTCTTCCACCATCCCTGCTCTTAAGGAGTACTGAGCCTCCCTCTTTTTATCATAAAATGTGTAATAATAACAAAATTTTGTTCGCAGATGGAGGATAGGGGGTTTCATTACAAGCCAGCCTACCATGTTCATAAGGCTGTAACAAAGTGACATTCCCATTATGGCCACCACACCAGGGTTATGATCCATTGGATAGCCCAATTATCCTTGGAACAAGAGGTCTCATCACGAGCCGGCCTGATCACTTTTGCTACATCCCAGTGAATGGCAGTGTCGTTATCTGGTTACCACGCCAGCACATTGATCTCTTCTGTAGAACAACAATGTAACTCTCTAGTTATAAATTGAGGATTCTGGCTCATATGGGTTAAAAAGCAACCCTGCCGAAGCTATGGACGCCTGCTGGCAGCAGAGGCTCTGCTTATGGTATTGAAGTTATATCTTATCGTCAATTATTACTATAATACCCTTTTCTTATTTTTTTTTCTTTTTATCAGAGAAGTTATTTCCTTAATTTTCCCTGTTTTGAACCTTTATGCATGAGAAATTGTTTTATGATCAATCGCATCATTTTTAGCTAGCATACTATCAGTAAAGCATCTTTTTGGCATATTGTTGTTCTTTTTCTCTTTTTCATCACCTATCATCAATTCAAAGCGTCCTATCTCTTATTCATAACTATCCTTACACACTCTGCTCTCATTATAACCATAACTCCCGCTATCCTATCATTGATATGTGTACTCTGCTTCATTTACTGCTGTATTGTTCATTCCCTTGCCTTGCCATCAGCACAACACCTTTCATATGATTTATGGTCATGGAATTCCTTTTCCAATTGGAGGGGGGAATGTATGCATTATGGGATTGCATGCGATATGATTACTGCACTCTGCCATCACTTGTTGATTTGCCAAAATATTAGTATTGCATGTATACATAAGTTTTTCCGATTGAAATTTTTGCATGCATCTTATCTATTGCTTACACTATGGATTCAAGAACATTGTATGCCAAATAGTGCTTTGTTTGCAGGAAAACAACAAGTATGGGCAGAATTCTATTCATAGCATGACCACACTATTGCACTTAACAGAAGAGGCTCGCGCACGTGAAAAATTCTTCAGACATGATGTGCTTACCTGGATTCCACCTTTTGCATCACTTTCAGCACCAACTCTGCCTACATCAGCTTCAACAACTGCCAGTCCATATATGTCATTCCACATTTTTGGAGGTAAAACTTGAGGTAAAATAGCATAATTTTTTGATTTATTACGAATTTAGGAGAATTTCATGAAAATCCATTTTGAGCATTATTTATCATCCTTCATTCCACATCTTTACCACTTTCCTTTTTTCAGCAGCATATCATTTTCGAGTATGGGGGAGTGTTCCTTTCATTCATTTCTTTCTTCTAACCATGTCATTCATATTCTTTATCATCCATTGCTATTCTTATTCCTTCTCAACACCTCCCTTATTCCATGTTGTTTTACACCAAGCATAGAATTCAACAGCTGGTAGCAACCACCTCAATTTTTTTCTAGCATCGCATGAGGGCATGCTAATTCTTCAGAGAGGGGGAGGAATTGCTACGCATGATGGATGTTTTCAATTTTCTTTCTCATTTAAGGCATACAATTTCATTTTTACACAATGCAGAAATTGATTTCCATAATATTTAAAAAAAAAAAAAAAAACCATGAACTCAATTCTTGTGATTTCTGGAAAACACAGACGTATCATTAATACAAACCCAGATAATTTCAAGATAAATTGGTTCATAAAATTTCGGAAATCATGCACTCTCACCTACAGCCATTTTGTTTATATCTCATGATCCGTGCATCAAAACGATCCGATTTTTGGATCATAAAGGCATTCATATATTATAAATTTACTTGCCAAATTTCAACAAAAGCTGGTTTGTAGTTTTTGAGAAAATGGTTAATGAAGTTGCTGTTACTTATATCATATTTTGCTGCAACTTCATACATATAGTTGAATGTCAATGTAAAAATTGTTATGCCTTCATCAAGATTGCTAAAATTGAATATTCATTAATTAAGGAAGCATTCATTTGTTCTCAAATTTTTATTGCTTGGTTAACAGATGGGTTTTGTCTTGGGGTTGCATGAAGACATGCAATATATTCAGGTTTTCGTTGCATGACGACATGCAACATATTGAGTGTGGGGGTATGTTGGGCCGTTAATATGCCATTATTATTATCAATTGTGAACGCTTATTCCACGCATTTCTACCATTTTTCATCACGTCATTTATTATAATTTATTATTTAAATCCATTTTATGATGATTTATGCTTCTATGAATGAATGTTATTTATTCTCCTTTATTTCTAATAAATTGATGATTATGAATTATTTTATCAATTATAGTTTTAATAAGTTGGTTATAACATTATCCACCATTTTTAGCCTCCAAGGTAATTTCCATATTGAAGATTTGATCATTAAAAGTGCCAACTCAGAAATGCGCTGGAATAAGGAGTGACAGTTTTGCGGTTGAGATTCTGAGCAAATGAAGACGAATCTGGAAAATCCGGAACATGGGTTTTGTCCAGAACGGACCCAATTAACTTTAATAAAGAACGGTTTGCCCAAATTCGGC
Organism: Pinus albicaulis; assembly: GCA_034641835.2. Taxonomy (NCBI): domain Eukaryota; kingdom Viridiplantae; phylum Streptophyta; class Pinopsida; order Pinales; family Pinaceae; genus Pinus; species Pinus albicaulis. The sequence goes on along the minus strand of CM076578.1, from coordinate 1,232,414,505 downwards.
CTGTGTTGAGAGATTCGCAGAGTTCTTTAAGCACGATTTTCTCAGTTCTGTTGTTGCGGCCGTCCTCCAAATCTCAGCTGCAAAGCCAAATTCGTCTTCTTCTTGTTGATCAATTGGTTGGAAACAATCTAATTTTGTAATAGACTCATGTTGTAATTATCTCCATTGTAACCACTCTCTGCTATCTTTGTATTTAAATCAGAACAGAGATCAGAGAGAGGGAGGACTTCAGGGATGGATTCGAATGATGGAATTGAGGATGAATTAGAGAATTAGAATTGAGGATGGCAGGGAGAATGTATAATGGCTGAGAGATTGAAATATTTCTTGTTGTAATCCGCTATAACTCTGCTTTGATATTTTAATGTAAATCTGGTTGCCATTCATTCTTCTCATTCTGAAGTAGCCCAGCAGCATCCGCTGGCGGCTAAGGGCCCAGCCTCTGGTGGATTGTGCTACTGCTGTATATTATATTCTTTTGTTTTATGCGTGGTTTGCTCATCAGTTTTATGTGGTAATCTGGTATATTATTTTACATCACAGCTCTGTCACGTAATGTCATTTTCTGAGACAGAAATATCATATTGATTTTACAATGCATTGTTGTTTCTTTAAGTGCTGATATAAATGGTTTTGACAGGATACCGTTGCTATTCAATTATGGAATGTCTGTGTTGTAACATTTGACCATTGGTATTATTGAATTCATCTTAGAAATTATATTTCCTTGCGATTGTTGAATTTATGAACGTTGCTGTTCCATTCTAAAAGACAGTCGTATTATTTATAACTAAGACTGACAAGTGGATTACCAAGATCAGATTGCTATTGAGGTGTGCCGTGTGTTAAGTTATTATGTATTTATATTTGACTTTCCAACGTTGTTTCATATTCTATCATTAATCAATGCTGTTCTATTTCCGTGTGTTGTCTGATTTATTCTTAGAGTAAAGATTGCTATTAATTTGGCTTTGCTATTGATTTCCATTAATTAGAGTTTGTTGTTCAGATTCCTTTAATTACAGTTTGCTGTCCATTTACTTTGTTGTTCGATTACTGTTCCCTTTTAGAATTGCCGTTCCATTCCAGATTTGCTGTTCAATTCTTTATTTGTTGTTCCATTTTGCTATCTGTCGTTCCATTTACTCGCATTTGTTGTTTTGGTGTGAGAGACGATCTAAGGCTGTAGTGAGCTTCGGCATTCACTGTCTAGCTCCCAGACCCGTGGTCTATGCTCTAATTTCCTTTCCATCAGTTTCCTAAGGGATGGGTTATCGCTGCCGAACCCTTGACTGATAAGCTGCCTAGTTTTCTGAATGTGTGATTTATTCTTTTGAAGTAACTTAGTTATAGACAAGCATCCGTTTACTTTTGTATTTTTAAGCACTATACTGCAAAACATTACTCTTGAGTAAATAGCCGCCTCAGACTGAGTACACTCTTGAAACAAAAAGTCGTCCCTGGGTTGATAATTAATGTGAGGTAATTAGGAGTTACAAAGACACCTTTTTATCGCTCCACACATAGAGCTTTTCAAATAATTTAAAGATGTGTTTTCTTGGGAATACAAAGACTTAAAATCATATGATACCAGCATCATCCAACATAAGATCCCCTTGAAGGAAAATCAAAAGCCTTTTAAGAAAAAAATAAGGAGAATAAATCTCCTTTTAATACCTTTAGTTAAGGCAGAAATTGAGAAAATTTATAATGCTGGGATCATAGTACCCATTAGATTTTCAGAATGGGTATCAAACTTAGTTTCTGTTAGAAAGAAAACAGGGGAAATTAGGCTCTGTATTGACTTCAGAAATTTAAACAGGGCCTCTTTAAAAGACAACTACCCCTTACCCAAGATGGACCATATACTTCAAAAGGTAGTTGGGTCAAGAAGAATATCCCTATTAGATGGGTTCTCAGGTTACAATCAGGTGTTAGTGTTCCCAAGTGATCAAATCAAAACTGCTTTTACCACACCTTGGGGCACTTTTATGTATGTCAAAATGCCTTTCGGATTAATGAATGCAGGGGCCACCTTCCAAAGGGCCATGGACATAGCCTTCTCTGAAGATATTGGCTATTTTATAATTATTTACCTTGATGACATAACTGTTTTCTCAAAAACTGATGAAGAGCATTTGATTCACCTAAGAAAGGTTTTTGAGAAATGTAGGAAATTTGGCTTATCACTGAATCCCAAGAAGACCCTCTTTGGTCTCCAAGAAGGGAAACTTCTTGGTCATATAATTTTAGAAGAAGGAATCAAAATAGACCCTACAAGGATAGATGGCATATTGCAAATTAGCCATCCTAGAAGCCTCAAAGAATTGCAATCCTTCATTGGAAAGATAAATTTTTTGAGAAGGTTTATTCCCAACCTTGCTGAGCTATTAAAAAACATTACAAACATGCTTAAGAAAAATGTGGGTGTAAAATGGACTTTACCAGCTAAACAATCATTCGAACTGGTCAAACAAGCTCTTACCCAAACACCAGTCCTGATTAGTCCTGATTTTACCAAAGACTTTTACATTTTTTCTTTTGCATCTGAGCATACAATAGCTGCAGTTTTGCTTCAAAAGAATGATCTGGGACAAGAACAACCAATATCTTTCTTTAGTAGGGCCTTAAGAGACGCTCCTCTCAAATATAGTATCATGGAGAAGCAAGCCTTAGCATTAGTGAAAGCATTAAAGGACTTTAGGGTCTACATCTTACACTCTCACATAATTGCTTTTGTTCCACATAATGTTGTCAAGGATATTCTAAGTCAAGACCCTGATGGTAAAAGGGGAAAATGGATTGCAACTATTCTTGAATATGACTTAGAAATTAGGCCCACCAAACTAGTTAAGGGGCAAGGATTAGCAAAACTTATGGCTGAATCTAACTTCCAAGCATTGGACATGAATATGGTGGATGTGTTGGAAGAAGCAGAAGAAGTTGATGCTCCTTTTGTTAAAGAAACCTTTCTAAATTCCCCTTGGTATGCTGACATTGTTTATGTGCTTTTATATTTAAACGCCCCTCCTTCTTTGTCTAAAACTAAAGCTAGATTTTTGAAACAAAAAGCTCTGAGTTTTTGCATTATAGATGGGGTGTTATATTGGAAAAATGCTGTTGGAATTTTGCTTAAATGTTTACTTGAAGATGATGCAGGAAAGATCATGCACGAACTACATGATGGTGAATGTGGAGGACACCTCTACTGGAAGGCCACATCAAACAAAATTCTCAGGTCAGGTTACTATTGGCCTACCCTTTTCCCAGACACTCAGAAGTTGGTCATGTCTTGCCATAAGTGTCAGATCTTTGATGGCAAGAGAAAACTCCTTCCCTTACCTTTACATCCTATCAGATTTGAGGCACCTTTTCAACAATGGGGGCTGGACTTCATTGGGGAAATTCATCCATCCTCCTCAGCTCAACATAAGTGGATCCTCACAGCCACTGACTTCTTCACCAAATGGATAGAAGCTATACCTACCAGGAATGCTAATGACTCTTTCATTATCAAGTTTCTTGAAACCCATATCCTATCCAGATTTGGTTGTCCCAGAAAAATCATAACAGACAATGCTGCTACTTTCAAATCTAAGAAGATGGTTGATTTTTGTCACAAATACCATATAACCTTAGGCCATTCCACTGCTTACTATCCCCAAGGAAATGGATTAGCTGAATCCTCCAATAAGAGTCTCATCAATATCATTAAAAAGCTGTTGGAAGAAAATCAAAAATCATGGCACAGTAAGCTGGTTCATGCCTTATGGGCTGATAGACTAACTACAAAGAAATCAATAAATATGTCCCCCTATTAGTTAGTTTATGGCATGGATGCAATTTTTCCTACCTCATTGGGAGTTCCAGTTATGAAGCTCCTTCAAGAAGTGCAGGTTGAAGAAAATGATATGCAGAGGAGGATCAACCAAACAATCCATTTACAGCAGACCAGAGAAGAAGTTTATGAAAGAACACAGTTAGTCCAAGAAAATATGAAGAAACTATTTGATAAGAGGACTAAGGAAAACAATTTCCAGGTTGGAAGTGTTGTTCTTAAATGGGATTCAAGAAGAGAAGAGAAGGGGAAACATGGCAAGTTTGAGAACTTGTGGAAAGGGCCATATATTATTCATGCTGAGAGGGGTCATAATACATTTTTCTTGAAATAATTGAATGGAGAAGACCTATATGGAGGTCCTGTCAATGGCAAGATGCTCACGCATTACTTCTGCCAAGAATCTTAAGTTTCAAAACATTTTTGTTTTACCATTGTAAATATCATAGTCTAACCATTGCATTCAAAATTATGAAAAATCAGAAATACAAAAACAATAGAAAGAAAGAAAAGAGGGCAGATTGAAAACAAGAAAGGCAAAGACCCATGCCAAAAGAGAAATAAATCTGAAAGTGTGCAAGCTCAAATGCCACTCCTCAAAAACACACTTCTAGTTAGTCAAACTGTTTAATCCTGACTAATTAGTTTTAAATTTTTCTGCTGATAGGATAGTGAATTTGAGTTGCCAAACTATTTAATCTTGGCTTATCAGTAGATAGTTTAGGTTAGAAATTGAAGGTTCAAACAAACTCAAAACCTGAACCAGAAGAAAAGCAAAGACAGCTCAAAACAAGTTTAAAACAGAGCTGAAAAAAGAGAAGGCATTACTTTGAGTTTTCAAATCTTAAGCCTTCTATTTTTAGATTTAAATTTTCTGCAAATAATAATCTATGTGCAGCTTGTTTTTATGCCATAGATCACAGCAAGTCAAACAGCTTAACCTTGACTTGAATATTTTTAAAATTTATGTTATAGAATTTAGAGAATGAAAGTATGTTGGAAAGTTTAATCCCAATAGACAGTAGATTAGGTAGAGAATCATATGGATCCAACTGTTTAATCTGGATCCATGAAGAAATAAGAAGTAGAACTAGATTAGATTTTTGTTTTCAAAAAGAATAAAATGTTGTAAGAGAGTTTTCCAATCCAAGTGCACTCTGATGAAGAAAAAATGCTAGATCAGTAGGATTGGGTAGGTATAAAGTTTGTTGATGAAAGTTCCATTGTTTTTCAAAGACGGATAACATGTTTCCAGAGCAAAAGAAGATCATTCAAGCATAAGAGAACAACCCAATGGATGAGGCAACTGATCAGCCTCCCATAGAATACAAGTCTGCAGTTCTTGATGCCTTCAAGAAGGCACCATCCTCAAGTGGAGCCACTGTTAGCCACCCATAAAAATCTGTCATATCAGATGGTGACTAAATTATGTTGGATAACCTCCAAGAAACAATTTCATTACTAAAATTTCTGATACTTGAATACTTTTGATAATATCCTATCCTTGGGTAATATTCACTACTGTTTCCCTTTAGAACTCAGAGTCCTGCTGATTTCCAAAGCCAAAATACTGCTACAAACCCCATTTTTCCCTTTTTTCCTTACCATAGTAACCTCATTTTCTATTTTCCCATTCCCCATGAAAATCCCATAATTTCATGTTTTCTTCCCTTCCCATTTCATAAAATCCATTTCATAAGGTCTAAGACTTCTTCTTACCCTTATCGGAACCCTCTATTTCCTTCAAAAACCATTAAAAATCATGAAAAATGCATATTGTCTATGCATCAGACCTTAGCCCCTTTCGCTAAGACTCTAACCCTTCCCCCATCCATGCGGCCTGGCGCCAGAACTGGTCGCTAAGCAATTAGGCGCTAAACCAATAAATGAATCCATTGTCGGTCCTGTTTTTCCTTTGTAAATCTGAAAACCCACATTTCCAAAGTTTTAACGTGAAAAATTAATTCACGTGTTTTTATTTTTAAATGGGTGGACCCGCCGCGCAAACGCATCACAGCCATTCATCCAACTCACAGATTCAACGGTGCGGATCGCGACTTACCGTGGTCCCCACCTCCAGCGCGCTAGTTGCCCAAAACCGCGTGGTATGTTTCACACCGCCTTTGGGCGAAAGGTGGTTTTCTCCCAATCGGTAGCGATTCCATACGCTTGCCACCACGCGTCCTCTGTACCTTTTCCAAAATCATCGTCCCCGTGCATTAAATTTATCCCTCGCGCATTAATGTTCGGGCCACGGCATGCAGCGAAATAAATCTCCGTCGTCCGATCTGGGCCCCCTCATCCAATGACCATCGCTCTTCGAAAGTGTTCGATGGTTAACCAAAGTGCCCGCGTGATAAACAGGCCCTCGTACAGCCGCAAATCAATCTCCGCCGTTGATCTGATCTGCAAATCGACGACCCATATCGCGTCGCCCGATTCCATTGTCCAGTCAACGATTCCCTCTTTTTTGACTTTCAACACCCCCTGATTCCATCTTGACCGTCCAAATCAATCCAGATCAATGGCGCAGTTTCATTGCAGGGGTATACACCCAAGATTTTTCCTCCGTACACCCGGACCCCCCACAATCATCCCCGACCGTCAATCTCGGCGCGAATTGACGGCTCTGATCTAATCCTCCTTCCCCCATGCTTTTCTACCATTCTGAGATTAAATCTCGACCGTTGGATGATGCCATCCAACAGCCCTGCTTCCTCCGCACATCGTTCGATGAAGATTGACCTATAAACGCAGGATTTGGTAACGTTCATTTGTTTTTTGCAGATTTTAATGTTTTTCGCTTAAATGAAGAAATTTCTTCGGCCAAGAATGACGATCCTATGGCCTTCGAATGCATCAAGAAAGTCATCCGCAGGGTTAAATTACATGTTTTTTCGATTTTTTCTCAGGCGTTGATACCTTATAAACCCTGCACAGCTCAGCACGATAGCAAGGAAAACACGGATTAAGCGCTGAAAAAGAGTATCAGCACTAAATATTAGGAAATTATCAGAACAGAGGATTAATGGATTGTTTACGAGGCTTATGACCCAAAATTATCATTATAAACCTAATCCCCGGGATAAAACAGAGTTCAAAGCAAATCCAAAAGATTTCACTGACGATAAACCCTCCACTGCCACAAATGGAGGTGAATTGATTCCTCCCTACGACTAAAGTGCCACCTGTGCCTCAAAGTACTCAATCAGGAGCTGAATTTATTGATCAGGATCAGATTTTTGCCTCGACACGGCCGAAGAAGTTACTTCTGCCAAGAACTTCAATGCAAAGAATATCTGCAGAGTTACTTTGACACCACACAATGCCTCAAAGGTAAAAAAAACTCCTACCAATATTGAAATAATTTTAAAAATAATTTAATACAAAGGATATGTATGTGAACCTCCTCATTGAACCCCTCAAAGGCCATGAGCCATTTAATTCTGTATTAATTTCAATTGAGATATTTTATGAGATCTCACCTCCTCATCTTTCTATATATACTACAACAGAAGATGAGTGAGTGTTGGTTGTTGTTTGATTACAAGTTGTAACATTGAAACTCTCTGAAATAAATATACAAGTCTGTTGAAGTTGAAAAAAAAATTGAAATCTTGGATGTCTTGATGATGTTGTTGCATGCTTGTTCCTGAGAAGGATCTATCATTGGATCCATGAGCTTGGTTGTTGGTGAATTATTCTGAACTGTGCTATGTTTTTCCCCTATTTTCATTATGTTCCATAAATCTTACTACAATAGGTTGAAAGTTTTAGACTAAGAAATGACTCTTGGAAGCACCTTAGATCTATTCATCCTTCACTGTTTTATGTTTTATTTTGCTGAAGTATTTTAGAGGCTTTAAACTTTCTCTTTAGTCTTCATGCTTGTTTATTTCTATAATAGCTCAAATAGTTGGTTTCAACATGATTTATGGTTTTCCCTGCTTTTCTGCTATCACTTGAAAGTTGTCATTGAAGTCTCCCTTTGAAGTACCATTGTTTTAAGTTAATCAAAGAGGTCGGTTTTTATCTTGCCCTTTTCCATTGCTTGAAAAATTGTTTTGAAGGTCTTTATAGCTGTAAGCATAGATGTTATTTAGGTGTTCCCTCTTCTATGAATGCAACTCTCAGTGAATCTTTTATTTTTTCTAAATCCTTTAAAATAAAATCTTTGAGGAAATAGGGAGTTCCCCGAATCTTAGATTTCATTTTAAAAGTTGTCTTGAAGTCATTATTTTCTTAAAAAAAAAATTGTAGAATTTATGGTTAGCCCGGTATATCAAATATTTCTTTATTGTTAAGTTATGTTTTCAAGTTTCCCTTTGTTGAGAATTAAACTTCTTTTTCCAAATCATTAATGTTCACTTCATTCCAAAAACAAAAGGATCCTTTGGCCAAGTTAGATTTGCCCTTCGATATCCCATATCCCTTGAAGAGTTTTTCATGACCTTATTTAGACTCCATTTCCCAATGAATCAGATATTTCCTCTTTCTGTCTATCTTTCCTAGACCTTGCATGTTCTGATGTATCAACTCAATCCAACCAAACAAACATATGCACTTAATAACTAGTCTAAAATTCATACTCAAAGCACACAAGATAAACCTTTGCAAACAAATATTTGAGAGATCCCTCTCTGAGAACAGGAGGACTAGATCCTATAACTCTAAAGATTGGTTCTAATGTTTCATTGTCTTTTGATTTTCCAAACTGTCAAAACACGGGACATGGGAGGAGATATGGCCACCATAGCCACACACTTGTTTTCTTTTGAGGTGGGCCATGAGTTTGATATCCATCCATTTTACAGCCATGGGCAAGTATTTGATCATGTATTATTGACATATTTAGCCATTTACTATCCATTAGTAGATGTGATGGATTTTTTACATCACTTGCCATGCTACTTTCGAATGTTGCAGTGGATGAGACTGTGCTGTATCCTTCTGAGATATTGTTTGTATCATGCATTATCATGTAAAACTTGCAGAAAAATTCTCATTGGGATACTCTAAGATGATATTGTCCTATTCATCATGGATGAAACATGTTGGGCCAGCTGGTTCTTCAACATTAGAGGAGAACTCTTTGGAGGACTGTTCTTCACTTTTCCATTTGAGGGAAATAATTTTGTGGCCCAGGATCAACACACACTCTACACTTATCATAAGTGGAGAGGAGGATAGCTTGGGGTATGCTATGATGCTTACCATGTTCATATTTTTAGCCCACCTTCATTTTCGGATCTTGATGTGGAAGGAGATTTTCAGGAGTTGCCTTATTGGGAGGTGGCTCATTTTGTTTGGATGATTTATTGTGGATGGAGGATCCATTTGGGGAAGATGTTTTCCCAACACTTTTCAGTCTCCATGCCTTAGGAGAAAATTCTCAGTTCTATCCTTGCAGTTGCTTGAGGACAAGCAACATTTGGGAGGGGAGGACTGTAATATTCCAAAATTTTCCTTTAATAAATTGGAATATTAACTTTTGATATTTTCACTTAGGAGTTGAATAATTGGGTTAGAAGGCCCATTCACAATAAAAAAATGGATAAAATCCCTCTATTATGAAAGGGGATCAACCTTGGAACTAGATTTCACACCCTCATGTGTGAAAGGAGACATTTGCAAAGAGGCTAGGTCAAGTTTTAACAAGTCAAGTAGCGCAGTGGTATGAGGTGGAAAGCATCCTATGGGACATCGCAAAGAAAGAGGAGGGAATATTAATTGAAGGAGGAAACCCTAATAGATTGGGACCCATGGAGAGGGAGCTCTCATGTGTTTAAAAGGAGGGCAAGGTAGCCATTGTTTCTCATTCATATGATTATAGATTTCTTGTCTGTTTAGACTATTGGCATTCTTCGGCTGTTCAACTAAGTTGCTATGCTACTTAGCACAAGGAGCTCATGCTTAGAATCCTTCTCCTATCTTGAGAAGTCTCTTGAAGGAGTTGTACTGATTTTCCTCACATCTAGGCTTGAGGCCAAGCATCCTTCTCCGGGACAATGTTATTCCTGTAGCAGGATAACTCTGTGTTGTAGGGTGTTGCAGTGAGGGATTAAAACACCTCTTCCATCACTTGTTTTTTAGAGGATGAGTCTTCCTTTCCTTTGGAGGATCAATTTGGAAGATTTTAGAGCTTATTGCAGATCTTGGCATTGGGCCAACTCATTCCTTTGCCTCTATAGCGTAGTTTGCCTTAGTAATTGCGTTATTTTCATAGAGAATTTGCTATTGGGTTTTGCAGTGTTGATCAGAGGGTGAGATCTTCTGTAATGTTCCAAATCTGGAATTTCTACAGCAATGAGAATATCTCAGGATATTCTAATGTTGGAGACCCAAAAATATGCAAACATAATGACAGAGTAGCAACAACCCTCAACTCATAGAAATGTGAGAGAAAATCATAGCCCTCTCATTAAATAATAGTAGCAAAAAATACATACAAGATCTTGAGGAAATGTTACGCAAGATAGGCAAGGTTCAGCCTCAAGAGACAAGTACATGAATCATAACAAAACCACTGCTATACATGTAAGCTCAAGCTATGAAAACGCATTCAATGAAGGTAAATTTCTACATAATAGTGTAAATACAAAAATATGTCAATATGTGGCTCAAATACAATAGGGGAGAAAGATCTCAACCCCTGGAAAAAATAATGCACAATCCTTAAAAGGATTGGCTAAAAAACATATAAAATGGTAATTCTACAGAAATGTTGGAGTTGCTGGGTAGCTGCAGCAACTCAGAAATAGAACTGGGTGGAGAAGACTGAAGATGCTACAACAAATGACAAGATATCCTCAAATGGATCTCTAGGATGAAAGGATGATCCTCTCACTTAAGATCTCACCTTCCAAAAGTATTTGGAAATCCCCACTGTAAATTATCCACTAAAATAACGCAGCCACTGGATGAAACTGCGCTATAGGGCTAGGGAATGAGTTGGCCTTGATGCCAAAGTCTACAATAAGCTCCAGAATGCCTCCAATATGATACCCCAAAGAAAATAGAGACTCTCCCTTTGAAAAATAACTGATGGAGGTGGTGAAGTGAACCCTCACTGCAACACCCAACAACACAACATTATTCTGCTGCAGAAATAATGTTGTCTTGATGGAGGATGCTTAGCCTCAAGCGTAGATGTGAGGAAAATGAAGAAAAATCCTTCAAGAGGCCTCTCAAGAAGGAGAAGGAATCCTAAACAGGAATTTCCTCAGCAATTCTTGCTAAATGAAAAAGAATGCACATTTGTGTGAATAGATAATGTGATGAATAATACAAGCATGAGAAACAATGGTTTCCTTGCCCTCCTTTTAAACAAGTGAAAGCTATTTCTCCATGGGCCCCATCCATTAGGGTTACCTCCACCAAATATCCCTTTCCTCCACCAAATATCCCTTTCCTCATTCACACTACGTTGTCTTCCAAAGTAAGCCACTCCTCCTATGGCAGGGCTATTGACTTGGTCAAGCCTGACCTTGTCCACTTGCAAATAACCTTGTTCACATATGAGGGTGTGCAAACCAGATCCAAAGATGATCCCATTTCATACTATGAGGTATTTTATTTATAATTTCAATATGCATTGGTCTCCTTACGCATTTATCCTCCTCCTAGGTGAAATTAGAAAAAATTAATGTTCCAATTATCTACATGAAAATTTTGGAACATTATAGTCCTCCCCTCTCAAAGATTGCTTGTCCTCAAGCAAGTGCAAGGATAGAATAAATTCTTTCCTCCTCTCCCTGTAGCATCCCTGTATGATTATCTCCTCCAAGTGAAGTGATGCTATCTCATCAATCAAGTCTCCACAATGCTCCTCCTCAGCATGTAAATTAGCTATCAAGCTATCATCATGTAAAAGTGAAATACTCAAGAGGATGACAAGGTGATGTCTAGAGGTGCCCTTGAAGAATGGGATCAGAAATGGAATGTGAAATATCTTTCCCATATGGATCCTCCATCTCCAAGCTATGAGGCATGCAAAATGAGTCACCTTCCAACTAGGCAACTCCTAAAAGCTGTCATCCACCTTTGGCTTCGGCAATGTAGGTGGGCTGAAAATATGATCTTGGTAGAAAAAATAGCCTACCCCACGTTATCCTCCTCTCCACTTAGGATAAGTTTAGAGTGTATGTTGATCCTGGGCTACAATGACATTTCCCTCAAATGGAAAGATGGAGATTAGATCTCTAAGGATCTCTCCTCCAACGTTATGAAACATGTTGGCCCAAATCATCTCATATGTGATGAGTTGGAAGTCATCATCATATGGCATCACATCCATCATATGGCTCACCTCATAAGGAAACAAATGAGCTGCTGTAGTGGCCATACCATCTCCCATGCTCCCTCTAGAACATGTAGTGCAAAGTGTGTGGGAGTTTTCTCCCTCCAATGACACATCCACCCAATGTGTCTCTCCTCCCATCATGCTCCCATGGAAAGCTGTATCACTATCGACCAATTGAACCATAAGGAGAATCATGCTGGCTGCCATGTGAAGTAAAGGAGAAGGACAATGGTCCCTCAAATGTGGCCAGCACAGTTTGACTCTCAAATACCATAGAAAATAAAATGATGTGTGGCCTCCCCACCATTTTCTTGCTGCCCCAATCTCTTCACCAATATGGAGATAGTGAATGAGATAATGTGCAATGTGAGTATATTCTCCATGAGAAATATTCTCCCCATATCCACTTAGGGAGTGATCATCCCTAATGGCCTGATGTAGACCATAAAATCTAGAAGGAATAATAATCCTTCTTTGAGAAATTCCTTGCACATATATAGTTAAGAGATGCATATATATAGAAAAAGCATAATGCAAATCAACAATAATCTCACCATATGTTTTGCTTGTATAAATGGAGTGGCTCATAGATGAGTCTCCCCTCATCCTCAAAGGGAAAATAATTGACTGTGCAAAACCCTCCATCTTCCCATGATCCATGGAGTGCCTCCTCAAGTCCTTCAAGTAGTTCCCCCCACAAGAAGAAAAGAAATGTAATGTGGCCCTCATGGTTGGCCCATGGTTCCTCCTAAAATGTACAACATGTATAGTAGGGAGGATCATGCTCCCAATGGGCATCCTCAATGTCCAGCCCACTCTCCAATAAAATCTCCCCATAAACATAAACATATTAGCGATACATGGAAGCACAGTACAATAAGAACAAGTTACCAAATGACAACCGGAAAGTGGATCAACGTCCCACACAAGGAACTAGCACAGTGCATCCCTTGCCTACGTCAAATAAAACAAAAACAAGTGTTCTTCCAGCCACTTGTTTGCTGCCACAATCCTTTTACAAAATATAAATATGAAAGTACCTAAAGGTGTCAATGGTGCACACCAAAAGTCATGTGGCTTTCCCCACAATCCACCAATGAGATAGCCAATCTCAACGCTACAAATGGCTTCAAGTACATCACTATACAACATGAAAGAAGGAATAGTCCTCCTTGGTACAGTATGCTGCTCATAAAAAGGAAATAAGTACAAAACATAAGGTAAAATTGTACATTCTCCATTATGTACTAGAAGACTTGAGCTAGAATGGCTCAACTAGAAATGCTCCCTTACTCCCAATGAGTAGGAAGGTGGCTGTGACATCTTCTCCATCATCATCTGGGTTCTGCATCTCTCCATATGCTAAAATATATCTTGTTGAATTCCCTCCCAAATGAACTCCTCTGCCAAGGCAAGATATGCATCACCATGCATGGAAAAGAAGTCCTCATATGCTGCATGCAACAGCTTCTCCTTGAGACTAGAAGATCTAGTCAAGAATATCCTACCATAGGAATAGATGACCACATCAACCACCATGTATCTGTCATCTCCATCCGGGTCATTAAGAATCATGCATGCACCAAGATCCTTGGAGTACTCTACCAAGAGCTGAGACCAACTGATAAGGATCAATCCTCCTAAGAGACAACGCTGGTGATCTAGCATGTGTAGCTCTCCTCATGCTGCTATCTGCTACTTTGAAATCCCCCATGCCAAATTTATTCTCCAAACTCTTCACCTCTCCAAAATCCAAGAGCGGTGAATCCAAAGAAAAAATGTCTCTCATCAATGATAGATCTGGTGGCCTCCCTGGTGGAATGCCTCTATGTAGTGAGAAATCAATGTCAAGAGTGGATTGTACATATGGTTGGGCAATCTTTCCCTTTCTCTCACAGCACAATACACTCTGCCTCCCCTTTGCACTAGCTCTCTGAAATAGAGAAGGGTGTGTACATCTCATCATATGATGCTGCTCTTCCTCCGTTCCTCCTCCTTCCAGCTGCAATGCTGCACAATCACGTTTCTCATTGATTGTGATTGGACCTCCATGTATAAGATCCTAGGGACCTCCTTGAAAATCTACAAGAATCCCTCTATTTGGAGCAAGAGCTCCTCCTTCCTCTGCCCGAGGTGCTAGATCAACTCTATAAATGATAGTGCTGTTTCCCTCGGCCTCCTCAACATGAGTGGGAAACCCACCAATGATTGGACCCTCCTTTGGAAAAAGGATCTCTTTGCCTCCTTGTGCCAAAATAAAAGATGAAGGTCTTTCCTTCAATAAAGTATCATGCCAGATATCAGCCTCCTTCATGGTTCTCTGAAATGATTCTAAGTCTATGGTTTCCTTCATCACATGCAAGGGTTTTGTTTGTTTTAATGTGTTTCTTCTTTCCACATGTGTTTCATAATTGCTCCTACCAAATATCTTCATCAAAGTTCTAATGAACATTGCATAGGAAGAGGTATTTACATTTTTCAGGGTAAATGACTCAAGTAACCACCATGCATAGACCTTACCTCCAAAGTGCAACGCTGCTATTCTGATGGCTTCATCTTCGAAAATCTGATGCTTCTGCAGAAAGGTGTCTAGCTCTTCTATCCAAGCCCTGGCTGAACAAGTAGGGGAACCATCAAAGTTAGATAGAAGAAATCTATCCTCATTATGTTGCTTGTTCCTCCTCACCATGATCTTGCAAAACTCTGGAAAAGTAATATGATCTCTAAACTTCTGAGTTTGAGATTAATACTCATGTAAGAAACCTCTGAGAGTTCCTCTATTCAGCATTTCTCCTTCTTCTTCTTCTCTCATGGCAAAACTGGCCATGTGACTGCATTGTAAATCATAGGGTGTAGCTGCATGCTCACATCCCCTACAAGAAAATCTAGATTTTGACTTAGTTTCAAACCCTCTTGGAGATCTTGTACAAATCTCCCTCCTTATCTTCTCAAATTCTTCATGAATTTTCAGTATAGATCTTAGAAGAAGCTTGGGAAGCCTATCTTCCCTTTTCTCTCCATAAAATGGAGTCTTCATCTTCTCTCTCCTTGATAGCATGATAGCTGAGATCCACTAACTGAGCTAGAGATCATGCTTTGATACCACTGTAATGTTCCAAATCTGGGATTTCTACAAAAATGAGAATATTCCAGGATATTCTAATGTTGGAGACCCAAAAATATGCAAACAAAATGATAGAGCAGCAGCAACACTCAAATCATAGAAATGTGAGAGAAAATAATATCCATCTCATTAAATAATAGCAGCAACAAATACATACAAGATCTTGAGGAAATGTTACACAAGATAGGCAAGGTTTAACCTTAAGAGACAACTACATGAATCATAACAAAACCACTGCTATACATGTAAGCTCAAGCTATGACAACGCATTCCATGAAGGGAAATTGCTGCATAATAGTGTCAATACACAAATATGTCAATATGTGGCTCAAATACAATATGGGGAGAAAGATCTCAACCCCTAGAAACAATATTGCACAATCCTTAAAAGGATTGGCTGCAAAACATACAAAATGGAAATTCTACATAAATGCCAGAGTTGCTGGGTAGCTACAACAACTCAGAAATAGAACTAGGTGGAGAATACTGAAGATGCTACAAAAAATGACAAGATCTCCTCCAATGGATCTCTAGGATGAAATGCTGATCCTCTCACCTAAGATCTCACCTTCCAAAAGTATCTACAAAGCCCCATTGCAAATGCTCCACTAAAATAGCGCAGCCACTGGATGAAACTACGCTGTAGTGCTGGGGAATGAGTTGGCCTTGATGCCAAAGTCTACAATAAGCTCCAGAATTCCTCTAATCTGATCTCCCAAAAAAAGGAGAGACTCTCCCTTTGAAAAATAGCTAATGGAGGTGGTGAAGTGAACGCTCACTGCAAAACCTAGCAACACAACATTATTCTACTACAGAAATAATGCTGTCTTGATGGAGGATGTTTGGCCTCAAGCCTAGATGTGAGGAAAATGAAGAAAAATTCTTCAAGAGGAATCTCAAGAATGAGAATGAATCCTAAACAGGAATTCCCCTGGAAATTCTTGCTAAACATCAAAAAATGCACAATTGTTTGAATAGACAATGTGATGAATAATACAAGCATGAGAAACAATGGTTGCCTTGCCCTCCTTTTAAACAAGTGAAATCTCTTTCTCCATGGGCCCCATCCATTAGGGTTTCCTCCACCAAATATCCCTTTCCTCATTCACACTGCGTTATCTTCCAAAGTAAGCCACTCCTCCTATGGCAGTGCTGTTGACTTGGTCAAACTTGACCTTGTCCACTTGAAAATAACTTTGTTCACACATGAGGGTGTGCAAAAAAAATCCAAAGATGATCCCCTTTCATACTATGATGGATTTTATTGAGAATTTCATTATGCATGGATATCCTTACCCATTTGTTCTCCTCCTAGGTGAAATTTGCAAAAATTAATGTTCCAATTATCTGCATAAAATTTTGGAACATTACATCTTCAGTGTAAGGATCAGCCTTCCACTTGAGAGACCCATTGGAGGAGATATTGATATCATATGCAACATATTTAGTCTTCTCCATACAGTTCCATTTTTTGAGTTACAACTGCTACCCAGCAACTCCGACATTTTTTCCTTTTTGTATATTTCAACCAATCCTTCAGAGGATTGTTGTATTATTGTTTCCAGGGGTTGAGAGCTTGTTCCCCCTTATTTATTGAGCTATATATTGTCATATATTTATGTTATGATGTAATATGGAGCATTACCTTTTATAAACTACGTCCTCTTAGCCTACATAAATACATGTGTAGCAGTGTTCTTCCATTCTCATGTACATGTCCCTTTTGAGGCTGCATTGTTTGCTTGAGTGACTCTTTCCTCAAGGATTTGTATATCATTGCTGCTATAATATATATTTGTTGGCTATATGCATCTTTATGTGCCCATGCTTAGTAAAATAATGTTGTTTTTCCATCTCTTGTTCAAGCATTATTGCAGTCCCTTCATCGACACTTTTTGAGGACATCTAAGTGCGGGATATATGTTTAACCCACTTAGAAGGATTTCTTTGGAGCCTCCTCTTGGATTCAATACTTAGATATGTTGATCTAAGGGATCCAGGTCTTGGTTTCAATTCCTATAGCAGCCATTACTAGAAAATGTGTTTTCCAGTCATGCCTTGCTAGCTTTTTTAGATTTGGAATATTACACTCATCAACATATATCAAAAGGAATTGGTAAACAACCCTTGCTAAAAATTGATATTAAATTTGAGTTTCCTATGTATAATTTTGAAGTGAATGCAGAGAATCTTGACAATTGGGTTTTTTAGTTGGAGTTTTATTGCAGAATTCAAAACCTTCAAGATGACGATACAAATATTCAACTAGTTTCCTTGAGATTGGAGGGTGCAACACTAGTATGGTGGGAAGCCAAGACACAAGAAGAGATGAAAAACCATGGTAAGATCTCAATATCTTGGTTTAATTTCATTGCTTCAATTAGAAGGAAATTTTACCCTATGGCATATATACACAAATCCATAATGGACTTGCAGAATTTTAGACAACCAAAGGGAAAAAGTGTTCAAAATTATACACAAGATTCTAGGAGAAGAGCACTAGTTTTGGGTATCAGTTTATCTTCTCAAGACAATTTGTTAAAGTATAGGGGGTTTGCAAAACTATATTATACATAATATTCTCAAGTTCAATCCCACAAACTTAGATTAGGTTTTTGTTCAAGCCACACATCTATAAGCAAGAGGGAAACATAGTGCATATGAGAAAAGTGATAGTTTCCTTGACTATGAAGGTAAAGGAAAGGGTAAGTTTAATGGAAAAGGAAAGAAAAATGGTTCTATTTAAATAGATAAAGAGAAACTCACATGTAAACATTGTTCGAAAAATGGCCATGATGAAGACCATTTTTGGAAACTCCATCAAGAGTTGAAGCCCAACAAAATTAAAACCAAAGAGAAGGAGAAAAAACTGCAATCATTGAACATGACTTAGGTTCATATTCAAGAGATGAAACCAAGATTACAACAATGGGTTTGAAAGGTAATAACATAGCAAGCACTAGTTCTTCAATTTTTTTTATTGTAACTCAATATGATGATACAAGAATTGAACTCTTTCATATTAGAGTTGTTTCAAGGCATACCAAAATAGACACACTATTTGATAGTGGTTCTCTAGACAATTTGATTTATGAAGACTTAGTTAAGAGGTTAAATTTAGAAATTGTTTCCCATCCAAGGCCTTATCCTTTAGGCTAGATATGAAACAATACATAATTTCAAGTAACAAGGATGTGCATCCTAAGGTTTGCAATCAATTCAAACTTTCTTGACGAAGTTGAACTTGATCTAGTTTCACTTGAGATTTAAGGTATTGTTTTCAGAAGTTCTTATCTTTATGATAGGAGGGAAATATTTCATCACCATGAGAATAAGTACCACTCTTCAAGAATGGAATTGAGTATGTGTTTAGAGTGCATAAGAATAATATGAGTTTATCTCTTATACATGCAAGAGAAATGAAGAGAATAGTGAATGCAAGTCAAATTTTGGCTTTGTTAATGTTCAAGCATAGTGATGTTTTGAATGGGATCTTTCAAGGAGATGCATAAAATGAACAATATGATTTCATTGAAGTTTCTAATGCTTGTAATAAGATGTTCCAGGGCCCTAACATGTTGCCTTTGAAAATAGATAAACAAGATGTGAAAGATTTGCAACAGTCCACATCATTGTTCAACAGTGATGGGAACAAGATGTCAGTGTTGAATGGTGAAAAAATAAAATAACAAGTGCCAAATAAATATGAAAAATATGGCATAGGTTCCATAAGTACTTCTTTTGGGTTTAAAAATGGTACATGGCAATGGAAAAAACACTTGGTCAAAAGTTGACGCAAGTACAAGGCAAGACAAGCTAAAAATTGCCATGTCGACAGTGGTCGAGGTGAGAAATTTTTTAAGTTATTCAAGTTTCCTTTAATTGAAGACCAAGGTGGGAACATTTTTTTTTCTTCAAGGATAGTTTTTTGTTATGAAAATTCTAGGAAATTGCAGCAAGGTGGTATCTACAATAGAAAAAAAGGGTCTCCAGAATCAAGGAAAAAGATCAGTTTTCATGAAAGGATCAAATTGTTGAATTTAGGAAAATTCCAGTGGATTGAGAATAGAAGGGTGAGGGGGATATACCCTCATCCACATGATTAGTAATAAAATATATTTTTGGTTCCAAAATCTTCCAGTGGGGAGGAGTGATCAGGGGCTCAAAATTATGCTAAAAAATGAAAGTTTTTGGAATGGTGTGGAACTTGAACGATCGCATAGATCTCATCGTTCTGAATCCTATGCAACTCCTTTCATGGAAAACCAACACCATATGTTCCAAGAAACATGTTCTGTCCACTTTGTAAAATGGGAAAATTAAAAAAAAAAATGCAGGACAACCTAGTCAACACTCCTGTAATGTTCCTAATTAGCCCAAGCTAATTGGAACATTTCATTTGTCTTAATTTTATGTACTGATGAATAAAATGGAAAGGAGGACATGAAAAGCTCCTAAAACTCAAGAATAAATCAGTGCCTATGTGAAAAGAGGCATATTTGAGCTACTTGAATAAAAACTTGCAGGTGTGAAAGGGTCAAGACCACCAAAGGAGATCCTATTTGACCAAGTCAACCAATGCTGTCTAGGTTCATTGAACCTCCTTGATGGACCACACTATTCTAGAAGGGGTTTCCAAGTGTGAAAGGGGCCAAATAGATGAATTGGTTTAGGGTTTTCCAAGAGACCCTAATTTTATAAAAGCGAGGAGAAGGCACATGAAAAGGTTGTTGAAGATTTGTGGTTGCTTGAGCAACTCGAGTTCTCTTGGCTGGTTAGCTAAAGAGAAGAGGGTCTCCTGTTTAGGAATCCTCTCTCCTTCCATGGAATAGCTCTTTGGAGGAGGATGTGATGAAATTCTCCACTATCAGGAATTTTGGCCAAGCTTCATCTCCATTAGCAGCGCTGGTCCTGTTAAGGGTTTTGTAGCTGTTGTGAAGTTGCAGCAAGTGGTGACTCAGATTTGCAAAGATCTAATTGTTTTGAGGGATTTCTCTCAGGGAGGGTGTCTTGTGACCACCTGGAAGAGGATATCTATTATATTTTCATTTCATATCTATATATTTCACACACTGTTATATTCTGTTCAAGCTATAGCATTGTCTCCTTATGGAACTGCGTTATTTTCTATATACTGTTTCACTATTGTGTAGATCTTTCATTGTAATTTCTTTCTGATGATTGAGGCTTGCCTCTCATCTTGAAGATTCATATTGTATATTTCTGATATCTATTTTAAAGATCTTATATACTGTAATAATAATCATCTTCAGCAATTTCTGGAAGTTTCTTGTAGTTTCATGTATTAAAAGTCAGATTCTACATCTTCTTGTGCAATATTTTGTAGAAACCTCAAAGGGGACTTGTGGAAGAGGTTGAGTAGTTTCCAGATCTGGTATGGATCTGATGTTGCAGCCATAGATCTGCCATAGATCTAATCTCCATTATTTATCTACTTAAGCACACTTAGAGGGACGCAGTCCATTCCTTTTTGCAATTTTTTAAATGCTGGAGATGTCATTTTAATGGATTTCTGCACTATTATTCAATGTGCTTTTCTGTATGTTAATGGGAGAATATTTAATAATGCTGATATGATGTTCTATGAATAAATTTTGAGCCTTATGGCTGGTCTCCAGTGATGACCGGGAAAAACTACGCTATTCTGGTTGCTGGGTTTCCTTGTTGCAACAACTCTTCTCATTAGCTAATTTTTATCTAGTCAGCTTCGTGAGAGATTTGTTTAAGGGTCTTAAACTCATTTTTTTTTCCTGAAATTCATCACACAAGTCCCACATAGCCAAATATATGGGAACCAATCCCTTAACTGCATTATTATTACACCCATTTTCTTATAAAACGTTCTCACTGAGCCTCTTGCTAATTTTCTTGAAAGTGGAATCTTCCGCTTCTTCCTTGGTTGGTTTTTTCTCCCCTTTGGAATCATTGTTTAGATATGAATATCTAAGAATCCCAAGGGATGAAAAATCCATTTGGAGTGTGTTATTCCCATACTTTCTGTGTTTCACCAACTTTGTATAGACAGAGTCTGAAACGGGCCAGGTAGCCTCTGGATCTCACCCTCTCCTTAGAGGTGACACATCCAGTAAAAGCCCCTTCAGTCTATCTATGGTTTAGAATTGCTGGTGTATTTCCATACTGCTATGAATCCATATTGGAATATCTTAGGATATTCCCTACTGAGCCTATTTTTCCCCATTTGGAACATTATAGTGGTATCAGAGCATGATCTTGGCTCAGCCTGTGAGATCAAACTATCAGAGGAGTGCTGAAGAAGAAGCAGAAAGAAGAAAGAAGAAAGTAGGGAGAGGATGAGATTACTCTCATATATTTTTGGATCTAAGAAGAACCTCTCCAAAGAGGTTGTGCAAGAAGAAGAAAGAAGAAGCAGCGAAGCTCCCAAGGAGTTTCAAGAGAGAGAAGATTTTCCAGTCAGATCTGCAAGATCTGTGCAAGAGGAACATCCAGAAGCCTCATCTTATGGATATGTGCACTCATCCGTATCATCAGAGCCTCAAAATTTTTTTAGTGACTCCTTCATGAAGAGGGAAAGAGAAGGAGTGAGTTTATTGGATGCACTGCCAAGGGTCATATCTCCTTTGGGTGAAGGGTCCTCTTCTCAAGAGGGAAGCTGCAGTGAAACCTTTATGAGGTTTCAAGAGAAAGGAGAAGACATGGGGATCCCTCCTTCAAGATAAGACCAATATCTAAGGTCTCCTATTGAGGATGAGGCATGTTCCATCTTTGAAGAAAAGGCTAGGGGTGACAGCGTAGACATAGTAAGAGGACCTCTAGTACTGCATGAAGAAGAAGAAGGAGCAACTTCTCTAATGAGAGAAGCTCTTGCATTTTTGCAAGGAGTTCCTAAGAATATCACACATAGATATTATGGCACAATCCATGGGCAGCATGTGTCATACTTATCAGATGGTGAGATCTTGAAGATTGTAGAAGACAGAGGGAAGGGCAAGCTTCAAATGATGAGAAACTTTTTCCCCTCTGTATTTCAGAAAAATGTTGCACAAATAAGGCTGAAAGATCAATGCAAGAAAAGCAAGGACATATCAGTCCCTACATCTTCTCATGATATATGCCTTGATGTCTCCTTACTTGAAGTAATTCCACCAAGGAGTTCCCATGATGAGAAGAAGAGAAAAGTGTTCCCTGAACCTTGTGCATCAATGTCATCTCTTCCCAAGGGGGAAACTATCACAGCGCTTGAGACTTTGGGTAAGATGAATGCTTATGAGAATCACATTTCATTTTATGGTTGCATGTATTTTCTTACTTCATATTTTCAGCCCATGACTCCCAAGAGGAGTGCTATACCATACAAGCTTCATGGCCAACTATGGGTCAAGATTGTTCTCAAACATGGCCACTCCCTTAATGGGCTAAGGAAGATTCTTCACCATGATGGGTGCTGTGTTAAGGCACCAAATGTAATTTTCACTTTCAGCTATGGTGAGATGAAGGGACCAGAAAGTAAGTGGCTTGTGAACCACTTACAACATTTATATTTGATGCAAGAAAGGGACAGCCTGCACTGGTTCTTGTTGGGTGAGTTTAAACACTCCCCAAATTTTCTGATTTTCTTGTAACATGCCTTGTATCTCAAGAGGAGGCTACATAAGAAGAATTCATGGGTGTTTGGGTTGACAAGGAAGAGGTATGGACATCACATGATAAGCTCCATGTCCGTACAATTACTTTTTCCTACCATGTATGTGCATGTATTTTTATTTAGAATGCATTTCAAAATCATGTATGTACTTGGGCTTGGGAGAAATTGTAACCTTCTCATGGGTTGGCATAAGGAGGTTTTTTCAAATCATAATGATGCTCCAAACATGAGAGGAGGGATGAAACATTGGGTGAATGTGTTCATGGTGAATGAAATCTCCCAAATTCAATGGTATTTCAAGGAGAGGATGGAACCTTATATGACTGTTGCATTATGTATGATGTTTCCTTATGTAAAAGGTCATGTATTGAGTTGGTATCATGAGGGGAAGTCCCTCACATGGGGGGGAATTGGAGCATGGCATGTGCTTCTTGAATTCCATTCAGCCAACAATCATTATCCTCTATCATTTCCAAGTTTTGGAGAAGCTTATTTCAGCAAACAAGTGGTGGGATGGCCACTTACTTTTGAGCAGCATGGGAAGGGGAGCCTTCCAACATACACCTTGAGAAGCTATTGGTGGAAGGGCTCTGAAAGAGGGCTACATCAGCATTGTCAAAGAGGCATGGGAATTGTAGAGGTAGATCAGCAACATGACTCTTTGGGAGAGTTGAATCAGCCCACTCTTCCTTCTATGGAGGGAGGGAATAGAACCATGCACCACTCAAAAGGAGAAATATCATTGGTGAAGGAAATGAGCATGTTATACGTGTTTTTACTTATGATTTCATGCATTCTTAAACCATGTTTTTGCAGGCCAAAGATTCCAAGGAGGACTGACATATCATGTGAGCCTCTTGGCCAATTTTGGGCTCCAAAATTTTCTGATTTGAGCCACTCCCTTGAAAGGGAAAAGGGGAATTTTTGCAAAGAGAAGGTGATACCCCAAAGCACCAAACATGCATCACACTTTCAGCCATGATGATGTGGCATGGGCAGCAATAATGAAGGATGGCATGTGCCTCATGAGAGGACCACCCTCCATGTATTGGATGTCTCATATTCCAGAGAGAGCATGGGGCAAACCATGCTTGTTTCATATGATCTATTGTATCCTTATGGGATGAGCTAATTGCATCTCATGAGAACATTGGAGAAGAAAGACATGGATGGATTGGTGAGAACTTGGCTTATGGAGGAAGCTTATCTTATTTTGGTGTCACCAAGGAGGAAAATTTGCAGCACTCACCTTGCAGTTGCTTGAGGGCAAGCAACAATTTTTGGAGGGAAGGACTATAATGTTCCTAATTAGCCCAAGCTAATTGGAACATTTTATTTTGTCTTAATTTTATGTACTTATGAATAAAATGGAAAGGAAGACATGAAAAGCTCCTAAAACTCAAGAATAAATCAGTGCCTATGTGAAAAGAGGCATATTTGAGCTACTTGAATAAAAACTTGCAGGTGTGAAAGGGTCAAGACAACCAAAGGAGATCCTATTTGACCAAGTAAACCAATGCTATCTAGGTTAATTGAACCTCCTTGATGGACTGCGCTATTCTAGAAGGGGTTTCCAAGTGTGAAAGGGGTCAAAGAGATGAAGTGGTTTAGGGTTTTCCAAGAGATCCTAATCTTATAAAAAGGAGGAGAAGGCACATGAAGAGGTTGTTGAAGATTTGTGGTTGCTTGAGCAACTCGAGTTCTCTTGGTTGGTTAGCCAAAGAGAAGAGGGTCTCCTGTTTAGGAATCCTCTCTCCTTCCATGGAGTAGCTCTTTGGAGGAGGATTTACTGCATTTCTCCACTATCAGGCATTTTGGCCAAGCTTCATCTCCATTAGCAGCGTTGGTCCTGTTGAGGGTTTTGCAGCTGCTGTGAAGTTGCAGCAAGTGGCGACTCAGATCTGCAAAGATCTAATTGTTTTGAGGGATTTCTCTCAGGGAGGGTGTCTTGTGACCACCTGGAAGAGGATCTCTATTATATTTTCATTTCAGATCTATATATTTCACACACTGTTATATTATGTTCAAGATACAATTTTGTCTCCTTAAGGAACTACGTTATTTTATATGTACTGCTTCACTATTGTGTAGATCTTTCATTGTACTTGCTTTCTGATGATTGAGGCTTGCCTCTCATCTTGAAGATTCATCTTGTAGCTTGCTGATATCTATTGTAAAAATATAATATAATTTAATAATAATCATCTTCAACAATTTCTGGAAGTTTCCTATAGTTTCATGTATTAAAAGTCAGATCTACATCTTCTTGTGCAATATTTTGTAGAAACCCCAAAGGGGACTTGTGGAAGAGGCTGAGTAGTTTCCAGATCTGGTATGGATATGATGTTATAGCCATAGATCTGCCATAGATCTGAGCTCCATTATTTATCTGTCGAAGTACACTTAGAGGGACGCAGTCCATTCCTTTTTGCAATTTTATAAATGCCGAAGATGTCATTTTAATGGATTGCTGCACTATTATTCCATGTGCTTTGCTGTATGTTAATGGGAGAATATTTCATAATGCTGATATGATTTTCTATGAATGAATTTTGAGCCTTATGTCTGGTCTACAGTGATTACCGGGAAAAACTACGAAATTCTGGTTGATGGGTTTCCTTGTTGTAGCAACTCTTCTCATTAGCTGATTTTTAGATAGTCAGCTTCGTGGGAGATCTGTTAAGGGTCTTAAACTCATTTTTTTTTCCTAAAATTCCTCACAAAAGTCGCACATAGCCAAATATAGGGGAACCAAGCCCTGAACTACGTTATCATTTCACCCATTTTCTTATACAACGTTCTCACTCAGCGTCTTGCTGATTTTCCTAAAAGTGGAATATTCCGCTTCTCCCTTGGTTGGATTTTGATCCCCTTTGGAATCATTCTTTAGATTTAAAGATCTAAGAATCCCAAGGGATGAAAACTCCATTTGGAGTGTGTTATTCCCATACTTTTTTTGTTTCACCAAATTTATAAAGATAGAGTCTGAAATGGGCCAGGTAGCCTCTGGATCTCACCCTCTCCTTAGAGGTGACACATCTAGTAATATCCCCTTTAGTCTATTTCTGGTTTAGAATTGCTGGTCTATTTCCATACTACTATGAATCCATAGTACTGAGCCTATTTTTCCCCATTTGGAGAATTACAACTCCGTACAACTGACTGGGCATGCTTACATGGCAGGGTGACTGTGTAGGTTGACTTGGTCAATGGTTTTCCTTCAGTGAATGGAATTGTGCCAAGTGGAATGTTTTTATTCGGTCTGTTAGTATGAATCTTTCGTCAAAGTGTACGAGAAAAAACCACTTTAGCTACGCATAACTAATAGCCCTAACATCAAATAAGGCTGCCAATATCTTCAAATCTGTAGCTAGTTGATCAAGACAAGAGCTACAACAACCAGATCTATGATGAAGAAGACACTGTATAAGAAAAGAATGGTTTTGTTCATATCTAATACCAGATGATGTGAAATGTTTTTTGAAAGAATTTTTTGTATTAAGGGCACCTGGGAGGAAAACAAGAAGATGTTTCCAATTCTCCTCAATGGGATGGGTTCTTGGAAGTCCTCAGCACTTCAGATCTAGCATTTCTCTCTCCCGTTGGTGTAGAAAACCCAGACAAAGATAGAACTCAAAGGGAGCTCACACAGCAAATAATGGAAAATATGACAATGATAATGGCTTAAAGTCAGACCAAGAGTTTAGATCCAGAGTGATCTAATAGGCAACAAAAGGTGAAGAATGGTAGGAAAAACCCTCCTATTTATAACAAAATATTGGGTCATTCTAGATCTTGGTGTATGATTAAAATAATTTTAACCAAATCTAGATCCACCTTTTATGGAATATTTTATTATATTTGTTGGAGGGAAAAAGTATTTGACATGGGTCAAATCCCTTTATTTATCAATAATAAATAAATAAATGATTTATTTATCATTTTAAGGAAGTGGTTAAAAGATAATCAAATAAATAATGATTTATTTAATTATTTATGGGTGATTTAGTCATATTTAACAAGGAATATTATTTAAATAAGGTTTAAATAATCATTCCTAGAAAATAATAAGATAAATAAAGATTTATCTAATTAATTTCTTTGTTTTGGGTTAAAAATGACCAGGAAAATCAAACAAATATAGGTTTGTTTAATATTTCCTTTTGGGGTTTCCTGTTTAGACCATAAACAACCTAATAAATGTGTTTTATTAAGTTATTTTATATAGTGAAGGCAATTTTACTTAGGGTAAAATTGGTCTTACATGGTGTACTTGGGTCCATCTAATGATAGTAGGTTAGATGACCAAAAAATGGTGTAACAGGGTCGAATTGGCAGTTTGTAATTTGTTGATTTGGTGGAAAATCATAGGCTGCTATGTGGCCTAGTCACGAGCTGCCATGTGGTAGACCCAGGGCCACCAAAATTATGGTAAGGGTCAAACCACATGATCTAGCTAGATATTCATGGTCACCCGCCTATTCCACTTGGGGCCCCACCATTGTCTCTTTCAGTTTTTCAGTTTTTTTAGCAGTTTTTCGGGTCCTGAACTTCTGGAGCCGTTTTAAGGCCCTAAACAATGTTTTAGGGAAAATAAGGAGAAACATGGGTCCATGGACCGATGTTGCTCACTAAAAATTGATAGATCTCGGATAGATATTTATAACGAGTTATGGTTCACGTCAAACGGAGATCGTATGCCAAAGTTACATCCCAGGGAAGTTGAAACACCAATTTACCCAAACAGGGCCCATAGTTTTGGTGCATCATCTCCTAGGGTTAGGGTTTTGGATGTTTAGGGTTTTCGATTGTTTCTAAGTAATAAATAGGCCCTTGAGCCTCATTGTAACTTAGTTTAGAGGCCTGTAGCTACCACATCTCTTCTCAGAGATAGCTACCAGCACCCTAGCTAGTTTATTTCCATTTTGTCTGTAAGCAAATTTCAGTTCTTTGATATTAATGAAATGAAGTGTTATTTCCGCTACATCTTTGTATTTATGGTTATATGTTTATTCTATTGTGTTCCTTCATAAATCTAGATCAGTGGTATCAGATCAGTATGATTTTATCTATCCTTCTTTGCATGTCCCCAACGAGGTCGGGGTATAAGGAGTTAGGGCTCGATCTGGTGGAACCTTTGCAAGATCAGCCTCACAAACCCCGACGGATGCCCATGGGGGATGAAAGAAAGATGAGGGAGCACGCAGTCCTATCAAAATATTGCTCGAGGAGGCCCTCAAAAAACAAAGGAACACGATGATGGATAACTTTGCCTAGATCCTTCAATGGCTGCCCACCGGTGGTGCATCTGCATCCAGCAGCTACTCTAGAGGTGTGACTCCCTTTAAGGTACAAGTAAATTTTGACATTCCAATATTTGAGGGTCAAATAGATGCAGATGTCATAGATAGATGGTTGAATCTATTAGAAGGATATTTCTCAGTTCATGAATTTTCCGATCGGGAGAAGATTATTTTTGCACTCCTCAAAGCTACCCCCCATGTCAAGGACTGGTGGGAAACCTACTATGAGAAAAAAGACGAGACAAAACCCTCTCTTTTCTTGGCCATACCCACTTGGAATTCTTTCTGAGACATCATCAAGGAACAATACTATCCTATGGGGAGCTATGAGGACAAGTACATATAATGGATCACGCTGCGACAACAAAGGGATCAAGATGTGCATGAGCTGACGAATCTGTCCCATACCCTATGCAAAAAGTTGGGTATCAAAGATTCAGAGAAGCATCTGGTGTTAAAGTATCATAGTTTTCTACACAGATACATTCAGGAGGAAATAGAGTTCCTCGACATCTCATCGCTTGGTACAGCATATCGGTATGCTGCTAATATTGAGCAGAAATTCAAACAGAAGAAGTGAGACTTTGGATATGTGAATCAAAAGCAAGGGAAAGGTGCTTCCAAACCATAGAACAAAGGATAGAGCCAAGGCATGGTGACTCAAGACAACTTGTCAAATCCACAAGCAAAGAAAAACATCGCAAAGCCAAAGAAGGACACGGGAAAGTGGTGTGAGTTCCATAAGAGCTCCACTCACAACACAAATGAGTGTTGGGCCAAGCAGTTGCTGGTGGCCGAGATGAGGGCTTCTGAGTCAGATGCATGCTCCGACTCTGAATCAGAACTTGACAAGGGGAATGAAAAAGGGAAATAGATTATTGAGGCAGAGCCCAATGCCAATGTTGCCACTATGAAGATCCAGAAGGAGGAACCAGAAGATCCGGAGGAGGAGGAACATCTCTTCCACTCCCAAATGTGGGTAAAGGGCTCCCTGGTATAGTTCGTTGTCGAAAATAGGAGCCAAAAGAACCTCATTTCAGCAGACGTCATGAAGCGGTTGGGCTTGTCGACCACAGCTCACCCACATCCATACACCATCGGGTGGCTTCACCAAGGACGAGATCTCAGCGTCAGCTAGCAATGCTGCCTTCCCTATAGCATTAAGCCCTTCACGGATGAGGTATTATGTGGCATTTCTCCTACTGATGTTTCTATTGTATTATTAGGAAAACCATACTTGTGGAAGCGTCATGCTGTGTATGAGTCTCAGCCTCGGACTATTATTGTTACTTTGGGAAATAAGTTGTACAGGATACCAAAGGTACCACCTCCTGCTGCTATCTCTTTGGTTGTTGCAAAAAAATGTAGTAAGCTCATTTCCCAAACTAGGAAATTCGTTTTCCTGATGATCTTCCCCCAAGGTAAGAAGAATACTGTGGCCACGACCTCAAGAAAGGGCTCCTCTTCATGACAACAACAAATGGACAAGGTTGTGGAGGAGTACGCAGAAATCTTCACCTCACCCACAGGGGTTCCTCTACATTGTTAGGTCAAGCACCCGATTGATCTGACCCTAGGTGCGCTGGTACCCAATGGACCGATCTATCAACGCTTTGTTTTGGAGAACGATGAAATCAAGAGGAAAATTCAGGAACTGCTGTAGAAAGGTCACATCCGACCAATTTCATCACCTTGTGGGAGCTCGATCATGTTGGTACAGAAGAAGGATGGGACGTGGAGACACTCTATTGACCATCGGGCGCTGAACAAGATCACTGTCCGGAATAGGTAACCGATTCTATAGATTGATGACCTTTTGGACCAACTCAAAGGGGTAAAATATTTCAGCAAGATCGACTAGAAGTTTGGGTATCACCAGGTACCAATCGAACCCTCCGATGTGTGGAAGACTGCCTTAAAAGACAAGGAAGGCATTTTCGAATGGCTGGTCATGCCTTTCAAGTTGAAAAATGCTACTGCAACCTTCATGAGGTTGATGGACGACACCTTGCTACCATTCACCAACTCATTTGTAGTGGTGTACTTGGATGACATTCTGATCTTCAGCCAGACTTGGGAAGAGAAAATCCACTACATCCGACAAGTCCTCCAAACACTGCGGCAACACAAGTTGTGTGCCAATTTGGAGAAGTGCACTTTTGGCATGACCCAGGTTCAATATTTGGGATACATTATTGATGAAATGGGGGTGCATGTGGATGCAACCAAGATCCAAGTCATTTTGGATTGGCCAGCCCCAACCACTATAACAGAGCTTCACAAATTTCTTGGTCTTGCTAATTTCTACTGTAGGTTCATGTTGGGATTCTCTCATATCACTTGGCTCTTGAGTCAAGTCACCAAGGGAGGAGTGAGAGCAAAATACTTTTGGTCGGAGTCTCAACAGAAGGTGTTCACAGAATTGAAAAATCACCTTTGTTCTTCCCCAGTGCTCACATTACTAGACTTGCAACAACCATTTCAGATCGAGATAGATGCCTCTGGCTATGCTATTGGGGTAGTTCTTACTAAAAATGGACATCCAGTGGCATATCACAATGAGACAGTGTCTGACAGTTCGCAGGTATCCCACTTATGACAAAGAAATGTATTCCATTGTGAAAGCTTCTCGACAATGGAAGCATTACATTTTGGGGAAGGAAACAATCATCCACACAGACCATCGGCCCCTGCAGTTCATATAGACACAAGGGAAGTTGTAGAATGATCACCATCAGAAGTGGTCCAAATATATGCAAATGTTTCATTTGAACATCAAGTACAATAAGGGTAGCACCAACAATGTTGCAGACTGCCTCAGCCAACCACCGATCGTGGCACTCACCACCATTCTCAACTCTTTTGGGCACGAGACTTTTGATTGGATGCTTCTCTATGAGAGCGACCCAGAATTTGGCCACACATACAAGGCACTCTTGGGGGGTACGAAAGTTCCAAAATTTCACCTCCAAGATGCACTTTTATGTCACCTAGGACACCTTTGTGTTCCTTCAAGAGAGCATGCCAAGATGATATGGGAAGCACACTATAGTAGATTCACTGGGCATTTCAGGGTTGAGAAAATAGTAGCAATACTGTAGAAGTATTTTTATGAGCCAAACCTTCGAAAGGATTTCGGGAAGCACATCAGATCCTGCACTGCTTGTGCCATTGCCAAACCGACCATCAAGAAGAAAGGCCTATATACTCCACTACCTACCCCTATTCAACCTTGGGAATCCATCTCCATGGATTTCATGTTGAGCATGCCTTCTACTAAGCATGGAAATGATTGTGTTTTCATGGTCGTCGATAGGTTCTCGAAGATGGCCATTATGGCGGCCTGCAAGAAGAATATCACAACAGAAGCCACTGCTAAAATCTTCCTTGAATGAGTGTGGGTGCACTTTGGGATCCCACAGTCTATCATATCATATCGGGATAGTAGGTTCCTTAGCACATTTTTGTCTAGCCTCTGGTCAATGCTGGACACCAAGCTCACCAAGTCCACAGCTTTCCATCCCTAAACAGATGGCTAGATAGAGGTCGTCAATAGAATGATTGTACACATTTTGCGCATGTACAATTCAAAGCATCGACGCACTGGGATGAGAGCCTCCCCTGTGTACAACATAGTTATAACTGGGCTCTCCATTGCTCAACCAGCCACATCCCCTTTCAGGTGGGTTTGGGATTCTAGCCACTATGTCCCATTGACATAGCTTTTCCATTTGCAGCTACTCAGGCCGATTCGGCTCATGTCCAGTCTGAATTTGACAAAGAAAATAGCTTCATTGAGTGAATTTAGCACATCTTCCAATAGTTTCATGACATATTGGACAGGGCTAATGCTAAGTACAAGCAATGCCATGATCAACATTGGTTGCCACACAACTTCCAGGTGGGCGACAAAGTGTGGCTACATTTATAGAAGGAGCGGCTCACTGGACCCCACCGCAACCTTCGCCCACTCTGATACAGGTTGTACACCATCACCAAGGCTATAGGGAAAAATGCATTCAAGCTTAGTATTCCACCATTCCTTGGTTTGCACCTAGTATTCAATGTGGACCGCCTTCGTCCCTACTTCCCACCTCTACTGGACACCTCTGACATTGTAGAACAACTCACACCAACAGAGTTAAACCGAGACTGCATGGAACAGGCCACCACA
Organism: Pinus albicaulis; assembly: GCA_034641835.2. NCBI lineage: Eukaryota > Viridiplantae > Streptophyta > Pinopsida > Pinales > Pinaceae > Pinus > Pinus albicaulis. The sequence continues at coordinate 1,232,382,119 of CM076578.1, read as the reverse complement.
GATTTCTTCATGGACATGAATATCAAGAACACTCACCAACAGAAGATCCAATTGTATTGGGTTGTTAAAGATGGCCAACACTTGCACCAGGGAAAGTGGTTCACCAGGGACCAAGTTTAGTAGAAGTTTCCTCATCTCATGGAGGAACTTAACGCAATGGGGACCATTGCTTCCTAAGGGGGGAGGAATGATATAGGTGGATATTGGTGGTCACTCACCTATTCAACTTGGGGCCCCACCGTTGTCTCTTTCAATTTTTCAGTTTTGGCATTGCTTACTATTTTTAGGAGTTTTTTGAGTCCTAAACTTCTGGAGCCGTTTTGAGGCCCTAAACGACGTTTTTTGGGAACACCGGGAGCAAAATGGGTCCATGGACCAATTTTCCTCAATAAAAATTTGTAGTCCTTAAATAGATATTTCTAACGAGGTATGGTTCGTGTCAAACGGAGATCGTATGCCAAAGTTATGTCCTCGGGAAGTTGAAACATAAATTTACCCAAACGGGGCCCATATTTTTGGCGCTTCATCTCCTAGGGTTAGGGTTTTGGATGTTTAGGGTTTTCCATTGTTTCTAAATAATAAATAGGCTCTTGAGCCTCAATTTAACTCAGTTTTGAGGCCTATAGCTACCAAATCACTTCTCAAAGATAACTACCAGTGCCCTAGCTAATTTATTTCCATTCTGTCTGTAAGAAAATTTCAGTTCTTTGATATTAATGAAATGAAGTGTTATTTCTGCTACATCTTTGTATTTATGGTTATATGTTTATTCAATTTCATTCCTACATAAATCCATATCACCGCACCCTGTAGGGGTCAAACATAGGACCTCACCACCACAAGCCAAACACATTACCATTGTGCGCCGTGATATATTCCTTACTATACAATTTTCTCCATGTAGTTTTATCGTAATTTGTTTTTCGCATTGGGGAGGGGGGGGTTGTCAAGGTCTAGCCCTAGCCTTGGTCACTGTCAGGGGCGGGACCATGGGTAGGAGACTAGCCCCGCTCCCTCTCCCCCACTAACCATTACATAACCATTACATGTTAGTCGTTGGTGGATGTGAACGTATCGAGATTGTTGGGACCACTGGCTACAGTAACTACCTACTCATTGTAACTGTAACACTTAATCCCTCTGTTAGTGTCCCGTGATTTAGCATATTGGTAGACCAAATGCATAGGGTAACATAATACTAGTCTTTGGAGTCCTAGGACCTAACCTTCCTGGACTTAGAGAGGGATCTCTCTATTGTATTCAAAGGATGTGAACTTGTTTTCTTTAGATGGTTGATTTTAGGCTAGTTGAGAAGTTTAGGGTTTTGTTTGTTTCGTTGGGTTGGGTAAAATTATTTGTAGAATAGGTGGAGTGAGAGGTCATTAAATAATTGGGCTATGGGGTCTATTAAAGTCATGGATATCTCAACAATGAGTCAGAGTGCATCACAGGGAAAGTCTAGTGTGGTCAATGGACCTTTAAGGTTATGTGTGAAGTGAGATGGACATTAAGTTGGTGGATCAAGGTAGGGCAAAGGGCAGTGGAGTATACTTTGTCATATACCCATGAACAATAAGGTCTCAAATACTAATAAGAAAAATATAATAATCATGAGATAAGGCAAACCATCAACTCAATGACAATACTTAAACAAATAGACATTCAAGATGAAAAATTTATTAAAAGACAAAAAGCAAGAAAACCTATCTAAATTTAGTGATTTCACCTTGAAAGTTTGAAAACATATAAGGTGGCAAAAAACTTTAATAAATGAAAAGGGAACTCTGAAGAGGGAACTCCTAGACATCATCAATCAATGTTGAGATTCAATAAGATGATGGAGCTTAGTGAAAATCAATCACCTTGACTAAGTGGGCCCACATGCTCTTTTTAGGTGTAAGTATATTTTTAGACTAGATCTATTTTTAGACATGGTGATCATATTTCAGAAGTTGTAGGATGCTATTTGTGGATGGTTCGTCAAGTTGGAAAAATAGATGAAATTCTATTTTTAGAATATTGGGCAAAGTCTATTTATAGATCATCGATCTAAAAATAGAAGTGTCGATTATTATTAGCTCTTAATAATAATCAGACTCTAAATATCAACTTATTCTCTTAGAGAATTTTATTTTAGTGTATAGATTTGGAAAATCAGTTGGATGAAAGAATTACGCAATTCCTAGCATTTACTGGTGGTTCATGCATGGAGGACTCAGTTAGAACTGAAGTGGCAAAGTTATGATGGAGTTGGAAGAGTAGTTCATGGAGTTGTTGTTTAGTTTAACTCAGTTAATGGAGTTAAAATCAGTTGAGCTAGTTGTATATAGTCTAACTAAATGATACACTAGCGAGGGTGGAGTGAATTAATTCACAAATAATAACTCATTAATCAATTGAACAAATACAGAAGTTAACTACAGTGCATGTCAGTTCCAGTGGAGACCCAATGGAGAGATAGGTGAAAGGGCAAGATGGACTATTTGTTGTGACTATAGTGATGCATTGATTGCACCACACACACATTGGAGTTGCCAATGAGGATTCTGTAGTGAAAGAAAGGTAGATTTGAATTCATTCAGTGGTCTTCTTAAACAAGGATTGCAGAGTGGAGGCAGGCTATCAGGTGGCAAGAAGTCAGTGCATGGATTTGCATATTTCTTCTGATTAGTGTGTGACAATTGATTGTAATGAGAGCTTGATGTACTAATATTTGTATGAGATTGTTACATGATCTCCATGATACATAATATATGATAGTTGGGGTTTTTAGCTTCAGGATTTCCCGTTAAACAACTGTGTTATGTGTGATTGTTTTTATTGTTTCATGTGTTTGCAATTGATTTTAAATTTCCACAAAATATTAATAGTGGAAGGATTTTGTATTTAGAAAGAAGATAAATATTGTTAGATTAGGAGAATCTAGATATATATACATGCATATGTTATATACTTTCTACATGGTATCAGAGCAATGTTAATTCTTGAAGATTTCAATTGTGAAGAATTGCTGAGTTTGTGCTGGTGGAAAATTCGACTTTGCTGCAGAAAATTCTTGGTGCGATAATTGAGTATGCATCAAAATGTCTTTCAATGGGTTGCGATTGGAGTATTCCCTTGATGGCAGCTCGAATTACATAGCCTAGAAGGATGGGATGGAGGTGGTGCTGGAGGATAATGGACTAAAGGAGTTCATCGATAGTGATGTTCCTAAGTCGGGATCTAGTGATGATACATTACTTGATGCATGGAAAAAGAAGGTAGCAAAGACAAGAAGAATTCTGTTAGAAGGTGTGAAGGACCATATTGTGTCCAGCCTTCATGGGAAAGCCACTCCATTTGAAATTTGGAAGGCTTTGGCAAATTTTTTCCAAAGCAGTAGTGACCAGAGGAAGTTGGCGCTGAAAGATAAGCTCAGAAAATAAAAAATGGAGAAGGGTGACAGTATTCCAAAATATCTCACGAAGTTTTTCCACTATAGGGATGAACTGGGAAGTGTGGGGATTAATGTTTATGATGAATAATTGGTGAGCTTGGCTCTCCTTGGGCTTGTGAAGAGTTGGCATGGCTACGAAGACTCTGTCAATGGATGAGAGAAACTGCCGGGGTGGGAGTGACTTTGGTCAGATCTTGTGCAGGAGGAGATAAGGCGAAGTACCAAGGATGGCTCTTCATTGAAGAATGAAGATGAAGAGAAATGCGCTTTGGCTAAAAAAGAAAGGAAAGGGAAGGGGAAGAAATTTCCTTCAAAATCCGAAGCTAAAGGCAAGAAGCAGGATTTGTCCAAGGTGAATTGTTTTCACTGTCACGAACATGGGCATTTCGCCACTAATTACCCATAGAAAAAGAAGAACAAGAAGGCTGCTATATTTGTAGCTGGGGAGGCCTTAGCCTCACAATTTGAACTTTATTTCTCTTTGATACCATGCTTGGTTTCAAGCTCATTGGGATCGGTGTGGTATCTTGATAGTGGTGCGTCTTTCCATATGACGGGAGACAATGAGTTGTTTAGTGACTTGGAGGAGAAGGACCTTCAAATGCATATAGAGATGGGCGATTATGGTCGATACAGTGCGACCAACATTGTGACCATTATCTTTGAGAGGGATTCAGGTAATCCATTTCTGTTGAAATATGTTATGCATGTTCTAGGTCTGAAGAAGAACTTGGTCTCGGTTGCAATGTTGGAAGATAGAGGTTATGACGTTGTTTTAAGTGAGGGAAAAGCTTTCCTGTGACATAAAAAAATGGGTCAAACTAAGAGGATAGGGATTCGAGTTAATAATCTCCACAAGCTGGAGGTAGATGGCTGCGCTGCAATGATGGGAAAAGCAGAAGAAGTGGTGAGCCGGGATGGGGGTGAATTATGGCACAAGAGATTGGGCCATCGTCACCATGGCGCTTTGAATATTTTGCAGCAGATTTCTACTGGACTTCCCAAGGGTACTCTTGCGCAGTTAGATCAGTGCAAGGGATGTAATATGGGTAATTTTCTGAAGACCACCTTGTTAGGGTCCTGTGATGTGGCTGATTGGCAAGCCAAATGACAGTGTAACATCAAACCAATCTTTGGAGCCCAAGGACCTAGCCTTCCTGGACTCAGAGATGGCTCTCTCTATATGTGTAAGGGATATCTGTGTGTTTTTCTTATTGTGTTCTAATTTTAGGCTAGTTATGAAGTAGGTTTTTTTGGTTTTGGTTTTTAGGTTGTGAGGGATGAAACTGATCAAAGATATAAGATAGGTAAAAAGATGTCAGAATAACTGGGCCATGGGGTCGAAAAGGTCAAGAAAGCTATCAGATGGTGATACAAGGCTGTTGAAGGGCTGATTTGATTCGACATAGAAAGGATCTTTGGGCAAAATGGAACAAAATGGACATCAAGTTTGGGAACAACAAAGGATTTCAAGCATAACTAGTTTAATAGCTGACATAAACATGGTAGGGAAAACCATTAATCATAAGAAATGTAACTATAAGCTAATTGATACATATAAATAAACATTCAAGCCATGCATAGAGATATATAACACTTTAACTTTGGGAAATGACTATCAGACTTTGGGGAAAAACACTTAAGAGAGACAAACAAATCAAACCACTATGCCGAAACACCTAAACACAGTACTTCAAGTTATTGGGCACTTTGAAAACATGATTGCATAGGCTTAGGCAAAGGGCTAGATCGGAACTAAGCCTCCTTGGTTCAACAAATGAGAATCTAATCAGTCAAAGAGATAATTTCATGGATGGAACTATGGCTAGCCATAGGTAAGAAGGGCGTACCATAAATCATACTTAGCAATGCATAGAACTATGAATGAAACAAGCAACAATATCCTCAAGTTTTTAAAGAGCAATTAAGAATTCTTTAATGTGACTAAGGAAGAAGAAAACATGAAAGCTATGAAGAAACAGGAAATTTGAGGTGCCTCCAAGGGCATACCTAAAATTTGTTCTCTACTGATCTATATCAAGCAAGAAACATGTATTCATGAATGAAAACTAGAAGACAAAACAAAGAAAGAGACACTATACCATTTTACCAAGTCATGGAATCCAACAACAATCCTTCTTCATTCATCCAAGAAACATCCAAGAGGCAATCCAAAATCATAAGACAAGTATTTCTTCGAAAGATTATATGACCATATATTGCTTCTCTCATCAAGTTCCAGCCTTGTTTACAAATGAAAGCTTGTGGAATAAATAGGCCAAACCTCATGGTTCAACTTGCTATCCCATTGGCCTAATCAAAATATCTAGATTTGTCCTTGAGGCTTTGAAAAGCCCAAGGCACAAAGTATCTCATAAAATATGTAAAAAATGCTAAAAAAGGAAAAATAATTGACTTTACATCATTTTTCATGTGCAAAAATAGCTAAACGCACATGAGGAAAAGCAGTTTTTAGAGGTTCAAATTTTACAAAAATACTCAAAAATTATATCAGGAAAAGGTCCCCTGACTTGCCGGCAACATTTGGCAGCCTTCTTGATGTGGAAACAAGGCTCATGATAGCTCGTTGGAAAGCTATGAGTGTCTAATTTTAGTAACAACTGAAATTTTCCCAATCTGATGCCTAGAAGTCCTCCAAAGCTAGGTCTGTGTGTAAAAAACCAGAAAATAAGGCTTGCTGATAGACTGGGCAGAGTGTGCAAAAAGCGAGCATTTTTCGCCATTTCGGTGGAGCAAATGATCTCCAAATGTCCTGAAAATTGCTGAGTGTGTGCTCCTGAAATTATGGCATCCAATGATACCATTCTCCTCCTTTGACAATCCCCCAAACTGAAATGGTGAATTTCATGAGTTTTGACCAAAAACCAAAAATGCCAAAACCAAAATATGTTGAAAATCGCCCAAAATTGGTGAGCCAGTCCCTTAAGGCTTTTAGAAACATGTCTAGAAACAAGGGAAAAAATTCAGAAGCCTACAGGTGTCTTTCTCCTTTTTTCTCACCGGGCGCCCTCTTTGGGCAGTTTTGAGCTTTTCTTGGTTTTCTTCTTTGTTGTTTGGCATTATAGCTTTGGTGAAGAAGTCATGGCACCTTGCCCAGGAGAGGCAGCTAGCACATGCTTTGGAGAATTCCCTTCATGATCCATGTTTTGTATTTTCTTTCCCTCATCATCTATCATTGTTTTGAGTTTCTTCATGGTGCCGCTCTTCATCACTGTGTTGCATATCATCAATGTGTTCTTCTTCACCTTGTTGCCTTGCCTCAAATAGCTTGTGGAAAGTTATTATCAAGCACACAACTTTGTATTCTTGTCAACCACTGTTTTGATCAAGGCAAGTTTGCTTCAGAGCTGTGTAAAAATGTTTTCTTTGCTATTAGGTTTCTTCTCCTCTTTGAACACTGATGTTCCTCCCTTTGTATGCCAAACAACCAATATTTATAATAGGCACACAGTCAACAAAGATAAACACAGTCAAAGTGACTTTTCTGTGTTTTTGGTAAGGTCATCCAGCTTTCATGTTTTGAGGACAACAGGACAACCTTGTTTTTTAGATAAAGGAAAAACAAAAATCCTTCTCAATTCAAAACACTTCTCTCTCTTCTTTGTATGCCAATCAATAGGTAAATTCACTAACCATTACACATTCAATCAAAGGATACACAGTCAACAGGTCACTGTGATAGTGCAAGGTGACATGGCTCCTTGTGTTAGGTGTGAGCACAAACAGTCTTGTAGGAGTCTAACAGCAGAAACTCCTCACAATCAACAGACTCCTTGTATTCACTGTTCTTCAGACAAAGTTTGACAATACCTCCAAATGTAATGGTATCTTTACTTACTGACTCTGCTTCATGGAATGAAAGAGAAAACATTTTTTTTGTCTTTTTAACACATAGAGGAGATCTCTGAAATGACAAGAATCCTTACACCATGATCACTGTTATTTGAAAATGGATCCACTGTTTCACCTTTCAAAACCCTGTCTTTCCTTTTGGACATTGTTTTGTACTATTTTAAAACTGTTTGGAGGGTAGTTATAGGTTTTTGAAACATTAAAAGGAAACCACCATTTGGTTATGCTCACTACTGGGAAAACATAGCTATTGCAAACCCAGATTTTTAAAAAACACCTTAACCCTCCTTAGCCCTGTTTTTACCAATGCACACAGCTGACGGAGTTTATTTTTGTGCCACAGTAGTTAGGATGTATTAAATGCTTGACCACCCCCTAGAAAAGGAATGTGATGTTTGAGCAGCTTAAGGATAGTTTTAAGCTCTTTGAAGCTAGGATTTAACACTTGACTCCCACCAACTGCTATTCTTTTCAAAACATTCACTTAAAAAATCTTGACTTACACCACGGCCTTTACTGCTTCAAAACACTGTCTAACAATTTGAATTTAAGGGGGGGCAAGACAAAAATACCTCGAAACACTATTGCAATCTTTGCTTGAGAGTTGGAGCCACTCTGAAAGCGATTTGGGGGCATTTTAGAGGCTCAAACCATGCGCAGCGCGTTTGAATGAGAGAGTGTCACACGAAAAAGGCTGTTGGGTCACTTGTCAGGTTGACAGGACCAGCATCTACAGGCGCGCCGCGCGGCCTTGTAATCCTTTGTAAAAACTGCATCTAAACATGCCACACAGTTGTATAGGCATGCCGCGCAGTTAAGAAACCTTTAAAAACTCTGAAATCTTGCTCGAAAACCTCTCCTTTGGGTAGATCGATCAGCCAATGAGTTGTTTGTGCTTTGGAGATGAAAAAATGAATCTTGGTAATGGTCTTTAACCTTTGTATTTAAAAAAGCTCAGAACCCTTTGGTGTGTTCAAATATGGTTTTGAAAGTGTTGAAAAATCCTTTGGTTTTTAAACCGAAGTATGAAACAACTCATCTTTTTGAAAACGGATCTAAGACCTCTTTTGCTCAAAAAAAAACATAGAGGCAGTGATCACTTCCTTATAAGCCTGTTCTCCCTTTTTGAAATGACACAACCCTTTTGAGAATTTTTAAAAATTTGATTTTTTTCTCAATAGAGAGAAAATTGTCCTCCTTTTGATATTCTGCATTGTAGGAGGAAACTTTTCTCTGAGCTATATGAGGATTATAGATGTGCCTTTAAATGATGTTTTTCTTTGATTTGGAGGTGACACTCAGTCATAATTACCTGGGCTTCATTATCATCTTTGACACATTTTCATAAAGAACAGGCCCTCCTTCTTGACAGTGGAATGCATATATTGCTTTCATTGGGTTCCAGGACCTTTTGAAACACAATCATCATCATTGGCCTATGTTATGACCCATCTCTCAACCAACAACAAAGTTGTGTTATTTGGGCTCCAGACTGCTATATTGGAAAGAAACTTTGATAAGAGACAAATTTAACCTTTTGGATTACAGTGGTACCCCTGCTTTCCTTTTTGGTTTTTTACATCATTTCTCTGTTTCAAATGTCTCCTATTGTGTTTAAAATTTGTCTATCAGTCATTGAATACTCTAGAATTAATCACTGCTCTAGCCCTCTGCTTATGAATGAAGGAGGCCCTTCACTTGGCAAAATGTCTGATGTTATTTCAACCTTCTGACTCAGCCATATGAAGGCTGTCTGATGAACATATTGATGGTGTTTCCTCCTATACATGATGACAGAAGTTAGTTGGCGCCCAAGACTATTTGACTCCTTTGGACATCTATTTTAACAGTCTTTCTTCAATGATGCTGAACCAATTAGCTCCTCATTGTAGCTCAAATAGTAATGAAACTCATGCAAACATATCTTTGAAGCCTGCTACTTTACCTTTGCGTTTAATCCTCATTTTCATGCAGAGACCTTATTTGTGGTCTCACTGTGCTTCAGAGTTTATCTTCACAGTTAGTGAAAAGCTTAAAAAGCAAACTTTACCTTTGGCCCTCTGCTTATATATGAAGGAGGCGCTCCAGTCTTCAAACCCTTTTCTTATAGATGAAGGAGGTTTTTCAGTCTTGTTGTATCATCAGCCCTGTGACAGTGCTATTTTCCTTCTACTGTCCCTTCAAGCTTGGAATGTGGTCGCAAGAGCTTGATGAAGAACTCTTTGCTTTGTAGTTGCATCCCAGGCTCAAGATCACATTGAGAAGAAGATGTCTTCTCATGTGGAGCCCAAAATTGTCTTCTAAGATGCTCGTATGTCTCTGTCTTTGAAAGATCCATCAAAACACTATAAAAACACCTAAAATCAGATTGACTTATGGTTCATGTATTGCTGAGAGTTGAGGGTGTATTAGTGGCGCGACCTATGGCTGTAACCAACTTTATTTGCAGAATGGGAAGGTCTGTCATGACTGGTCTATAGAAGATGGAGTTTCTTTGGCTTTTGGATAGCTCGCCAAGGGAGGAAAGCCTAAAGCGCCACTTACTAACTTAGGGGATACTTTTTGGATAGATTTGGATTGTTTCTTTAGAGCTGATGGGAAGAATAGTATGGCTGAGGCTAGGTAGGATTTGGAAATGAGGTTTCACCTCGTCATGGGTAGACTGAAAGGTAAGAAGGAAAAAAAATTTATGGGTGTTTTCCAAGCTGGAAAATTTGACAACTTTTTAGATTAGCTGCTAGAAAACTTGGCTGTTAGAACTAGTCATCACCAACAAGTGAAAAATACTGATGACTAACAGTGGCTCCATTTGGGGAGGGCAGCTCCTTTTCAGGAGGTGTCCAGAATTTTAGATCTTTGGCTTATGAAGACCAGTGCCTTACCCATTGGTACAAATTTCACTCTTCCTTGATGCTACTTCTGAAAAGAGACAGCATGATTAGCATTAATGATATTTCTACCTACCCCACTATCTTTCCTAACATTTTTTCTTCTTTTGGGTGCATTTGGGCTAGCGACCCTTTTGACAATATATATTTTTTTATCTTTGAAAAATGAACCTATCTAATTCTACACTTATATCTACCGGGAGTTCATATTAAACTGATGAACTCCTTCATTACTCTACCTATGCTAGATCAACTTTCAAGTTTAAGCTGTTTGACAGGATTTTGTTCTCTAATCTAAAATATGAAATTTAAAATGATCAAATCAGGTTTAAATAGTGTGATTTGTCATGTGTTTGCGGCATGAAAGGACAAACTGCACACAAATATTATTTTGCAAAAAGGAAAACTAGAAAAATAGGGCAAAGATGTACAATTTGTTTTTCATCCCTGCTTCTCTCTTTGGTTCTGTTTTAGGCATGTGGAACCAGTACCTTTTCCTAATCTACTCTCTTTGATAAGTCAAGCTTACACAATGTTGACCATCTTTTTCACTCACTAACTTATCATCAAATAAATTTAAACATGTTCAGCTATGATTAGGCTAGATAGCTGAACAAGACATTTAAGTACTAGCAGCGGTATTTAGACTTTTCCACTTTCTAAAAGACTATTTTTTGGAACATGGGGCCCTTTTTCTATTTCTCAACCACCCTCTTTTCTATCTTCTATTGTTTTTTACTTTTCTATTTTATCTATTTTTTAAATAGTGGTATATACAATGATTGAAAATGTCTTAAACTCAGAAATCTTGGAAATGACGAAACTTAAGCATCTTATCCTCGTAAAGATCTCCTATCATTCTTGGCCTGCTCAACTCCTGAAAAGAGAAATTTGGAAAGTTTTCTCTTTCCAACATGACATAGGGATTCATGCAAGAATCTTTGAAAAAACCCGTATCTTCCCGCTGTACCTCTTTGTACCTTTGATTTCCACTCCTTTCTCTACTGTACATCTTCCTTAAGTAATGCATATACTCTTTGTCAATCTTGAAATAAATAATGACATCATCAAGATATGAAAAAATGTAGAAATTCAAGACTGGAAACATGGCTTTCATGAGCATATTTTTGATATCAGGTGGCTTCACAATTCTGAGTCTGAAACTGGAACTACTTCCAGCATACTGAAAAAAGTCTTTGGGCTGTCTACTTTGCAAGGGAATCTTTTGACTATAACCTGAAACATCATCTTGCAAAAAAATATGATTAAAAGCACTTTTCATCGGTATATCATGGTCTTGGGCAGGAAGGATAAAATTTTTGTTACAAGGATGTGTATTCGAGTTTCTAAAATCAAAACAGATCCTATGACTAGCTAGTTTATCTTTAATTATTACTGATTGTTTCAGATTGTTATAGTTCCTTTTCTCGAAGTTTTTTCTTGGAGTGATGGTAGTGACACAGTGTTTTCCCCTGTTTTCTCTGCATGATGTAGTCTTTAGCACGAGATTTCCAATTCTAGCAGTTCTAAGTCTTTGATGGAATGAAAGGATTTTAGCCAATTTAAGCAACTCAGGTATATTTGGACTGTGGTTATCATGTTTGCTCATAAGAAGTTTATCATGGTTTTTTTCTAGATTTTGAGCTGTTATGGCTACGGTCAAAGTTTCATTTACAGTGGAAGAGTTATGTGATGGTAAATCTTTGAAGTATGGTAGGAACATTAAGCTTCCCTGCTCCCAAGTTCCAAACAGGTTTGTGATATGTAAGTGTTCTAATGCCTTTATCCTGAAAACATTTCCAAAGGTTACTGTTGGTGTTTGACTAAGGTTTGAGCAATTATCTTGATAGTACATGATGGTTTGTGCTTCTTGCTCTATTCCTATTTCAGAAGGAACATACCTACTTTTCTCAAGACATAGCTATTCATGATCATGGTAGTTTGAGTATCTAGTTCATCATAGAGAACTAGGGGCAGTTGATGTGGTGGGTCTAAGTTTGCTTGAGTTTTTTCTGACTATTCTTCAATGTCCTCATCAGTATACAGAATAAAAGAGTTTAGGTCAGAATGCATGGAATACATTGGAAAGTTATCTGGCCTCTCTTGGCTACTGATCATGTACTTCATGTGTGACTCTCGATAGAGTATTCTTGTTTGGTCAAACACAGGAATAGTGGCGTAAGACATGTCATGTTGAATATTCCCTTACAGCTTGGCTCCCCAAGATCTAGATAGAAGCATTCCATACTTGGGAGGGATTTCTGCTACCACTATGTCCATGATTAGATGTTTTTCAGGTATTTGGGCCAAACTGAAGCAAAGGTATTTGATCAAACCTAGGCATCTAACTCTACTTGAATCAAAAGAATACAAGTCTTTGTATGGTCTGGTGATTTCTAGGCCTAATATTTCCATTACAACCTTTGGCATAAGATTATGTGAGGCTCCGGAGTCTAGCATGACATTGTGAAGGATTTTGTCATGGATATTTAGAATGATGTAAAAGGGAAGGGTGGTTCCTTCCTGGAATTTCTCTTCTATTTTCGGACCAAACAACACTTCAGGAGTGTCATCAGCTAGATTAAGGGTGTTCGCATCATTTCCTAGATTCAGGATTTTTAACACTTGGGATATATAAGGTCCTTGAGTGATAAGTTCAGTGAGAGTCATGGTAATCTTTATCTTGGCGATCTCTCCCTCAAAAATGAAGGGAATTTGTAGTTTAGACAGGTTTGTCTTAGCTTTTTCAGCCATGAACTTCTCTATGTTCTGAGTTTGTTGGCTCTGTTTCGGGATTTTGTTTGCCACAGCCACTTCGGGAATCTTTGTGGAGGTACTAGGAATATCTGAATTAGGATTAGTTTGGGTAACTCTATCTTTGTTTTGGTCATTTTTGCTGACCATGATTTTTTTGCTGTTGACTGCTTTCTTAAGGATGGTATCAGGGGTTTTAGCAGTGTCTGAGCTACCTTTCTTGGAGTTGTCTTGATTTTTCCTTCTTCTAAGATCATACTGCTTGTGAGCTTCTATTATGGCATTATGAAAATCTATGGCAGGATCCTCGGGATCTTCATAGTTGGTTTCATCATGATTTGGAGAGAAGAATGCTTGTTCTTCTTCCGTGAGGTACACCTCACTCCCATTATCAGACCCTATGAGGTTTAAATGAATTTCATCAATGGGTTCTATATCCCTATCATCTTCTTCCACATAATTTTCATTAAATGGTGGCCTAATTTGTTGGTCATTTTCCCTTGGTCTATTTTGAGGCTGTTCCCTCCTAAAATTTTGGTTCCGGTTTCTGTTTAGAGGGTTTGGCTGATTGTCCCTAACAGGGGCCTTCTCACTTATATTTTCCCACATTTTGGCCATGGTCCTAACTAAGTCATCTATTCTAGGATCTAAGGGAGGAGCTGAAGTGGAGACCTCATCCCGGTATGTGACTTTCCTTTCTGATCTAGTTCTAGCTCTTTTTTCTACTAAGTTGGCTTCTGATTTTATGGCTACTTGTTGCATTTCCTCTAGGGTAGGGGGGTCTTTGTCTCTTAGCTGATAAGTCATGTCTGGGTCAAAACCCTCAGGGAAATTTTCCAAGGCTGAACCAAGTGGGGGTTTGAAATGAGGTGGAAGGGCGTTATACACACTGTTGAACCTGGTGCAGTATCCTTGGACACTTTCCCCATTTTCCCGTTTTATATTGTTATATTCTGATAGGATTTGAATGGGGTTCCTTCGGATTTCCCACTTGTTTATGAAGTTTTGGTAGAGCTCTGGGAGGTCGTGGATGCTGTTTGGAGTTAAGATTTTAAACCATTTTCTGGGTTCTTCGCCCAGGCTTTGGGTGAACATTCTCATTTTGATGGTCTCGTCTTCTACTTCCAAGTAATCAAAGGTATCGCTAATCCTATTTACATGCTGTTGAGATGTGGCAGTCTTGTTAAGTCCCTATATTAATAGTATAGCCCCTTATTATGTTAGTGTAGCCCCCTTTATTGTTATTATTGTATCTTTGTAACCCCCATATTGTTATTATTGTGCCCTTAAATTATTATTCTTAGGTCGGCTAGGATTACATTGTGGCCCACTAGGATTACATTATGGCCCCATGGACTCCTATATATAGAAAGGAGGTTTTGTAAATTGTATCATCCAAGAATTGATCATTCATGTAATGTATTGGAGGTTGCCCCCCTCGAAGTGGCTTATTTCTAAGGCGTTGATATCTCATTTCTTCTATTTTTGGAGTTGGTTACATAACACGGTCTCTTCTCCGGTAAAGTGTGGGATTTTGGCTTGATATTCATGTGGTAAGGGAGCCAAGGGCTGTGGCAACACCAAGGGTGCGTACCAAGCTGCCATGACGAGAGCTAATGGATGATGTACAAGATGAGGGCTTGTGGGATGAGCTGAGGTGGTTTGGATGGGTGTGGTGGATGTACTTGGACTAGTGACCTGGTTTTGAGCAGATCTGGGATGGTATGAGCCAAAGTGATGGAGAAGCTGAAAGTAGGGAGGTGTGGTAGGTGAGGCTTCTCTACTAGGACTCTGTGGCAGATCTAGGGACTCAAGATCGTCAAAGTCTATCTTACCTTGTGACTTGCTTTTAAAAAGGGTTTTTTGTTGATTTTAAGTCAAAGGGGAAATCCTGCAAGGTAGCGAGATGTTCGGGTACTGATCTTGCTTTACGGATGGACCTATCGGTAGCTAAATCTCCAATTTGGGAAGCTTGCCACAAAATCTTCTCTGGGTCATCTACTATGATAGGGGGATTTGGGTCTGGTTGAGATCTGGTGTTGATTCTTCGTGAAGCTAGATTTCGGGTCTAGAGTTTAGAGAGGATGTTATTTGTGAAAGTTTCAGATGGATGGCCTCTCTAAGGTTATACTAATGTGAAGGATGGTCAAAACCAAAAGGATGGACTAGTGGAGTCGCCAGGTGGATTTTTATGAAAACTATGGTCCACCACCAATACTATCAAAGATACTTGGGAAAAAGTTTTATAGCAACTTTGAGATGGGAACTTGCAAAGAAAAGAGGTTTACTTGGTTTCAACAGTTGCTAGGCTGTATGGACAAGCTAATGATTCTCTTGGCAAGAAGGTTTCTGTTGATCTCCTATGTTTAGGTGAGGTTTTCTGAATCGCTAAGTTTAAACTTAGCTTGTCACTGATTACAGAGTTTCCACCCTAAGTTTAAGTCTTGGAAGGATGAGTTAGTAGAAAGGTATGGTTTATGAATTTTTGTTCTTTTATGGAGTTTTTAAGGCCTACTTACGCTAGTGGAGTCGCCAGGTGGAACTTGTTTGTTTTTGTAAAGATGTAGCTGTGGTCCACCACCAGTAACTAGGGAAAACCAATCTGGGAATGTTTTGGGGTTTTTCTGAGTTTTTATGTGCAGCCTATGGTTTATTTAAGGTATTCTAGACCTGTTTCATCACTTCGCTAGGGTGGTGATAACAAAAAGAGTTTACTCTAAATGGTTCTAAGGACTGCTTGCTTATGTGGTTTGGAAGAGTTTCCTATGACTGAATCGTCATTTTGATAAGATGGTGAAAGAGTTATATTCTACTCTTCTAAGTTTGATTGAGATTTTGAGCATTCCTAAAGGGTACCTAGGATGTTTTGACTCAAAGTCCCACCGTGATCACCATTATGTTAGTGAGTGGTGGGATAAGTCAGCCAGATAGTATTCTCAAAAGTATCTAAAGATTAGGGAAACTAAGTTTGTTTATCACTCAGAGTCCCACAGTGATCGCCATTATGTTAGTGTGGCAATAAGGTGGCTCAATCGGATAGTAGCTTAGAGTTTAGTAAAGTAGTAAGGCCTACTGGAGGCTAGTGGAGTCGTCGGGTGGATTTTTAGTTGTTTTGAGGTATATGTGTATGGTCCACCACCAGTACTGACAAAAACCAATCTAATGGAGTTTTTTGTGGTTTTTTCTGAGTTTTATGTTCAGCCTAGTATGTAAGAGTGTTATAAACCTGATTCATCACTTTGCTAAGATGGTGAAACAGAGAATTTAATCTAAATGATTCTCAAGGCTGATGGTATGAGTTTAGTGTTAAAGGACTAAAGAGTCTATAAGAGTTTGCTAGACTGTCATGTACTCACTAGGTCCCACCATGATCGCCATTATGTTAGGGTCCCGTGATTTGGATGATTGGCAAGCCAAATGACAGTGTAACAAAAAACCAATCTTTGGAGCCCAAGGACCTAGCCTTCCTGGACTCAGAGAGGGCTCTCTCTATATGTGTAAGGGATATCTGTTTGTTTTGCTTATTGTGTTCTGATTTTAGGCTAGTTATGAAGTAGGTTTTTTTGGTTTTGGTTTTTAGGTTGTGAGGGATGAAACTGATCAAAGATATAAGATAGGTAAAAATATGTCATATCAACTGGGCTATGGGGTTGAAAAGGTCAAGAAATCTATCAGATGGTGATACAAGGCTGTTGAAGGGCCGATTTGATTCGAGGTAGAAAGGATCTTTGGGCAAAATGGAACAAAATGGACATCAAGTTTGGGAACAACAAAGGATTTCAAGCATAAATAGTTTAATAGCTGACATAAAAATGGTAGGGAAAACCATTAATCATGAGAAATTTAGCTATAAGCTAATTGATACATAGAAATAAACATTCAAGCCATGCATAGAGATATATAACTCTCTAACTTTGGGAAATGACTATCAGACTTTGGGGAAAAACACTTAAGAGAGACAAACAACTCAAACCACTATGCCGGAACGCCTAAACACAGTACTTCAAGTTATTGGGCACTTTGAAAACAAGATTGCATAGTCTTAGGCAAAGGGCAAGATCGAAACAAGACCTCCTTGGTTCAACAAATGACAATCTAATCAGTCAAAGAGAAATTTCATGGATGGAGCTATGGCTAGCCATTGGTAAGCAGGGCGTACCGTAAATCATACTTAACATGCATAGAACCATGAATGAAATAAGCAACAATATCCTTAAGTTATTAAAGAGAAATCAAGAATTCTTTAATGTGACTAAGGAAGAAGAAAACATGGAAGCTATGAAGAAACAGGAAATTTGAGGTGCCTCCAAGGGCATGTCTCAAATTTGTTCTCTATTGATCTATAGCAAGCAAGAAACATGGATTCATGAATGAAAACTAGAAAAAAAAACAAAGAAAGAGACAATGTACCATTCTACCAAGTCATGGAATCCAACAACAATCCTCTTTCATCATCCAAGAACATCCAAGAGACTATCCAAGAGCATGAGACAAGTATTTCTTCCAAAGCTTATATGACCATATATTGCTTCTATCATCAAGTTCAGCCTTGTTTACAATGAAATCTTGTGGAATAAATAGGCCAAAGTGAGGAAAACCTCATGTTTTAACTTGCTATCCCATTGGCCTAATCAAAATATCTAGATTTGTCCGTGCGGATTTGCAAAGCCCAAGGCACAAAATATCTAAAAAATGCTAAAAAAGGGAAATAAATTGACTTTTGATCACTTCTCATGTGCAAAAATAGCTAAACGCACATGAGGAAAAAACAGTTTTTAAAGGTTCAAATTTTATAAAAATACTCAAAAATTATATCAGCAAAAGGTCCCCTGACTTTCCGGTAACATTTGGCAGCCTTCCCGATGTCGAAATGAGGCTCATGATAGCTCGTTGGAAATATCTAAGTGTCTAATTTCTAGAAAAAACTAGAATTTTCCCAATCTGATGCTTGAAAGTCCTCCAAAACTAGGATTGTGTGTAAAAAATCAGAAAATAAGGCTTGCTGATAGACCAGGCAGAGTGTGCAAAAAGCGAGCATTTTTCGCCATCTCGTGGGAGAAAATGATCTCCAAATGTCCCGATGATCGCTGAGTGTGTGATCCTAAAATTATGGCATCCAATGATACCATTCTCCTCCTTTGACGATCCCCCAAAATGAAATGGCGAAGTCTATGAGTTTTGACCAAAAACCCAAAAATGCCAAAAAAACCAAAATATGTCGAAAATTGCCCAAAATTGGTGAGCAAGTCCCTCAAGGCCTTTTAGAAACATGTCTAGAAGCTCGGGAAAAAATTCCAAGCCTAAAGGTGTCTTTCTCCTTTTTTCTCACCGGGCGCCCTCTTTGGGCAGTTTTGAGCTTTTCTTGGTTTTCTTCTTTGTTGTTTGGCATTATAGCTTTGGTGAAGAAGTCATGGCACCTTGCCCAGGAGAGGCAGCTAGCACATGCTTTGGAGAATTCCCTTCATGATCCATGTTTTGTATTTTCTTTCCCTCATCATCTATCATTGTTTTGAGTTTCTTCATGGTGCCGCTCTTCATCACTGTGTTGCATATCATCAATGTGTTCTTCTTCACCTTGTTGCCTTGCCTCAAATAGCTTGTGGAAAGTTATTATCAAGCACACAACTTTGTATTCTTGTCAACCACTGTTTTGATCAAGGCAAGTTTGCTTCAGAGCTGTGTAAAAATGTTTTCTTTGCTATTAGGTTTCTTCTCCTCTTTGAACACTGATGTTCCTCCCTTTGTATGCCAAACAACCAATATTTATAATAGGCACACAGTCAACAAAGATAAACACAGTCAAAGTGACTTTTCTGTGTTTTTGGTAAGGTCATCCAGCTTTCATGTTTTGAGGACAACAGGACAACCTTGTTTTTTAGATAAAGGAAAAACAAAAATCCTTCTCAATTCAAAACACTTCTCTCTCTTCTTTGTATGCCAATCAATAGGTAAATTCACTAACCATTACACATTCAATCAAAGGATATGTTATCACTCAGATTTTCCTTGAAGTTGTTGGAAGAGGAAAGGGGTCCGAGGTAACCACAAACCAACCTTCAGATACAGAATCTAGCCAATCTGTATCCAGAGAGGGCTCTCTCTTTTAAAATTTAGCTTTGTTCTTTGAAAATATTAGGCTAGTTATAAGTCCAGGGTTTTTGTTTGAATTTGAATGGTGGAATCCGCCAACTGAGGGCAAGATTGAGTATTTCAGGCCATTGGGCTATGGAGTCGAAAGGATGGCTTTACTGGATTAAGTTTTTACACTAAAGATGGCTTTGCAGGGCAAGATAGCCAAAACAAAGAACAATTTTGGATATTAAAGTGAATGGAATGGATTTTTTAAATGGATGAAAGGCAATTAAGAATATTTCAACATGTTTAAACGAGGGAAAGTGAGTGATTACCAATAAATAGCAATTAAGAATTCTTTACTAAGTAATCAAATGCTTAAACCAGAGAAACAAGAGCAATTAAGAATTCATTGTTTATAACTAGTTTAGAAGAAAACATTTAGAATAATAACAATTGAAATCAGAGTACACTTAAGCAATTTCTGATTTAATCCTTTTTGTTAATTATTCAGAAATGAAACACAATGATGTAGTAAACATATATAAAACTTAAAACACAGGATAGAAATGACTTATTGAACTGTAGTCTGACACATGAATCCTGCAAAAAGTCTTGAGCTTCAATTCATCATCCAGCAAGCCAAAAAGAAATTTCTCCAAAAGCACTTTATTCCAAAAATCAATGTTACAGCAAATTAGAAGAATCCACCTCCAAATACTTCCAAGAGTGAAGTATTTATACAAATTCTAAACTAAAATATCTTGAAAAAATATCAAGATTAGTTCACAAATCTCTCCAACTATTTTACATAAATAGAACTTAAGTAAAGGAAACTCAAACTAATTCATCTATTTGGCACTATTTTGTATGGATAGGTGATGAAAAAGAGGAGAATTCAAATTTTATCCAACTCTTAGTTGATGATGAGGCATCCAAGTCACTAACTGCTTCCTTTCTTTGTGCATTCTGCTCCAACAATTCTGCAAACTTGGAGTCCAATGATATATTTGTATTGCTCAATCCGTAATAGATATGTAAAAATTTAAATAGGGTATTATAGATTAATATGTTGGTGAGATAAACCTCTTTCAGTTGCCCCAAATTCCTCTCCAGTTGTGCACAAAAGGCTCTGCAAAAATATGTGTAAAACAGAGTTTTACAGAGTCTAAACAATAGCCTGTAAAGATGTGCATGTATCTCTAATTCTGAAAGCACTGTGAAAAAAGTGAGATAGGTTTTTTTATATATGTCTCTTAGGAACAAAAACCTCATTCATTTTTGTATGATGTAATTTTTATTTACCACAATATTCTCTGAAAAATGATGACTTAACTCGTATTTTCTGCAAAAAGTTCTTTCCATCATTGTTTAATATTTCCAAAACCATAATAGATGTTAGAAAAGTGAGAGAGGTTTTTGTAGATGGTCCTCGTAAGAACATAAACCTCCTTCAGTTTTTAAAAATTCATCTTGGATTGATCACAATAGGTTCTGCCAAACAATGACTAAAACATTAAATTTCTGCAAAAATGTTCCTTTTTGTTGTGTTTTTCATCTTTTCACTTTTTTGTTCTTTTAACTGTTTTACTTTCACTTTAGATAAAATTCAATGTTGGTGAAAGTATTTTCATCTCTTTTTACCATTTTACTGCCTCTGTAATTACTTTTACTGCTTTACCTTTGACTGCTCTATAACTTCATTTTAACTTTCACTCTGACTTTTACCTGATACACTTTAACCACTGATACTCTTTAGCTGTTATGCTTTCTAACCTCTGTTTGAATATATTTGATAACACTCTTGGAGTAAACAAGTCTTATGACTAGTATTAAGACTGTTTATCCAAGGATGTGGTCTTCTGATCACCTGTAAAACAAAACAAATTGTTAAGAAAGCATTGGTTTGCAGGGGAGGTCAAAAAGGTTTCATTTGATTTTGAGAGGTCTGTGGAGTGAATCTAGAATGATTTTTTGGATTTAAACCATGGTCGAATTGGTTAACAGTGGCTTCAGGTAGCGCAGCTAGGTTACAAAGGATTTTACTGCATGGGAGTCTGGTTGTTCACTGTGAACGATAAAATGAAAAACGTGGGCTTATTTCGTTTTATTCACAAAGTCAACGGGTGACGGAATTTTTTATTATTTTATTGGATGACGTCAGCATGGTACGGTGGATATGTCACGAGTAGAAAGGTGGTAAGTGGTTTCTATCACACCGCTTATGAGGGAAGACGGTTTTAGGCGGAAGGGTAGCGATGCAATACAACGACTGACATGTAACATGACACTGTTTTAAAACCGTATGGCCATCGCGCGTTATCTTTCATACATGGATGGACAACGAAATTGATGAGGGTCGTAGATCTTTGACGGGGCGATCAGACGGTCAACGGGACAGGGAGATGGCGGAGTTTTAATGACGCAGACCCAATGTAATTATTCGTTAAATAAACTCATCGGGCGGGATTTGATTAACGGGTTGAATTCATTAATTAATCGTGAGGATTAATTAATCTCTTTTGTATGGTCGGAGATGAAAAATGCGCGGGGGTGGATTATTTTCAAAGTTTGGTTTTAAT
>CM076578.1:1232251328-1232360414 GCA_034641835.2 Pinus albicaulis | reverse complement strand
AGAGCCTTTGGATTGACACCCAAGTTTTATTACATGCTCCTTGCTATGATAAGATGTCCTAGGAACTGGTCTATGGCAACTCTAGGCTGTCTCTAGGAGTGACAATATATGTCGACAACAGTATGTAACTTATATCAAGCATGAGAAGACCAAGATACAAAGGTATGTCAGCGGGTTATTGTAAGCATACCGAGATAGAATAGAATTCTATGAACCTAAGACTCTGGTGGAAGTTATTTGGAAGACCAAGCATTGGTATGAATAATCTAAGCATAAGATTGAACTCTGATCTTACTAGAAGAAGAAAGGAAAAGGAGGAGGGAAAATAACCTCAGGATATAATAAAGGAGGAAAGGGTGGAAGATTTAGTAACTTCACTAAAAGTGAAAATCAAAATATCTCCATAGTTAGTAGAAATCAACCCATACAACTAGGGAATGAAAAGACAAAAGGAGCTTATTTGTGCTGGGAGTGTGGAGAAAACAATTTTAGGAGAGATTGGCCCGAGATATAGAAATCTGCTCCAAAGATGCATAACATATAGGAAGCATCAAATATGAAAAGAGTGGCCCAGAGCATCCCCATAATATATGCTTCAATGGACAATAAGTAAGAAAACTAGCAAGCAACAATCATTCAAACAAAAGGTATGGTAAAAAAACTCTCTAGTTTCAATTTTAATATTTAACCTAGGATCTAATTTCAGCTATATAATCCCTAAGATCATGGAAAAATGTGAATTTCCAAAGAAAATCCATGAAGAATCATGGCTTTTTTAGCTGGCCACTAGGATAAAGTGGGGGATAATAAATATGATTAAGTATTGCCTTCTACAAATCGAGGGCATCACCACAAAAGTTAAATTAAATTTTTTGCCATTAGGATCATATGACATTTTGATTGGAATGGATTGGCTGGTAGTCCATATACCAATCTCAATTTCTATAGTAAGGTGTTGAAATCTCTCAGCGATGAGGGTGACCCAATAACACTAGAGGAATCAAAAGGCTGATAGCACTCAAAGTGATTGTTGAGCCTCAAAATTGTGCTTTCCTTCACTTCATTTTACCTCATTTTCCCTTGTCCATTGCTATCTTAGATCCAATTGATCAATAAATATAGTTAAAATTACTTCTAGAATGATTTACATGACTGACTTGCTAAGTTTTGTGATTTTTGCCATTGTAAAGCATTTTGACCGGAACTAGCTGCAGAATGCAGACATTCCGTAGCTAACCGGCGATTCTGCAGTTGCCTTCATGTTTGAGTATGTTCCAGGTGGCCTCTTGAGAAAAACCGCATATGGGCATGATCCACGTCATGTCTACATGGTTCGTTGCTCATCATGGAGGAAGAAACGAATTCTGGGTATGGTTTTGAACGTGGGGAACACATTTAGGAAGGAAGACTTATATTAGGACTGTCTCAGTCCAGATGTCTTTTCCTCTTCACGCAGCCACTTCAAAGAGTCCTAACGTGATTCCAATAAGGAAAGGCAGTGTTCCTGAATTATTGCAATTATTTTTATGTGCATTTGCTTTATAAACGCTTGGGAGACCGAGAGCTAGGTTAGAGATTTTATGTTAGATTTGCTGCTAGATTTTGTTTAGACTCTGTGCTACATTTCTGAAAACGCAGAGTGTTATGTTCAAACTATTTCATCTTTAATGGAGCAGACCGTGTTGTTTTGAAGCGTGATTTAATTTGGAGTTGAATTCCGTCAGGTGGTAGAGGGCCCCTGCCTCTTGCACGGATTTATTTTGCGTAAATTAGATAAGTTTCCTAGCTGCCTTTACGTTTTGCATTTGAATTAATAATTGTTTTAATTAGCTACTGTAGTCGTACTCATTCTAACTCTTCCACAAGAAGATGCTCTTCCAAAAGACTATAATGATGAATGTTGAATGACTATAGTATTGTAGGATTAGGAGTTGAATTTATAGTTGTTTGAACTAGCTACTGTAGTTATATTCATTCTAACTCTTCCACAAGAAGACACTCTTCCAAAAGATTATAATGATGAATGATGAATAGCTATGGTACTGTAGGATTTAGTTGTAGTTTTTGCTGTTCACTATCACAGTTACACTTGTTCTAATCACTCTTCCACAAGAAGAAACTCTTCCAAGAAATTCTTAAGAAGTTCAAGACATGACCGTGATAAAGAATGATTTAGTTGTGTGTTTGTACTAAGTATAATCTCTGTTCTTGCTCTTAAACGCTTGCCCAAGACATCATAATGACGAGTAGGGTATGGATATGATATCTTAGTTTTTCATTCGCTTTCAGTCCTTTATATTTGCATTTGCATCTAATTACACAGCCATAATTGTTCTACCTCTTCCAAAATATCACTAATGATGAACAAACAGATTGTGTAACTTCATAGAATAATGCATGTTAGCATAGTTAGAATGCTCCGGAGTTTCATTGCATTTAACTCATGTTCAATTACTTTGTTTCGAGTTTGATGATGACTTATAGTTCAACATTGTTCTAGATTAGTGGCATCTTAGGTTCATTCTTAGATTAACTCATTGCACTTGCACTTCATATTTAAATTTTCATCCATTGCACAATAGATTACTTCAGTTGTTAGGATTAACAAGACAGCCTTCATTATTCACAAACCTCTTCTTGTTCTAAAATCTACAAATGATCCATAACCACATGAACAAAAGACAACACCATTTTAAGGCCTGAAGTACCTCTGCAATTTCCTCATCATTTTATAAACAGAGCTCTTCCTCAAAAGACTACTTTGGAAAGAAATCAATAAACTCTTGAGTAAAGGTTTTGTGACATTCAATTAAATTGCAGAATAGAGATAGGAGTTAGTTCTAGAATAGGAGATCTTATGATGATAACAATGTTTTTTCCTCTAATTATGTTTCAAATCTCTAATCAAGGACAAAAGTATTGCATCATTGTAAGTTAGTTATTTCACTGTTCATCTAAAGGATTTGCATACTTAGTGATCATTTCTCAAGTTTAGTTTGTGTTTTGAATCATTTGTTTGAAAGTCATTATCAAGCTTTGCTTTTATTTAGTCATAGTCTAGACTCAGCTTCAGTGTTTCCAATTGCATTTGCCATTTGTCATTCCATCAATTAGGCTTAACTCTGTTTTTAATCACCAGCTTCTTTCCACTAGCTTTCTAGGCATTTTCCTGCAAACATAAAACCACCAAAAGACCAAAAACATCATAAATCATCACAAAAGACCAAAAAAATCATAAAACACTACACACAACGCATTAGGAAACAAGCACCTAGGTACATACAGTACACTTCACTTCAGCAGTTTACAAATCCTGGTTGACAATTAAATGAGCTCAGTTTAGGAGACTAGATTGAGACCAAACATTTTGGCGCCGTTGCCGGGGAAGTGAAAACTAGGTAACCTTTGTTTCTTAACATCCAAAAACAATTTTGTGCGTAGGGAGAGAGATTCAAGGGGAAGATTTATAAGCAGCAGAGGCATAAGTTTGATTTCTAGAACATCACTTGTTTCATCTAGATCCAGAGCTAGTACACCTTCAACTCAAACCAATCTTCCATCCTTTACTGATCCTGGACTTCTAGAAAATCTAAGGTCACCTATTCCATTAGAGAAACCTTCTACTTCATCCACTGAACCTGCCATAGAAGAAAATCTAAAAACTCCTGTTAAGAACACAAACCTTTCTATTTCCACAGGAGAGTCAACCATGGCAGAAGAAGGAGGGGGAGGAGTTTTTAATGGAGAACACACATTATTTGGAGGTAGAGGCAGAGGTAGAGGAGAAGGAGGTAGAGGTGCAGATGGAGGAAGAGGTAGAATAGGAAGCTCTTTTGGGTTCCCTATACTTGATGAAGAAACCAATACAACCATGAAAAACATTTCGCCCTCTGTCCTTCCAAACTTCTATGGACTTAAAACTGAAGATCCTGAAACTTTCTTATTCGAATTTGAAGTGCTGTGTAGGACTTATGACTATTTACAAGATGCTCAAAAACTGAAATTATTTCCTTCAACTTTGAAGGGAGCAGCATTGAAGTGGTTTATGAGTCTAATCAGTAGTTCTATTAGAACATGGGAAGACATGAAACAAGTATTTCTAGAGAGATACTTGGATTATTGTATGCCGGTTAATCATAAGGAAGAAGTGTTCAAGATGTTACAAAAAGAAGATGAAAACTTAGAAGACTTGTTGGAAAGATTTAATTACAACATCAAAAGGGCAAAAATGGAAAATCTAGATCAAGACACCTTAAAAGCTCTTTTGTTGAAAACAATTAGGGATGAATGGTTGGATATCCTAAATATGATGGGAAAAGGGGATATATCACAACTTACATTACCTGAAATATCTGAGTTATGTATCAACCTTTCCAGAGGGAAATCCAAAATTGTCAAAGGTCCAAGAGATCCTGCTCTTGCAAGGGTAAGTAAATCTGCTTCTGGGACAGTAAGTAGATCAGAAATAGGACACATGCTTGATGATTTTAAGTCTGACATCTTAGGGAGTCTTAGTGAACAAATAGACACCCTCAAGATACAAAACAAGCAAAAGGCTGAATTTGATGCCTTGGCAATCTTTTGTCCCAAATGTAGAAAGAAACATGCCTTAAGAGAATGTCCTTTGGATGTAAAAGATGTAGAAACTTGTGTCATTTGTTCTGAGCAGCATGAGACCAAGAATTGTCCTTCTCTTCCTGGTCTCAAGGCTGTTTTTCAGGAAGAAACTCCTACAGATTCCACAGAGTCTCTTAATTTTGTATCTAGAAGACCTTGGCAGGGACCTCAGACACAAGGATTCCATGATCAAATGTATAATCAACCTCCACCTTGGAATTCTTGGCAGCAACCTTGGCCCCAATTTCAAAATCAATCTCAATCTTGGGCACAAGGAACACAAATTCCCTATGGAAGATACTCTCCATATTATCAATATCCACCATCCTATCCACCATATCCACATTTTTATCCTCAGAATCCTCAAAAAAATTTTCAACAAAATCCTCAACAACATCATCAGAACCAACCACATCAAAATCAACCACTTCCATTACCATTCCCTCAAAAATCCAATCAATTTCCAGCTCAGCCCATACCAAACCCCAATAATAAGAACCCTCAGAATACATACATGATAGAAGGTCAACAATTTCCAACTTATTTAATTACTCCTCTAGACCTTAGTGATGTTCAACTTAGGTCTGGAAGGATACTTGAGAAGAGTAAACCTTCTGTGATCATACAAGAACAAGATAATTCTGAGGAAGACTCCCTACGAGTTAATAAAAGTCTTGAGGAAGATACATCCTTTCAAGATCAAAACATTGAAAAAATGAAACAAAAAAATCCAATAAATCCAACTCCTGTATTAGAGCAACCATCCACATCTACTTCTACACCTCCCTTTCTGGAAAGATTACAAATTGATAAAGGTGTAGAAAAACAAATCATGGTGCCTAATTATGATTTCTTAGATGAATTGAGAAATGTTTGCAGTAAAATTCCATTATTGCAAGCCATCAAGGAAATCCCGATTTTAGCCAAAACAATAAAGGAGTTGAGTATGAAGACAACAAGAAAAAGAATAAGAGAAACCAAGAAAATTCAACTGGTAGGACAAATAGTAGACATTATGATGGACAAGATTACTATTCCAAAGTACCTTGACCCAGGAAATCCAGTTGTCAAAATTCACATCAACGGAATTGAAATTCAAAACACACTCATTGATTTAGGAGAAACAATAAATATCATGAGTAGACAAATCATGGACAAATTGAAACTTCCTAATCTTCTCTTTACACCCACATTATTACAATTAGCAGATAGATCTGTGATCAGACCAGATGGGGTAATAGAAGATATTCTAGTGTCCCTAGACTCTTGGGAGTACCCTGTGGATTTCATGATCCTAACTCCTAAGAATAATCTAGGAGGCCATCTTGTTATACTAGGAAGACCTTGGTTGGCTACAGCTGATGCTTTTATTAGTTGTAGGTCCGATGATATGTATATTTATGATGGTAGTTCAACAAAGAAATTCAATTTATATCCTCCAGCTAGGACAATTACAGATCTAGATGACACTCAATGGATAGAGGACGAAGAATATTTACAACCACTCTTCACAATTTCAGAAATTAGTGAAGATAATCAAATTCTGAATACTCTAGAAAACTTTGAATCTTCTCCAGAACACAAACAAGAATCATTTCAAGAGAGATCCAATATTGAATTCTTGTCATCTAGGCAGATGTCTCTTCATTCTATGGACAAATTTGGTAGCTCTACAAGTGAAATTTTTCCAGGCAAAACCTTGAACATAAACAAAAACCTAGAAAAATCTCAACAAGAAGAGTTAATCAAAGTATTACAGAGACATTCTTCTGCATATGCATGGGAATACACTGACATGAAGGGGATAAGTCCCAAGACTTGTACTCATCATATCTATATAGAGGCAAATTGCAAACCAATCAGACAGCCTCAAAGACGGATGAATCCAAATCTTAGGGAAATTGTCAAGGAAGAATTGCAAAAATTGTTAAATGTTAATTTCATCTATTCTATTTCAGATAGTCAGTGGGTTTCTCCTTTGGTGATTGTGCCTAAGAAAAATGGAAAATGGAGGGTGTGTGTTGACTACCGAGAACTGAATAAAGCTACTCTTAAAGACCATTTTCCCTTTCCTTTCATAGATCAAGTATTAGATACATTAGCTGGTAAAAAGTACTTTTCATTCCTAGATGGGTTTAGTGGTTACAATCAAATCCAAGTAGCACTTGAAGACCAAGATAAAACCACATTTAATTGTCCTTGGGGTACCTATGCCTACCGAGTATTGCCATTTGGATTATGCAATGCACCTGCAACATTCCAAAGGGCTGTATTAGGAATTTTTTCGGATCTAATACATGGCTGTGTAGAGGTGTACATGGACGATTTCACAGTTTATGGGGACACATTTGAAGAGGCTTTAGAAAACTTGGAAAAAGTCTTAAAAATATGTCAAGAAGCAAACCTTTCACTTAGTCATGAAAAATGTTTTATGATGTTTACTGAAGGTATTGTTTTAGGACACCACATTTCAGGGGATGGGATTAGAGTTGATGAGGCGAAAGTTGAAGTTATTTCTAACCTATCCATTCCAAGTTGTCAAAGAGATGTTAGAAGTTTTCTAGGATTTACAGGGTACTATCGAAGATTTATAGAAAATTTCACCAAAATAGCATCTCCACTCTTCAAATTACTCACCAAATATTGTGAATTTAAGTGGACTTCTGATTGCCAGTTAGCTTTTGAAACCCTGAAAACCAAAATTTCTGAAGCACCTATATTAAGGGGACCTAACTGGAAGTTACCTTTTCATATCTCGACAGATGCTTCCGATACAGCTCTAGGAGCAGTATTGGGACAAAAAGATTTGATTCTCTATGCCATCTATTATATCAGTAAAAATTTGACTCCTGCAGAGTTAAACTATACTGTAACTGAAAAAAGAGTTTTTAGCTGTTGTTCATGCCATAAACAAGTTTAGACACTATATAACAGGCTATGAAACTTTTGTTCACACTGATCATTCTGCCATTAGATACTTAATGAATAAATCAATCACTAATGGCAGAGTTATAAGATGGTTGTTACTATTGCAAGAATTTAACATTACTATTCTAGATAGGCCTGGAAAACAAAACACTGTGGCTGATTTCCTGTCTAGAATCCAAAATATCAAAGATGACACTCCGGTGAAGATCAATTTCCTGATGAATATCTTTTTGCAATCTCTACTCAAACTCCATGGTTTGCTGATATTGCCAATTATTTAGTTTCAGGAAAATTTCCTTCAATTATGAATGCAAGGGATAAAAGAAAAATCATTAATGATAGTGCAAGATATTCATGGGTCGCTAATGAGTTGTAAAAGACAGGTCCAGATTTGATTATTAGAAGGTGTGTTCGTGAAGATGAGATGCCTGAAATTCTCAAGGCATGTCATGATGAACCTTGTGGCTGACACTTTGCAAATAAGAGGACAGCCTATAAGATCCTTAATTTAGGATATTATTGGCCATCTTTGTTTAAAGATGCAAGGGAGTATGTAAAAAGGTGTGACAGTTGCCAAAGGTAGGGAAACCTTCTCCTTCAGGTGAGATGCCATTACAACCTCAGGTACACATTGAACCTTTTGAAAAATGGGCTTTGGATTTTGTAGGACCTATTAGTCCTCCATCAAGACAAAAGAAATATATATTGGTTTGCATTGATTATGTTACTAAGTGGGTAGAAGCTAAACCATTACTTGTTGCTAATGAATCATCTGTAGTTACTTTTCTTTTTGAGGATATTTTTACTCGTTTTGGTGTCCCAAGGAAAATTGTTACAGATCAAGGAGCTCAATTTACATCAAAGCTAGTGGAGCAAATGATGGAGAAGTATAAAATCAGACATAGAACATCTACTCCTTATCATCCACAAGCAAATGGTCAAGTGGAATCCACTAATAAGGTCATTGAAGGAATCCTAACAAAGACTGTTCATCTACATAGAAGAGATTGGGTAGATAGACTTCCTGAAGCCTTGTGGGCCTATAGAACTACATGGAGAAACACAACAGGCCATACTCCTTATGAGCTTGTTTATGGAAAGCAAGTTTTGTTTCCCATAGAGTTTCAAATTCAAACATTCAAGATGGCAGTTCAGCTAGGATTTGATCTAATGGAGGCACAAAAGCGTAGACTGGAGCAACTTAATGAATTGGATGAAATCAGACAAGATGCAGTTCAGAAAACAAGTCTAGTCCAACAGCAAAGGGCTAGATGGCATGAAAAGTTTATCAAGGAGAAGAAATTCAAAGAGGGTGACTGGGCTCTCTTGTTTGATTCAAAATTCAAGGATTTTCAAGGAAAATTTCAGACACTTTGGCTGGGGCCATATGAAATTGTTGAAATTTTTGATAATGGGGCAGTCAAAATCAGAACTATAGATGAAGAAAAGGTCACTTTTCTTGTGAATGGTCATAGACTGAAGCTTTACCACAAGCCACTCTCAAGGGAAGAGTTTGTCAAGAAGTTCCAAGGAAGTAATGATGTGAAGTTAATGAAGAAGAGTCCCTCTTCTTCATCAACTTGATTAAATTTTCTGAAGCAGTCATTTTGAAAAAAAAAAAAAAAAGAAAAAAAAAAAAGAAAAAAGAAAAAAGAAGAAGAAGGTATAAACATGAAAACCAATCATTGATTGGCATGTTTATACAGAAAAGATAGAGTGAAAATCAGAGTCTCTCTGACACTCTAACTTTTCCCATTTTTGTTTTTACAAGCATCTGTTACAAAAAATCATAAGTTCAGTTCCATAGTGCTTATGATTCATTTCATTTCATTTCACTCCATCCACTTATTCATCCATACTCCATTTCATTCCACCATTCATCTTTCACTCCATTCCACATTTCATTCATCTCATTCCATCCTCCATCCATCTCATTTTCATGACAAAATACAAAATTTGATGTCTTACTGTAAGTGAATAAAACATGTCATGAATTGCAGTACAATTCTTATGTTCTTTCACTCCATTTCATGAACTGAATCCATTCCATTTCATCATCCACTTCATACATATCATAATCCATCATCCATTTTCATTCATACCACATAACATTTCACCCATATTCCAAAAACACTCCATTTTCATGATTAAAGTGCTCTACAGGAGCATTCTGCAGCTCAGTAGACATTCTGCAGCTGATCAGCCTTTCTGCAGCCAGACAGTCTTTCCGCAGCTACAAATCCTGAAGGCATCAACTTGCAGACATCAGAATTGTAACAAAGTGACCCAGTGTATCCATGAATCAAAAGCATCAAGAAAATTATGAAGACTCCTCCAAAGGTGAACAGGAAGACAAAGGCTATAAAAAAAAATCAAATGAAAGGCAGAGGTAACAAGTTTAAATTATAATGGCATTTCATAAAAGTTTAGCATAGTTTAGTTATGGATTGTTCGAAAAGGTTGTTTTAATTGTTTTTATTGATCAACACCAACAAAACCTCTACAGACTTTGGATTAAAATCTTCCATTTCAAATTTCATATCCGATATCATTTAAGCGGTTAAAAAAATAGCCGAGGTATTTGAATTCTCCACGTCTCTTAACCAAATCATTCAATCATGATTTCCTCTGCCGTCGTAAAATCCTCCGCCGTCTCTTCAATCATTAATACATTCCCTCTACCTCACTCCACTACTTCATTCCGTGACCACTGCCATAACTTCATTCTGTAGCCAGCATTCCATTCCGAAGACAGAAATATTATTATCACCGAGAGCAGAGCCAAAGGATATCAGTTTGAATAACGTTGAGCATTGTAAACTCAGAGCAGAGCAAAAGGGTAAATTTGAAAGCATAACAGCGTGAGAATTTGAAGCCATTTGATTCCGTGGGTATACAAAGTATCACTGTGGGCAGAGTTTGAGCATTCTTACTATAAACACAAAAGTGTAGCAGTGTGGAGTTTGAAGTCTTTTGTCACTAGGAGACAGAAGTGTTGCAGTAATTGAAATTGAAACCTTTTGCTACCAGAGACAGAGGTGTTGCAGTGTTGAATTCGAAACCATTTGCTACCAAGAGCCAAAGGTATTGAAGTGAAGAAGTTGAAGCCAGTTGTCACTATCAAACAAAGACGTATCAATCCAAAGTTCAATTGTCAACAGAGGCATATCAGCCCGAGGTTTTGAAGCTGTTGCCACTATAAATCAGAGGTATGTTATTCCAAAATTGAAACCATTTCCATTCAGAACTTAAAGCCATTTCAATCCGAAAGTGAAAGTCATTGTTTTGTGGGTAGAAGAGTGTTAATTTGAACATTGAAGAAAAAATCATGGGTTTCATCGTAAGGACTGAACCAGTGGGTTCAAAATATTTAGAAGGCTACCCACAATGCAAAGAAATGTTACAACAAATAGGATGGCTTCAATTTTTGGAAAAATTTAATGGCTTCCACAAGAAAGTCATTAAAACATTTGCAAGATCATTTCAAGGAACCGAAGTTGAGGTGGGCGATGTAAAATTTACTGTCACTGAAGTTTTCATTGCAGAGGCTATAGGATTACTCAGAACTGGAGAGAGATGGTTTAAAAATAGAGAATTCCACAATGAATCCTAGAAACAAATTTTAAAATCACCAGGTATGGATGTCAGTGTATTTAAGAAAGGAATTCCCAGTTCCGCATTGAAAAACAAATGGAGAAACATACTACTTCTTCTGCAAATATTTATTACATGTGAGGGTAGATATGGAACATTTTATGTCTACCACATTAGACTAATGATGCATTTTTTGGGGGAAGACTTAAACCTACCATATTTCTTGCTTCAAAGTCTGAAGAAGATGGCTTCCTGTGTTCAGAGAAGAGTTCAATTTTTAGAGACAACTCTATATCATCATGGTTTGGTCAAAATTTTGATTGAGCATCATCTAGCTAAAACAAATGATACATGGGATGATTTCTTAATAAGAAATCATTTTGAAGAAGCAAAAGAACCATCACCTGAACCACAGACTACAAAGAGAAGTAGGAAATGGAGGGCTTCAAAAGTTGAAATTGACAAACCAGTCCAAGAGAGCAGTGAGGAAATCATTTTAGAGAAGTTGACCCAAATCAAGAGGCAACTTAAGGAAGGAAAGGTAATCAAGAAATCTGCCATGGAGAAAGGAGAAGGATCTTCTCAACCTAGGAGAAGCCACAGACTCAAAGGGAAACTGAAGAAAACACTAATCAAACAAACAGGGGTGATTGATATAGAAGACGAGGAAACATCCATGGAAGAAGATATTGAAGAAGAATTTTATGAAGGGATCCCTGAAATTGACCCTGCTCCACAGGAAATTTATGACTATGTGGAAACTTTAGAGAGGAGAGCTTCAGAAAGCAGAGAGAGAACCCCCAGTCCTCCACTGTCTGAAATAGATATATTAAGAAGGGATATGTATGAGTTGGAATTACTGAATAGACACATCAAAAATGAGAATGAAATTCTCAAAGATCAAGTCAAGCTCAAAACTGAAATGAACTCAACCTTATTCCTACATATAGACAAAGTGGAGAGGACCAATGAGAAGTTGAAGACAAGGAACAAAAAGCTAATCAGGGCACTCACCAACCTAAGGTTCAAACTTGTTATCAGAAAACCCAGAAGATCTCTAGCTTCCAGACAAAGGACAAGGAGAGGACTAGATGTCCTTGCAGAAGCCTCTGAATTCATAGGATAATTTGCATGAGGACATGCAAAGAGACAGCAGTGGGGGTATGTTGAGCCTCAAAATTGTGCTTTCCTTCACTTCATTTTAACTCATTTTCCCTTGTCCATTGCTATCTTAGACCCAATTGATCAATGAATATAGTTAAAATTACTTCTAGAATGATTTACATGACTGACTTGCTAAGTTTCGTGATTTTTGCCATTGTAAAGCATTTTGACCGGAACTAGCTGCAGAATGCAGACATTCCGTAGCTAACCGGCGATTCTGCAGCTACCTTCATGTTTGAGTATGTTCTAGGTGGCCTCTTGAGAAAAACCGCATATGGGCATGATCCACGTCATGTCTACATGGTTCGTTGCTCATCATGGAGGAAGAAACGAATTCTGGGTATGGTTTTGAACGTGGGGAACACATTTAGGAAGGAAGACTTCTATTAGGACTGTCTCAGTCCAGATGTCTTTTCCTCTTCACGCAGCCACTTCAAAGAGTTCTAACGTGATTCCAATAAGGAAAGACAGTGTTCCTGAATTGTTGCAATTATTGTTATGTGCATTTGCTTTATAAACGCTTGGGAGACCGAGAGCTATGTTAGAGATTTTATGTTAGATTTGATGCTAGATTTTGTTTAGACTCTGTGCTACATTTCTGAAGACGCAGAGTGTTATGTTCAAACTATTTCATCTTTAATGGAGCAGACCGTGTTGTTTTGAAGCGTGATTTAATTCGGAGTTGAATTCCGTCAAGTGGTAGAGGGCCCCTGCCTCTTGCACGTATTTATTTTGCGTAAATTAGATAATTTTCCTAGCTGCCTTTACGTTTTGCATTTGAATTAATAGTTGTTTTAATTAGCTACTGTAGTCATACTCATTCTAACTCTTCCACAAGAAGATGCTCTTCCAAAAGACTATAATGATGAATGTTGAATGACTATAGTATTGTAGGATCAGGAGTTGAATTTATAGTTGTTTGAACTAGCTACTGTAGTTATATTCATTCTAACTCTTCCACAAGAAGACACTCTTCCAAAAGATTATAATGATGAATGATGAATAGCTATGGTACTGTAGGATTTAGTTGTAGTTTTTGCTGATTCACTATCACAGTCACACTTGTTCTAATCACTCTTCCACAAGAAGAAACTCTTCCAAGAAATTCTTAAGAAGTTCAAGACATGACCGTGATAATGAATAATTTAGTTGTGTGTTTGTACTAAGTATCATCTCTGTTCTTGCTCTTAAACGCTTGCCCAAGACATCATAATGACGAGTAGGGTATGGATATGATATCTTAGTTTTTCATTCGTTTTCAGTCTATTTGCTTACAATTGCACTCAATTACACAGTCAGAATTGTTCTACCTCTTCCAAAAGAAGGAACTCTTCCAAAATATCACTAATGATGAACAAACAGATTGTGTAACTTCATAGAATAATGCATGTTAGCATAGTTAGAATGCTCCGGAGTTTCATTGCATTTAGCTCATGTTCAATTACTTTGTTTCGAGTTTGATGATGACTTATAGTTCAACATTGTTCTAGATTAGTGGCATCTTAGGTTCATTCTTAGATTAACTCATTGCACTTGCACTTCATATTCAAATTGTCATCCATTGCACAATAGATTACTTCAGTTGTTAGGATTAACAAGACAACCTTCATTATTCACAAACCTCTTCTTGTTCTAAAATCTACAAATGATCCATAACCACATGAATAGCAGACAACATCACTATAAGGCCTGAAGTATCTCTGCAATTTCCTTATCATTTTATAAACAGAGTCCTCCCTCAAAAGCCTACTTTGAAAAGAAATCAATAACTATTGAGTAAAGGTTTTGTGACATTCAATTAAATTGCAGAATAGAGATAGGAGCTAGTTCTAGAATAGGAGATCTTATGATGATAACAATGTTTTTCCTCTAATTATGTTTCAAATCTCTAATCAAGGAAAAAAGTATTGCATCATTGTAAGTTAGTTATTTCACTGTTCATCTAAAGGATTTGCATACTTAGTGATCATTTCTCAAGTTTAGTTTGTGTTTTGAATCATTTGTTTGAAAGTCATTATCAAGCTTTGCTTTTATTTAGTCATAGTCTAGACTCAGCTTCAGTGTTTCCAATTGCATTTGCCATTTGTCATTCCATCAATTAGGCTTAACTCTGTTTTTAATCACCAGCTTCTTTCCACTAGCTTTCTAGGCATTTTCCTGCAAACATAAAACCACCAAAAGACCAAAAACATCATAAATGATCACAAAAGACCAAAAACATCATAAACACTACACACAACGCATTAGGAAACAAGCACCTAGGTACATACAGTACACTTCACTTCAGCAGTTTACAAATCCTGGTTGACAATTAAATGAGCTCAGTTTAGGAGACTAGATTGAGACCAAACAGATATGACAAAACTTCATTACCTCATCTATGGGGAGGAGTTGTAGAGGTTGTTATAAAGTATATGACATGTGAAGGAAGATATTCTACCATCCTCAAATATCACCTCCGCATATTGGCTCACCTGCGATTTCCACAAGCAGAGAATTTTTCAATAAATGTGCCCTATTTTCTGTTAAGGAGCCTTCATTTAATGGAAAATTAGGCTCGGGGGTCGCGACAGGTGTTGGTGGTTCTCTCTCACCATGGGCTGGTCCAATTTCTAGTAATGAACGCCATTGGGAAGATCTCGATTCCGTGGGAACTGTTTCGGGATTCCACAGAGAAGGAAATAGCAGCCGTTGCAGCTGCTAGGGCAGAAGAACATGAAGCCATGCAGGAGGATGCAGAGGATGATGAAGCCATGCAAGAAGATGCAGAGTATGATGATTACATTGACCAAGAGGAGTCGGAAGAGATGGAAATGGAGACTAAAGAATGTGAAGAAGAGACGGTTCCCCAAGAGCAATCTGAACTCGTGGAATCGATGGAAGTTGCAGAGACATCCACTGGCACTACGGCCGAGGCTGTCCCACAAGAATTAGCCCCATCCGATGAAAGAGGGCGAATCGGTCGACATTTCAACCGAGGCCACTCCACAGGGATCTCCTGTCGTCATGGAACCAATGGAGGAGGGTAATCTGATTGAAGAAGAGGTCGCAACCACTCCGACCAGAGAACCCACGGAGGAAATTCTGAGAGAACTAAGGTGTGAGGCTGACACTGCCCCATAAGAACCAGCGTCGACCTTGGAGCTGAATGTAGAGGATTTGTTCCAGTTTCCCGTCTTTCTTCCTAAGGGAGCAAGGGTAACTCGTTCCCCACAGCAAAGAGAGGAAGAAGATTTTGCCATTCATATGGATTCGAATTTAAAACAAAGGCCACGACCGGAAGAGGCCCCAATAGGCATATCAACAGGGGAGCATCTTACTGGGTCATCACTGGTTGCAGAGAATGTACATGATGAGAGAATGGCCATTGGTGAAGAGGAGGGACCAAGCGAAGCGGTCCCGATGAATGAACCAATGGAGCACTTAGGCATGAAAAGAGTGAAGCAAGAAATAATAGAAGAAGAAGAAACAGAGGAGTTTGGACCGACCATTGGCCCAATAGAGGCAGTCCCGAGGGATTTACCTCCAGCGGCCGAGGCAGAAGAAACACAGGTTAGGAAAGAAGGGGAAGAGATGTGTGGACAACAAAGACTCCCCACCAAAAAGAGATACCAACAACAGTTTAAGGAAACAATGTGGCTCAAGATGGAGGTAAGGGATTTGAGAAGGAAGGTACACAGGATGCAGAAACAAATAAACAAGTACAAGCGGCGAGCCAGGAAGCCCAAAATCATCGAGGTTGAAGCAGAAACTGAAACAGACCCGATTGAACAACTGTTCGAAGCCAGGGAATATGCCTTAACGACCGAATTACAGACATGGAAGTCTACTGCAGCTCAGTATAAAAATGAGATCAAAAGAACTAAGGAAAGAGCCTCCACAACCGTCTTCAGATATGTGGAGCGCATAAATGTTATGAGATTAAGGAATCCGAAGTAGTTGCTCAAGATGGAGCAGCTGGAAAAACAAGTGACCGAACTGAAGGCTGATAAGGAACATATGTTCAATCTGGTGCAAGAGGTGATGGCATGTCGTCCCCCTGCTTCTTTTTATTCTTTGTTTTTGCATGAACGCTTTCTTTTATTCTGCATGGAAAGCATAAAAAACGAGGTAAGTTATGAAATAGAAGATGGTATACAATTCCTCCGAATCATGAGGAATTATGATGTGCCAACTCAACATCTGATGTGTGAGTTTTACCTGCATGGGTATTTGCTACGTTCTGACAGATATTTCAACCCAGTCCCTTATGTAGGGGACATCCATTTGAGGGCCCTCACCTCTTATGGTTTCAATCAAATCCATTGGCAGAAGGCTTGTAACACTTTTGAGTCTAATCAAGTTACAAAGCAATTTATAGTAAGAGGATAACATGAGAGGTCAGATACAATGTTCAATAAACACCATACATTTTTGAAATTTGAAGGGAACAAAGATAGGATGCTGAGGACACAAAGGTGGTGTCTCAACCTTTGTGTCAATCAATTAACTATTTTTCAAAAAGAGGCCTTTGATTGTTGTCAAAGAAGGTGGATGATGTCATCGACAGCTGTCCGGAACAGAGAGCCTTTTGGGGCACCCAACTTTGCGCGAGTACTCACCAGAGTACCTAGATATGTGGCATGTGTTCAAACATGTGGGATCCAGTGGATGGGGCTTCGATTTCAGTATCCTGTTATTTGGTTGCCTACAGAAGTTTACACCCCAGCATACAACGTCCCAACAGACTGGTGGAAGGAAGTTGTCCTTTCAGATGGATTTAAAGTTCCAGGGATAGAGATGGCTTTAGAGTATGATCTTGCCAGGCTTCAAGCAGCTTACAGTTTGCAGAATCCAGACCTACGGAGGTAGCAGACTGCATGAGGACATGCAGAAGGCTAGTTGGGGGGAGATGTTGGGCACCAAATCTGGCTACCTTTCTTACTATTTTTATCATCCTTTTTGACCCTTTTGTGTTTATTTACCTACATTTTCTATACTAAACTTATGAGGTAAATACCCCTAACTCATCCAATTGGAATATTTTAATTAATGAAGTAAAGTCACATAGTCTTACTTATTTGCGGCACTAATATATGTGTTTGACTGCAGTTTGGAGAACATGAACCCTTGCTTCAGCGTTTCGCAACAGATCTGGTAACGGTCAGCTATAGGGAGATCGCGCAGCTGGAGTTACAATTCCCTGGGACTATTCTTGGCCCTTGTTCTATCTTATACATCTGGTGCTTGTGCTATTCCAACTGATGTGTATTTCTGAATGCACGATTACCATGTTCCAAGGAGATCTTTTATTCTTCTGCGCTGTGTATAAAATGGATATTGTTCCTGTGATGGATATTGTAATCACATCTTACAGATTAATAAAGTATCACTGGTTTTGCTGTTCTAAGCGTCTTCGTGACTAACGCAGACCTAATAAGAGAGTTGGGCCTGCTCTTCTGATAGGGTGCTGCATCCTTAAGTGTGTGAATTGTTTCTTTGTTATGGTTGCTGTTATTATTCTTTACTGTTAAGATTGTTTTGAAGTTCAGTATTGATTTAAATTCACGAAAACAATTTGAATATTAATTACAAACCCTTGGTTGAGATGGATTATGTGTTTGCCCTTGCATATACCTTGCATGTTGCCTTGAAGGATACGCTCCTAGATTGATAAAATTAATGTCGGGTTAGGGTGAATAAATCATTCATACCAGACACCAACAATGACGTGGCAAGAAAACCTACTTTGGTTCCCACAAAAAAAGGTGTAGAAGATGTTAATATTGGAACAAAAAAGCAACCAATGTTTATAAAGCTTTCAAAGTCTTTGCCTCCAGAGGTAAAGCCTAAATATTTCGATTTGTTTACTGAGTTTTCTGATGTTTTTTCTTGGGGTTACTCAGATCTAAAGGTGTACGATAAAGATATCATTCAACACACAATCTCGATAAAGCTAGACCAAAAGCCTTTTAGGAAGAAGCTCAGGAGAATAAACCCAAATTTGTTGCCATCTATCGATAAGGAGGTAAACGAGCTCTATATGGCAGGAATTATTTTTCCAGTCAGATTTTATGATTGGATCTCTAATTTGGTTCCAATGTGG
Organism: Pinus albicaulis; assembly: GCA_034641835.2. Taxonomy (NCBI): domain Eukaryota; kingdom Viridiplantae; phylum Streptophyta; class Pinopsida; order Pinales; family Pinaceae; genus Pinus; species Pinus albicaulis. The sequence continues at coordinate 1,232,342,026 of CM076578.1, read as the reverse complement.
AAGAAGACCGGTGAAATCCGACTATGTATAGATTTCAGAAATCTAAAGAAAGTGTCGCTGAAAGACAATTACCCGCTGCCCAAAATGGACCACATACTTCAACGATTTGTAGGAGCTAGCAGGATGTCATTGCTGGATTTTTACTTAGGGTACAATCAGATCCTTGTGCATGAATATGATCAGGATAAGACATCGTTCACTACACCATGGGGTACCTTTAAATATGCCAAGATGCCGTTCAATTTGAAGAATTCTGGGGCTACTTTCCATTGTGCAATGGACACAGATTTTGGTAACGAGAAAGATGTATTCCTTGTTCTTTATTTAGATGATCTGACTATTTATTCAAATTCAGAAGATGAACATTTACACCATTTGAGAGTTGTGTTCCAACAATGTAGAAAATTTGGGATATCCCTAAATCCTAAAAAGTGATTATTTTCTGTGGAAGAAGAAAATTTGTTGGGTCACATCATTTCAAAAGATGGGATTCGGATATATCCTTGTAGAGTTGAAGCGATACAACAAATTGATTTTCCTCGTAACAAGAAGGAAGTTCGAGCATTCAACAGTAGGATGCATTTCCTACGTAGGTTCATTCCCAACTTAGCAGAACATCTTAGAGAGTTAACTAACATGCTAAAGAAGGAGAATGATGTAAAATGGTCTGAAAATTCACATAAGTCATTCCCCTTGGTGAATTTTTTTTTGACCACTGCTCCAATTTTGACAAGTCCCGATTATTCATTGGATTTCATTATATTTTCTTTTGCTTCTGAGCGTACTTTGGCAGCAGTGCTAATGCAGAAAAAATATGGGACAGAGCTGCCAATAGCATTCTTCAGTCGCAAAATAAGGGATGCAGCCCTCCGATACAACATAATTGCGAAACATGCCTTGGATTTGGTTAAAGCACTCAAAGACTTCTGTGTTTATATTCTGCACTCACATATTTTGGCATATGTTCCAAATGCAGCGGTTAAAGAAGTACTTATGCAAATATATCCAGAAGGAAGAAGAGGTAGGTGGATAACAGCACTCTTAGAGTATGACCTTGAGATCAAGCCAGCCAAGTTGAGAAAAGGGTAAGGCTTAGACAAGCTTATGGCTGAGTCTAATCTACATGCACTTCACATCAATATCATATCAGCACTGTCTGATGAGGAAGAATGTGTAAGTCTTATTCAGGTATCCGATCTCTTTTCATCATCTCCACGGTATGTTGATATCATTTATGTTTTTCAATGTTTGAATCCTCCTCTGGGCATGTCAAAGAGTAAGAGCAGGTCCTTGAAACTTAAGGCTTAAAAATATTGCATACTAGATAGTACACTCTACTGGAAGGATCCTGGAGGTGTGTTACTCAATTTTTTGGTTGAATATGAGTCCAAAGAAGTGATGAAGTATTTCCACAAAGGAGATTGTGGAGGTCACTTATTAATCAGATTTGGATCAAGGACCTAAGTGATAGCTCAAATTAAAAGTGTTCATAAGTGTGCCGAACCTAAGTGACCAGATAGATCTCGTCTTCCTGATTCTATCCCTGTGTATGATTCGAAAAATCAACACCATATGAAGAAGTCATCGCAGTTTGAAAAGTCTAGTAAACTGCAATTTTTAAACTTTGACCAAGTTTGTCTAGAATTTGGGAAATTTAAAAAGAGAATATTCTAGGGAATATTATTGGAATATTCCATTTGGAACAATCATACGCTGACATGTGGCATAGTTTTATTGGTCAGTGGGTTGAATTTTTGATTTCGGGCCAATGGGAGGCCGCCACGTAGCCCAAGAAATTTCTTCAAAATTTTTGTTGGGTCCCCGGGGCTCGACCCCGAGACCTCTCGTCTACAACGCCGATGCGTTAAATGTCTATGCTATGGCGTTACTTAACACTATATGACATCACGTTTTATTTATGGTTGATTTTAATTCGAGTTGGGGCTCGGAGGGGGGCCAACCTTCCCATAGGCCTGTAGCCCATGAACCAAGGGCCTAAGCCCACCCATAACCGTCCATGCCAGAGGTCTTGTAATTTGATCACATGCCAAACGGTTTGTTATACCGTTGAAACCTCTGCCGACAGTTTCGCAAAAACATTAACATTTTAGCGTGGTCACATAGCATTGTTTATCCGACAACAGTTATGTTAAACCTCAACATTAACCATAACCGTGTGGAGTTCAGGGTCATGTGCCCACGTGTAATGGTTACATTAATCACTAGTGGTTAGGCTAGAATATTATGTGGAGTGCACCCCAAATTTGGTGATTTTTCCACTTTTAATTGGAGTTAAGTCCAATTCCTCCAAGTTTGGTGGAGGATTTTTAGGGGTTATTGGGCAAAATGAGTTCAGGCTCTATCTTGAGATAGATTCAACCAATTTTGGAGTGCCAATAGTAAAGTTAAACTATATTAGAAATTATAGACTCATTGGTGAGGGTTGCAGAGCCATCAAAGGACTTTTGAGTAGGTTTTTGCTTTAGAGAAGTTCTAGGGGCCACCAGGGCCACCATGGGCTAGCAGCAGTTTGAGGCCTAGCCAGTGTAGCTAGAGGCCTTATTCAGGAACCCAATAGTTAATTTTGGATGTTTTAGACATTATGGAACTAATGGTGTTGTTTTAAGATCATGTAGAGGACTTTTGAAGGCCGAGATGCTTCAGTGAAGTTCCAGGGGCCACCAGGGCTAGCAAGTGCTAGCAGTAGTTCAAGGCCTAGCCAGGGAAGTTAGAGGCCTTATTTAACAAAAAAATAGTCATTTATGACTGTAATGCGCATTATGAATCCAATGGAGGAGTTTTAAGAAGCTTTTGAGGACTTATAGAGGTCGAGAACACACATATAAGTTTTATTTGACCCTAGAGCCAAGGGGTGCCACCAGGTGTTGGAGGTGAAACCAGAGCAGCCGGAGGCTAATATCAGCAAAACAATAGTCTATTATGACTATTTTTGGCATTGTGAATCCATTGAAGGGATTTTAAAAGCCATTTGAAAACTTTTGAAGGTCGGAGAGCTGCAGGGAAGTTTTGGGCAGCCTTGGGCCAACCGTGGAGGGAGGCCTAGTTTGGGGATGTAGTGCTCATTTTGAGAAAATGATCAGTCCATTTTGGAGGTATAATATGTGATTGAGACAATAGGTGAGGTTTATGGGACATAAAAAGAATTCTTAAGGAGTTAGTGCCATAGAGAAGCTCAATGTAGCTCAAGAGCACCGACAGAAGGAATCAAGTCTAAGGAAGCCTAGATTTTTTTTCAGAGTGATGCTAGCCATGACAGGGGTATAATGGTATTATAAACCCATTGGTTTAGTTTAGTTAACCATTAGATTTGATTTTTTAACTTGTAAAAGAAATTTTCCATAATCCCAAAGAGCCAAGTCAAGGTGACAAGAGCTCAAGGAGACGTAGCCCACGATATTCGGGTGAACTCCTAGATTAAATTTTCCCTTATGTGTTGATGTTTAATTTCTGCATTATATTTTTGTTTCACATCTTTAATTTCAAAAAAAAAAAAAAAAAGGACTTAAAGCACTTAAATAGTTAAAAAAAACATACACCTATTTCAAGTAAAAATTTCCGCAAAAGTCAAGTACAAGCTAGATCTTTTATTTGTTTAACTGAGTGGGAGGTTCTTGAAAATCATAACAAGTTATCCAACCCATTTTCAGTTTAGGTTGGTATCAGAGCACTTGGTTGCTTGACTGACATAGAACAAGTTTTCTTGTTTGACTTGAAAGGTGTTTAAACCATGCAAAGAATTTGACTGTTTGCAAACTAACTGATTTGAGTTTGCTAGAGGTGAAGGGAAAGCTATTGATTTCTAAGTCCAGATGAGGACGAGAAGGAAGAAGGTTGAAAGCATCTTCCTTACCCAAAGGACCTCAAGGTGACCCTTGAAGCACAAGAGGGTTTGTTTGCAAAACACTGCTTGAAGATGAGCTTGACTCTACAACCATTTTGTTCAGAAGCTTTCTCAATCGTTTTTGAAAGATTTTTGAATTTTGTTGAAGTTCTTTAGTTCATTTTCATAATGACAACTTCATCAAGCGAGGTTTCAAAATCCTCCTCCTTCACAAGATTATTCGATGAAAACATGAAGTGAAACTTCTACATATTGAAGGACATGGTGCAAATTTTGTTTGAAGATAGAAGATAAAGCACTAGAATTCATGAGCAATTGGTTGCTATGAAGCAAGAGAAAGAAGAAATTCTTTAAAGATTACATGAGATGGAGATGCAGCTCCATCAATCCCAAGAGGCCTTAACCAAGAACATGCATGGAGCAGAGGTAATTCACTCTAATTTGTCTTCAAATTCCTCTTTAGATAGATGTGTTGGTTCATTTGAAAAGCACACTAGGGGTATAGGGTCCAAGTTAATGTTTAAAATGGGCTATGAAGGCAAGGGTTTAGGCAAACATGCACAAGGCATGGTTGAACCTATTTTGGTTGAGGAGAGGCCTAAGAAATTTGGTCTTTGTTATGTTCAATCTAATGGCGAAGACTCCAAAGCCATGAAGGAATTTGAGACAACTTCAAAAAGAACTTTTGTTCCAATTTCTAAACCAAAAACATGTCAAGTTTGTTTTCAGGTTGATTGCCATTGTTTGAAGCCTATGTTGCAGCAAGATGTTTGTAGACATGCAGCTTATGGCGAGCATGAGAGTTCAGACAATTTTCAGGACATGAACACTCATGTTAGTCTACAAAGGAAAGCTGGAGCCCCTACAAGTTCATCTCCTCATGAAGGTAAAAAATATGGACATGCAAAACAACATGTGAGGTATAATTCTTCCCATAGTCAAGCTGATTATGTTTATGATAAGCATGTCAAATCTGCATGCTTGAATGGAAGAAAGAGTTGTTGTGCATATTGTGGCATGTTGAACCATGATGTTTCGAGATGCTGGAAGAGGATGAAGGCATATAGGAAACAATTGAGGCAAATGCAACTTGCAAAGAAGGTGCATAAGACTTGCACATATTTCCAAAAGAGGGGACATGTTGTTGCCCATTGTTGGACATTGCATCCAACTAATTGTCCCAAGCATTTGAAGCAAGAGGATAGAAAGACTGGCAAAAGTGGAACCAAAGATTCCATCATTGATGTGAGAACAGATGTTTCACATGAAGAAGATTTTCAACAGCAAAAGTTGCCGTGGAAGTGGCTTGGTAAGAAGTGGTTTGACTTTTTGACATCGTAAGACATACACTCATTTGTACATATGAAAATTCCAGTTATGCATGCATGTTTTCTATTGTAATATCACGTTTATTTGAACCAACTTGGATCGATGATCAAGGAAGAGATGTTCAACTACCTTCTTTAAATTTCTCGCAAGAAATTTCTGAGTGAGTGCAAGGAAGACAGTTCTTGACAGGAGGACAAGCACATCCAAGAAGGGAAAGTGTTGGCTACCTTCGAGTTGTGGTTCAAAGGCCCTAAGCCATGTAAGGAAAGTGTAAGGAGGCTAAAAAGAAGAGGGTGCTGTACTCTAATCTACTGTACAGATCAGTATATCAGTCTTTTGGGGTCCAAATGATTCCTAATGGGGAGGTGTGATCAGATTTGGATCAAGGACCTAAGTGATAGCTCAAAATTAAAAGTGTTTGGAAGTGTGCCAAACCTGAGTGAACAGATAGATCTCTTCTTCCTGATTTTGACGCCGTGAACAGTTTGAAAACCCGACACCGTATGAAGAAGTTATCGCAGTTTGAAAAGTACAGTAAATTGCAATTTTTGGACTTTGACCAAGTTTGACTGGAATTTGGGAAATTAAGAAAGAGAGTATTCCACGAAATATTCCTAGAATATTCCCAAGAATATTCCATTTGGACTATTCATATGTTGACATGTGGCATAGTTTTATTGGTCAGTGGGTTGACATTTTGATTTTGGGCCAATGGGAGGCCGCCACGTGGCCCAGGAAATTTGTTCAAAATTTTTGTTGGATCCCCGGGGCTTGACCCCGAGACCTCTCACCTACAGAACCCACACATTAACTGTTTGTGCTATGGTGTTACTTAACACTATATGACATCGCATTTTATTTATGGTTGATTGTAATCCGAGTTGGGGCTCGTAGGGGGGCCAGCTTCCCCATAGGCCCGTAGCCCGTGAACTAAGGGCCTAATCCCACCCATAACCATCCACGCCAGTGGTCTTGTAATTTGATCACATTCCAAACGGTTTGATATACCGTTGAAACCTCCACTGATGGTTTCAAAAAAACATTAACGTTATAGCGTGGTCACATAGCGTTGATTATCTACCAACAGTTATGTTAAACCCTGACATTAACCATAATCGCGCAGAGTATGGGGTCATGTGCCCACACGTAGCAATTAAATTAATCACTAGAGATTAGGTTAGTGAATTATGTGGAGTGCGCCCCAAATTTGGGGATTTTTCCACTTTTAATTGGAGTTATGTCCAGTTCCTCCAAGTTTGGTGGAGGATTTTTAGGGGTCATTGGGAAAAATGAGTTCAAGCTCTATCTTGAGCTAGATTCGACCAATTTTGGAGTGCCAATAGTAAATTTAGACTATCTCAGAGATTCTCGACTTATTGGTGAGGTTTTCAGAGCCATCAGAGGAATTTTGAGCAGGTTTTTTCTTCAGAGAAGTTCTAGGGGCCACTAGGGCCACCATGGCCCAGGAACAATTACAGGCCTAGCTAGTGCAACTAGGGGCCTTATTCAGGAATCAAATAGTAAATTTTGGATGTTTCAGACATTCTGGAAGTAATGGTGTAGTTTTTAGAGCCTTCAGAGGTCTTTTGAAGGCCGAGATGCTTCAGTGAAGTTCTAGGGGCCACCAGGGCCAGCAAGTGCCAGCAACAGTTCAAGGCCTAGCTAGGGCAGTTAGAGGCCTTATTCAACACAAAAATAGTCATTTATGACTATAATGAGCATTATGAATCCATTGGAGGAGTTTTCAGAATCTTTTGAGGACTTATAGAGGTCGAGAATCCACAGAGAGTTTTTCTTTGACCCTAGAGCTAGGGGGTGCCACCAGGTGTTGGAGGTGAAACCGAAGCAGCCAGAGGCCAATATCAGTGAAAAAATAGTCTATTCTGACTATTTTTGGAATTATTAATCCATTGAAGGGATTTTCAGAGCCATTTGAAGAATTTTGAAGGTCGAAGATCCATAGGGAAGTTTTGGGTAGCCTTGGGCCAACTGTAGAGGGAGGCCTAGTTTGGGGATGTAGTGCTCATTTTGAGCAAATGATCTATCCATTTTGGAGGTCTGATATGTGATGGATAAAATAGGTGAGGTTTCAGGGACAAAATAATAATTCCGAAGGAGTTAGTTTCATATAGAAGCTCAGTGTAGCTCAAGAGCACCGACATAAGGAATCAAGTCTAAGGAATGCTAGATCTATTTTAGGAGTGATGAAAGCCATGACAGGGTTATAATGGTATTCTAAACCCATTGGTTTAGTTCAGTTTACCATTGGAGTTGATTTTGTAACTTGTAAACTAATTTTTCCATAATCCCAAAGAGCCAAGTCAAGATGACAAGAGCTCAAGGAGACGTAGCCCACGATATTCGGGTGAAATCCTAGATTAAATTTGCTGTTATGTGTTGATGTTTATTTGCTGCATTATATTTCTGTTTCACATGTTTAATTTCAGCAAAAAAAAAATGGACTTAAACCACTTAAACAATTAAAAAACATACACCTGTTTGAAGTAAAAATTTCCGCAAAAGTCAAGTACAAGCTAGATCTTTTATTTGTTTAACTGGGTGGGAGGTTCTTGAAAAGCATAACAAGTTATCCAACCCATTTTCAGATCACTTATACTGGAAGACCATGACCAAAAAATTACTAAGAGAAAGTTACTATTGGCAGACATTGTTTGCAGATTTGTACAAGACGGTAATGAGCTGCCATGAATGCAAACTCTTCCAAGGTAAACGTAAGCTTCTTCCTTTACCATTACAACCCATTTCAGTTGAAGCTCCTTTCCAACAATGGGGCTTAGAATTTATTGGTGAAATACATCCACCCTCATCCGCTCAACACAGATGGATACTTATTGCTATAGACTATTTCATAAAGTGGATCAAAGTGATCCCAACCATGCAAGCTATAGACTTAGTTATAATTCAGTTTTTAGAAGATAACATATTGTCATGGTTTGGGTGTCCTAGAAAGATCATCACATATAAAGCTACAATATTTAAATAAAAGAAGATGACATAATTCTATGACAAGTATAACATTAAGTTGGGTCATTCTACAACATATTATCCACAAGGAAACGGATTGGGGGAGTCCTCTAACAAGTCTTTAATCAACATAATAAAAAAGATGTTGGAGGTGAATAAGAAGAATTGGCACAACAGGCTAATTAGTGCATTGTGGGAATATCAAGCAAGAAAAAATAAATCCATTGGTATGTCACCATTTCAGGTAGTTTACAATGTGGATACAATTTTTCCTTCTTCATTGGCTGTCCCAGTCATGAAACTTTTACAAGAAGCGGGAAGTGAAGAAAATTACATGCAACGCAGAATACACCAAATGATCCAATTGCAACAGACAAGAGAAGAGGTGTTTCATAACACTTCCAAGCTCCATGATAAGAGCAAGAAAATCTATAACATAAAAACCAAACAAAATGATTTCAAGATCAGTGATGTAGTACTCCGTTGGGATGCTAAGAATGAAGACAAGGGTAAGCATGCAAAGTTCGATAATTTATGGAAAGGACCTTTTAAGATTGCAGATTTTCATGGAAATAATGCATATCTCTTGGAATAAATGGATGGGAAAAGTTGCTTTGGAGGGCCAATTAATGGTAGGCTCGTGAAGCACTATCTTTTTTGATATGAAATTGTGAAAATTTTTCATCCTCATTGTATATATCAGTTTGATATTTATGCTAGTGTGAAGTCGAAAAGCATTGGAGTTCGGAGCCCAAAGTGAAGGCCATGGAGCTTCATTGAGTTTCTACCATTTCAAGTTAAGTTTTCAGTCAGTTTCAAAGTCAGTCTGTGTCATTGAGTTGTCAGTAATTAGTCATGCATTTCAGTTTGAGTTTTTTTTTTACCGTATTGGCCCAATGGTTAGGCACTTGGTCTACGGTGTTCTTAACACCTCCAAGGATCTTCCATCCCCAATAAGGCCAATTTTAGTGTTAGAATGTGCATTCTGCCATCAGTGATCAAAATCACTCTTTTCATATTCATTTTAGGGGTCCCAATCAGAATTTTTTTATCATTCCATTAGGTCATGCAAAAAATTGATTCATTGATGGTAGCTCTAGTCATAAAACCTCACCCTCCCTCAAAATTTCACATTTTTTGGCTCACCTTCATGTCTTGCTGAGCATAAAAACACTTTTGAAAAACTCATTTCACTATGTCTTATGTCAGTCAAAGTCAACCATGGAGTTAGGTCATTCAAGGTCCCATTAGGTCATTAGGTTTCTGTTGGGGTTCCCATGTTTTGGCAAGGTTGGAAATACCAAAAGATGAGACAACATCAAACCACTTTCAAACCTCAGAATCTAGCCCTCGTGGGTCCAGAGAGGGATCTCTCTATGATATGTCAAAGTTATATGACTTTGAAGCTCGAGGTTTAAGATGTTAGGCTAGTTATAGGCACAGGGTTTGTTTGTTTGGTTGTTGGGAATCAGGAATGAATGGTTCACTATAAGACAAGGAAATGAGTAGAGAGGATTTTAGGCTAAAGTTGATAACTCAGAGAACATCAAGGCCATTGGGCAATGGAGTCAGGAAAGGGTTTACTTGCTGTTCAATGTGCAAGCTTTCAGTTGGGCTAGTCATCTAAAGCATTGGATCCTAAAATGATTGTGTGGCATGGAACATTAAGGATTGAAAGTGAAAAGAGGGAAACCATCCAATTCTGTCTATAGATCAGGTCAGAGGTCATTTAACTCCAGACCTGCTTGGACATAATCAGAGGCAACTTGAGGGAACTTGGAAAGTTCAATTGAAATGAAAAGATCCTAGTGAGGCAGAGACAGAGTTCTAAACCCCCCAGTGTTCTCAACTCATTTAATTAGATCTAAACAAGAACATCTAAAGACAGATTCCATTAATTCACACATCAGCTAGTAATATATCAGACCACTACACTGGTTAAATTAATTGAAATCAATCCTTAGATAACACATCTAGTAGAAAACATAAAGGCAAGGAGAGCAGAAACATAGGGTGCCTAACAAGGGAAAATCCTATGCCAGATTTCTGATGCGAGACAGAAGAAGTGTAATGAAATGAAATAAAACACAAAGATAGAAAAAAATCACCAACTGCTTTAGATCAGGATCCAAAGAAATGTGCCTGTCATATTAAAAACAACACCAGTCATGTACAACATTGCCCACAGCTTGAACATTCAGCCTGAATACATCTTTCTTCAGCCTATCTTACAACTTACACAGAACTATATCTCATAGAGACAGCTTGTAGTTATCTGATATCTCATAAAAAACCTTCACAATGTTTCTTCATGAAATTTTATAGCAGAAAGATGGGCTGAGGAGGTAGGTGAAAACTAAATGCATCATTAAAACTTCTGAAAAGAAAGAGGGCCGAAGCCCATTCTATTTAAATTCTTAGCATTCAATTCCTGTCACTCTTTGGATGGAAGAGTGGTATTCTTCAGGCCTCTATTTACTTCGGTATGTCTCTTGATGTACTTTGATCTGCATGACTCTGTGGTACTTTTGGTGAATAAAAAAATGATAAATAAACGACTGAGCGGTCTGCCGTATTTATGAAACAAATGCTCTGGTAGCTTCGGACTGTTGTCAGAGTGGAAATTTCTTCAGGAGCACGGTGTAGAATAAAAACTGCATGGGCACTTCGTCCTTTATGGAGAAAAAACATTCTGCTACTGTAGAAACCCTGATATGCATTGATTTCTGCGTGCTGTACCTTTTGCGTGATCCCTGGGTCTTCAATCTGGTACTTTGCCTCTAAATCTCTGAACATAAGGCTTATATATCTTCATTTGCATGCCTTAAGCTCTCTGCTGCTTAATTTAAATCTCTGACTATGAAATCTGTGTGTTAATGGTGCCGGGACATTTTCACAGAGTAAAACCCTGGTCTTTTAATGCAAGTCCTGTCGTAAGACCTCCTCGGGTTTTCTTCATGATTTCTGCCTCTGCACATGGTCTTTTCCTGTGTTTTCTGTCACTGTGACAGAAAACCTGAATCATGGCGGCCATTTACTGTTGGTAACCCTGTAAAACACGAAAACCTGTTACGAAAACCTATGCACGGAGGTGGTGGACGTAGTGGGACAAGAATAGCCGTGCAGAAGGATGAGATGTCGGAATAGCGCGAGACTATAGTGGGTAATGTAGTATGACAATGGAACAAATTCGGGTGGACATGGGTGGAGTGCAGCAAAATTTTAAATAAAACCTACGAAAAATCGACCTTGGAACAAATATATATGGCGGGGGCGAATATATTATGGACACACGTGGAGAGGGTGACGTGGAGATACGGGGCCAGTGAACGGTGGAACATGTAGACGAATCGGAGCCGTCCGATCTTGGCGGAGATCGACAGTGGAAAACATGTTGGGGCGATGGACGGTGGGCTAGGGGTACGACAGCTATGGGCTATCGCGTGCACAACTTCATGGATCGATCACCGTTGGATGGAGGGATCTGGATCGGACGACTGATATGCATATCGCTGCGTGTCCACGGACGAAATTTAATGCATGATGGGAGGGTGGTTTTCCAGCCGTACCGATGCCATGCGTCGGAAGTTGTATGGAATCGCTTCGCGATTAGAAAATACCGCCCCTCGCCCGAAGGCAGTGCGATAAAAACCAGGTGGTTTTGAAATAGTGCGCTGCGGGGACCACTGAGACGGGGGATTACGGACCGTTGATCGCAATTTAAATGAACGATGGATCTTCGATTGGGCGGTGAACGGGAAGAACGAAGGAGGCTGCAGGGGGCGGCGATCGCCGTCCATTCTGTGAAGATCAACGGCTGTAAACGCGCCTGATGAACAAATGCGACAAGCGCCTTCGGGGCTAGCGCTCGGTCATAGCGCTAGGTTCTATGGGGGGAAGTGTACAGGGGACTAGGTCGAAAGGGGCTGAGGCTCAATTACATAGAAAACATGATTTCTGGCCCATTTCAACGAAATTAAAAGCCAAAATGGGTAACGATAGGGGGATGAAGGGGAATTAAACCAAACAAAGTGTATTTGGAAGGTTTAAAGGGGATTTTAGGATGGTTTTGGAGGATGAGGGGAGGGATTTGGGGGTACAAAAAAGGGGGAATTTTGGGATGGAAAGGGAACTTGGGAAAAGGGAAAAAGGGATAAAATGGGGGAAAAATGCAGAGCTACAAGGGGATAAATAAGGCCTTTTTGGAGCCAAAATTATGTAATCAATGAGACCTTATAAAAGGAGCCAGCAGAGGAGAATTTATCAAAGGCAAAGGCACAGGAGACTTCAAGGATGATGTGTCTTCAGGGGAGATGCATTCCTTGAAGGCTCCAAAACAATTTAGCCCCCTACTTTGCTTTGTCAAAAATTTATAGGGGGCTAATAATGGCTCCACATGGGGATGACTTCTTCTTGAAGGAGTCAAGAATTCATACAGTAGATCTTTGGAGTAGGCCAGTTTCCTGCTGCTTAAACCACCTTGATTTCTTTAGATCAGCTGCCACAATTGTGAAGACATCAATTTAGCAGAAAAATTTTCCCAATAAATCTACCTACCCACACTACAATCCTATCATTTTTTCTTCTTCTAGGGTGCATTTGAGCTAGCAGACCCTTTACATCATTTTATTTTTTACAAACAGAAAATAAACCTATTCTAACTCTACCCTTATTGCTCCATGATACTAGATCAGATGGTTGGTCTCATATGTTTCTCTACCTAATCTAATATCTGCTGGGATTAAACTGTCCAACAGATTTATTCTCTACATTCTAAAATAGAAATTTAAAAACAGTCAAGCCAGTATTAGACTGTCTGACTTGCTGTGGGTCCAAGGCATAAAGATAGTTGCACTTGGACAGAAAATTGCAGAAAACTGAAAACAAAACTGTGAAGGCTTGAAATCTGAAACTTGAAGTATCCTTCTTCTCTTTGTGACTCAAGTTTTGAGCATGTTAGAGTCACTTATTTCTTCATTTTAGCTCTGGTTTTGGGCATGTTAGAGCTGATTCTTCTTTTTTCTTTGCTGGCCCAGATTTTGAGCATGTTAGGACCAGCTACTTTGCTTCTTTTGGCTCCGGTTTTGATCATGTTAGAGCCAATCTTTTGCACTTCAGAGGTTCATGTTTTGAGCATGTCTGAACCTCTCCTTTCTCTCTGTTTTTTGAAACATTTTCTCTTTTTTATTGAAAACAAAAAACTGCAATGGTATGTACAATGAAAATGGAAAACTGGAAATTAGGAATCAGCAGAAGTAGTGTTTGAGCATCCTGCCATTGACAGGACCGCCAAATAACTCTGTACCATCTAATTCCTATAGGAAGAAGGCATTTGGGCCCACAATGGCCTGGGTGATGTATGGACCTTGCCACAGACTGTCAAACTTGCCGTGCTTTCCTTTATCCTCCCTTCTTGAGTCCCACTTCAGAACTTTATCCCCAATTTTGAAATCAACAGCTTTGGTTCCTTTGTCAAACAATTTCTTTATATTCTCCTGAAATTTCACTGCTCTGTTGTAAACCTCTTCCCTTGTTTGCTGGAGATGAATTGTTTGGTTTATCCTTCTCACCATACTGTCTTCTTCAGTTTGAATCTCTTGGACCAAATTAATCACTGGTACCCCAAGGCTGGTAGGAAAAACTGCTTCTGTTCCATAGACAAGCTAATAAGGTGACATGCCAATAGATTTCTTTGTTGTAAGCCTATCAGCCCACAAAGCATGTACTAACTTGTTATGCCATGAATTTTTGTTTTCTTCCAGTAGCTTTTTGATGATGATCACCAGGCTCTTGTTTGATGATTCAACTAATCCATTACCTTGAGGGTAATAGGTAGTTGAATGACCGAGCGCTATTTGATACCTGTGACAAAAATCAACCATTTTCTTGGATCCGAAAGCAACAACATTATCAGTGATTATTTTCCTTGGGCAGCCAAACCGAGAGATGATATGAACTTCTAGGAAACTAATGATGACTGAATCTGTGGCATTCCTAGCAGGTATGGTCTCTACCCACTTAGTGAAGTAGTCTGTGGTTGTTAGGATCCATTTGTGTTGTGCAAAAGAAGCAGGGTGAATCTCCCCTATGAAATCTAGGTCCCATTGCAGAAAGGGACCTTCAACAGTGATGGGTTGTAGAGGTAAGGGAAGGAGCTTTATTTTGCCTTAAAAAATCTGGCAATTGTGGCAGGAAATGATCATTTTATGGACATCTTTGAAAGTGTAGGCCAATAGTAGCCAGCTCTGAGTATTTTTTTTGCAGTGGCTTTCTAGCTCTGGTGGCCTCCACACTCTCCTGCATGGAATTCTTGTTTAATCCTCTCTGCCTCGTTTTTAGGCAAACATTTAAGCAATAGGCCATTTGGATTTTTCCAGTATAAGAATTCATTCAGAATATAGTAACTTCTGTCTTTTAGCTTTAAGAATCTGGCCTTAGTCTTCGATAGTTCAGGAGGGGCATTGAGGTGTGTAAGCACATACAAAATGTCAGAATACCAAGGAGATATTTGAAACCTTTCTTCAATAGTGGGATCAGGAAATCCCTGTTGCTCATCCAAGGCATTTACCATGTTAATGTCTAGGGCTTGTAGATTTGATTCAGCCATTAGTTGAGCTAAACCCTGACCTTTAATTAGTTTGGTGGGTTTTATCTCAAGGTCATATTCTAAAATCACAACAATCCATTTGCCCCTCTTCCCATCTGGGTCTTGGGACAGTATATCTTTGACTATGATGTTGGGCACATAAGCTATGGTGTGAGAATGAAATATGTATACCCTGAAGTCCTTTAAGGCCTTGATTAAGGCATAGGCCTGTTTTTCCATTAGGTTGTATTTCAAGGGTGCATCCCTTAGTGCTTTGCTAAAAAAGGCAATTGGCTGTTCCATTCCCTCTGTGTTTTTTTGCAGCAAGACTGCAACCACTGTATGCTCAGAGGCAAATGAAAAGATCAGGAAATATTTAAAGAAATTTGGGCTGATCAGAACAGGAGCTTGGGTGAGTGCAAGTTTTACTGATTCAAAAGATTGTTTAGCTCCAACAGTCCATTTAACTCCCACACCTTTCTTCAGCATGTTAGTCATATTCCTAAGGTGTTCAGCTAGGTTGGGAATAAACCTCCTAAGGAAGTTAATCTTCCCAATGAAGGACTGTAATTCTTTGATGTTTCTTGTTTGTGTGATCTGTAGTATTCCCTCAACTCTTTGTGGGTCTATCTTAATTCCCCTTTCAGATATAATGTGGCCAAGAAGTTTTCCCTCTTGCAGCCCAAATACAGTCCTTTTGGGATTCAATGATAGACCAAACCTTCTACATTTTTCAAACACTTTCCTCAGATGTTTTAGGTGTTCTTCTTCAGTCTTAGAATAGACTGTTATGTCATCCAAGTAAATAACAATGAAGTGTCCTATCTCATCCGAAAAGGCTATATCCATTGCTCTTTGGAAGGTTGCACCAGTGTTCATCAGTCCGAAAGGCATTTTTACATACATAAAGGTGCCCCATGGAGTGGTAAAGGCTGTTTTGAGTTGGTCTTCTGGGATTACTAAGACTTGATTGTAACCCGAGAAATCGTCTAGCAGGGAGATACTTTTAGAGCCTACCACCCTCTGAAGAATATGTTCCATTTTTGGCAAAGGGTAGTTGTCTTTGAGTGAGGCTCTATTAAGATTTCTGAAGTCAATACATAATCTAATCTCCCCAGTTTTCTTTCTCACAACCACTAAATTCGAAACCCACTCAGAGAACCTTACATGATCTATTATGCCTGCCTCATACATTTTTTTAATCTCTTTTTCAACTGCAGGCAATTGTTTTGGGTTTATCCTACGAAGTTTCTGCTTGAATGGTTTCTGATTTTCTTTTAAAGGTATTCTGTGTTGTATAATGTTCGTGTCATAAGCCTTTAAGTCTTCATAACTCCACGCAAACATGTCAATAAATTCCTTAAAAAGGTTAATGCATTTCTTTTTCATGTTTGCGGGTAAGGATTTAGCCAATTTAATCATTTTGGGATTATCTTTTGTGCCTATGTTGCATTCTTCTACGTCAGAGTCCGCGTGTTCAATGGTGGGCTTTTTTGCCACATCATCGAAGTCAAAAAGGTCTTCTAACGGCACCAGACCTCGAGGTATGTTCTTATCTTTGGCCTGCAACACCTTTACTTCTTCGCTGTCTGCGTTTTCACACTCCGTGGTTGAATTTCCAGTTTCTTCATTTAAAGCATTTATTTCCACATCGTGGGGTGTAGTTTCTTCCTCGTCCGAGGGTTCCTCACTTAGGCAGCTATCACTAGACGTAGAGTTTGAATCAGAAAGCTCAAACTCGTTCCTGCCCATCAAAAAATCTTCAATTTGTTTATCTCCCTCGAAAACCTGCCAATATTTTTCCTTGTCCGGCACTGCAGGCCTGAATTTGGTCTGAATGATGATCTGTTGGTCGCTTGGAGTCTTAGGGTATGAACTAGCTAGGCAAGCTAATCCGTTTGCAATGGAGTTCTGATTTCTAGGAACAAACACTAATTCGTATTCAACAAATGTTTTCAATATGTCCACAACATCGTTCCTATATGCTCTCAACCTAGGGTGTTTGGCTGTGTATTCACCGTTCACCTGTTTGATAACCAATTCAGAGTCTCCCTACACGGTTATTCGACGGGCTCCTATTTTCTTCAACAGATTTAAACCCAGGATAAGGGCCTCATACTCTGCAATATTATTGGTACATTTGAAATGCAGATTGCAGGCATGGCTTTTGCACGTAGTCGATCTTTGTGTTACGTAGCCAAACCCCAGCTCCGGCAGTTCTTCTTGTGCAGGACCCATCGAAACTCATTTCCCACAGGGGTTCATTCTCGTTTTTGTTATCATTTCTTTCCCTACAGCTGGGTTCGCCATTATTTTTCATTATAGGGTCTGCACTAGGCTGTGGGCTGTTTAGTTTTTCGTTATGGGTGTGGAAGTCAGAGAGGTGACTGGTTGGCTGATCGCATTCTGTTTCTGGTTCACTTTGCGTTGTTGTTTCAGTGCACTGTTCAAAGTTTTCTACGTCTTCCTCCTCTGAGTCTAGGGTAGCCATTATGTTAAAATCCATTGGCTTTGTTTCATCATGTGTACCTTTGCTTGTATCTATGTTTTCAGATTCTGGTCCTCCCAAAGATTCATCATTGCAGAAGATAAAGGAATCCAGGTATGTATGTACAGAGTTAAGAGGAGAATTTTCAGGCTTTTCAGGGCTACTAACCAGGAATTTCATTTGTGCTTCTCTGTACATTCTTCTAAGTTGGACAAAGATTGGGATTGTGGCATAAGCCCCATCCATCTGCATTGTTCCTTTCAGCTTGGCTCCCCATGATCTTGATAATAACATGCCATACTTGGGTGGTACATCTGCCACCACAACATCCATGACCATACATTTAGCAGGAATCTGAGTAAGACTCACACACAGGTCCTTAATTAGGCCAAGGCATTTTACCTTGCTAGAGTCGAATGAATATAAATATTTGTAAGGACGGGTTATCTCTAGGCCTAGCCTTTCCATGAATACCTTAGGCATTAGGTTATGTGATGCTCCAGAATCATGCATTGCATTATGAAGAGTCTTGTCATGAATGTTGAGACTGATATAAAAAGGTGGAACTACCCCCTCCTGAAACTTACCTTCAATCTTTGGACCAAACAGAAGGACTGGTTGATCATCACTCAGATTTACAGTGTCATTGTTCTCACCTAAATTTAATGCTTTCAAAATTTGGCCTTTATATACATCCTGAGTGGCCAGCTCAGAGAGTGGGACAGAGATTTTAATTTTTTCAATCTCACTCTCCAAACTGAAAGTGGACTGACTCTTTGGAATGTTCAACTCTGTCTTGTTAGCCACTGCCTTCGTGGCTGAATCCGTGTGTTGATTCTTGTTATGTACAGTGTTTGTGATAGTTTTATCAGGAGCACTAGCCACAGTGCTAGTGCTGCTAGTTGGTTTACCTTGTGTATCAGTGTTTTGGTTGTCTTTTTCTTTGTTCTTTCCAGAACTCTCAGCTGCTGATTTGTTACTTTCAGCAGTTTCTTTAGAAGTTTTCTCAGGTCCTTTCTTGATGGTGACCTCAGAAGCTTTTGGTTTGGCAGTTTCTTGGCTCTTTTTGCTTCTAATTTCATATTGTTCTCTCACCTGCATCATGGCATTTTCAAACCCTAACCTGTAATCTTCAGATTCTAACTATTCCTCACCCCAATATGAGGGTGAGGGCTGATCTTCTTCCGAGTAACAGTTATGGATTGAATCCTCTATTTCAAACATATTAATTGTGTTTCCCTCAGATTATTCTATGATTCCCTCATCTTCATCTAAAAAGTTTTCTTCGAATGGGGGAATAACTTGCTGATCTGATTCTCTTTGTCTGTTGGGAGTGGCATTGTTTCTTCTAAAGTTTTGGTTTTGGTTATAGTTTTGATTTGTGTTTTGGTTACTAACTGTGACAACCATTTTTTTCACCATTTGTTGTAGCTCTTCCACATTTTTATATAGACGGTCATAATTGGGGTCAGATGTGGAAGCTATATTGTCATCTCTATATGTTACCCTCTTCTCAGCTCTTAATCTTGCCCTTTTCTCAATCAGATTTGCCTCTATATTCACTGCTCCTTTCTACATGTCCTCCAATGTGTTGTATTCTTTATCCCTAAGCTGATAGGCCATGTCAGCATCAAAGCCTTCGGGGTATTTCGCTAGAGCCATACCTTGGGGAGGTTTCATATGTGGAGGGAGAGCATTGTAAATACTGTTAAATCTTGTTGTGTAATCGTGGACACTCTCTCCTACGTTTCTTTTAAGGCTCATATATTCTGCTAGGAGTTGGCGAGGGTTGGCCTTAACTTCCCATTTGTTTATGAAGGTCTGATATAGAGTTGGGAGGTCATTTATGCTACCCGGAGGTAGGCATTTAAACCATTTCTTCACATCACCCCATAAGCTCTGGGAAAAGATTCTCATTTTGACTGTATCATCATCTATCTCCATGTATTCAAAAGAATCTTCCATCCCATCTACATGATATTGTGCTGTGGTAGACTCTTTTGCAGTGAAGTGTGGGATTTTTGATTGATAATCATTGGGTAAGGGAACCAGAGGCTGAGGTAAAACCAGAGGTGCATACTAGGCTGCCATGATGATGTTTTGATGAGGCAAAGGGTTGACTTGGGCAGCAGGTATATGGATGACAGGGATATTGTGACTAGCAGAATACTGATGAGCAGATCTAGGGTGACTGAGCCCCAAGTTTTGTATGAAATATATATCAGGAGGTGTAGAAGGAGGGGTATGTCTATTCCCAAGGTGTCTACCACTTTGAGGGGGTGAACCAGGGAGCTCAAGGCTTGGCTGCTCTAGGAAACTGAATGACCTAGTTGTAGGTAATCTATTAGGTAGGTCTAGGTCAAGGTGAAAGTGTGATAGAGCTGTAAGATCTTCTGGTGCAGAGTTATCTCTATGGATGTGGTTGGAAACGATTGGTGTTTTAGGTGTAGGAGCTCCCTTGAGGATACTCTCAGGGTTTTCAACTATTTCAGGTGGGTCTGGGTTTGGGTAAGCTCTTGTATGAATGGTTCTAGAAGCCAGAATGTTGTTTTCTGACCAAGCAGCTTAACCCTACTTGTTACTTATACCGTGGTTGATGTTGCAATGGAAGCTGGTCTCCCAGTGGAGTCTTATGTGAACCAAGATAATCAACAAGCCTACTGATCACCAGTGGAGTCTTTAAAATGTTTAGGGAATATGGAGTCGCCAGGTGGAAAGGTTTAGGATGTTTTTGGAGGGTACACTGTCCACCACAGTGCTTATGAGATGTCCCCTTTCAAGGATATCTTCCAAACACAACAAACTCTAACCAGAGATTGACTGGGAGGGCATTTACCAGATATGTCACCTCTGAAAGAGTGTGAGATCTAGAGGCTACCTGACCCTTTCCAGACTCTGTCCAAGAGCATGGGAGAGAACACAACAAATGGTATAGAGGTTGATCTGTGAATAGGAGTGTTTAACTACCAACCTAACCAGAGATTGTAGGTTTCTAAGGCTCTTATGATGCAGTAAGGTGAGGAATACTCAGATTTTCCCCAGTGGAGTCGCCATTATGTTGGGGTTCCCATGTTTTGGAAAGGTTGGAAATACCAAAAGATGAGACAACATCAAACCACTTTCAGACCTAAGGATCTAGCCCTCCTGGGTCCATAGAGGGATCTCTCTATGATATGTCAAAGGTATATGACTTTGAAGCTCGAGGTTTAAGATGTTAGGCTAGTTATAGGCAAATGGTTTGTTTGTTTGGTTGTTGGGAATCAGGAATGAAGGGTTCACTATAAGACAAGGCAATGAGCAGAGAGGATTTTAGGCTAAAGTAGATAACTCAGATAACATCAAGGCCATTGGGCAATGGATTCAGGAAAGGGTTTAATTGCTGTTCAATGTGCAAGCTTTCAGTTGGGCTAGTCATCTAAAGCATTGGATCCTAAAATGATTGTGTGGCATGGAACATTAAGGATTGAAAGTGAAAAGAGGGAAACCATCCAATTCTGTCTATATATCAGGTCAGAGGTCATTTAAATCCAGACCTGCTTGGACATAATCAGAGGAAACTTGAGGGAACTTGGAAAGTTTAATTGAAATGGAAAGATCCTAGTGAGGCAGAGACAGAGTTCTAAACCCCCCAGTGTTCTCAACTCATTTAATTAAATCTAAACAAGAACATCTAAAGACAAATTCCATTAATTCATACATAAGCTAGCAATATATCAGACCACTACACTGGTTAAATTAATTGAAATCAATCCTTAGATAACACATCTAGTAGAAAACATAAAGGCAAGGAGAGCAGAAACATAGGGTGCCTAACAAGGGAAAATCCTATGCCAGATTTCTGATGTGAGCCAGAAGAAGTGTAATGAAATGAAATAAAACACAGAGATAGAAAAACATCACTAGCTGCTTTATATCAGGATCCAAAGAAATGTGCATGTCATATTAAAAAACAACACCAGTCATGTACAACATTGCCCACAGCTTGAACATTCAGCCTGAATACATATTTCTTCAGCCTATCTTACAACTTACACAGAACTATATCTCACAGAGACAGCTTGCAGTTCTCTGGTATCTCATCAACAACCTTTACAATGTTTCTTCATGAAATTTTATAGCAGAAAGATGGGCTGAGGAGGTAGGTGAAAACTAAATGCAGCATTAAAACTTCTGAAAAGAAAGAGGGCCAAAGCCCATTCTGTTTAAATTCTTAGCATTCAATTCCTGTCACTCTTTGGATGGAAAAGTGGTCTTCTTCAGGCCTCTATTTACTTCGGTATGTCTCTTGATGTACTTTGATCTGCATGACTCTGTGGTACTTTTGGTGAATAAACAAATGATAAATAAATGACTGAGCGTTCTGCCATATTTATGAAACAAATGCTCTGGTAGCTTCAGACTGTTGTCAGGGTGGAAATTTCTTCAGGAGCACGGTGTAGAATAAAAACTGCATGGGTGCTTCGTCCTTTATGGAGGAAAAACATTCTGCTACTGTAGAAACCCTGATATGGATTGATTTCTGCGTGCTGTACTTTCTGTGTGATCCCTGGGTCTTCAATCTGGTACTTTTCCTCTAAATCTATGAACATAAGGCTTATATATCTTCATTTGCTTGCCTTAAGCTCTCTGCTGCTTAATTTAAATCTCTGACTGTGAAATCTGTGTGTTAATGGCGCCGAGACATTTTCACAGAGTAAAACCCTGGTCTTTTAATGCAAGTCCTGTCGTAAGACGTCCTTGGGTTTTCTTCATGATTTCTGCCTCTGCACACGGTATTTTCCTGTGTTTTCTGTCACTGTGACAGAAACCCTGAATCATGGCGGCCATTTACTGTTGGTAACCCTGTAAAACACAAAAACCTGTTACGAAAACTTATGCACAGAGGTGGTGGATGCAATGGGACGAGAATAACCGTGCAGAAGGATGAGATGTCAGAATAGCACGGGACTATAGTGGGTAATGTAGTATGAAAATGGAACAGAGTCGGGTGGACGTGGGTGGAGTGCAGCGAAAGTTTAAATAAAACCTACGAAAAATCGACCTTGGAAAAAATATATATGGCAGGGGCGAATATATTATGGACACACGTGGAGAGGGTGACGTGGAGATACGGGGCCAGTCAATGGTCGAACATGTAGACGAATCAGAGCCGTCCGATCTTGGCGGAGATCGACGGTGGAAAACACGTCGGGGCGATGGACGGTGGGCTAGGGGTACGGCGGTTATGGGCTATCGCGTGCGCAACTTCATGGATCGATCACCATTGGATGGAGGGCTCTGGATCGGATGACTGATATCCATATCGTTGCGTGTCCACAGACGAAATTTAATGCACGATGGGAGGGTGGTTTTCTAGCTGTACCGGTGCCACGCGTCGAAAGCTGTATGGAATCGCTCCGCGATCAGAAAATACCACCCTTCGCCCGAAGGCGGTGCGATAGAAACCAAGTGGTTTTTAAATAGTGCGCTGCAGGGACCACCGAGACGGGGGATTACGGACCATTGATCACAATTTAAATGAACGATGGATCTTCGATCGGGCGGTGAACGGGAAGAACGACGGAGGCTGCGGGGGGCGGCGATCGCTGTCCATTCTGTGAAGATCAACAGCTGTAAACGCGCCTGATGAAAAAATGCGACAAGCGCCTTCAGGGCTAGCGCTCGGTCATAGCGCTGGGTTCTATGGGGGGAAGTTTATAGGGGACTAGGTCGAAAAGAGCTGAGGCTCAATTACATAGAAAACATGATTTCTGGCCCATTTCAACGAAATTAAAAGCCAAAATGGGTAACGATAGGGGGATGAAGGGGAATTAAACCAAACAAAGTGTATTTGGAAGGTTTAAAGGGGATTTTAGGATGGTTTTGGAGGATGAGGGGAGGGATTTGGGGGTACAAAAAAGGGGGAGTTTTGGGATGGAAAGGGAACTTGGGAAAAGGGAAAAAGGGATAAAATGGGGGAAAACTGCAGAGCTACAAGGGGAGAAATAAGGCCTTTTTGGAGCCGAAATTATGTAATCAATGAGACCTTATAAAAGGAGCCAGCAGAGGAGAATTTATCAAAGGAAAAGGCACAGGAGACTTCAAGGATGATGTGTCTTCAGGGGAGATGCATTCCTTGAAGGCTCCAAAACAATTTAGCCCCCTACTTTGCTTTGTCAAAAATTTATAGGGGGCTAACAGTTTCATTGTTCGAGGTCCAAAAATGCACCATTTCATCTCAATAAGGTTAGAAAAAGGTGTGAGAGTGACTCAATAAACATTTAATTATCACCATTAGAGGATTATGAGCATGTAAATATGATATTTTTAAAATTGTAATAATGATTTCGAGTATGATTTTCATACTCAAATGAAATTTTATTAAAAAAACAAAGTTTTAATTTATTTCATTTTTTATGTAATTTTATGTTTTCTATATGTAATAAGTTACTCTCCAAAAGCTGCACACTCCAACTTCATATGCCAAACTGAAGACCACCAAAATCAAAGTGAAAAGTTCCAAACTCTAGCAACTTCATCCTGCAAAGAAGAAAAGTCAAAGAAAAAAGGATATTCAAAATGATTTCAAAAAAGTGAAAACAAACATAAGAAAAGTGGGTTTTTGATTTAAATCAAAATTCACTCAAGTATTAAAGACTCTTAGACATAAATTTTAAATTCATTTGCCTCCTATTCCATCGAGCAAACACTTGAAGAGAGTGATTTTTCGATTTTCTGGGAAAAATTGGAGAAAAATTGAGCAGAGGGTGCACAGGCTAAAAGCGCTGCACATATCCTGAAGGCACTGCGCATATCCTGAAGGCACTGTGCACAACCTTAAGGCATTGCACATGTCCTTAAGGCGCTGCGCATATATCCAACAAGCCATAAAATCATCCAAATAGCACCAAATCATGTCCATAACTTCTGCAACAGTTGTTTGAGCCTCCAACAAATGAGTAAAGGTGTCTTCTATCATCATTTACCTCCTTCAAGTTTATTTGTTCGATGTTGTGTAATTTACTTGAGAATTTGGTGTTCTAACCATTCAAAACCCTATCATTGCCACCTAACACTAAAAACTCCCAAAATTCACTCCCTTACCCTTTGCATCCTTCCCACACTTATAAAAACCCATTCCTAAATCCATCATTTGCAAAATTCCATTTTTCTATAACTTTCTCCTAGAACCGGAAGTCATAGGTGTTACATCTACCTAGGCTCCCAATCCCTAAATCCCTATCCTAAATCTACAATATTACTACTCCCTATCACCTCCTCATTTCACACATCCATAGAAAATATCTCCCTCATTTTCCCTTTCCCATTTCCCTTTCCTAATCCCTAGGGTTTTGAAAAAAACACCATGTAAGCAGAAGAAGAACATAACATACCATACAATGAGGAAGAGGAAATAGAAGCTAGGAGGTCACATATAGGAGGCAGGATAATCAGACTTGAAACTACCGACACAAGGGAACTTTTAGCTTCTCTAATGACAATAACATGTTTCAAATAAGTTGGTTGTTATGATTTTTGTGAACAAATTCAGACGATTCAACACCATCCCATGTTGACTAGGTTCTTCATATCCAAAATCCACAACAACCAAGTCACTTTGTCTGGAGTCACCTTTACTGTCTCAACTGCCATCATTTCAGTTACTATCGGGATCCTAAATGTTGGGGAGAAGTGGTTCAAAAAGAGGGATTTGGAGGAAAAATACTTTGAACCCTTCCTGAAACTAAGATATAAGAATGAGTGAAAGAGGTTCTTTCCTTTTTCCCACCTCCAGGACAGATATGCACCAATGATGAAGATAATCATGAAATACTTTTCATGTGAAGGCATATTTTCAAGGCTCTATTCCTATCACATCCGGATCTTAATGCATTTCACTAGGGTAAAGATGTTGAACATACCATACTACCTTTTCCAAAGCATAAATAAGATGACATTCATTGTCCAGGAAAGGGAATATGAACATAAAATGAAATTTTTTTTTCATCATTCCTTAATTAAAATTATAGTCCTCAACCATCTTAATCAAATAAACATTGCATGGAGTACCTTCATAGCCCATGATATATTCAGAGACCCTCCTAATCAACATGCACAAAATTCCCCTTCATCATCCCAACAATCCACTTCCATCCCTCAATCTCAGCCCATAGCACACTCATCATCGTCAGATCAGTCCCCTTTACCTCCTTCATCTCCATCTCATCATGAAATTGGATCACCCAACATGATTGAGGTAAATGAGCCTAAGTGGGCTAGTATGGTTGAGGTTGAGCCATTGCCAAAAACATACCAGAGAGGCTTTAGGCATGTGTTTGCTCCACATGAAGTGGAAGGGGCCATGCATTTTACAACAACACAATAGGTGGAAAAAGGAAAAGAGAAGGTCATTGAGCCAGTCATTCATGATGAGGAGGAAACTCATGAAACAAAGTAGGAATTTCAGCTAGTTGACCTAGATGAGGATGAAAATGAGAAAATCATCAAAGCAGCCATTAAAGGGAAGGATACAAAGATTAGTGAGCTCCAAACTAATCTTGACAGGGCCATATATGTCATACACTTCCTTGAGCAAGAAGATGAGCAATTGAAGACCAAATATGTCATTGCTCAAAGGGAGGCAGAAAAGGCCAAAGTCATGCTAGATGAAACACTTGAAAGTTATGGCTTACTTGATGATGAAGAGGAACACAAACTAAGGAAGAAACCTAGAACTAGAGGGCTGAAAAGAGCTCTGGGTCTAGAGAGGCAAAGGGAGGTTGAGCTTGCTGATCAGCTAACCCTAAATGAGAAGCTTGCTATAGCGATCAATTAAAACAGGGAGCCATAGATTCATAGAGCCAATCAACACTTGGATAAGATGCTAGCAAAGGAAAAAAATGACAATTAATTATTGACAAAGAAAGTCAAACATCATGCACTAAATGAGAAAATTGCATTGGCCAAGCTCAAAAGTGCTAATGCAAAAATTGAAGAGTTGACCATGGAGGAGAAGAAGAAATTGGAAATTCTTGCTGAGGCTTCCCTCCAAGCCTAGAGATATCATCATAAAATTATATATCAATTTTGAGGCAAGTTGAAACTTTTTTAAAATTCTGGGTATGACTGTGTTTTTCTGAATAAGCAAATATAAGAAAATTTGTCATATGCACAGCGCCCTAGGCACTGCGAAAATGATAAGGACAATTTTTGGGAAAAAGGTCACCACCATTGGGTTCAAAATGATGAAGACATGAACCCTGTACATTTGCTAAGGTTTTTGAGGCAAATTGGTCAGTCAAAAGGGCAAAAAACCACCAAAAAATCATATTTCTGCCTATATTTTTGCCTAGGCGCTGCGCACAGAGCAGTATTGGGAGATTGCAATTTTGAAGGGTCAAATCAGCATCATTTTGAGAGATGGAGGCATATTCAGAAAGAGGACTTGACAATATTTCCAAAAAGCCATCTTCTACCTGATTTGGACACCTATCGGTTAGTCAAAAGTTGCCTTGAAAATGGAGGGCACACAGCCTTAAGGCAATGCGCATATGACAATAAAATGGCGCATATGATAGTTTGCTGATCTTTTTGGTTTTTCACTGTAATTTTTGATTTTATCTCAAAAAATTATCTTTCTACTAATGTAATTCATCATGGTAAATGTAATTATGTCAAGGATAAGTTACCTAGGGGTAGATTCATTAGGTAAATTTATCCTTTAGTCAAGATGAATTAGTTTGAGTGTAATGAGGAGAGAGTCACTTGGAGCATCCTACACTTCAAATTTCAGTTCAGAAAATAGTGGATCTCTTCCTCACCTCATGGATTCGACCGAGAGGACAAGTGAAGCTTGTTTTGATGTCTATTTAGTCCCTTTATTCACACTAAGAAAGGGTTGAATTAGTTTGGATGTTAGCTTGTTGATCAAGAAACTATTGTACTCTGTTTAGCTAGTTAATAAAGAAGAGTTGCAGCTATTTTTTGGGATACTTGTGGTAAGATGTTTATCATTGTTTTTTCTTCAGTTTCATATGTTAGAATGTATTGTATTCATGTTCATTACATCTCTATGGTATGATCTCTTTCAAGTTTGATAAGCAAAACGCATGCATGCTCATGCTCTGTTTTGCAAAATTGATCATAGTTTGTCCATTTTCCTCTGTTTAGGAAGAATACATCTCCCATGCTCTTCCTAGCTTCTCCTCAGTGTCAAAACCATATCATCACAATCATATTTAAGTTATAAGCCTTATGCATAACTTTCCCCATTAAATCCTTGCAATCCTATATCATTTTCCCTGAGCTAGCTCCCTTGACCTAATTTCTTCATCAAGTGAAACCCAAACAAATCAAATCAAATGACCCCTACACTCAATATCTAGCCTAAAAACCCTAATTCCTCCAACCCTTCTGGCTGTGACCTTGTGGAGAGAGCTCTCTCCGACTTGGTAGGGCTAGATACCAAGGCAAAAGTTTAGTCTGTGGTTACCTCTGTTGGGATTCCTTCTTCAACCTTGGGAATATGGCATAGTGTCAACATAGTCCACCAACACTCATCTGCAAATATAATTGTCTTTTCCTAAATCTGAGCCTCCATGAGTGAATAAATTTCAAGTAAGAAATGAGATCCATGGTTTTGCCAATCTGAGCCAGGCTGTAACCATAAGTCTAAGTATGGGGCTTATTATTGTTTGGCCATAGGTTTAAGCTATGATTGTTCACTGGTCCAAGCTTCCAAGCTTCTACAAATGACTGTAGTAAAGGTCCAAGCTATAAACCTCATGAGCCTCCGAAAGAGATTGTATGATCCCTCTTCATAGTGATCCAAGCCTCAACAATTACAAGCTACAATATTGAGATAGAAACACAGGTTGACTACTGCAGTATATTCTGCTACATAATTCTAATAAGGACCAATGCAGACACCTCTTGAAATAAAAAACTGACCGAATGGATGATGAATTACCCAAGCCGCACAAGCCAGGGTCCGAGTATGTCTAATAGCACCATCGGCAAAGCCAAAGTGACTCATTTCATCCAATAATACCTGCCAAAGTAGGTCAAAATCATCAAAACCACACCGAAAAATCGAAATGCAGATATGTACAAAAATACAATATATAAAATCAAGCAGATGCTAGGCCCAAGCCTCAGCATAGTACTTTTTCAAATAGAGCCCAATTCTGGGCTCCACCAATTCGTTCCCATCAAAGTCAACCAAGGCATAAGCTCCTTTTTTCAGGACCTTTTTGACGATAAAGGGGCCATACCACATAGATTTGAACTTGCCTGCCCCCATGGAATCCTTCTCTTGGGCATAAACCAAGACAAGGCCATCTTCAGAGAAAACCCTAGGTTTGACTGCCTTATTGTACTGAACCTTCACTTGTTTCTTATGCGCCTCATTCATCATAGCTGCATCTCGGCACTGCTCATCAAGATGTTCTAGATGGATAAGGTGTTATTTTAGACTGGAAGTGCTGGGAAGAAGCTCAACCGCTAACTTAAGGGAAGGAATTTCGCATTGAATAGGAAATATAGATTCCAATCCATGATCTAGTTAAAACAGAGTGAAACCGGTTGCAGTCTTTACAGACATCCGGTATGCCCAAAGTGCAGGGTACAACATGCCATGCCAATTGGATCTAGATTTTTCAATTGTTCGTTGAAGAATTGTCTTCAAGGATTTGTTACGACTTCAAATTTCCCATTGGCTTAAGGATAATAAGGAGACGAATGCTCCTGCTGAAAACCTAATTTCAGAGCCAATTCAGCCATCATGTTGTTTTGAAAATGATTTCCATGGTCAGTGAAAATCTCTTTGGGGATACCAAAGCGAGAAATGACTTGATTGAAAAGGAACAGGGCTGCTGTCTCACCGTCATTTCCAAACGTATGCATAGCCTCAACCCACTTCGTGAAGTAGTCTACAACTACAATAATGTACTTGTGACCCTTAGTCAAAGGCGAGTTACAAGTAGTATAATCAATACCCCACTTTGTGAAAGGACCGACAATGATGACAGGAAAGAGTGGAGCTGGATGAGCGAGCATCTTTCGAGTATAAACCTGACAAGGATGACAATGTTTGACCGCTTCAATACAATATTTGAAAATTGAAGGCCAAAAGTATCTTGCACGCAAGATTTTTTGGGTTGTAGCAAGCCCAAATAAATGACCACTATAAGCTCCAATGTGGCAATCATTCAGCACAACCTCAACTTCTTCAAGATTTAAGCAACGTCTAAGGACCGAATCAACCCCGTGATGATATAGAGTGTCACCAATAATCAAATAACTTTTGGCTAAGTGACACAACTTTCAACGCTCATATTTTGAAAAAGTTTAGGGGAACTTCGCACTTTGGAGATAAACTATGAGATCTCCGTACCGATGATCCTATGAAGAAATGAGAAAAATTTGTTCATCAAGAAATGATTCTTCATAAACAATCTCTTCTCCATAGGCCAACTCAGAAATAAACTCTGCAAATACTAATTATTTCTTAGACTTGGCAGAAAAAAATTCAAGATGAAATTCCTGCAAAATAACAATCCATCTATTGTATTTTTCCCCAATCACTTGCCTACTGAGAACAAATTGAAATGGATTGACTGCTGCCAAAACATACATTTTGTGAAGGAGAATGTAATGTCTGAGCCATTGCACAACATGGAAAAATGCCAAAGCAAGCTTCTCTATTGGAGAATACTAGATTTTAGGACCTACCAAGCCTCTACTAAGGTAGTATATAACGTGCTCAGAAAGTGCATGATCCTCCTGAACCAGAACCATACCAATGGTAGATTCTGCTGCAGTGAGATACAAGAGGAAATCCCTGCTATAATCGCGTGGACTCAATAATGGAGCAAAGGTCAATGTTTTTTTCAAAGCATTGAATGAACATCGAGCAAAGTCATCCCAAAAGAATGGAACTCATTTCTTTAATAGCCTTATAAATCCCTTTGTAATCTCAACATAATTCACGATAAATATCTGTACGAAATTCGCTTTTCCTTGAGACTTTGAAGTTGACGGATCGAAGGCGGGGGAGGTAACTGAAGTATTGCCTCAACCTTGAAGGGATCTACCCGAATCCCTTCTATAGACACGATGAATCCTAACAAATGACTGGATGTGACAACAAAAACACACTTATTAGAGTTCAACCAAATTTTATAATATCGACATCGTTCAAAAACTTGACGAAACTGTAAAGGATGCTCAATTCTCTTGCAATAACGAGCAGCTAAATCATCCAAATATGCCTTGATAATGTGTTTTATGTTGTGGAAGGCGTAAGACATGGCCCACTGAAAGGTAACTCCAACATTTTTAAGGCTGAAAGGCATCTTTTTTTAAGCAAAGGTACCCCAGGGAGAAATAAAATCAGTCTTATGCTGATCTTTAGGACGGATAATGATTTGATTATATCCTGAGAAACCGTCCATGAAGGAGAAAATCTCATTCCCCGCACACTCATCGATAATTTGATCTATAAATGGTGTGGGGTAATTATCTTTAGGACATGCCTTATTTAAGTGCCTGAAATCGATGCAAACTCGGATCATTCCTTATTTCTTGTCCACAGGAACTGGATTTGAAACCCACTCAGTTAATGGAACGGGGTAAATGAAACCCGCCTTAAGCTGCTGCCTTCCTAGGGTTGACTGGACGAAGCTTCTGCCTGATAGGCTTAGCATTTTTGTATGTATTTTCTCATGCTATACGATAGATGGATCTATACCAGGAATTTCCTCATAATACCAAGAAAACACATCCCGAAATTCTCGAAAGAGATCGGTATAAGTATGAATTTCTTCAGGGGAACATTCATCTCCAATGAAGACATTCTCAATAATGTTGGGATCTCTAGAGATGTTCACTAGGGCAGTAGTAGAAATAACAGCCATGTTCCCTTCAACAAATACCTGTGCTGGTGCTAAAGCATTCAGGACTAGGTGAATAGGGCCAGAATACTAAGGGTTAGAGAAACTTGATTCAACTTCTCGCAAGTCGGGTAAAAAATAAGACCGATGATGCAAATCATCCCACGGTCTTTCTACACCAGTCATTGCGTCAAGGATGGCCTCTTCAGATGGAAGAGTGGTATCAAGTAAATCTTGAGAAAAATATGAACTAAGAGTCTAAGTTGGAGCCACATCTCCATCCAATTCCTCTGGTGAAAGAGAATCTGGCATGGAATCTGCAGAGTCAACAATAGATCTATAAGCGATCTTAGCTGCAGACATAGGAAATTCCATTCCACCCACTTGACCTTCTTCTAATGTGAAGGTAGGAGAAGGTAAGGTCCAAGGGTCCAAAAAATAATGAGTTCGAAAGAACTATTTCTGAGTGGGAACCCTGGAGGATGAAATAGCATCGATTTGAACCGAAGGAGGCAGAAAATCAAACGTACCCATCAAATATGTATACATTCCAACCCCCAAATTCTCAACAGGTGGCTTGGTATCATTCACCAAGGGGACAGTAGAGTCAGAGGATGAATTCGGATCTACAGGAGAATAATCCATCTGATCAACAGTGACAATTATCCCTTCATGAGGGAAACATAAAATATGAAATAATGAGGATGCAATAGCATCCATCTTATAGATCCAGTTTTTCCCCAAGAGAAGGTTATAGTCCAAGCTTGGATCAACTATCTCAAGTTTGATATTGACAGTTTTACCCCCAACATAGATGGGTAAAGCTGGAACAATGCCATGTGGCATGTGATAATGAACATCAAACGCAGTCAGAAGAGTGGCTGAAGGGACAACTGAAGGAGATCCAATAGCCTTCCAGCATGCAAGAGACATTACACATGTGGAAGCACCCTCATCAATAACCGTTCGAAAAATATTAAATTTCCAATATGTTGAATTGATATGGAAAGCCATATGATGAGGAAGTCTCTTCTTAAAAGTTGACATATCAAATGTGATTATGAGAGAATTCTTTGGATCAACAGCCCCAATGGCAATGAGCAATGCACTCCTTTGTGCAGGACACAACTGGAGTACCTCTAATGCAGACGTGGCAAAAGGAATTTGAGCCAGATCTTCTACAATCAAGTATTTTTTGGCAGCCTTGGCATTAGGATTGATTATCGTACGTTTTGTAGACCCTTTCGGCATCTGAGGTATAGGCTCGACTGTAGGCCTCTCTATATGGAGTGGCTCAAAATTATTAGGGGCACCGTTATCTTTCGAAGGCTCTGCTTCGCCATAATCATGAGATCTCGTAGCGATATCTACGTGAGCACTCATCATGTATATGTTTGATGGATTTTCCCTTTCCTGGTTGCCCCTGGAGGGAGCCCCAATATTTTCATTCGTGCCAACAAGTAGTTGCTGCCCTTGGGGAAAATGGTTTGTTAGCACAACCTGGGAACTAGAAGAACCTTGTTGAGCGAACAAGTGTTGCACATCTTGAATTTTAGGGCAGAGGTGCATAAGATGGTCTCCAGTGCACAACTTGCATGGAAAATTAAATATCTTTTTATTATCTTTCTTACCCTCTCCAACATGATCGTTGGATTTGTTCACATTACCCTTCCTATCCTTGTCTTTTTTCTTATTATTTCGTCCCTTCTGCTTCCCATCGAATTTTTGATTTCATTTGGGATTAGAAGTTTGAACAACATTAATAGCTAAGGACTAAGAAGGAGTTGACACTGAAGGCGTAGCCTAACCAGAAGGAGAAAATTTTAAAGACAACTGCTACAATTGATTTACCAGGTTAGCTGTATTGCTATCGATCGAACCAGTAAATCCGCCACCATGAGGACCATGTTTAGTTTTGGTTAAATCTAACTTGGAGTGAGGAGCATTCGGAAAATTTTTATTAAGGACTCCAGACTGAGAATAGATCAGTTCTAACTGCTGAGCCCTAAAAATAGCCTGCTCTTTAGAAAATACCCTTGAAAGGGATACATCCTTTGAGATTTCTGGCTGCAAAGATTTCAAAAACCATTCAAGAAGGAATTCATTTGAGATTTGGGCTTTGATGAACCTCTTCCTTCTTCTCCATTCCTGAATATGGTTAGAAATATGAGTTGCTTTGTCTTGCTGAAAATTGGCTAGGAGGTCAGTCCCGACATCATAACAGACAGGCAATTGAAAATGGTTTAAGAATGATGAAAAGCTAAAACTACTATAGGGTAGTTTAACTGTCATCTTATCAATATGAACTTGCAACCTTTCTCCAATGCGTAGCAAAGCTGCAAGATTTAGTATTTTGATAATTCGATCCTTGGACCCGTGGGTTATGGCCCACGAATATGTATCGGAAGCAAATAAAAAAAAGCAACAACATTCCATAAACCTTGACCAACAAACGCTGGTCCCATCTTTATGGCTTAACACCAAAACTCAAAAGGATTAACCACAATTTTATAACATATTGAGTCCGATGTAAAGATTTAACCCCAAGCAACTTTTATTCGCGATAACCGTCGATCAAAAATCGGACGGCTATCACTCCTCATAAACACATAATCATTATGCGAAGTGATCCTATGACCATCACACTCCGCATTTGTTTGAATGCCGATCTGACGGATATCATATCCAAACTAACCCGACCTTTAACGTTTTAAATCTATGCGAAATTTTTTGTTTTGGACATCCACATGTTGCTTGCGGAGGTGTATCGCGTTGGTTCATCAAATTGCTGCCGATAGCCCAAAAGCTGTGCGATAACCCTTTTTCGGTTTCCTAAAACCTCTTCTCTGTTCCAAGCACGTAATTCCGCCACACTTCCACTGTGCCTTCATCTCAAGGTTCAACATGAGTGTGGTTTCCAAATTACATGGCTCCAATGCAGGTTTAATTCCGCCATACTCTACAGCAACAACTCACGCTATGACACTATATTTCACTGGATCACCATCGATCCTTGCAGTGATCGATGGTGATCAACACACTCGTAATTCAATTTAACTCACATACATCAAATTAACCTCATAAATCTAAATTATAAATAAACCAATACACATACACAGAAATCCACATAACAATATTCTTATTATATACAAAGTTCACTTACAAGCTAAGGCATTTAAGCCTTAGTCAGAATTTCTCATGCCACTACATTGTATTCGCTCACGCACCCCCACTTCACATATCACAGACTTTCTTTTATAGAATTTACAAGAGCATGGATCATCTAAGATCCACAATTTTTCTCCCTCAATTCCTCAAACAAACCCTAAATCTCTCGTCATACATAAATGACAGATAATTACAATTAATAAGTTCCATCAATTTAGCGATTTTGCCCCGATTTACAATGACTATCCACATTTTCCTTTTCATAGCTTCGGATTCCAATTTTAATGAAAGTTTTCTCGGATGCCCCTGCATCAGAATCCGGAGGTACAAAATTTTTATGACCTCCTGGTCATATGTATTCTACATCTGTCAGCAATTCTACCCACATCCTCTGTGGAATTACCCTTTGTGATCTTCCTGTAACAACATTCTTGAACAATTCTACCCACATCCTCTGTGGAATTGTCCTTTGTGAGCTACAACAAACCTCTACAATAGCAAGTCCTCCCTGCTACCAGATACCTCACCAAGCTTCTCTCCTCTGAGCTTAGTCTTTTGGCATCTCTCCGGTTCGCTCCTGTGGAACCATTTGAGCACTCTTGATCTAGGTTGCTGCAATATTCTCACCTTCCTCTGCTGCTACCTTCACAAAATATAAAAACAACAAGCTTTACAAATCTTCAACAAAACTATAGCTCTTATTTCTTCAGCAGCAAAAACCCACAATTACATTCCTAATACAATTTCATCAATCTCAATACTGAGTATTTCCATATGCGGAAGATTTTCTTTACTCCTATCTAAAGTCTAAACCTTTATGAATTTAAATAATCTTAAGTGGAAGCTATTTTCCTTTCTCATTTACCATATAAAAATTCCCATTTTGATCACATAAATCTATGCAATTGAATTTGGATAAAACCCAATATAATTTCGGGCCCACATTTATTTCAACCTTCATGGGATTTCATTTAACCCAAAATTTATGTTATAAAGTTAACATAACACTTTATAAAGTACCATTTCTGCCGATCAACAGGCCTCACATATGTCGAGGCTCGCTTGCATGTTAAATCATATATGGCCCACACTTTACCAAAGAAACATATGCTCATACATCCGACGGCTAACGCTTCATCACACTCAAACTCAACAATCCAACAGTATGCTTTACTTGATTGCCCAACTGTGTCAAATTTTCTCTAGCATCTGCAACAAAACCTGCATTCACAAAAAAATTATTAAAATAAAAACCATAAGGCCTCACTGCCCCTCTTTCCTCTGCCAGCATTTCAGTATGCTACTATGAATTTTCTTCCTTTATCAGCACATCAGTATGCTGATTCATTCTACCTAAAGAATTCTCTAAAAGATTCTCGAGACTGTCAACAAGTCTTTCTTCCATACCATTTGCTTTCATGATATTTCTCTGTTCTTGTCTACTGTAGTGGACTCTGTTTTCTGCAATCTCTCTATCATACTCTGAGTTTTCCAGCAAATACTCCAACAATGCAATTTATTTTTGGCATTCCTTAAGTTCTTCATCATCACTGACAATTCCTGCATTTATACACAAATTTTTAGTTTGTAAATCACAAAGCTCAACAGTCTCAACTGTTGCTTCACATATCAGTTCTTCATACTGAATCTCTTCTCCTTCTTTCACAAGAAATTCTTCCTGTGTTGTAACAGCTTAAAATATAAATGTATCACTGCTTTCCTCATTCAAGAGACATTCTTCATCATTTTTTAATTCAGATTATTTATCTTCTGAAAGATATTCTTCCATACTTTTGACAGCTTCAAAATATTGCTCATCCTCCTATGCAAAACCTGTAATCACATCAAAACTATTAGATTAAAAAATACAAGGCTTTACATCATCCGGCTGATCTGAAATTTCCCAACAACTCAGGAAATCATCAATAATTCCCTCTTCAGCAAGGTAAACTTCTTGTTGTCTTAAATATTCACAATGATTCATAAGATCTTTCACAGATCTCCAATCTTCAACTTCACTCGGAATTTCTCCTTGTTTTGCTTCACAAATGGAAACTTCCATTTTCAACTCAGCTTCTTTGAGTTTTTCACATCCCAATTTCACACTCATCATTTGTTCAAGATTTCTCAGTTATTCTGCTAACTGCATATTCATTTGCTGTTCTCTCTTCTGTTGTAGCCTCTACCACTTTACTTTCTTCTTCATGAGCCAACCATATCTTTGGTTTTCTTATATCATCATTTTAAATTTATTAAATTGTTCTCTTATCTTAGCTAACTCTTTTTCATATTCGTCATCAGTCAACTGCTTCCTTATGCCATTTGCCTTGGCATCTTCTTTCTCCTTTCTTCTGTTGTGGTATCTCTCAGAACCTCTACTATCTCTTCTATGACTATCAGTAGTCATCTTCTTCTCCATTTCTATCTTCAGGAGTTCCTCACTCATTCATCATGAGTTGTACTAAAGCCTCTGCAATAACAAGTCCTCCTTGTTACAACTTACCTCACCAAGCCTTTTCTCTGGATTTGGTCTTTTGGCAAGCACTGGTTCTCTATCTTCTTGAACCTCTTGAGCATTCCTCTCTGCTCCTTCTAGGCTTAAACTCATATGCACCTTTTAAGAACGCAATTTTCCTTTTTATCCAACCTCTGTTGGAATTCTTCAAGGTTTTGTTCCACACTTTACCCAGAAACTCTTACCAGTTTCCTTTATCACTGCTCTTAAAGCTGTGATTTTCTTTTGCTGAGATTTTCTTCAACTGTCTGCAACATGAATTCTGCAAACATAATCTTCAAACCAGAGTTAAAATAACACTTACCAACTTACCTTCAAGATCTCTGTGTGATCTTGTTTTTCTCATCTACACTGTATCTCTATGTGCTACAATCTATCAAATTCAAAGTCTGATCTCTTTTTATTTTCTCCATCACACATACATTCATTCTAATTCCAACTTAATTAAAACAAACTTGAACCTTCAAAGAGCTGTTTCCCCCTATGATAACAAAAATGATGCTGCCACAGCAGCAAAAACCCACAATTGTATTCCTAATACAATTTCATCAATCTCAATAATGAGTATTTCCATATGCAGAAGCTTTTCTTTACTCCTATCTAAAGTCTAAACCTTTATGACTTTAAATACTCTTAAGAGGAAGCTCTTTTCCTTTCTCATTTACCATATAAAAATACCCATTTTGATCACATCAATCTATGCAATTGACTTTGGATAAAACCCATATAATTTCAGGCCCACATTTATTTCAACCTTCATGGGATTTCATTTAACCCAAAATTTATGTTATAATGTTAACATAACACTTTATAACTTACCATTTCCGCTGATCAACAGGCCTCACATATGTCGAGGCTCGCTTGTGTGTTAAATCATATATGGCCCACACTTTACCAAAGAAACATATGCTCATACATCTGACGGTTGACGCTTCATTGCGCTCCAACTCAACAATCCAACGGTTATCGCGTAGCAAAGATGCACACCCTTTAATGTTTCAAATATACGCGAAAAAAGTGGTTTTGTGATGCCACGCGTCACTTGATCTGGTGTATCACGTTCATTTCAGTAATTATTGCTTACCACTCTAAAGCTGCACGAAAACCATTTACGGTTTTCAAACCCATCTTCACTGTTCCAATTTTCGTTTACTCATGGTTCCATATGTGCGCAGTTCCAAACCAGATATTTTCACCATTTATCATTTAAAGGTTGTGCGAAAACCCCTTTGGAGGTTTTGAAAACCACTCCTCTATTCCTCTTCTATGTGGAAACCCTCTTCACGATTTTATTGGCCTTTGACTTACCATTCCTCTGAACCATAAATTCACGGTTTTCAGGCATCAATTTCTGATAGCCTTTTCATTGTATAATAGTCCTTTTGACTTCATTCTTGTACGCTCTCCACTATTTATCAACTCATAGGTTTCATAAATCCCTATATATGAACCCTCAGCTCATAATTCAGCCTTCATGTATATACTACGATAGGAACATATTTCTTTCCTTTATGCAATTATGTTTGGATATAAAATTTACAAGATCATATTTATTTCAAAGGCATTGATCCATACTGTGATCAATGATCGACCTTTGGTAAAGGAAATCCACACAAGATTCGATTTATAAATGAATATTTGACTCTTTTAAATTCCCACACTCAATCTCCTGAACTCATTCATTACATCATTCGAGTTCGAGTACTCTATTCATTCATTCCTTCATTGAAACTCAATAAATCAGTGCACACAATAATTCAGAAATCAAATTCCTCCACATATATACATGTAATAAAATAATTACAAAAGACCTCTTGTCCCTGGCCTGATCTTATATTCAATGGCCCTTTTCTACAACTGCCCGTAGGCTTACCACAACAAACCTATGTTTGTCCAAAAACCTACTTTCTATCTAAAAATATCTGTTGTCTACCTTTTGCCTTGAGGCTTTACAATTTTTATACAAAATATTATGAACCAATTTAGGTTCAGGTCCTCCATCATCTTAAAAAAATCCTCCAAATACTCAAAGTCCTAAAATAGATCTTTTATCCCTAAGGATCCTCTTTAATCCCATAAAATCATGAAACTAATTCTAACTTAAGATTTACAATTAATTCCTACATCTCTCAATCCCTATGAAATATAAACTATCATAATCCTATCATGTTCTCTAATCATTCGGGAACATTTACAAAATTCCTCTAAATATTTAATTAATTCTTAAATTCTAAATCACTCAAAGCATTAATAATTACATTAATGAACCAATCTTCTTTGAAATCACTAGATCCGTATGTCTATTAAAATACAAAGGATTTCCTGAGCCTAATACTCCTGCATCAAAGAACATTGTATCCAACTCACCAAAAGTAGCAAAACTTCCCCCTGTCAACTCGATGTACCATTTTTCTGCATTTCCAGTTAAGGTTCATTGAAATAATCTCAACCTAATCGAATCGTTGATAAGGGAGTTTGACAAACACCATAAGTGGAAAGTTGTGACATGATCCCCGGGATCCTCACGAGTCTTCCCTTCAAACTTTGGAATGTCCGAGGGTAGTTTGGTTGGAACCAGGGGCCAACCTGAACTATACCAAATAGGATATTTAGTCAATTCGATAGATGTGGCAAGTTCAATGTTGCTAGAAATGGTAAGCATGGAGGAGCCTGGGAATTCCATTTTCCATAGGAAGGATTGCCCACATTTTGAAAAGAATAGCCTGGATTTTTTGAGGCACCAGGTTGCCAGATGTTGTTCGTAGAAAATGCTGAGTCATAAGAAAAACCTTGTGGCCCAGCATTCAGAGAAGGACCGCCTCCCAACATAGGATTACTATAAACAAGAACATTCCCTCCAACCGAGGTATTGAATGAAGAAGAAACCCCATGGTAAGGGTTCCAAGCATTTGTAAATGGAGAAAAAGCCTAAGAAGCACCCACTGAAGGGAAAGGAACATTCCCTTTCTGACCAGAAAAAAACTAACTTCCAGCTCCCAATGTTGTAAAAGAAAGGTTCCAACTCGAAAAAACATTAGAGCCTTGACCTCCAGCAGAAGGATTAAATCCTTGATTCTGAGAGGTGAAGGGCAAGGATCCTAAGGAAGGGTTTGAATGAGGGATATGCCCACTTCCAAAGGGGAACCCTTGAAATGAATTTGATCCATTAGCCATAGAAGGTATAGGCACAGAAACAAATGAGACAACAGAAAAGGAGAAAGAAGGAATTCCAATAGAGGGCATTCCAAAAGAAAAAGGGCTAGATGAGGAAGCATATGCCTGGGAGTTTTCACTCGAAAATGGAATAGAAGTAGAGCCAAGCATAGAAACACTAGAAGTGATTGTCAATATGGAAATAGTTTCTCCTCCTTCAACTGAAACAGGAGTATGAACACTTGTAGTTCTCATAGCTGAAACTGTGTTCCCAGTCGCGGCCATCGAAAGAAAGGGATATGATGGAAAAGGACTAGCCGGTCTCTGAGACTCGGGCCCAATGTATAAAAGGACATCAGGAAAACTAGCAGGAAGAGGAGATGGAAGAGACTTAGGAGGATGAGGAACTTTTTCAACTTCAACTTCTTCTGTTGGAAACAAAACTCTAGAGATGAGTGGA
This sequence comes from Pinus albicaulis, assembly GCA_034641835.2. Classification (NCBI taxonomy): domain Eukaryota; kingdom Viridiplantae; phylum Streptophyta; class Pinopsida; order Pinales; family Pinaceae; genus Pinus; species Pinus albicaulis. The sequence continues at coordinate 1,232,301,609 of CM076578.1, read as the reverse complement.
GAACTCCTCTTTAAATTGACACTAACACCAGGACCACCCATAGAAACAACAATTCCAGACAGAGGTTCACTCTTCAATGCGTTTGAAACTACCGAGTAAAAATCACCCACTGAATTACTCCTACACCTTCTTGAAGAAGGCTTGGAAATTGTAGGAGAAAGCCCACGAAGCCTCCTTGATCGATGAGGCGATTGGTCAGCCACTTTAAGAGATTAATTTTAGACTCAAAAAATATAAGAAGCTAAGAAATATAGGAGCAAAGAGCACACTCTAAAAAGTTTCTAAGATACAGTCAATCAAGCAGTCTTCAGGTATTTTTGCTTCGGATGATTAGGACCGGACACCAAAATACAAGAAAGCAAAATAAGAGGACCTTCCAAAAATAGTCTGGGGTAATTACACCCCAGGCCTACTAGAGAAGGTAATAGAAATAGTTACGTTGACCTCCTGACAACATCATTTACCGGTGAAAGTCCCCAAGCTTCGCAAGGGCACCCTCCAGAGGTACTGATGAAAGTGATGCAATGCCTGTCTTAGGTACCACGGGTATTCCCCTCTGCAGTCACTTGTGTGATCCCTGGGAGAGGAAACTAAGGGCACCAATCCGTATCGGCAACCGGGCAGAACGGTCTTAGGTCAAGATTCAACAAATAGGAGAGGGGGTATCTCTCTTCTTTGCCTACACTCTCCCTCGTGCTTGACTCTCTATAAGAGATCTTTCCCAGTCCACTTAACGGAGTTGGATTTTTCTCATTAATAAACTTTCTATGTTTAACAGTTTGAGCGGCCTTGGAGAGTTAACTCTCCAGTCACCTATTCCAAGGCCCTACAACCTAGCTAGTTGGTGTATGATTAATGACAATGATACACAAACTTCTAGTTGATTTTAATTATAGCGCTTGATTTTAAATTGACTGTTACTTAAGTCAACGGTATACGGAAGTGAAACAGATGTTGTTTATCGACACAAAAGAAATCAATGAAAACCTACTACATGTAAATGAAATATTTTACTTTCGATGAAAATAGATCTCTATAGAGGTTCTATGAAACTAAATAAGCAATTTTTTTCTTTTCTTTTCAGTTACTCACACTTCACACACTTCAGAAAACTATGAAAAAGACTAAAATGCTTCAATGCACCTAATGCAAAACTACCAATGATATGAAAATTCTAAGATTTCTAACTTTGAAGAAGAAAAAAGAGTCTCTAGAGGGAAATGGTTCAATCACTTTTGACAAAAAAGCAAGGCTAGTCCCAATCAAGAACTCCTATGCATAAAATAAATGCCAAAACATACTTGATGTAAAAGAGATAAATCTAGAAAAAACTTCTTCAAAACCAAGCAAAGAACCAAAGACCAGAAACTAACAAAAAATGCTTCAAACATATGAAAACTGTAAAAAATGAAATCAAAGAAAAAGCAACGGAAAACAAGAAATGTTTTTGGGTTTTTACTTATAATGGAAAGAAAAATATTTCAAGAAGACAAGCATAAAACTACTCAAGAACCAGAATCAAGAAAATGAGTCTCAACAAGGCTTGAAAGTTCTTAAGCCAACTATGCTACTTTCGCAGCAGGACCCAAATAAGCCAAAAGAAGCAAAAAACTCAAACTGATTCAGAACAATAGCACACTCTTCCAGCGAACAAAAAATAAAAAAACCAAGAAGGGTCTCTTCAAGATTCGCTATAAGGCTAGTCCAAGAAATAAAGAAAAACAAAGAAGTCAAAAGAGGAAAAAACCAAAATCGAAGCAATACATAAGGCCAAGAAGAGAAAACAAGAAAAATCTCACTGTTCTAAATGGTCATAACAACCAAGAACTCCATGCGGAGATCTTGGTGCTACAATAGCAATTGTAATCACACAAAATAGGAAATTTACCCAATGGCTAGGTTTTCACAAGAACAAGAGAGAAATGGATATACAACCACAACAAACATAGTCCAGACACCTTAAAGACACCTTAGGAGTGGTCAACCATAGACATAAAAGAGTGATAGAGCTTCAAAACTCAAATTTTCCCAGCCATACGCGGTTTTTTTGTATGGAGCATGCGTGTACACGCAACTATAACCAAAGCAACTTGCGTATACGCGGGTTATTTTGGGGAATAGAGAGGGCATACACTACTGCGTACAGGCAAAGTAGAGTATATGAAAATAAATAAGGAAAAAGAAAAATTCAAGCCTGATCAAGAGACCAAGTCTTCTATCTGGTTGGAAAAAGACTTACTAGACTGTAAAAAGTGATAAACCTGTCAGGAAACCTACAAGATAGATAAAACAACCCAAACTAGGAATTACACGGATGTAATCCCTAGTGGAGTCGCTAGTTTTGTTATGGGCAATGTTACCCTAAGGTCTTGGATTGATAAATCTTCATATATTAGGGGTATGTCATCACAAGAAGGACTCAAATAACCAAATCCTATGCTTTAAACTAGAAAATAAGGATTGTAGATCTTGCCCGTTTATCCTTCGTTTGTAGTAGATCCCGCGGGGTTCAAACCCCCTGCAACTCCTTGTGCTCCAGAACCTACAAAACAGCAAAGAAAAAGCACAAAAACCTAGTTGTACAACATATATATGTTCTATATGTTAGCAAAAAGCATGCATAATCTCATAAAAAATAACAATGAATGGATTAATCAAGAACATCAATCATGTATAAGAGATATATGACACATGAACATCAGGAACAAGATGGCACTTCTTTTATTGATAACATGTACAGTAGATAAATAGTGAGGAGATCACCTGAAATCTGCCATGGCCTTGAACAAACCATCCTCTGGGTCCATCCAGCCCTAGCCTCACAAAACTTCTTCCAAGAGTAGTGCACAATGGATGTCACTGAGGATATAGGTGAAAATCTCAATGAAACAAGAGTTTCCTAAAAATCTGGGAAGTGCAGGAGGCACAAGGGAAATATTAGACTTGGTCAGGGCTATAACAGGGTATAATATCTATAATTCTCTCTCTTCCCCCCTTAGGCCATTCCCTTGAGGGGTATTTATACCTCCTCAAATTAGTTTTTTCAATTGGGGAATAGTTAGCCATGGGCTGGGGTAGTTACGTTACAGGAAAAACCATAAACCCCGCCTCAAAATAGGGAAATTTTATATATTTTTAAATATTTTAAATAACATACGAGGTTTCACTATGTATAGACCCACGTGTATACGCGGAAAAGTCTGGGCAGAGTTGCGTATGGGTTTTAAAATACTGTTTTTTGAGAAATGTGACCAAGTTTGAATGGAAGGGCTGCCCAAGGCCAATGCATAAGTCATCAAGTATATAATGGTGATAAATGATGCTATAACAATCAAGCTTCACAGTTAGGCACTTGACTCTTCTACAGGGAGCTGTTTTCAAGGTTTTGGAGCTTTAAGGTGTGCTCTCCACAAATAATTATCCAAACATGAGCCTCCAACTGAGCTTGAAACAATCACACAAGTCTGAATTGATAACAGGAAATGAGGTTAAGGTCACAGTTCTATGGTATATCCTCCAAAACTTATCCAAGTTCCAACGCGTCTTCAAAGCGGTCTACAATCCAAATCTAAGGTCACTGTTTTGTTCATAAATATGAGCCACAAGAATTGAGCCTCAAGTGACTGCAACAAATCTGAGGGTATAAGATTTTTGTAGCTCTTAAATACTAGGTATGGTGCAATTATTCCACAATCAAGACTGTTCTCTGTGCCAAAAACATAATTGTAAAAGATGACCGCCCTAAAAAATTTAATAGATTTTTCCCAAAACAAAGATATCAAGTCCTCCTCGTCCTCCTTTAAATATGATCCTCGTATCTGTGTTTTACTCTGAAGTTATCACCAAAATTTATGCTAAAAATGAACAGTCTGAACTTGTATTTATAGTGATTTCGTTTATAACTGAAGGGACACGTCTCTTTGAAGGGAGGCCGACTAGAATGACTGAGATTAGGTTGGCTTGTAATAAAAATATAATATTCAAACTTAATTCATTTTCTCTCAAATGGTAGGGAGTTTGGAGGCATGTAATAGCTTGTTAGAAATAGGAAAAAATCCTCTACACTCCTATTCCAATCCCATCCTTAAATAGGGTCATTTTTCTACCAATAAAAGTAATTTTGTGAGATTTCCATTATTATTTTATTTATGGAAGCTATTAGGATTTTAGTCTTAGGCATTCAATGTTTAGGGCTCCTTTTTTATAGAATTAAGTAATCAAGGTGATCAGTATTAGGGCTTCATCATCAATTATCTAAGGCTTTTCATGTAAATTAGGGTAAGGGCTCCTTCATTAGGATTAGGGCTTATCATATTCTAGGAATGTATGCTCCTTCTAGTCTTTCCTTCAATTTTTATGCTTAGGGCTAAGGTTGAGGCTTCTTCATTAAATAGGAAACAAGGACATCATATGATCTTATTCAATAGGACTCCAAGTGGCCTTAAAAAATTATACATGCCAACATTATATAGAGTTAAGGGTTCATGATATTCATGAGGCATTAGGGGTATGCATATAGGGTTAGGGTATAGTTAAGTAGATAGGGTTTAGATCTCCTAGGGTTTGCATGAGGTTAGGGCAACATCACAAAGGGGTAATAATTGCAAGAATATTTTGCATCTCAATAGTGCCATATTGACATCAATGACAACCTGACCAACCAACAATAGGCTGGTTATTAATAAAATTGAGAACATTTTATATATATATATATATATATATATATATATATATATATATATATATATATATATATATATATATATATATATATATATATATATATATATATATATATATATATATATATATATATATATATATATTTGTTTAACCCATGGGGATTTGAACCTTGATTTCATGGTTTACGTTATACTTCATAACACAACAATCACCGTATTAAGAACCATTTTTTAGATAAAAGAAAACTGTAATATACATATCACATTAAAATATATAACATATAAATAGTAACTATAAATTAAGATCCATTTAACCATATAAATTCAAATAATGATTTTGTAACCATATTTAAATTCAATTAATAAGTAGGAAAAAACTTAATACTTACAATATAAAACATTTTTAACCATGGATATTCACCCCCACTTTACTTTGGATATTATTAAGTTTTGAATAGGATTTGTTACAATACAATGGGCCAATACCATGGCTTCTCAATACCTCACGCTCAAAAACATAATTCATTTCACAATCAATATATTTTATAAATATTTTATTTTAGATTAATTTTATATTTTTTAATAAAATTTAAAAGGAAAAAATTTATAATTACTTTTGAGGTATATCTAAACCCTATATCCTCAGTACTACTAAAAACATTTTGTGGATATTCCATACAGATTAAATCAAAGTTTCATAAAGTTAAAAATGAGAATACTTTTATATATAGAGATGTGAAATTTATATGATATAAATAATATTATTAAGAACAAGCATAGACCCATATTAAGTAAGGATCTACCAAGTAATGATAGGAATAAAATTTCTTGAAACCTTTCCTCAAGTTTTGCACTAAAAAAGAAGTTTGAATCATGAGATATTTGATCCCTCTACACACTTGGTAAATCCAGAATTAATATGGATCCATGTTAGTTTATGTGGAAAAATGAACCTCAATTTATAGTTATTGTTTATATATATATATATTTTATTATCTTTATATATAAATATTTTGTATTTCTAATTATTTGTTTATTAATTACATCGAAGTCGTTCCCTTTACTGGGTTTGGTTGAGCAAACATTGCTCACCCTAGCCAATCCCAAAGCTCCATTTTTTCCTTCCTCCTTCCAGTTAAAATCCAACACGTGGAAAAGTCATTGTCGAGTTCACATGTCATTTGAGGGATTTTCCCATGCTCATATGATGTACAGACAAGCGAGGCCGAAGTCTCCAAGTTGACCATTGAGCTCATCATCTAGCGGGATTTTTCCCATGCTCGAAGTCTTTGAGTTAGCCATCGAGCTTTGCATCCAGCAACACATTGCTATATTTCATGTCTCTATGCACAACATGTTGCTCCCATTCGCCTTCACATCCTTATGCACAACGTGTTGCTCCCATTCCTCGTGAAGATACACCCGAGTCACCGCAACTTGCAACCCCTTTCAATATTTTGTATCTTTGTGACCTTTTGAAATTTCAAACATCGATTTATCTAGGCTCCCATTGGGAATATAATCATAGAAAAAAATAATTTCCCCTTTATTCTCGGTCCTTGACATCTTTGGCCTTGTTAATGATGCATTGGTGTGCATGGTCCGACCATATATAAATTAGGTGGGTGTTTTCCCATCATGTACTTGACAATCCGTGAAGGAGATGAGGGAAACAATTCCAAATCCCCCCGAACAGAAAAATAGTGGTGGTGAGAAGGAGAACGACCCCAACAGCCACCAATACTGCGCTAACAAAAATCAACACGGGAGTTGCAACAATCAATGTTACCACAGTCCCTGCAAAATTAATATTGGCTAAGAGAAAGAGTGCCCCTCCCATAGTAATGACGACCATCATATTCATAACTTTCAGGGCATTGGGAGTGTTCTCTTGTATCTTTTGCATCAAACCCTACACTTGTTGCGCCTGATTAAGAGAATCCACGATGAATAACAATTATTACACCAAGAATTTTGTATGAAAATCACAAACAATTCAACAAAATATTGATAAGATATTGATTGCCTCTTCAATTCACAAATGGATCAATTCATTAGTGGAGTAATCCGTGGAAATTAATGTGTAGATTCTAATTTGGTCATGAAATTTACTATGTCACAAGACTAGAAGCTACTCTACTAATCTGCGAAAGCTAATTCGCTATCGAGAACACATATCATTAACATGCAAAAGAAAAAATCACGCATGCAAAAATATTTATCTAGGGGAAAGAAACTACTCAAAACCCATTACTATATATATATATTGCATTAATCAAATAATGAAGATGAAAGATAATGCTTGCTCAAGCCCGAGCACAACCTGCAAGTGTAATTAACAATTAATCATACTGAACTGAACACAAACTTCCCCAACTTGAATTTACTGAGTTAACTAAGTAACTCGACCCATTTCACCTCAGTTTACTACCTCCAAGATTATGTTGGTGTGGAAATTTGAATTTTCTCTAGTTTGACCAGGGGAAGGTCAAACTGAGATTTTCTTGTTGGATTTTCAACACTTCGTCTCAGCAAGAAAGGGATTATCTGCCACCACAATCCTGCCTCTATGGAACTCTAATTTTCCTATTGAAAAGACATTTGTCAAAATGTCTGCATCTTGTTCCTCTGTTAGAATGTAGTGCAACAACATGATTCACATTTGCACACAATCTCACAGATGGTGATCCCAAATATCTATGTGCTTGGATCGATCATGAAATCAATATTTTCATAGATCTTGATGCAACTATGATTATCACAGTAAATCACAGTAGGATCCATGGTTTAACCAAAAAACCTAGTAAGAATCTTTCTCATCCAGATTGCCTCACATGTTACTTGGCTAATATCCATGTACTCTAATTTCGTTGAGCTGAGTGCCACAGATCTCTGCTTCCGGTTGTACCAAGAAATTGTTGTTGAACCAACACTAAAAATTCCCCTTGATGTGCTCTTCCAGTCTGATGGACTCCTCGCCCAATCTACATCGTTGAATCCAAATAGCTTCACTCCCTCTGTCAATCTATACCATAGTCCAAACTGATTTGTGCCTTTGAGGTATCCTAGAACATGCTTATCAGCCCTCCAAAATAATTCGGTTGGTTGAACCATAGCTTGGATCAACTGATTCACTGCATAGCACATGTCTGTCTGTGTGTTCACAAGATACATTAGTGAACCCACCAAATACTTGTAAACAATAACATCCACTTCCTCACCTGAAGTGGCATTCTCCTTCCTCCAGATGGTCGCTAGAGGTGTCTCCATGGGATTGCAATTTAACATGCGAAACTTCTGAAGTATCTCGTTGGCATACTTTCCTTGAGAGAAAAACAATTCACCTTCTCCTTATCATACTTCCAATCCAAGGAAACAATGCATGAGGCGCATTTCCTCTATTTCAAACTCTCTTGCAATATCCTCCTTGTAATATCTGATGATTTTTTCATCACTGACTAAAATCAAATCATCAACATATAAGACAAAAATCAACAATTAACCTTCTACCAAAATGTGATAGAGGTTTGAATTCTCTTCACTGTTGGTGCAGCCCAAACCAGTGAGATAGCTATTGATCCTGGTTTACCAAGCACAGGGTGCTTGCTTTAATCCATAAAATGCTCACTTGAGTGTACACACATGCGACTCTCTATCAAAGGTCTCAAAACCTTCTGGTTACTCAATGTACACCTCCTCCTTAATAACTGTATTGAGGAATTATTTCTTCAAATCCATATGGTGGATCTTCCACCCCATCTGCGCAACTAGTGCTAGAATTGAACTGATGGAAGAGTACATTTCTACTAGAGTAAAGGTCTCCTAATAGTTAATCCCTTCAACCTGAGTACCCATTGGCCACAAATATGGCCTTGTATTTCTCTATGCTTCCGTCTGGCGCATGCTTTACCTTGTAACGCCATATCGAACCTACCACTGATTTATCCTTTGGTATTGGGACCACTTCTCAAGCACAATTTCTGACAATGGAATCATATTCCTCTACCATAGCATCAACCCATACATGATGTTCTATTGCTTCCTCGAATGAGTATGGTTCTATCTCTACTAGCTCAATCATGAGAGCTCTGTAGCCAGTGTAATAATTCAATGACCTACCTTGCCTGCACTGTGAATTGGATGATCCCACATTCTCTCTAGCATACTGCAATAATATGTCAGCTTCCCTGGTTCGTGTCCTTCATTTTCTAGATGTCTCTGCTTGAGTGATTGTCTCCACTCTTTTCTCCTCTGCTTGTGGCTGCTCCAAAACTTCTTGGGATTCTTCCTTTTAAGTAAAAATATTCTAATATGAATGCATTTGAAGCTCTATAACACCCTCTTCGCACATTTACCCAAGATACCCAGTCCACTGGGGTAAACATGAGATGAGAGGCTACGATGATGTGATTCAACCTCCTAGGTCACCTTAAAGAAATGGAATTGACACCACAAAACTACACAGAACTTTTGCACCTACTACAAGATACCCATGAGCCATCCAAACCTTCCAGGTGGCCAGCCCCTAAGACAAAGTGACCTTTTTGTGAATCAATCCCCCAGTCGCTTGCACAACATGGGCATGTGTGCCACTAGGGACTTTTCCAGGTAGTTCTGAGCCTGAGACCTTAATTTTTGTGCCACTTTCTCAGTCCCAAGGCTTAGGTCACTGCCTAGAACTCCATGACACTTCTGAAACTGAAAATTAATAGTGGAATAATGATGTAAATGCAATCAATTTAACAATGACTTGACTGGACCCCTACTAGCCATGACATGCATTTCTTCAAACATGTAATCTACAGGTTCAAATTATAGATCTGAGCATAGGGGTCTCATACTTATTTTAGATTCACTAAGAAGCATTGTTCCCTTATCACATTAGTTTCATTATCATCTATTAGGTCATATATTCATTGTTCATTCAATTGCAAGTCAAAACATGATGAGAGCCATACATCACCACTATCAAAATACATGCTCATAACCAACATAATAACAACGAAAATTCCAAAGATACAACAACCATATAATCCACATACAAACTAGTGCATTACTCATGAGAGAACAAGAAAAAATAACCTCTTATTAATGTATGCAAAGGGCAACCAGGTTTGGGACTTCCACGTTCCACCCGACCATAGATTGGCTGAACCAAATATTTATTTCAATCAATCAACCTCATGCCATATTCCAAGCATGAATGTGGGACTCATAACCAAAATTAATTATGGCTTCCTGATGCTACAAAACGTCACCCTCATCAAAAGAACCAAGCTTTATCGCAATCCACACCAGATCAATGGGCCAAAACAATAAACATGTAACACATGATTTACCATGATCTCCACCAGATCACTAGGCCAAAACAAGCATGGATGCCACCAGATTTATCCATCTACACCATGAGTAATTTTCCTGTCTCCTAGTCTCTATGCTTTACCGCAATCTACACCGGATCACTAGGCCCTAACCGAGACTCCAACCTCTAGGCTTTACCGTATATCTCGTCATTCATCGGCTAATATTCCTGGGCCTAATTAAGGGAAACCACCTCTAGGATTTACCGTATATCTTGTCATTCACCCACAAGGATTCTTAGGCTTACCAAGGCACACATTACCTGAATTTACCGAAACCCACAGTTCGATTCAGGGTCCACTGGGGAAATGGATTTACCGCAATCCACAGTCTAGTTTAGGGATCACTAGGCCATGTGTTCTTTCATTTAGAGATCCACCTCACTCAGCTTCGAATCCATCTAGAAATCCAACTCAACCAAAACATGAAAACCCCATCACACCATGGCTATTCGGAAATGGCAAGGCTAGGCTGAAAAACACTGTCACAACTAGAAAAATCCATACCCATAACAACAAGAGAACTAAGAACACACATCAAACACCATGCATGCCAAATCTAGCAAGTAAACAACACATGAAAATCGATACCTGCAAATAATCTCGTTATATATGCCTTATCCTGCTCTTCCTTTCTTGATATTTTCTTCCTCTTGCCTTCTTTTTCCTTTCTTGATACAATTTTGAAGTGCTCCAAGTAAAATCTATATCCAAGAGTGGGAGAGAGAGCTCCAAAACTAAACTGATCAAAGGTTACACTAACAAAAGGTTACCGATTGATACTAAAAAGCATTTTTATCAATGAGGCCTCTATTTTATTTATTTTCCATTATTTTCCTTCAATTTCCTCCTCACATGCAACCTGTGACCTTTCACCTCCCTTTTCTCCTATTTCTCTTTATTTTCATAACTAAAATGCCAATTAATGCCTCATGCCTTTCCAAATACTTTACCAATTTCCTTTAGCAATAATAAACTGAAGTGACACCCACTAGGATGTTTTTTCCCACCATTAAACCTGGAATAAGTGTCCCATGAGCTTGGTCTTATACTTTTTACATGGATATTTTAAGAAGGGTTGTTACAGAACCCTCTCCCATGGGGTATTACCGTCTCGGTGTTCAATGACACCTACAACCTACAAACCACTGAAAACAAACACATACTACCCATGAAGCTTTATAACACAACTCATTGTATTATTTACAATGACCACATGTTGAGAGCATTACAAACACACCATTTACTGGAGATTTATAACACAACTCATTATGATATTTAAAATAACAACCACATTTTCTTCAACCAACAAACAATAATATTATCTATGGAGATTTATAAATCTAGTTCGATACAATATTTACAATAATATACACATATGCACGTTTGTTGAACCAACAAATAAAAGGATATGATGCTTGCATCCACAACAATGGAATCCAGAGGCTCACAACTCCACCCTCAAAGTAATACTAGGATTCACCTCCTTCCCAGGAAGTCCATAATCCACTAAAAAATCTAGAGTTGCATCCAATGTCCAGCGCCACAATCCTGCACCACTTGTCCTCTTAGTGAATAGTTATCAACTCATTGTTCCAAGGCACTCTCCTAATGTGAATTTGATTCCATGTGGCAGTGCTATTAACTAAAACAAATCCATCCTCGACCTTCCCTTATATATTACACAGTCCCTCGGGCAATCCGGTCACCACCTTCCGTGCAGTCACACACCTTCCAAGTTCTGCGGGCATCCCCTTCTCTGTTATATAGTCCATCAGGTGACCCCTCCATTAGCAAGGTTTATTCACATCGAAAGATCCAAAACCAAGGCATACACCTACCTCAAAACCATCATACTGGTCATAGCATGCTCATCGAAATCAATGGACACTATTGGGTATGAGTGTCCCACAATGGCCCTGCTCCTGAAGTGATTTACCATCATATTGTTGTCTATCCCAATTCCATTTTCCGATGCTACTTATTGTAGTCAGTTTCAATCACCCAACTAGGCATTGCATGCTTTCCTTTACCAAAAGCATAATTTCCATTAGATTCCAAATAAATTGAAATGAATTCAAATCATACTTCATTAGTAGCTTGTCAATAAGGTACACTTGAAATCTTGTGCACTTCTTGTCACAACAAGTCAAACTAGTTGTTTGATCAATCATCATGTATAAACATATCACATCCAGTTAGCTCAAAACACAACCATCATAAAATAAAATCATGAATCACATGAAATCACCATAAACCATAATCATAAATCAAATGTAACCATAATAAGTCAGAATCACAGATCACATGCATAATAAAACTAAAATAAAATACCAATACTTATCCTTCTTCAGTCCTTACTTTTTCCTTTGTTCTTTTATACCCATACCGGATCGATTGCCACACCCTACAAGCATAAAATTCCTTTGCTTCTTGTCAATCACATACATATACAAAAAATGTGCATCACAACACATACATCCACACACGACATATAACACCATACAATACATACACCCACACCGGCATACAATACATACACCTACAGTCGGTGTACAATACATACACCTACACTGACATACAAAACATACACCTACACCTGGTGCACAATACAACACAACACATACACCTACATCTGGTGTACAACACAATAAAAGACATATACGTATACATAGTACAACATAATGAATACACATGTCATGATACCACGACTAAACCATGCACATACATAGTACCACATGCCCGCAACACAACATGTACGAAATGCAGACAATAACACATGTATACAAGTACCATATGAAAAACATGTACATAATACCACCTGTACATAACACCACTTGCATGATGTGTGCACATCATAACTTGTACACGAAACCACCTGCACAACGTGTACACAATGCCACATGTACACTGCACCACATGTACAATGTGTACACAATACCACATGTACACAACACCACATGCACAACATGTAAACAACACCACATGTACACAGTGCCACATGCACAACATGTACACAACAACACATGTACAACATGTACACAACACCACATGCACACAACACCACGTGTACAATCATGCACACAACACCATATGTACAACATGAAAAAAACACCATATGTACATAAAACTGCATATACAACATTTAAATAGCACCATATGTACACAAAAATGCATATCCAACATGTGCACAACACCACATGCACACAACACTACATATCCAACATGCACACAATACAATATGTGCAAAACACCGCTTATCCAACATTTACATAGCACCATCTATATCCAACATTGAATATGCAATATACACACAACACCAAATATACAACATACATACAACAACATATGTACACAATACTGTTAGTATGAATCTTTTGTCGAAGCGTACGAAAAAAGACCACTTTAGCTACGCATAACTTATAGCCCTAACATCAAATGTGGCTACCAATATCTTCAGATCTGCAGTTAATTGATCAAGACAAGTGCTGCAAAAAACCAGATCTATGCATAGAAAGACATTAAGCAGTAAAATTAAGGGTTTTCTCCATACATCCAATAGACAAGACAAGAACAATGTTTTTTGAAAGAATTTTTGTATTAAGGGCACCTGGGAGGAAAACAAGAAGGCGTATCCAATTCTCCTCAATGGGATGGGTTCTTGGAAGTCCTCAGCACTTCAGATCTAGAATATCTCTCTCTTGTTGGTGTAGAAAACCCAGACAAAGATAGAACTCAAAGGGAGCTCACACAGCAAATAATGTAGAAAAATGTGACCAAGTGTATAGATCCAGAGTGATCTAATAGGCAACAAAAGGTGAAGAATGGTAGGAAAAAACCCTCCTATTTATAGCAAAATATTGGGTCATTCTAGATCTTGGTGCATGATTAAAATAACATTAACCAAATCTAGATCCACCTTTTATGGAATATTTTATTATATTTGTTTGAGGGAAAAGGTATTTGACTTGGGTCAAATCCCTTTATTTGTGAATAATAAATAAATAAATGATTTATTTATCATTTTAAGGAAGTGGTTGGAGGATAATCAAATAAATAATGATTTATCTAATTATTTATGGGTGATTTAGTCATATTTAACAAGGAATATTATTTAAATAAGATTTAAATAATTATTCCTAGAAAATAATAAGATAAATAAAGATTTATCTAATTAATTTCTTTTTTTTGGGTTAAACATGACCAGGAAAATCAAACAAATATAGGTTTGTTTAATATTTCCTTTTGGGGTTTCCTGTTTAGACCATAAACAACCTAATAAATGTTTTTTATTAAGTTATTTTACATAGTGAAAGAAATTTTACTTAGGGTAAAATTGGTCTTACATGGTGTACTTGGGTCCATCTAATGATAGTAGGTTAGATGACCAAAAATGGTGTAACAGATTGCCCCCCAGCGTGCGAGTGTTAGGAGAAAATCGTATGACCGAAGTACGTTGTAAGAACTCAATCACCAGACATCAAAAGGGAAGTCAGAGAGAGAAATGTGAGGTAGACTAATGTGCTGAAGAACTAGACCCTAAGGAGACGAGACTTACAGGTGCAACAAGTCTCTTTTTATGAGAGGGTACTTGTGCTAAAGGCGGCGGGGGAGGCATACCTATGCCCGCCGAGACAAAGTACAAAAGAATAGTGTGTCCAGTAAACAAGGGACCGAACGATAAATTACAGCTGGCATAATCATGAGCCAGATAAAAAAACAATGAAGAATCCCACATACATGCTGTGCCTGGGATAACAGCCAGGACTTATACAATAATATCCGAGTACATGAGATACAAATACAACCCAAATGCCCCCTGTAAATGGGGAAGGGCTCGCAAAATCTGACTGATACATGCAAATCAAAGAGGCGCTGCAAGCGGCTAAGGCCGACATCATCAAATATATGGAGATACATCAAGGGCTGCAATGAAGAGGTCATCCGGGCATGTGGGGGGCTACCTGTAGGGCCACCCCCTCATGAGGGCTAAGACATCTCACACACACCCGGGAATCACCAAGAGCTGCTGCTGCATCACTGAACCATCAAGTATACGGATCTCGATCATGCTGAAAGGAGCTAGAGTGGAGAAACAATCAAGTCAAAGGGTAATGAGAGATCCCTTTGCCTGATCCGAGGCACCGAACAAGAGTGGAAGCTGGAACCAAGGTACACCGCCCTCTAGACCTGGCTTCTGGAATGAATGAGATGATGTCGACAGAAGGAGGTCCACCATAGGTGAGGCAATGAGATATCCTCAACTAAGGCACGAGAGAAAATAGTAGAGCGACGGACAGACTGACACTAATGATGATAGTGAAATGGAAAGGACTGAGTAGCGAATGGACGACTTCCCTTGTTAGAGCATAAAGGGCATGAATGACATGGCAGCGACTGACACAATATCATAAGGGATAGGGGATAGTGGGACTGAAGGCCATAATGTGCGACACAAGAGAGAGACCAAGCAATGAAGGATGGAGGACTATAGCGGGGTACAAAGGGACTCGGGGTAGACTCCATGAATACGATGATGACTCAGCTTGGATGCTCTAAACAAGGGCGACTCGATGGTGCTGCCACACAGTAAAGGTCCAATGGGGGACCATGAAAACATGAGTATAAGATGGTATCTCATGACGAAAATCGACACGAACAAAGACAAGTATGGAGGCAAAGTGGTGCCCCTAGTATGAGTGTTGTAAGTGAAGAAATTTGATTTTGAGGAGGGTTATGGTTGAGGGGCATAGGTGCCCCCAAGCATGGTGTGGTCATGCCAAAATGTATTTAGAAAAAGGGGAATCTAAACACATTTTAATGATGTGGTGCGCCATTTGTTTTCGTTATGGTTATGCAGTGTGAGAAAGGGAATGGAGGATTACCAATCTCTTTTGGTACTGCATATAGGAATCAAATGGACTTTAAGTTTTCGGGTTGGCATACCTGGTGTCACTATCCCAAAGAGAGGATTTGGAGATAATGAACTGATGCTCTCTTAGAAAACCCATAGGTTGGTCAACAACAATGTCTAAGAGATTGGGTTTCTGATGGAAAATGAGGGAACGATAAGGGGTATCATTCCTAGAGTGATCTGAAGTGATATGGGACTCTAGAGGTTCTTCTAAATGTGGAAGAATAATGGTACTAAAGTCGGCACGACCAGATACACTAGGAGAGTTGTGGAGAATTTCTTCTCTTGGTCTCTCAAATGTGGGTGCCCCCTTACCCAAACATTGGGTTTCAATGTAATGGCCACAAGGTGTATGTGGTGTAAACGCATGGATTCGATGTAAGGGGGAATAGAGAAAGTCAGGGGTGGGGATTTTTTCCATAATGTCGTCATCGTGATAGAAGATGGGGTGACTGGTGGAAGAAAGACCACCTGACGTGGCGAAGCTACCTGAATCATCATCATGAGAAGAGAGGTTCACATGCGCGTCGTCACAAGGGGTGACAGAAAAGTAAGAGGATAAAGGATCTACCAATGTTGAGCCCAAGGTGATCGATGAAGGAAGGTCAAGCGAAACAACAGGGGAAGATTCAGACGGAATGTTCCCCGAGGGTCTCATGGATGATGATAGGTAGAAAATGCTGGACAAAGGCTCCGTCATCTCAACATCAAGAGGGGGAATGTCAATGGGAGCAGTCATGTCTGGTAGTTTTGCCAAAGAAAAATGCGTAAATAGGGGAGAGGTGTACTCATTGCGCTTGGCCTCGAATTGGCGGACCGCGGCGAGAGAGGTGTGGAAGTCCTCGAGGCGGGGAAAAAGGTGGGTGTAATGGCCATGGAGATCACACAAAGCACAGGGGTGGTTGGTGTGAATAGTCTTGGGGCTCTTGGCCACGGTCGCGGAAGGAACAGAAGCTTCCGGGACCGTGGACTCAGGGAACGCGACATTAACCATGGGCTTGAGATGAAGCAATTCAGGATAGGTATGGGTGGCGTGACCGACAACATCACACAAGGAACAAGGCTTTGCGGGCGGGGGAGGAGTAGGGTCAGTTGGGGTAGCCTTGTCTTTGGATGCCCCCTTGCGAGCTTTGCCTTTCTTTCCTGGAGCTGTCACCACAGGGGTATGGTCCTGGGGAGGTGTAGGGGGCATGGTAGCGACAGAGGAAGCGAGGGGGACCGGTTGAACTGGTGTCAAAGAAAGATAAGGTTTGGGGTGACTAGGAGGGGTAGCGGCTGGAGGGTCAAGGTACCAGACGGGTATACCCAGGGTCAGGTTAGGGAGAGAGAGGGTGGCCATGACGGGGACCGAATAGACTCCGGGAGGGGGAGCTAGGAACGGTATCTGACCAGCGGGATAATGACCAGGAGGGATGGCTCCGAGATGGTTAAGGCCTGGGGGAACTGATCCAGGGGGATAAAGGGGTTCAGGGATACCAGCTGTAGGAGAAGGGCCAGAAGGAGGAGGTCCGGCTGGCGGAGATGAAGGGCTAGGAGCAGGTTGCGGTGGGCAAGGTTGAGTCGGAGGTTGCTGGCTAGCCGAAGCGGGTCGCTTAAGGGCAGCCCGAGACGATTGCATCATGCAAACATTTGATAAGCTGGGATCAGAGATGTGAGGAGGGGGCAGACCAGGAAAAGTTCCAAGCAGGGAGGAATCTTTGTAGACGCCGGGGGAGACACTGGTCAAGGAATCGACGGTTTGCTTATTGGCTACAGAAGAGATGGTCGTCTTAGGGGAGGTCTGAGACTTTGGCTCATGATAAGTCACCTGGTCGATGGTGACTATCTTTCCATTGTGAGGAAAAGACATCTTGCGAAAAACCGCAGAGGGGACAGCAGACATGGCATAGGTGTAGCTTCGCCCCAATAGAATGTTGTAATCTAGAGGGGCGTTGATGACTTCGATGTCAACGCAAACAGTCTTACCGGCAAGGGTGATAGGACAATTACGGAAAAGGCCGATGGGCTGGGAGGCGTGGCCGTCCCATGCTCGAAGGGTGATCATGGAAGGGACCAAGTCAGGAGATCTGAGTTGCTTCTAAACCGAAGCGGACATCACACAGGTGGATGCCCCCTCATCAATTATACACCGAGAAATGTTGGCATTCCGGATTTTGACTGGGATTTGGAAGGCGACGGAAGTAGGAAGAGGAGGATGTTCAACTTGATGGGCGTCGAAAACAATCATTTGGTCATCAGCAGGATCTACAGTGCCCACGGAAGATAGCAGAGCCTTCTTTTGGGAAGGGCATGACTAGAGGAGTTCCAATGTGGAAATGGCAGCAGGAGATTGCGCCAAATCATCTACTATGCTATACGAATGAGCAAAATTTCAACTGCATAAAGATTTTCGACGTAATGGTCCCTTAGGAATCTTATATGAACTCAAACTTGGGTTGAGGGATATGTAAGGGGCCATTGGATGTCGAAAGAGGCTCTGTAGAACCTGAAGAAGGGGACTCGGGGGCAGACTGAGTGGGAGGCTTGGGGTACTGGCGAGACCGAGTTTGAAGGTGAAGGTCAACGGTTGGGGAAGGATCAGAGTTCATCATAAGGATCTGGTAATCGGAGGAACTAGAAGGGGAAGGTTGAGTGGCGACCTGGCTGTCAGGCAGTTGGGTAGCCACGAATCCTTGCTGAGGGAAAGGATCAGTAAACACAGCTGGTTGAGTAGAGGCCACATTAGGAAGAGCATGAGGGGAGGCATGTTGTCCGCGCAACGTGGCTTGAGACTCCCACATCTGCCGCATCTGTGGTAAGAGGGGACAATTATGGTGTAATGCCCATAAACACCGCAACACGAACAAGGCTTATTTGTGCGAAGAGGCCTGTTCGGCTTGGGCTGAGTGCCCTGTTGCTGGTTAGCAGTGTTAGGGTCAATACCTTGAGGATTGGGTCCCCGAGGACCAGGGGCAGACTGGTTTGGATTTCCTCTCTACCTTCTTTGAGAAGAAGGGGGATTAGTCGCGCCCTGTTGTGCAAATACTTGCCGTGGAGGGGGCTGTAGGTGTTGTTGCGGGTTTGGAGGAGGCAAGGGAGATGGAAGCGCATATGCTGGAGGAGTTGGCGCACCAGGCTGCAGATAAAGGTAATGGTTAGGTTGGGCAACATTGAGGTAAGCAGGAGGTTGGGAAAAAGGAGGAGGCATGTCGTATCCTGGATACATGCTACCGGGAGGGGGAAGAGTGCTAGAGGTGTTGGCCCCTCCCTGAGAGAGACCATAGCCCATAGGAGGTTGAGCATACGGATGAGAAAGGGCTCCAACGAGACCGTCGGCGGAATGAGATGCCCCCGGGACGTTAGCGCCACCGGGACTGGGGAGTTCGGGGAGGACAGTATAAACATAACCAGACTGAGCATAGATCAGGTCATATTTCAAGGCTATTTGGAGGGCGGCTTCTTCGGTTTGAGGGAAATGGGAGGCGACATCTTTGCCAATGGGAGCTAAGAGAGAGGGAAGGAACCAGTCCATATAGACCCGATCTTCGAAGGGGGGAGCTCAACACAAGCTTCGTCTTCGTCGCCATTCCTGGACATGAGTGGAAAGGCGGGTCGAAGAGGTTTTCTTGAAAGAGGTCAAAAGCTCCGTACCAGTATCGTATCGGAGAGGGAGTTGGAAGTAAGATAAAAAGGCTTTGGAAATGGTTGCAAAGGTGGTATGGGAAGAGGTGGCTTGGTCAACATACCAATTAGAAGCTTCGCCGGTAAGCGTGCGTTGGAACAACCGAAGATGAATGGAATCATCGGTAATGGAGTTGGAGGAACACCACATGTGGAAAGATCGGACATGGTTGGTTGGATCTTCTCCAGCAAGGCCTTCGAACTTAGGGATGTCGGAGGGGAGCTTGGTTGGCATAGTAGGCCAACCAACATCGTGGCGGATAGGGTCATTGATCAACTGGTTGAAATCAGGGAGGTTGAGGCCTGCGATGTACGGCAGCAAGGGTGTGGCCGAGGTAGTTCCTGTGGCGGTTCCACTAGTAGTAGTTCCGGCATTAGGGCCGGGGGCTCCACTAGCGTTAAGCCCTGGACCAGACATAGTGAAGGTAACAGGGGGAGACCCAGAAAGAAAAGGAGAACCCAAGGAATCAGAAGAGGAGTCGGAGTGCGGACTCGAAGGAGGACTGGCTCGACGACGGTGGGACGGAGCAGGTCGATCGACCGGAAACTGAGGGTGAAGGCCAAGAAGTCTCCGGTAAGTGCACCTTGGGGGCACAATGATGACACCACAAACACGGCACAAGGGGAAGAAGAACGACCACAAGGGCAAGGAGGTGCAGAATCAAGTGATTACAATGTCAAAACAAGGGCAGATAGGTGCATTTTCAATTGATTTTAAAGTCTTTGCCTGGCGGTGTAAACCAGGCTCTTCTTCGCTTAGGGTGAGTGTGTGGCGTGCGTTAATTTTAATTTTTAAACCCTTTTCATTTTGAGAGCAAGAGAAACAGTGTGCTGCGTAACTGAAAATAAATCTGCAGAGAACAATATATAATGCTGAAATAATAGAAAATTAGCAGCTACTATTGCATCGATTTAACCCAAAAAGGCGGGTCTCTCAAAACTAATCTAAAAGAGGGAAAAAAAAATATAGTCAAAACACACTAAAAAGAGGCCAATAGATCTAGGGTCGAAAGGGACAGGGATCTAAAGGAGAAAGCTGCTGAAAAGAGGTGCAGATCACAGCCAAGAGGCAGAGGCAAGGTGGCTGGAAAAAAGGAGGAAATCAGCAAAAAGAGGAAAGGACAGGGAGGAGGTCCTAAAGGGAGGTCCAAACAAAACTATAAGAGGTGATTTGAAAGGAAGAAGAGCTGATTTAAAGGGATATGAGAATGAGGTGTCAGATCTGAAAAAGGGAAGGCTGAAACTCTGAAAAAAACAGATATCTGAAACAGCTAAAAACTCTTCCACAAAAAGTGGAGGGTACTGGAGCCCTAGGGGCCTAGGTTCCCACTTAGATGAGCAAAACATATCAGAAACAGGTCTAAACAGGTGGAGACAGAGGCTGGAAAACCCTGACAGAAGCTTCAGCAAAACCCAGAAAAATTGCAAAAAAATAGCTGAAAATTTGGCAGGTCGCAGGTTCTGACCTGTTTTCAGTGCAGGTTGCAGAAAATGGGCTGAAAAGTGCGACATGGAGGTCCAGGTCGCAGTTTATGGGCTGAAAAGTGCGACCTAAAGCTCCGGGTGTTTCGGCGGCAGATTTTCAGAAAAGTTGTCGTCTCAGTTGCGGCTGATGTCGGTCACCTGCGCAATAGGGCCATAAACACACGGAAGTTAGAAATTTTAATGTTTTAGGGTTTTATGTGAGAAAAACAACATAAAAATAGGAAAAAAAAAGCTGAAAAGAAACCCTAGGGTCTGAAGTAGCTGGATATGCAGGAATATGAAAAACGACAGCGGTCGTAATTTAAAACCCGTGTGGAGTCGCCATTTGTTAGTATGAATCTTTTTTCGAAGCGTACGAAAAAAGACCACTTTAGCTACGCATAACTTATAGCCCTAACATCAAATGTGGCTGCCAATATCTTCAGATCTGCAGTTAATTGATCAAGACAAGTGCTGCAAAAAACTAGATCTATGCATATAAAGACATTAAGCAGTAAAATTAAGGGTTTGCTCCATACATCCAATAGACAAGACAAGAACAATGTTTTTTGAAATAATTTTTGTATTAAGGGAACCTGGGAGGAAAACAAGAAGGCATATCCAATTCTCCTCAATGGGATGGGTTCTTGGAAGTCCTCAGCACTTCAGATCTAGAATCTCTCTCTCTTGTTGGTGTAAAAAAACTAGACAAAGATAGAACTCAAAGGGAGCTCACACAGCAAATAATGTATAATGTGACCAAGTGTATAGATCCAAAGTGATCTAATAGGAAACAAAAGGTGAAGAATGGTAGGAAAAAACCCTCCTATTTATAACAAAATATTAGGTCATTCTAGATCTTGGTGCATGATTAAAATAACATTAACCAAATCTAGATCCACCTTTTATGGAATATTTTATTATATTTGTTAGAGGGAAAAGGTATTTGACTTGGGCCAAATCCCTTTATTTGTGAATAATAAATAAATAAATGATTTATTTATCATTTTAAGGAAGTGGTTGAAGGATAATCAAATAAATAATGATTTATTTAATTATTTATGGGTGATTTAGTCATATTTAATAAGGAATATTATTTAAATAAGATTTAAATAATTATTCCTAGAAAATAATAGGATAAATAAAGATTTATCTAATTAATTTCTTTGTTTTGGGTTAAACATGACCAGGAAAATCAAACAAATATAGGTTTGTTTAATATTTCCTTTTGGGGTTTCCTGTTTAGACCATAAACAACCTAAAAAATGTGTTTTATTAAGTTATTTTACATAGTGAAAGCAATTTTACTTAGGGTAAAATTGGTCTTACGTGGTGTACTTGGGTCCATCTAATGATAGTAGGTTAGATGACCAAAAAATGGTGTAACAATTGGACAATATGTTTGTCACAGTGTTTTGTTGTGTGTTATCTTGTTGCCAATGGTTAATGGTCATGCTTTGTTCCTAATGGTGAAGTCTGTTTGACATCTATGTTGCCTCTAGTCCTTCGCGATCATGGAATGGTTATAGTTTTTTGGTATTTTGGATGATGTATGGTTTTACCCATGAGACTTTTGTTTTTATAATCAATATCCATGCTTATCATGGTACTCATGTAAAACTGGTTTTATATTAATATAAAAATAAGATATATATATATATATATATATATATATATATACAATAACAAGATTTAAAGCAATTATATCAAAGCTTATTATATAGGTTTCTGAAATTAGAATTAAATAAAAAATATTCCAATCAATCCTTCCAACCACCCAAAATAATCTCAATTATATAGATATAGTAAATATAAAATGTAATTTACTTAAAAATATAAATATTTATTTACAGATAAGTCAAACTTGCATGTCCATTCATCTGAATTGAAATTCATTAGAATTTTGTAATCATGCACCTCTAGGCACTTTTCTTAATTGCATCTTATCATTCTACGAAAATCTATCCATAATTGCATCTGAAAGTATCCATATCTAATCTACGAAGATCTACCCATAAGTGCATTTAAAATTATCGAGTTGAAAGCTATATATTTCAATTATAATATTTTTATACTATGATCGACAAAATTTCTCCCCCACAATGATGAGAAAAAAATATTCTCCAAATTCTCCCCGTAGTGGTAAAAACATAACATGCACATTTGTCGTAAAGGTATATATTGATCTCATAACTTAGATACCTTAACATTAGCAATAGTATAAATGGAAGTACCTAAGGTGGCAACTTCAACCATTCGGTTACAAAGTTAGGGATAAGGATAATTTCAGTGGTGTGGTCTAGATGTTCTTCTGAGCCATTTACTTTATTAACATTGGTACATGTTCTTCACATTTAAATCCTCTCAAAATTAAGTTAATGAAATTGTGATTGATGTTGTAGTTTGTAACTAAGAGGAGAAGGATTTTTACTTTTATTTTTGTATATTTGTATTTTGTATTCATAGTTTTCTTGGAAAATCAATTGACCTTTTTGGATTTCCCTAAATGAATATGACCTCCCTCCATTCAATGTTTCAATTTTTTGTGTGTCCCTATGGTCTATTTTTGTTTGTCTCTATTGTATTAGATGCTTGGAATTCTCGTGGGGTTGGGGATTTATTTTGGTTCCATGGGAAGGAGTCCCCCATCATGGCCTAGATGGGGAATGCTTTTTGCCTCTTGTTAAGGAATATTTCATCTTTCACGCTCATTCCCTCTACTTGTTCGCCACTCTCTCTTTTCTCCTTCTAGTTATTTGATTCTTAGCTCTAATTTTCAATCTTGGTTTGATGGGTCCCTCCCTGTCATGCCCCCACACTAGTTGTGACTCAATTTCCACTTGTGGGAAGTGTGCGACACCAATCAACCGTTTCATTTTCTTACTACTACAATTCACATATTATGCCTATCACCAACACTTAAAATATTTTTTGTCACTTTCTTCAATAATGTAGCGGAAATACATTTAATTAACTTTCATCAATTATACTTCATAAAAATCATTAACATCAATTACACATATTCATAAAGGGAGGGGGAAATCCTAAACAAGTCTTCCCAATATACTTTATAAAATTTGAAATTTATTTTACAGGTACAAATATTTTACAACCTCAGACAACCTTCTTAACTCACCTGTCCAACTTTCCCAATTTCATGCCACAGTCGTGCAGCACATGCTCGTCGTACTAATGCTGCTTCTTGTCTGCACCAACTGTATACACTGCATCGGAGGAAACCCCAAGTTTCGGCCTATCGTAATATCCATTCAGAATTCATTCATTTATTCGAAAATGTGCATGAATCAACTGACTTGAGAATTTTCACGACTCAACCTAACCTTCTGCACAACCTGAAAGCCCTGTTGTCCACCTGTCTGACACAAGTTATACACCTAACACGCATTTTTCATGACTCAGCCTGAACGTTGCATGCACGATTCTTAGATAAAAATGACCAGACCTGAATGATGCACAAGTGAGCCAACTTGAACGCCCTCACGACTCGGCCTGCACGAAATTTGTTCCGCCTAACACAACCCAACCTGAATCTACACACATGTCATGAACGCTACACATGACTCATTTTCACACTAGAATGAACCAACTATACATGCCCAACTCTGCTCGAATGCACATGACCTATTTTGCATGCCTGAACAACCTAACTATACACAACCCAGTTCTGCCTGAATGCACACGAGTCGGTTTACCCAACCCGAGTTCCTTCACTTGATTTTCCTGCCTTACAGTCTCATATATTTTTCACCCTCTGTTCACTTCAAATGACTTGAACGAATTTGATGCCCCAGTGAATGGAAACCTCCACTAATATATACACGTTGCTGCTTGTTCACTTTTCCAAAGGTCACATCCCTTGGATATCTTTATAGGCTGGCCCACCACCATGCTTTCTTGGGTGATCTGTCTTCTTCCCAACACACGCCCCTTAAATTTTCACTAATTTATGGGCAGACCTACGTTTGGTCGAGTGGGCACCCTTACTTGTCTACACACACCCCCCCGTTGCACTGCTTGGTTGTCAAACGCTTGTCGCACTACCTGGTTGCCCAACGCCATTTGCACACTTCCACCAAGTCGCATTTAACCGAACACCTTTAAATGAACTTGCCCACCATGTGCCTTTAACTAAACATGGACACCCATCGCTACAATGCGCCTGCCATCTGTCTGCACCCCCATCGCATAAGTCAGGCGCTCCCATACCCTCATCTTTATTTTTTTTACTCTGTCATCAGTGAGCGGTCATCACGAGCGCTCGCCCAACTCGAGGCCTTGACATCCTCCCCCACTATAAAAAGGTTGTCTCACTCAACAACACTATCTCAACAAAATCTGTCACCAATATCAAAATGTCGCAAAGTGTCACCAGCTCCAACATCATATGTCCATGTTGCCCAACTCTCCACTCTCCATTACATGAACCTCCACAAAATTCCATGACTCCATGTATTGAGACACTTCAATCCATTTTCATCGACCACACTTTTCGCAATCCTCCTTACTACCCCATCATGTGGAATAATGCTCCCTCCAACTCGGTTGTATGTTATCACTGCAAAATATACGTGTTAATACACCATGTATTTTCATCGTGTGAATTTTTGCTATGGTAATCCAACTCAACTCAAACACATCTCAACACACTTTTGGACCCCATGAATTGAACTAGTTGGGTGATCAATCCAACAATCACATCCAAATCATGAGAATGAACCTCCTCAAGCCTTCATTAGTCATTTCTCCAACATCCTGTCACATCCTCAACTCAATCAATAAATATCTCGATCAATCAATGTTCAATGTGAATATCAAGGTCCATGAAGAACCCTCCATCTCATCTACAATATGCTTCCCATCAGTATTGTCAAAGGGGAAAGTCTATGGCTTCCTCATCATCCCATTCATGTGCTGCTCATGGCCATAAACCAATAAACCACCATGTCAATAAAAAAATGGTTAAGTCTCATCAACTCAACCCATGCCTAAGTGCTCCCACTAAGGAATCTCCATCGCTACAAATCCATCCAACTCCAAATTGTCCTATCTCTATCGCATCCATCAAGTCACTCCTCACGAACACACCCGATAATGTGCGTAAGGTATGCATCCCATACCACATCAAAGT
The DNA here is from genome assembly GCA_034641835.2 of Pinus albicaulis. Classification (NCBI taxonomy): domain Eukaryota; kingdom Viridiplantae; phylum Streptophyta; class Pinopsida; order Pinales; family Pinaceae; genus Pinus; species Pinus albicaulis. The sequence goes on along the minus strand of CM076578.1, from coordinate 1,232,275,380 downwards.
TATGTCACATCCTAACCTCAACTCCTTAACGAACCAGATACTCCATGACCACTATAATATGAAATATTTTTTAGCACTCCACTAGTTCTTCGAAGGCTGAGAAGGAGACCAATAAAGGTAACCACATACCACTTTGACCTAGTAGCTAGCCCTACTAGGCTGAGAGGGCTCTGTCAATGAAATCATAGCCAATTGAATAGATCATGAAAGATATTAGGCTAGGTATGTACATTAGGGTTTGATTTTATTTTGAAGGTTTGTGTTGGATGGTGAATTAGGTCTAGGAGAAACTAGGACAGGGCTCTGAAAATCATATTTGCAGAGATGTAATGGGGCAAGGTAGGCACACATTTTAGCACTTTAGAGGTATATTTGTGTATAGGGTATATTGATAGGTTTTCAAAATGAGCATGAATATCATGAATTCATTTATATCAGAAGAAAATGAATATAAATGTTAAAGATTGTCCAAAACATAACATCAAAATCAATGAATTATGTTTATCATCTTACAAATCAAACACATAAGGAATGTGTTAGTGTCAATATTTGCAGACTTCCACCAAGGATCAAAACAAATTTTCATGTGCATATTAGGTGTCCCATTTTGAATAAAATTTTCATCATTTCATTAGGTCATGATATAATATTGTTTGTAATATTCCTTTTTCAGGAATATCAACACTGTGCTCAAGAAAAACACTGTATAAGAAAAAATGTGCAACAGAAACGCAGATCAGGACTTGATTCCTCTTATTTATGCTGTATGGGAATTACATATGGAATTTCATCTTTAAAAAATCAGTTTAGATACATTAAACAGATCTGCCAAAAACTAGACTAGCTAAAAAGCACCCAAAGAGGAAGGCTGCATCCAAATGCAAACACTGCTTCAGGAATTGCGTAGTTTTATCAGAGATTCAGTGGAGATCAGAAAGGAGGTTCAGATTTCAATAATACAGTAGAAAACCAGCATTATGATGAATCTTTTTCACTATACAGTAGAATGCATGAGGTAATACAACAAGAACCTTCAGAAAAGAGAGCTATAACACATGTATATTTGCAGAAATGGTTCAACAACATTATTTTTAAGGAGCTTCAGCAGCTGGAAGTTACAACTCAGATCTAGGGAAGGTCTATGGACAAAACATCAGATCTATTTCATATCTAGAAACTAGATATTTTTCCCTTCAAGATCCCTTTGGAATTTTGGAAAAAGCATGCATAAACAAGAGTAGATCTGAGAAACAAGTTGCAGATTTGTAAACTGCTGCAGTCAATTTCTGAATACAACATTTCATTACAATGGATCATATCTAAATAGAACATGGATCAGCAAGCTAATCCATGGATCACCAAGTGGAAGACAAAGCCCAGCACTAGAGATCTCTGATCTAAACTATAAGCAAAACACCATGAAGAACCTTATACAGAAATAACACAGTCTACTCATAAAAACAGCGCTGTAGCTCAAATTTCATAGAGAACCACTGTAAAATTTCAGATCTTAAGTACAAAGAGAAGAGACACTCTTCCAGGAGGTTAAAGAACACACTCCATGAGAAGAGGCTCCCAAAAATACACTAGATCTCTACGTATCTAGACTCCACTTGCTGCAGCTTGCAGAAGCAGTAAAAACCTCAATGGATCAGTGCTGCTAATGAACGTAGAGCTTGGCCTTAAGCCTGATAGTGGTTCAATTCAACAAACACTCCTCCAAGAATCCTCAAAGGAATATGTGAAATCCCTGCATAGGAATTCCAGATACAATCCTCCACTAAACAGCAGAGAATGGTATTTGTCTAAGTAGAAAAATACTCAGAAATATGATCAATCAACAACCTTCTCTTCCTGCCTTCCTTTTCCTTTTATAAGATGAGAAAGCTTTTGCAAACCCTAAACCACCTTGATGATTTAGACCTTTTCACATGAGAGGCTTCCTTCTAGAACCGCGATGTCCCTTTTGGAGATGTAATGAACCTAGACATCGTTGTTGATTTGGTCAAGGTTGACCCAGTCTTTAGCTAAAACCTCTTTCACACCTGCAAGTGATTATTTACATGGCCCTAATTTGTATTTGTTCACATGGGCATTGATTTATTCAGACTTTCTAGGAGTTTTACATGTCCTCCTTTATTCATTTATTCATGCAACAAAAATTAAAACAAAATTGAATGTTCCTCTTAGCTAAGGCCAAGTGGGAACATTACAGTCCTCCCCTCAAAAATGTTGCTTGTCCTCAAGCAACTGATAGGGTAAGAGCTGCAGTTCTCCTCCTCCTCCATTGATGGCACCATCAAGGATCAAGTTTTCATCATGGGCCAAGTTCTCATTAAGCCAATACATCAAAAAATTCTCCTCCAATGCTAACATAATAGGGGCATAGTCCATCCCTTCAGGAGTGTAAAACTCAATAGAAATAAACATGGGTAAAGCAATGTTACATATAAAACATGTATCATGAAGTACAAGTTGAAGTTCTGTCCCATTTGGTACCTATACACTACCCACCCTTTGCCCATACAATCCCATAAAAAATACCAATATATCATCTATGTATGGAAGCAAAATTACATATATGCAAACTGAAATTTTCACTTGAGGAGGTGGGTCACAATCCCACATAAGATACCAACGCAATGAACTCCTTGTCTTTAGTAGATCTAAGCATGGTAAGTGGCACTCCCACCACACCTTTGTTGCATGAGTCACTTTGACATGGCTGAAAGTGATATTCAAGTTAGGTGCCTTTGGGAAGCACCCATCATGAAAAAGAATCTCTCTTTGCACCTCAAGGGAGTGACCAGATTTAGAATTTCTATTGGCCTCACCAATGCTATGAGATCTACATGTAATATCACTCCTTATAGGAGCCATGGCTTGCATACATATGGTAAGAGAATATGTCAAATCAAAAAAATAAACATGCTCCATAAGATCAGATTCTTTACCATTCAAGTCTCCCACACACATGGAGTTGGGCATGGGCATTTATCCTCTTTTAAGAGAAGGAAGAGATGGCTGAAATGACTCTTGCATAAAGTCCTTTTGCTGTCCCAACTCCTCATAACTATTGCACTCTTGTAAGTGCTGATGTAGTTCCTCCCAATCATAGTGTTGATGTAGTTCCTCCTTCATACCCTCCCAATCAAAACTCCTTATGATTAGGGTGTAGATCTTTACTGACTTCATATAGCTAGAAATGAACTCTTTGTGTGCTCTTTGTAGTATCTCTTGCTTAAGCTTGGAGGCTTGAGACAAGAATACTCTACCAAGATGATAGATGACCCCTTCATGGACCAAATAGCCTCCCCCTTGCTTCATGCCATCTAATATCATCCCGGTGTGAAGATATTTGGAGTACTTCACAAGGAGTTGAGATCTCCAATATGGATCCACACAACTCAACAATGACAGCGTTGCTGATACATCTATGGGAGTGCTTGCCTTGTTGTTGATTGCTTCTTTGACATTACACATGAAAAAATTGTTTTTTGGAAGGCTGATCCTCCCCTTTCCTTCTCCCACAGTGTTGTAGCTTTCTCTTTCATTGCTCCAATCCTTGCTGGATCTATATTTGGAGCAGCACTTTGTGAGGCTTTCCCCACAGGATTAGAATCGAATGACATTCCAAGTGGATTTCCATGAGGTAGGAATGTCTCTTGCAGCATTCTCATAAACATGAGAGAAGGAACTGTGAGATCCTTGCTTCCACTGCACAAATCCATCTCTGTTGTTTGTGTGGAAACATTAGGTGCAGGATAAGTGTGCATGCCTTGAATTATTTGTGGTTTCCCACTCTTCAAGTCCACCCACTCCATCTGCAAGGCTTTCCAATTTGTGGTAACCTTCCCCAAGGTAATAAACCACTGGACACCCAAGATGATATTGGTGTCTGGTATGTCAACTACAAAGAAGTGATCCACCAAAGTTTAGGATCCCATATTGACAGAAAGTGATGGAACATATTGCATGTTTCTATCTCTTGGGACCAAAATAGAAAACCCATCAAAAGTGTCAATGGGGATTCCTCTCCTCTGCACAAGGTGAGCATGAATAAAGTTGTGGGTTGCCCCACTGTCAATCAGAATAGACACTCTCTGGTTCATGACTGAGCTTTGTACTCTTAGGTTCAAGTACTTAGGCACTCCTCTCAAAGAGGCAAGAGTCCCACTTGTTGGAGAAAAGGCTCCCTCTTCATCTCTGGATGGTGTTTGATCTTCCTCCTCATCATCACCAGCGTTGTGACCCCTCCTAGGTCCATCATTCCCATCTTCCTCCTCATCATCACCAGCGCTGTGACCCCTCATTCCCATATTCCTCCTCATCATCACCAGCGCTGTGACCCCTCATTCCCATCTTCCTCCTCATCATCACCAGCGTTGTGACCCCTCCTAGGTCCATCATTCCCATCTTCCTCCTCAAAATCCCTCCTGACCTAGGCATAAGTGCTGCCCAGCAAGCCATCCTCAGCTCCCTTGGTATCCGCTCAGCAACTATGGCCCCTTGGCCCTAGAAAATGGGTAGTCGTTCCAGGATGAACGACACCAAAATGGAACCGTAGCCAAATTGATTTAGTTTGACTTGCTTGCATCTTGTCAGCTGCCTCTTGATATTGACCGTCACTGCAGTAGCCCAATCGAACAATGTGGGGTTCATACACTCAGAGGCTGGTATGATTTGGTTTTGGTTGCCTCATGTGGAGCTTGCGATCCTACAGCTTGTGTAATGGTGTGTAGCACCACTCTGAGTGCTAGATCACGGACAGTGTGGATATCCACCTTCCCGCTTCCCGATCCGGTTCGTGCCCCTGGGCACACCCTTGCCAGTACTTGTTCCATATTTTCTCCGGAAGGTCTGATGGGTACTGGGCCTCTCCGCGACAGCCCGGTGATGAAATATACGTCAGAAACCTCAAGTTCCAACACTTGGTCCCGAAGTTTAAATACTTCTTCATTTTCGTCCCATATGCTGACCAAGTATTGTAGCAGCTCAGGTTGAGCTCGCAAACATGGAGTAAGAAAGAATTTTTTGAGTCCACAATTCTTTAGTGCATTCATACAGGCTTCATTTTCCATAGCCATTTCATCTTCCTCCCCATGTTCCCTCTCCTTCCATTCAATAACCATTGTGCTTGGTTACCTGCATCAACATGATCAAAAACCCTTGTTAGATCTCTGTCATGATTAAAAATCCATATGGATGGCTCACTGTTTAAAAATTTGAAGCGGAAAATTATGTCACACCATTGGCGCGACTGTTTTCCTAACAGTCGCACCAGTTGGCGCGACCCCTTTGTGAGCAAAAGTCCATTGGCGCAGGTCCGTGCCCGATACCCGCACCAATGGCGAAGCCCTAAAATTTTAAAATGTCTCCTCCATAGATCAACTGCGTAATGGAAACTCATAAAAAATGGATTAAAATGGAGCTGAAGAGAAAGGCTTTTACCTGGAACAAACGAGGAGCTGAATGACGTCCCGGATCAGTTGCAATCACCGCCGCAAGTTTTCACACAAATGGACCACTGTTGCTCTCCAAGTGAGGTAAAAAGTAAAAGTAAATTTGTTTTACCATTTGAAGCCTATTTATAACTTTTTAAGTCCAAATTAGGTTTTAAATGTCATTTTTCTTGATATTTTGATATTTTTTGTCGAAAATGGATTTTACACTTGCCTTTCTGTGCAGCGACAGGTTTTTTGTGCGACTTGGACAGTGATACGAGTTGTATTTTATACTTTTTTCGGACTCAGTAAAAACACGAAAAAATCATTTTGGAGTCATCTTTCAGCGCTTTTCTGACTCTCTAAACATGAAAAGATTACCAAGGCCCTTGTCGTTTTGATCTCGTTAAAGTGGCCACGAAACGACATCTACCCAGTATACGTTTACCCCTTTTTCGGGTTGGGATAGATTATTTACGAAAAAGGAATACCCTAGCCTATCGCGACTAAGAGGTTTTCTCAGATATTTTTTTCTACCTTTTCGGGTCTGAGGAACTATTTATGAAAAGGGACCGCTGGAGTTTACTTTTCCACTGTCTTTTCAAACTCTCTAAACATGAAAAGACGCTGAGTTCTCCCTTTGTCAAACTCGTTAAACCCTTATGACATTGGATTCAGTCATAATGACGATATTCAAGTTCCTCCTTCCTAGGGCTCGTTAAATGTACTAGGATGGACTTATATAGCAAGCATATGGTATCCTCCTCGATCTTGTGTAAAAATAAAGAGGTACTCACCAGAAATGGTGGGGAAAATGGAACCAGTATCATTATCGTGTCGGCAGTATGTCACTCTTGAACATGGCACTTGTCTGCATTTGTGTCGGGTTGGGGACATCTCATCTCATTTTCCACTTGACTCCATGGGTTTGGGTGATCCCTTTTGACCTCTCATCTGCTCTTTGTCTCATCATCTTGACCTCTGATTTGTTGATTTCAAATACTGCCAAACTCAATTTCGTGCCGCCATATGTTCAAGAGAAGTTGACCTCTGCAAATTTCAACCTTCCTCTGATTCTCATCTGATCTTGATTCACAAAGACATTATGTTCCTCTGTCTTGTGTCGATGATGTGGGAAACACTATGGCCCACCTTCGATCAAGGTCATTTCCTGTCGACTTCAGCTCATTATCCAGGAAGTTAATCTAGAGACTCCCTTCTGGTACCTTGGAGCCTGCATGCCTCAATGGCAGGTTCTTCATGTTCGATGTGAGGTTTTCATCATTGGCCTCCGATCGAGTGATTCTACGGGTGTTTGACGCCATCTCACTGATTCGCATGCCGTAGATTGTACCTGTAGTACCTTGAGAGCCATTGTCATTATTGGTGGTACCTCTCACGTCTGTTAACAACTTTCATTATTAGCTGGTAATCAGGCGATGTTCTTGCATGTTTGACTTCAGCTCATATATTCACATGCTTTAACTTGTACTTTGTTCGAGTCGAGATGGAGCACAAGACCCTAGATTTTGTCTATTGGAATCTAGGCTGTGATTTTGTGGATTATTATGATTGGTTACATGACTCACTGATTGGGTGGCTGTGACCATACCTGAGTCTATTTATCGATCCTTACTGGATGGCTATGTCCATGCCTTGGATCTAGATTATTGTATACTCTATTATGGATGGCTGCACCCATACCACATTTATATCATGTATCTGAGATATCAATTGTATTTCTCTACGTAGGATTTCCGACGGCGGTGTTTTCAATTGGACGCGTTCTCGTAAATCATTTCACCCCTCTCTCTCTTTCGGGCCTCATGCTTTGGGGGGCATCTATTACACAGCAATTTTTCACTATCCCTGCATTTCCCCGTCCCGCACATTGGAGGGCTCTTTCTGTGACATGTGAGCAGTGATATAACTTGAAAACACTTTCATGGCATTCCCCTAAACATGTACTTTCATTGCCCTGAAGACAGCTCCTTGTGAAAAACCCTAAAAATAGCCCTTTTTGCATTGGAGCAGGTACACAGTTCAGCCCTCACACCAAGGGGGAAAATCCTCCAAAGAGAGCGCACCAATTGGCGCTCTGTCTTAGAGCCGCACCCATGCCAGGCTTAATAAAGGGTGTTTTTTAAAAATAAATGGTGGAAGATTGACCCTAACCAATTCATAAACTGGTCTCTAATTTGAGTTGGGAGATTGGCTTCGAATTTCCATGTAGAGGAAGTAGTTTTCCACCTCTCATGGAAGCTTCCTTGAGGATAGGGAAAATCCCTTGATTGTAGGGATCCCAACTCCCCTTCCTCCATCTATATAAGCTTGCCATTTCCCTTTGCAAGCTAATCTCCAAGAGCCTTCATAGCCTAAAGAATGATGCAAAAGCTTTGATAGTCCTCATAGTGCCAAATCCATAGCAAGGAGATTGACGATCGAAGAGAGAGGCTCGTCCCCATTCCTGACAAACTTTACCAATACTTATTCCACTGGCGACCCATCGAAGGAGAATTCAGCGTCAGAGCCAGGTTGTATCATCCTTCGTTTCATTAATATAAGCGACTACGATTATAGTTCCACTTGTATTGTTTATGATTCTTTATGAGTTGTGTCCTCTCTGACTGACACATAATTGCAAATATGTTCGTTGTTTTACTTGTATGTGCAGGTGTTCAATCGCGTCAGGCAGTAGAATTGTGACCTGTCAGAGCAAGGGATCGAGAGCACTATCCTCTCTGCAACGACAACAGCGTTGGACTCAAGTTATGCCTCGTATTGCACTTTTATTTTGCAATTAGGAGCTTGCTTTGTAGCATGATTTGATTGTTGCTAAACCCGATCTGGACTAGTAGGGATCGCCTCTATCCGCAGAGGGGATTTACCTCCACAACACTAATGGATTGGCACTTCTCTTGACCTATATTCCCATGCTAAAAAACCCTACTACTTAGTTCCTTCTTCACTTTGTTAGCCCCCCTATAAATTTTTGACAAGCAAACAGGGGGCTAAATGTTTTTTGAGCCTTCAAGGAATGCATTTCCTTTGGAAAGACATCATCCTTGAAGCCTGTTTCATAATTCCCTGCCTTTGTCTGTTTCCCCCTGCTGTCATGAGGTCAATAAGCCTCGCTAAATGATAAAATTTTGATCAAAAGGCCTTATTTCGCCCCTTGTATCTCTGAAGAATTGCCCCACTTTATCTTTTTTCCCTTTTTCCCAAAATCAACATGAAATCCCACCTTTTCCCTCGGTTTCCTCAAATTTCCTCTCTATCTCCCTATCGTTACCCTCTTATGGCTTTAAATCCATTGAAATGGGCTCAAAACCCACTTTTAACCTTATAATAGGGCTTAGCCCCTTTTCCCGTCAGCCCTAACCACTTCCCCACATATGCATGTCACCCAAAGGCCAAGTGCTTAAGCTTTAAGTGCTAATCACATCGGAAAAGACCAAGTGGAGCGTTAAAATCCTTTGTAACATCATGAAAACTCCGATGCGATTGTTTTTTTAACAAGTCCCGTGACTTGGCATCCACCGTTGATCTACCATATAGATCGGACGGCCCGCGCAATATCGCAATCTTTGCAATCGCAGCACTCAAGTTTGGTTCCCCAATCGGTTCGTCGCAAGTGTTTGCGATGCGATGAATCGCAAGTCCTGTCTTCCGATCCCCGATCACGCCATCTCCCGATATCATCCCAACCGTTGATCCCCTTGTCTAATCCAACATCTATATCTTGTCCCTGCTCATCACAATCGGAAGTTTGTTAGTGTCATTCCTTTGTGTCCTCGCCGATTGCGATCCCCCGATCCGCATCTCCACCGTCGATTCCCGTGCGAATCCAACCGTCATCGCACTTCCCAATCGCTTCTCCTTCCTCGATCGCAATCGGAAATTATAAGTGTGCGTCCCTCTCATCCATCGTGATTGCGATTCTCCGACTAAATCTTGACCGACCGTTGGGTTTAAGATCTAACAGTTCAAAGTGAATCGCCCTCCACCTCCAGTTGGGTCCCACCTCGTACATCTACATCCACGCATTTTTTTACGTTTCCTTCGCTTTCCTTTGTATTTTGTTCGAAATCCAAGGTTCAATACTTTACACTAAAGTCTTATATTTCACTGTTGTTCCGCCCAATTTCATATATCACTCCGCCGCTCGATCTCTGCCGTCAATCTTTGTCCCCTGACCATGATCTAACGGTCGGCGCTGCATTCCACCACCAAACCCTATTATTCATATTTTCCTCCGTTTCATTGCATTTTGTCACCAATTTTTAGTGAAAAACCACCATTCCACCGCCACGCTACCATTTCATCCACCCTTCCATTGCATTGTTCTTCGCGGTCCAGTTGCGTGTTCCGCAGGGTACAGAAGGCGGACACGCCTCCAAAAATACGCATTATGGATACAGCGACAAGGTTTTTACTGACAGAGGTGTGGAAATTAATATATGACAAGTTTCTCTACATCAGTAGAATGTTTTCCTCCCAGAAAGGACGGGTTGCCCATACGGTTTTTATTTCATACCGTGCTCCAGAGGAGATCTCCGCTCAGAACGCAGTCCAAGGATATCAGAGCATTTGTTGCTCAAGTATGGTGGATCATTCCATTTTTTATTTCCATTTTGTTTATTCACCAAAGGTACTACAAAGTACAGCAAACCAGAATGCATCAGAGACATACCTGGAATTAATGAAGCCTAACGAAGACCATTCTTTTCTCCAAAGAGTGCCAAAAATTAATGCTCAGAGTTTAAAACAGAATGGGCTTCAGCCCTCTCCTTCTTTTCTGAGTTTAATGTTATATTTAGTGTTATACCTACTTCCTCTGCTCTTTTTCAGTTATAAAAAATATGAGAAAATTGTTGTAAAGGTTGTTGATGAGATAGCAAAGAAGTGCAAGAAGTTTCTCTTGAGATAAGTTCTATGTGTATAGTTGTAAGATAGGCTGAGGAAGATGTATTCAGACTGAATGACCAAGATATTGGCTATGTTGTACCTGATTGGTGTTGATTTTTAATATGATAAGCACATTTCATTGGATCCTGATCTAAAGTTGCGGTGATGTTTTTCTATCTCTGTGTTTATTTCCATTTCATTTCATTTCATCTGGCTCGCATCAGAAATTTGGCATAAGATTCACCCTTGTTAGGTGCCTTATGTTGCTGCTCTCCCAGCCCTTTATGTTTTCTTCTTAATGTGTTTAACTAAAGATTGATTTCAATTGATTTAACCAGTGTAGTGGATGTTGTTGCCTACTAGCTTATGTATGAATTAACAGAATCTATTTTAGATGTTCTTGTTAGGATTTAATGGAATGTGTTGAGAACACTGGGAGGTCTAGAACCCTGTATCTGCCTCACTAGGATCTTTCCATTCTGATAAAGCCTTTCCAAGTTCCCTTGTGCTGCCTCTGATTTTGTCCAAGTAGGTCTGGAGTTAAATGACCTCTGACCTGATCTATGGATGGGATTAGTTGGTTCTCCCCCCTTCACTCTCGGTCCTTAATGTCCCATACCACCCTATCACTTTAGGATCCAAGGCTTTAGATGACTATCCCAACTGAAAGCTTGCATATTGATAGCAAGTAAATCCTTTCTTGACTCCATTATCCAATGGACTTGATTTTCTCTAGATTATCTTTCCTTTGCCTAAATTCTTCTTTGCCCAGTCCTGTCTCATGATGAACCCTTCCTTCCTGATTCTCAACAACCAAACTCTTAATCAAATAAACAAACCCTGTGCATATAACTAGCCTAAAATCATAACTTAGAGCTTTAAAGACATACACTTTTACTCATATAGAGAGATCCCTCTCTGGACCTAGGAGGGCTAGATCCTAAGGTCTGAAAGTGGTTATGATGTTGTCTCATCTTTTGGTCTTGCTAATCTGGCCAAAACACGGGAACCCCAACACACTTCACATAACCTTCTCAGTTAATGATCTCCAACCAAACAAACAAACCAAAACCCCTGTGCTTCATACCTAGCCTAATACCATAAACTGACCTTCAAGATATACCATTCTTTACATTTACAGAGAGATCCCTCTCTGGATCCAGGAGGGCTAGATCCTAGGATCCCAAAGTGGTTCTAATGTTGTCTTGTCTTTTGGTCTTGGCAATCTGGCCAAAACATAGGAACCACAACATAATGGCGACTCCACTCAGGAATTCTGAGTGAATTTCATCTTAGACACCTTTAGGACCTCAGAAAGACCCATAAACTCCTTAGATTGGTATTTAATTGTTGATGGTGGACAGCAGCCTACTTCAAAACATTCAAATTCATCCACCTAGCGACTCCACACTCCACAACTCCCAAAAGACCAAATGACTCCACTGGTAGAAGACCCTGAACTAGTTGAATAAGATACAGTCACCTCCTTTCTAATTTACAAACATAGATCCAAGTATGGAAAGAGAAGCAAAAATAGATGCATTAGCAGTTAGAGTGGAAATAATGATGTACATACTTATTGAAATATTAGATAGGCATGAGATTGATACATATATTGATTATCCAGAACAACCCATGCTTTCTCCTAATCAACCACAAACTCAACCACTACAAGACCTAGACAACGAGCAAGGTGACAGAGAAAACAATGAGGAAGGTTGTCAAGAAATTCCTGATTTCCTACCTATATCTTGTACTATGCTAATTAGAGAATTTCATGACCGAATTGCAAGTACTTATAGTGAGCAGTGCTTGGAGGAAACAAGTAGCCACTTGGAAAACACAGAATCTGATGTGGATGGAGAACCAACACATATAGGAAATCCCCCTCTAGATTGTAACCCATTTCATATTACACAAGAAGAGTGGCATCCTGATAATGTAGGTGTTGGACTCCTGTGTTTTGGTAGTTTGGAAAATAAAAAGACAAGGAAACATCAAACCAATCTTTATAGTTCCAGGATCTAATCCTCTTGTTCTTAGAGAGGGATCTCTCAAATTATTTGTTTTGCAAAGGTTTATCAGGTTTATCTTGTGTGCTTTGGATATTGGTTTTAGACTAGTTATTAGGTGCAAGTGTTTGTTTGTTTGTTTGGTTGAATTGATACAGCAGAATATGAAAGGTCTAGGAAAGGCAGGTAGAAAGAAGGAGTATCAGTTTAATTGGGCAATGGCGTCAAAAAGAGGTTATGACAAAATTATCAATGGATATGGGATATCAAAGGGAAATTTTAACTTGGCCACAGGATCCTTTGCTTTTTGGAATGAGATGGACATTAATGGTTATTAGAAAAGAGAATTTTAATTCTCAACAAAGGGAATTTTAAAACATGACTTGAACAATAAAGAGGTATTTGATAGACAGGGCTAACCATAAATTCTACGAACCGCACTTTAAGCAAATAATGACTTCAAAACAACTTTTAAAATGAAATCTAAGATTCAGGAGCACATCCGATTTCCTCAAAGATTTTATTTCAAATGAATTAGAAAGACATAAAAGATTTACTGATAATTGCATTCATAGAAGAGGGAACACCTAATACATCTATGATCACAACTATAAAAGACCTTTAATACAATTTTTCAAGCAAGGAAAAAGGGCATGATCAGAACAGACCTCCTTGGCTCACTATAAACAAATATACTTCAAAGGGAGACTTCAATAATAGCTTTTAAGTGGCAGCAGACAAGCAAGGAGAACCATAAATCATGCTGAAACCAAATATTCAAACTATTAGAGAAATAAACAAGCATGAGGACTAAAGAGAGAGATTAAAGACTCTAAAATACCTCAGCAGAAGAAAACATAAAACAGTGAAGGATAAATAGGTCTAAGGTGCTTCCAGGAGTGATTTCTTAGCCTAAAATTTTCATCCTACTGTAGTGAGAAATTATGGAACAAAATGAAAACAGGAAAAAACATTAAACAATTCTGAATACTTCACCAACAGCCAAGCTCATGGATCCAATGATAGAGCCTTCTCAAGAACAAGCATGCAACAACTTCATCAGGGCTTCCAAGACTTCAATTTCTTCTTCAACTTCAACAGACTATGTATTATTTCAGAGAGTTTCAGTATTACAACTAGTGATCAACCAACCAACCAACTTCTCATCTTCTCCAGAGGTATTTATAGAAGAAAGGAGGAGGTGGAAGGGCTTTAAGATTGAAGTGTAATTAATTATACACTAAATGCAACTCCAAACCTCGAAAGCCATGCAAGGCATAAGGCAGGAGAGCATTGAATTATGATTATCTTTTATGTACTCTGTTTCTGCTATTTTTTTAGGCTAAATGGGCAAAAATATTGACTTCGAGGCTTACTTATCCCTTACAATAACTTCCCTGGCAGTTTCAGAATTTGTTCCTTCTTTGGTAATAAATTTTCAGGTGTCTTTATGCAAATATCTCGTGTTTAAGCAATAAGTAGGCCTTCTCTTGATTTTTTTAGGCTGCAGGTGGCTTTTGGTAGATGTAGAGGATTCAATTAGCCTCTGATGTGACAGTGGAGGCTTCTCGAACTGATAGATATTACTGTTTTAACCTAAAACACCTTTAATTTACTTGAGTTGTGTGTTTTAGGCTTAATGAAGCTTGATTTCTGTCTTCTAGTCTTCTAACTATCTTCAATTGTGGATCAGTTCTTTGATTAATCGAATTAATGCCTTAATCCTTAAAAAATTGTGTTAAAACCTTAAATTTCTTCACTTCTACTTTGATTTCATACTGTCAAACTGATACTCTTCGGCTATGGTGTTTGTTCTGTTTCCATTGTTTTCACAGGTGCGCAGAGTTTGTATAAAGGCATCAGTGCTCATGAGGCATTGATAAAATATAATTTGGAACCCTGCGGAATGATTTCCTTTGTAAAATAAAGGCCTGGGGGATCGTCATCCCCGGCCTTCAATTTTCCTTTAAAAGAATTGAAAAACCATTAAAACCTGCACAAACAAAGAAAGATTAAGAAAATCCTGCGGGGTTAGGCTTAAAACTGCTTTGGAGATTTTAGGTTAGATCGTGACAGTTGGATGAAAGCATCCAATGGCGAGGATTGCTCGTTGGGTCAGATAGGGAGGCGGTTAGATAAATGGTGTAGGAGATTAAGTCCGAGCCATTGATCCGCAAATATCAACGGTCGATATTGATTGGGAAAATATAATGTAGAGGGGGGCACATTATAGCGAAATGGGAGAAAATGCAAAGGAAAATGGTGAAAGCCTTTGGCGGAGTTAACAAAGGGTTAAAATGAAATTTGGGGTTTCCGAAAGATTTTGGGCCATCAGATTAGATCGGCTATATATCACGTAATTTTGAAAAATTAACCTTCGGGCTTAAAATCACATGAAACCACGCGCTGGCCGTCAAATCTGGGGCATTAGATCAGATGGTTGTGAGGAGAGCGCAATGGAGACAAGATGCAAGGGCGGAAAGAGGTGGGGCAGGGTCAAGGCAGTTTTAATCTGAACCGTCAGATTAGGGAAATGGACGGGGGAGATTTGATCTAGGGAAAGGTAGGACCTAAAGGAGTTGGGCCTATTGGGTTAAATATGGACCATTTGATGAAACAGATCAACGACTCAGATTTAATCTTGGGGTTAATGGAATAAAATGTGAGGCGAGGGTTTGGGCGAAGTTTTTATTAATCCGAGTCGTCGGTTCTTGTGGATTCGACGGTCCAAATTGAATCGCAAGCTTCGCAAAAGGAGGAGGAGAGAGGAAAGGCACAAATGAATTTCGCGATGTGATTGAACAAGGACCGTTGATCTTAGGACCAGATCGACGACGGAGATTAGTTTGTAAATGTCAAAGGCAGAAAAATGAGCTTTGGGAAAGAGCAACGGGGACCGTCGGATTGGAGTATGGTGGAACAGATTGACGGCTGGGAAACCATCGCAAGGTTGCCAATCGGAGGGGAGCAATAAACTATTCAAACGCAACCAATGAAAAACTCTGATGCGAGATCCCGAAGATCATTGATTAGTTTAGATCAACGGTTTCTATTTGCCCAACCAATGAACTGTCGAGTTTTTATAAAAACATAGAAAAGAGGGTTTTTAATGAAATACAAAGGAAAGTTTGTATCGGGGAATGGTTTCTTATATACAAAAGGTTTAATCGCAATTGAGGATTTTAAAAGTGAGAGATAACAAAACTTAATGGAACGCCCAATTGTGATTGCGCGATCGGGCCTCAGCGCTTGGTCTTAACGCCAGTTTTACGGTGGGGAAGTGGTTTGGGGTTTAGCACAAAAGGGCTTAAGGCCTAATCGCATCGGAAATTTTGAATGAAAAGGGGAAAAGGAACATAGAACGCCCCGATTGCAATTGCACGATGGGGGTTTTAACAGTGAGTCATAGCTCTGGTTCCATGCAAAAAAGAAGCTGGGGGCTAAGGCCAAAGGGGCTTAAAAGCTTAGCACAAAAGGCTGTTTTTTATGATTTTTCAAGTATTTCAAATGATTTTGAAAGCTTTCGATAAGGTTAAAAAAGAGTTTTAAACCTTATCTAAGGGTTTTTATGAAGGGAAGAAGGGAAAAGAGGAGAAATAGAGGAATTTTATGAGGAAAAAGGGGATGAAAATGAAGGTTAATAATGAATGAAAGGAGGAGAAAATGAAGGGAAAAGTGGGTTTTTCAGTAGCCTTTTTCTTCAGGAAAACAATAGAATTTTCAGGTTTAAAAGGGAAACAGCAGTGAAGATTAACTAAAGTATTAGTTATCTTCATAAAAAATTAAAGGATGATAGGTTATCAAAGGGGAATTATCTCTTGGAGTTTTGAAGAACAAAATTAGCCACCTCTTGGTATAACAGAATTTATCAGTGGTTAACAGTGGCTCCACTTGGGGAAGATAGCTGGTTTTTTAGGTGTCTAGAACCTCAACTATTGATCTCTGGTTTTTCAGTAAACCAGTGCTTTAATTCATTTGGCAACAACCTTTCTTTTCGATGATCTTTGCAGCAATTTGAAATAATGGAATTCTATCAAAACAATCATGTCTACCTACCCATTCCTAATGATCCTAACATTTTTCTTCTTTTCAGAGTGTATTTAGACTAGCAAACTCTTTTCAACAACATTTTATTCTTTTGAAAAGAAAAAAACTAATCTAAGTCTCCCCTTATTTCTCTATGGACTTAGTTTAAACAGTTGATTTCATAAGCTTCTCTACCTAACTACTGTCTGTCAGGATTAGACTATCTGACAGATTTTCATTCTCTAAATTAAAAAAAAAGAAATTTAAAAGCAAACAAGCCATGATTGAATAGTCTAACTTGTATCTGATCTATGGCATAAAAACAAGCTACACATAGATTGTTATTTTGCAGAAATTTAAAACAAAATGTGAAGGCTTAAGATATGAAATTTTAAAACTTCCTTCACCATCTCTTCAGCTCTGATTTTGAATTTATTTGAGTTGTATTTTCTCTCATATTGTTTCAAGTATTGAGCTTGTTTGAACCAGTTTTCTTTCACTATCAAAGGTTCAAGTTTTGAGCATGTTTGAACCTTCTTTCTTCTATCCTAATCTATCTTACTGATAAGCCAAGATTATGTTGTTTGGCTGATCTATTCACTAACCTATCAGTAGAGAATTTAAAACTAATTAGTCATGATTAGGCTGTATGACTAACTAGGAGTGTGTTTTTTTTAAGAGTGCCATTTGATCTTGAACACTTTTAGATTTTGTTTCTCTTTTTGGTATGGGGCTATACCTTTCTTGTTTTACAATCTGCCCTCTTTTCTCTTTTCTATTGTTTTTGTATTTTTATTTTTCTAACTTTGAATGCAATGTTCATACTATGATATTTACAATGAAAAATAAAATGCTTTGAAACTCATGACTCTTGGCAGAAGTAATGCTTTAGCATCTTGCCATTGACAGGACCTCCATATAGATCTTCTCCATTCAAATATTTCAAGAAAAATGCATTGTGACCCCTCTCAGCATGAATAATATAAGGTCCTTTCCACAAGTTCTCAAACTTTCCATGCTTTTCCTTCTCTTCCCTTCTTGAATCCCACTTAGGAACAACATTTCCAGCTTGGAAATTGTTTGCCTTAGTCCTTTTGTCAAAGAGTTTCTTGATATTTTCTTGGACTAACTGTGTTATTTCATAGACTTCTTCTCTAGTCTACTGTAAATGATTTTTTTGGTTGATTCTTCTTTGCATATCATTCTCTTCAATATTGACGCAGACTTAGCCTACAAACCCAGAATTTTTACTCTGTGCATCTCACCTTCTTACCCAAATCAAAATCTCAAAAGCTGGCAATTTCATATTATTATTAATTGCATGCGGAAGCTTTTCCAAACATATGATTTAAAATCATTTTATAAAATCATTTCATTGGAGTAAATAGAAAATTCATAAGCCCCAATCTTGAGAAACCCCCAAATGCCAAATTCAAATCATT
Organism: Pinus albicaulis; assembly: GCA_034641835.2. Taxonomy (NCBI): domain Eukaryota; kingdom Viridiplantae; phylum Streptophyta; class Pinopsida; order Pinales; family Pinaceae; genus Pinus; species Pinus albicaulis. The sequence goes on along the minus strand of CM076578.1, from coordinate 1,232,257,548 downwards.
TGTCATGCTATTAACCACAAATACTCATTACAAAACTTCAAAATGCATTTGCAATCAAGCTCACAAGCTTTCACACCCACTAAACATTATTCCCATTTCCATTTGCATAGGGCTTTTAATGTCAATTTCATTTCACATATTATCATGCGGCAACTTATCAAAACACCGGATTTAAATTCCTCAATCAAATACCGACCTCCACATATGTATTTTATATACCGGATCTTCAAGAAACGTGTCCATGACAAATGTTGCCACTATATAAATAAGACTTGGAATTATCCATTTTAATACCAGCGTTCTGTTATATACTCAGGACATCAGAATTCAATTTTACTTCACCTTAGGCTCAGTTCAAACATACATTAACTGAATCGATTTCTCAGCAAACTTATGAATTGTTTCCAACAGATCCAAATTACCTCTTCTATGGACAATCTGGCCCACGCAACCTGTATTCGTTTTTCAACTTCCGCTGGCAAACTCTACATTGATTATTATGAATTTAACATTTTATTCAGCAAATAATTGGACGGCTTTCAGGGCGGAAACATCAATTTGAATAACAGTTTCCCAGCTCCAATTCATCATTCGATTCTCCATACAACTGATTAAAACTTCTGGGCAAGCTTCTACACGATTTATTTCAAATCAGAAAAACCACAGAGTAGTGAATCAAATTACCTGCATAATTCCACTGCACACGTTACCACTGATTTGAAATCAAACCTGCGCCTCATTTAACACGTCCAGTAAACTGTAGATCGACATACGCTCCATTGATTTACCCAGAAATGGGTTGCATATTCAATCATTGGTCATTCAGTCAAACGCCCTTCCGGCATTTCTTCCACGTCTTTTTCTCACAAGTGTAGACTATGTAAGTCGATCACGTCTACGCCTGCAGCATAGACTTCAATCATAATTTCAACACAGCAAATACCCAATTGCTCCAATCGGTTTTTATATGCATCGATTGTTTTTCAACAATCAATCCAAATTAATTACTGCAATATCCAACATTCAATTTCATTCAACCAACAGCGCCATGCACCCATACCGTGGCCTGTAACTTCAGGGAAAACTGCTATTCTATTTCCATTCTGGTGCTGGCTACAACTACAGATCGATTTAAAATAGCCATTCAGAAATAAACTCACACAGTAACAATTATTATATAAATGTCGATCTGTTCATTGCACACTTCCTTTAATCGAATCTTCCATAGTAGATACTTCAATTCAAGCATATGCATTTAACCAGAATCCACACACAACTTTTCCTGCTATTCTTCACAAAATTGGCATATCACTTTTCACAATTCACATACATAATTTACTAAAAAAATCTCACTTCAGAAATCGAACATAAAGTTCCTCAATCCATCAATCAAAATATATAATACGGAGCAATATTTCATATAAACAAAATGAGGCTATTTACAAATTTATCTTTGGCCTGATATCCAACACTCATGGCCCTTTACAAATACTGTAGGCTTACAGCCTTGTTGTTCAAGCCTACTCTCAATCTCACAACCCCTCACAATCTCAATGTGTTTTCTCTCAAAACCCCCTTCTATTTATACAATTTAAAAAATCATTAAATTAAATGCTCAATCCCTTCAATTCCTCAACAAACCCCTAAATCTCTCAACATCCCTAAAGGATAGATCTTTATCCCTAAAATCCTTCAACTAATTAAATTCCCCTCATATCCTTTTATTAATAAAAAGATATTTACAAAAATCCTCACCTTTCTCCTATTTTATTCAAATTCATTAATAAAATACTAAAAATTACCACACCCCCTTTTTAACATATTTACAAAATAAAAAAACACCCGATGCTCCCGCATCGACTCCCATGTAAGAAAACCATGACCACCGGTCATAAGTCCGGATATTTCCTCCTGGATATCCCAAATTTTATTTTGTAATCTTTCTCGTGCTTGTTGATTGCTTTACGCCCGTGTTATCCGTTGTTGTCTTCCGTGTTTCATATTTTGTGTCGTAGTGCTCCACTTGCTCGGGCCCAAGTCCGTTGCGCGCCTTTTCTCTCGGTTGTCTTCTTTTCCTTTTCTTTGTCTTACTGCTGCTGGTCTCTTTCGAGATTCTTTCATCATCAGTCTTCTAATACTTTCAATCTCTCGGTCCAATAAATATCCCCGCTGTTGATTTCTTGCTGTCTACTGAGCTAAGACGACTTGCTCAGTTTTTAATTTCGCTATTTGTACTGTCACTTGCTGACGTCTTGCTTCTATGCTTGTTTCTGTTCTGACTGCCACCCGATCATCCATGCCCTCTTGTCTTCTGGAACAGAAAACTTCTTCTCCCTTCATTTGACTGCTCAACTGAGTCAAATATTCTCTAGTACCTGCAACAATACCTGCATTCACAAAACACTTGTTAGAATAAAAATCATAAGGCCTCAGTGCCATACTTCCCACTGCCAGCACTTCAGTATGCTGATCCCAATCATTCTTGAGACTATCAGTTAGTCTCTCCTCGATTTCATCTTCTTCGAGAATACCTCTGTGTTCTGGAACCTCTTTATTTCCATTCATCTCTGTCTTTATACTCTGAACACTTATCCTCTGTGCTTCTAGTCTCTGCTCCAGGACATTTAAGTCATGCCATAAACCTGTCATCTCCTTTGAGAAAATTTCTGTGCACTCTTCACTACCTTCACAAGCCAAGATTTCAGTTGTCACCATCTCTCCATCTATCATCAAAACATAATTCTGATCCTCAACTTCTGCAATAAACTCAGTTATCTGTCCATCACTTTTTAATTGGCCATTTAATAAAAACAATTTGTCATTATCAAAATCATGTATCATTCCTGCATTCATACACAACTCTTCAGTTTGAAAACTACAAGTTTCAACAACTTTAACCGTCGGTTCATATACCAACTCTTCCAGCTGAATATCCTTTTCATTCACATGAACTTCCTCCTGTACTGTAACAGTAAAAGCATCACTGCTTTCTTCTTCAGAGTACTTATCTCCTGAAAGACTCATTTCCACACTTGCGATAGCTTCACAAGATTGCGCATCCTCCTCAGCACCTGTAACCACATCAAAATTATCAGCTACAAAAATACAAGAGTTCACATTATCCAGCTGATCTGGATCTACCCAATAACTCAAGAAATCATCAATGATCTCCTCCTCTGTTTCATCAATGGAAACCTCCTCTTCCAACTCAGCTGCTCTGAGTTCTTCTCATCTCAACTGTACATCCATCATCTGCTCGAGCTTCTTCAGCTCTTCTGTTAACTGCATGTTTATCTTCCGATTTCTTTTCTACTGTAGTCTCTGCCACTTCACCCTCTTCCTCATCAACCAACCATGTCTCTGGCCTTTCATATTCTCCTGCAACAACTCCATCAATAACTCAAGATGAATCGTGATCTTAGCTTTCTCTTTCTCGTACTCCTCAGCAGTCAACTGATGTCTTATGCCATTTTCCTTGGCATCTTTCTTCCTCTTCCTACTGTGGCTTTTTTCTGAACCTTTGCTTCCTCCTTTATGACTTTCAGTAGTCATTTCCTTCGCCATGAGTTTCTCATTCATGAGTTGCATCAAGCCTCTGCAACAGTAACCTCTCCTGCTATCACTTACCTCACCAATCCCTTCCTCCGGATTTGGTCTTTTGGTAATCACCCGGTTCTCTGCTGGAACCTTTCGAGCATTCTCCACTACTCCTTCAGGCTTTTCTCATCTGTAACTCTTAAGAACACACTTGTCCTTTTTATTCAACCTCCGTTGAATCTTTAGGTTTTGCCACACACCTAGAATCCTCTATTGGATTCCATCACTGCTCTCAAGCTATGATCTGCTTCTTCCTGTAGAGATTTCTCCACTATGCCTGCAACCAAATTCTGTAAATAGTCTTCAAAGCAAAGTTAAATATCAACTACACAATCTCACCTTTCAAGATCCTGTTGATATTGCTTCCTTCCTCAACTGCACTTGCATACTTGTGCTGCCATCTTCATCAGTTTCACAATCCGACATTCATTCACCACATGCAATTAACTAAAAAAAAAAAAAAACTTGAATCCTCTCCCAGAGCCATTCCAGCTCTTCAAAAAAACCTTCTGTCTTCATTCAGAAAAAAACATTCTTCAATCTCAATGTAGGCCAAGCTCGATACTAAAAATGACGCACTTAGCCTCGCAAACCTTAATTTTATACTCCGTGCATCTCAGCTTCTTACCCAAATCAAAAACCTCAATAGCTGGCAATTTCACACTTTCCCATTTCAACATGCGGAAGCTTTTCCAAACATATGGTTTAAAACCATTGTATAAAATCATTTCATTGGGATAAATAACACTTTCATAAGCCCCAATCTTGAGAAACCCCCAAATGCCAAATTCAAATCATTTTTCATGCTATTAACCACAAATACTCATTACAAAACTTCAAAAATGCATTTACAAATCAAGCCTGGCAAGCTACACCCACTAAACATTCTACTTCCATTTGCATGGCTTTTAATGTCAATTTCATTTCACATATTATCATGCAGAACTTATCAAAACACCGATTGAAATTCCTCAATCAAATACCGACCTCCACATATGTATTTTATATACCGGATCTTCAAGAAACGTGTCCATGACAAATGCTGCCACTATATAAATAAGACTTGGAATTATCCATTTTAATACCAGCGTTCTGTTATATACTCAGGACATCAGAATTCAATTTTACTTCACCTTAGGCTCAGTTCAAACATACATTAACTAAATCGATTTCTCAGCAAACTTATGAATTGTTTCCAACAGATCCAAATTACCTCTTCTATGGACAATCTGGCCCACGCAACCTGTATTCGTTTTTCAACTTCCGCTGGCAAGCTCTACATTGATTATTATGCATTTAACATTTTATTCAGCAAATAATTGGACGGCTTTCAGGGCGGAAACATCAATTTGAATAACAGTTTCTCAGCTCCAATTCATCATTCGATTCTCCATACAACTGATTAAAACTTCTGGGCAAGCTTCTACACGATTTATTTCAAATCAGAAAAACCACAGAGTAAGTGAATCGAATTACCTGCATAATTCCGCTCCACACGTTACCACTGATTTGAAATCAAACCTGCGCCTCATTCAACACGTCCAGTAAACTGTAGATCGACATACGCTCCATTGATTTACCCAGAAATGGGTTGCATATTCAATCATTGGTCATTCAGTCAAACGCCCTTCCGGCATTTCTTCCACGTCTTTTTCTCACAAGTGTAGACTCTGTAAGTCGATCACGTCTAAGCCTGCAGCATAGACTTCAATCATAATTTCAACACAGCAAATACCCAATTGCTCCAATCGGTTTTTATATGCATCGATTTTTTTTTCAACAATCAATCCAAATTAATTACTGCAATATCCAACATTCAATGTCATTCAACCAACAACTCCATGCACCCATACTGTGGCCTGTAACTTTAGGGAAAACCGCTATTCTATTTCCATTCTGGTGCTGGCTACAACTACAGATCGATTTAAAATAGCCATTCAGAGATAAACTCACACAGTAACAATTATTATATAAATGTCGATCTGTTCATTGCACACTTCCTTTAATCGAATCTCCCATAGTAGATACTTCAATTCAAGCATATGCATTTAACCAGAATCCACACACAAATTTTCCTGCTATTCTTCACAAAATTGGCATATCACTTTTCACAATTCACATACATAATTTACTAAAAATCTCACTTCAGAAATCGAACATAAAGTTCCTCAATCCATCAATCAAAATATATAATACGGAGCAATATTTCATATAAAAAAAATGAGGCTATTTACAAATTTATCTTTGGCCTGATATCCAACACTCATGGCCCTTTACAAATACTGTAGGCTTACAGCCTTAATCTCACAACCCCTCACAATCTCAATGTGTTTTCTCTCAAAACCCCCTTCTATTTATACAATTTAAAAAATCATTAAATTAAATGCTCAATCCCTTCAATTCCTCAACAAACCCCTAAATCTCTCAACATCCCTAAAGGATAGATCTTTATCCCTAAAATCCTTCAACTAATTAAATTCCCTCATATCCTTTTATTAATAAAAAGATATTTACAAAAATCCTCACCTTCTCCTATTTTATTCAAATTAATTAATAAAATACTAAAAATTACCACACCCCCTTTTAACATATTTACAAAATAAAAAAACACCCTTGATGCTCC
>CM076578.1:1231857176-1232251228 GCA_034641835.2 Pinus albicaulis | reverse complement strand
TGTGCAGCCTAGGATGTAAGAGTGTTATAAACCTGATTCATCACTTTGCTAAGATGGTGAAACAGAGAGTTTACACTAAATGATTCTAAAGGCTGATGGTCTAAGTTTAGGATTGAAGGACTAAAGAGTCTATAAGAGTTCGCTAGACTGTCATGTACTCAGCAAGTCCCACCGTGATCGCCATTATGTTAGAGAGTGGTGGGATAAGTCAGCCAACTAATATTCTCAAAAGTCTCTAAAGATTTAGGGAAACTAAGTTTGTTTAATACTCAGAGTCCCACCGTGATCGCCATTATGTTAGAGAGCGGTGGGATAAGTCAATCAAACAGTATTCTTAAAAATAAGGGACTTCTAGAGTTCTAAGGTGTCCTTAGATTGTCACTAACTCAAAGTCCCACCGTGATCTCCATTATGTTAGGGTCCCGTGATTTGGCCGATTGGCTAGCCAAATGACGATGTAACATCAAACCAAGCTTTGGAGCCCAAGGACCTAGCCTTCCTGGACTCAGAGAGGGCTCTCTCTATATGTGTAAAAGATGTCGGTGTGTTTTACTTGCGGTGTTCTGATATTAGGATAGTTATGAAGTATGTTTTTAGTTTTTTGGTTTTTTAAGTTTGTGAGGGATGAAACTGATCAAATACATAAACTGGATAACAAGATGTAGATAAATTGGGCTATGGGGTCAAACAGGTCAAGGAAGCTATGAGGTGATGATATGAGGCTGCTGTAGGGCCGATTTGATTCACAGTAGAAGGGATCTTGGTGCAAAATGGGTTAAATGGACAACAATTTGGTGAAAGACAAGGGATTTCAAGTGTAACTAGTTTATAGCAGACATAAACATGTTATAGCAAGCCATTAATCATGCTAAATGCAACTATGAGCTAATTAAAACATAGAAATCAAACATTCCATCCATACATAGAGGTATAAGACCCTCTAACTTCGGGAAATGGTTATCAGACTTTGGGGAAAACACATAAGACAAACTAACAACTCATAAACTACGCCGGAACGCCTAAACATAGTCTCTAAGTCATTGGGCACTTTGACAAACAAGATTTCATAGTTTTGGGCAAAGGGCTAGATCGGGACTAGGCCTCCTTGGTTCAACAAGATGATCAACAAATCAGTCAAAGAGAAAGTTTTATGGACAGAACTATGGACAGCTTATAGGTAGGCAGGGCACACCATACATCCTACTCAACATGCATAGAACTTTTAAATAAAACTAGCAAACATTATCCTTAGGTTACTAAAGAGCAGTTAAGAATTCTTTAGCATAACAAAGGAAGAAGAAAACATCAAGCTATGAAGATTCGGGAATTTTGAGGTGCCTCCATGGGCATATCTCAAAACTAATCTCTACTGATCTATAGCAGCAAGAAGCATGGATTATGAATGAAAACTAGAAGACAAAAAACATAGTAAGAAAAACTATACCATTCTACCATGTCATGGAATCCATCACCAAACCTTCATCACTCCTCAAAAGCATCCAAGAGGCAGTCCAAAAATCATAACTCAAGTGTATTCATCAAAGCTCATATGACCAATGTATTAATTCTTCTCTCAAGTTTAGCCTCTGATTTACAATGAAACCCATGGAATAAATAGGCTTGAGGGAGGAAAACCTCATGGAGCAATTAGCTATCCCATTGGCCAAGTCAAAATATCTAAACTTGTCCTTGAGGCTTTGCAAAGCCCAAGGCACAAAATATCCCATAAAATATCTAAAAACCTGCTAAAAACGGAAATTATATTGACTTTACATCATTTCCCAATGATAAAAATAGCTTAACGCACATTTGGGAAAAGCAGATTTTTTAGGTTCAAAAATTACAAAAATACTTCATATTTATGCCTGAAAAAGGTCCCCTGACTTGCTGGATGCAAATGGCAGCCTTTCTGATGTCGAAACGAGGCTCATGATAGCTCTTTGGAAAGCTCTCTGTGTCTACTTTCCGGTGCAACTAGAACCAACTCAATCTGAGGTCCAGAAGTCATCCAAAACTGTACCTGTGTGCAAAAACCCAGAAAATAGCAGACTGCTGATATGGCACGCAGAACGTGCAAAATGAGGGTGTTTTTCGCCAATTTGAGGGGGCGAATGATCTCTAAATGCCCTGAAAATCGCTGGAGACCTGCTCATAAAATTATAGCATCTATCGGTGTCATCCTCCTCCCTTGACAATTCCTCAAACTGAAATGGCGAAATTATGAGTTTTCGACCAAAAACCCAAAAAATGCCAAAAAACAAAAAGTTGTCGAACAAGGCCCAAAATTGGCATGCATGACCCTCAAGGGTCCATAGCAACATGCTCCGAAGCTAAGGCCAAAATATCAAGGGCTGATATGCTTTTCCCTTCCTTCCGTGTTAGGCGCTTCCCCTTCAACTTCTTCAATTTCTCTTGTGCTACCTTTAATTTTCGCCTGGCAAACTGATTTAGCTTCTGAAAGTGAAGAGTCCTCTTTATTTGTAGCTCAAGATCCCTGTTCGCCCTCTCAAGCTTCGTTTCCAAATGCTGGTTAGCTCTCTCAAGCCATGCTTCTTTGTTTTCCTCAATTTCCTGCTCAAGGAGGGCAGTGAGAGGAAAGGCTTGGAAATGGGCTTGTTCTTCTGCTCTCTGCTTTTCCAAGGCTTTTCTAAGCCCGATGGTCCTAGGCCTCTTCCGCCTAGGCTGGTCTTCTTCCTCTTCATCATCAAACTCACCAATGAGCTCTTCAATTCTTGCTTGCGCCCTTTCTGCCTCTTTCTTATACTTAATTGCCCTTGCCTCATGAATAGCTACATGAAACTTCATCTGTTTGTTTTCAACCTCCAAGAAGTGGTTGAAATTCCTCGCCCTTTGAAGATCTTCCTGTAATACCTCAATTTTCCCCTCTTTGTGAATGAGGAGGTTTTCAAGGAGGCGGGCCTCATTGTCACTATCATCGCTTGGGATAGGGATAATAGCTAATTCACCTCCATGCTTTGTACTTTCTCCAATTTTACTTTTGCCTTTGAAAGCTAATCTGGCGCTTTTCCTCCTTGGCAAGCTAGAAGGTGTATTTTTGGGCAATTTCCTCTTGCTAGGAACAATCTTTGTTACTGTTAAGGTGGCAGCTTTAGCTTGCTGTTCTTCCTCAATATCTTGTCCAGTTTGTGGCTCAAAAGGTGTTTCAATTGCCTGCCCAATTTGCTGCTCCTCAACTGCTGTCTGCTGCTGTCCTTCTTCCTGTATCTGCTGCTGTCCCTCAATATCCAACTGCTGCTGTCCCTCAATATCCAACTGCTGCTGTCCCTCAACATCCAACTGCTGCTGTCCCTCAATATCCAACTGCTGCTGTCCCTCAACATCCAACTGCTGCTGTCCACTGCCTTCTCCTTCTCCCTGTGGTTCACTGCCCTCTCCTTCCCCCTGTTGACTTGGCTGCCCAGTAGTCATTCTAAGTCTCCTAGGTGTAGGCCTACTAGACAACGGCACTGGGCGATGGACAGGCTGAGTAGGAGACACATGAACAGGAGGGACAGTGGCAAAATCTGAATGGCTGATGAATGAATCCCATGAAACCCCTTTCTTCTCTAGCTGGTGTAAGAAGATAATCTTGATCAAGGAATGATGAAAGAGAGAAGGGATTTGCTGAGGCGGAGCCTTCTTTTGGACAGTAGATGCCATTTTCTCTATGCTCTTGGACAAAAAGTACGGAAGGTTTAGTTGCCTGCTTCTGGTAAAATGCATCAACAAGCGGACATGGTAGGCATAAATTCGATTAAACCTCCCCTCACAAGTGAAATATCTCATTATGGCTTTCATCAGTGGAGCATAACTGTCAAGAAGATAGGAAAAAGGGAAAATAGCAGTGATAGTTTCCCTATGTTCAGGCTTGATGAAAGGTTTATAATCCTCCAAATCAAGATGAGCTTGTTTAAACCACTTTTCACCATGATACGAGATCTTGGTAGCCTTGGACACATACCTTGGGGAAATTTTGAAATCAAGACCCGCCAATTGGAAGTGTTTGTCATTGAATCTCAAAGCGCACAAATGTGTTAGTGGCGAAAAACTCTTGACTTCTTCTATCTTCTGGCAGAAATCAAGACAGCCTACTTCATGGAAATTGAAAAGCACGGATGGGTGAGCATTGATTTCTTCTGTGGAAATAGGCTCATATCTCTTATGTGGACCGCTCCTGTGATCCTGCTTTGGAGGCATTCTGACTTGAACAAGCTTTGGAAGAGGCAAACTTCCTTCACTGTATGTAAAATGCCCTTCTGGATTGAAACTGTGTCAATATGCTGCTTGGACAGAGAAACAATGTGAGGTGGAGGATCTGCAACAAGTGTCTTTGAATTCACAACCTCTGCTCTCTTTAAAACCAACCTTTCACCTTTAAATGTACCTTAGCCAAAAAAAATTCTCAATAGGATACTGTATAGTAAAGAGGAGTCAAACTGTTGTGTAAGTTTCCTGTGCACAGTGTTGAGGAATCACTTCTCCTGGTGAGTTTGTCAGAGGTCAATCAACATACCTACATTTATGTCTTCAATGTAAAAATTAAATCATCAACAACCTGTCCTTTAGAAAGTGGCCCTATTCACCCTTAGAATATCTCTGTCAACAACTCTTCAAAATGATACCATATAGTGGCACAGTGTTTTAGGGAAAACACTCTTTACTTGTGATTTTAAGAGATTAACCACCACATTTATATCTCTGTCTCAATGTTAAATTCTTATCAAACAACCCTGCCCTCCAGTGTCCTGTTCACCTTTGGAAAATCTCTGTCAATAAATTCTCAGTATGAAATAATATAATGAAGAGGGGCAGATTTCTTGAAGGAGTTTGCTGTGAGAGTTGTTTTGATTACCCTGTTCTTGTGAGTTTTAGAATGCCACTCAATACCTCTTACCCTTTTCCATGGTAACTTTTGCAATCATAAAAAAAACTTTGCCCTGTATAAGTGTGTCAATAGTCCACCATTTGCATATAGGCAATCAACTCTCAGTTAAACAGTCACTGTATTTCTGAACAAGGTAACAGAGTTTTTTGGAAAAAGCCTTAAAAGGTTTCACCAAGATCTGAAAAAGTTTCTATCTTGCAAAAAAGGCAAGACCCCATCTCAAAATAACACCTCTGGTTATGTTAGAACAGCCCTTACTTTGGATGTAAAACAACTCTAATAAACATGTAAACCCTGTTTCTTGATAACAAATTCTCCTCTGCCTTTTAGAGGCTTCTTTTTGGAATAGCAGTCAAGGTTTGGTAACCAACAAACCCCCTTTAATCAAACACAGTTCTTTATAGGAAAACCTCTGCCTTTGATTGTTTTGAAGATGAAAAAAATTGCTCTTAATCTCAAAACAAAGTATCTGTAGGTGTTTTTCGAATGACACAGTCAGCACTTCATCAAAATCTAACACTTCAGATCACCGTGTAGAAAGGATTGTCTTTAGCTAAAATGACAAGGTCAGAAGGTTTTGAAAGTTTTGAAAACTAGGACAAGCAACCTCGTAATTCGAATCAGCTTTGCTCTAACCCTTTCTCTCACACTGCAATTCGAAACAGTCCTTTAAACCATTCCTGTCACTTAGCAAAACTTTGAAGTCGAGGGGGGAAAATATAAAAATACCTTTAGTTTTGATGAACAATCCTTGTGCAGGGCCGGAGTAGCACAGGGGCCTTCTAAACCTGCGCGGCACTCTTTTGCAGACAGAACGCCGCGCAAAAACTAGACCCGGGTGGCCTGTCGGGTCGGCCTGTCGGGTGGTCGGGCGGCCTGTATAGGCGCGTCACGCCACTGTACAGGCGCGTCGCGCTAACAAAGGCGGCCCGTGCAAATCCTCCCCCAGGCGCGTCGCGCAGGATGGCAGGCGCGTCGCTCGGCCTCAATCGAACAGAAAAACTTCAATTTGCTCAAAAAATGCTTTGATGCTTGGAGACTGCGGGGTTGCCTTGGTGTATTTCCTTTGACATTTTTAAAGTTACATCGACTTTCATTTAAGGGGTATTCCTTTTTGAAATGTTTTCGGCCATAGGAATTATAACTCCTTTAAAGAATGTCAATATAATTTTCAACTCCTTTTCAAAGAAAACAAACACAGTTTTTTCCTCAAAAGGTCAGAAATTTGTCTATTCGAGCATATAAGTCTGAGTGATGATTCTTGTTGATTTTGTCTTCTTGGTGATATTTCAACACCGCTATTTCAAATTTTGAAAAATAGCTCAACAATCTTCATATCGTTTCTGCCACTGTTTTCAACAACACTGGTCTCATACATGAGATAGAGTAACCCTTCCTTTAAAACAGTCAAAATAATGCTTAAACACTGTTATGTTTCTAAAGGACAGGGCTTGCCTTGTCAATGTATTTTGACAGCCTTGGTGTTTGCATTGTTCCTTCAACCATTTTCCTACTGTAAAAAGCCAAGTTGCTGCATCTTTTATAGCCTGCTATGGTCTTCAAAGAGGGGCATTTTTCACTGCAATCCTCTGCTTGACAACACATTATGCCACATCTATGTTTATTTAATATTGGAAACTTGTTTGTTTCAAACTATCCATACTGACTGTCCATGAAAACAACTTTTTTGCCTATACATCAACTGGTAGACTTATTCACCTTGTCCATCTGAAAGATAAGCTTGTAAAACAGGAAAAACAGGGCTCTTTGATACACAGTCACCATTTTGCTTTGACCAGTGTGTTGACCCTTTTTGTAAATAGAACCATTTCATAACTAGACTATGTTCACTGTTTTACCTTCTTGGTGATTTTTAACAAGGAAAAACCATTCAGAATGTGCCAGAATCATTTGAAAATCTTGAACGCCATTTCTTGAAAAGCGCTCCTTTGGACTTTTGGCATGTGATATTGGATTGTTGTTTGATCCTTTCCCTTAAGGAAACTGCCCCCTTTTGGTATCAATGGCATACCTATTCATAACATTTCCTGTCCACCATGATGTATATTTGAAAGATATTTTCATATGAATAGGAAGAGTAATATTTTTGAATTAGAAACACTAACTTTGACCCGTGTAATGACTTCTATCTTCCTTTGTATCCTTCCACCGCATCTTCTCGACTAATCGCTCTCTTCAACAATATCCAGGCTTTGGCCATCTCACCATACATGGAGTGGAGGCTCATCATAATATCTCATATTGTTTTTTAACAAATCTCGTTTGACACGCCTTTTCTTCCTCGGATGTGATGGTAAGTAAAACCACTTGAAAAACATCAATATTAGCATCTCTACTTGCAATCATCCTCAGTTTCGAAGAAACCCTAGCCAAAGTGACATTGTCTCTCTGCACTGTTCTAGGGGTGACTGAAATATCATCATTTGGTTTGGTCATCTCATGACAGATTACTTCACAAATAGTTTCTGTGACTATGGAGGTTAGTGCCTTTTGAAAAACCAAGAACTTTCTTTCTGCCTGTGTAATGGCATTTGTTGTCAGCATCTATTCCATTTGATCTTGTGGACAAACAGGCTTCTTATGATTGGGATGTTTACTGATGACATGCTTTTCTAAAGTTCAATATCTCACATGATTTGAAAGTTTCAAATGGCTTTCTTTATCAGACCAGACTCTCTTTTCCCTTGAGCTAGCATATTTCAACTGTATTCCTGTTATGATCGTCAGTCACATTCATAAAACCTGGAGTCTCTGTTTCATTTGTTCAGTTCAAGGCAAACCTGGACTCTTGCAATCTTCAAAGTCAATAGTGGCCAACACCCTCTGCTTGTGGATGAAGGAGGCGCCCTAACCCTCTGCTTGTAAATGAAGGAGGTTCTGGGCCATGACCATTTGCCAGTTTGCTGTGACAAAGGGTGTCTTTCGTGATTTTCATGCCGGAAAGAACCGCAAATTCCCGGATGAGTAGCTTTCTGCTTGCGTACATCTCCGGCTCAAGTTACATTTAGAAGCAGCTGTTCCTCTAACTGTAAATTCAAGCATTTACTCCATGAGATGAAATTATATTTCCTGCCTTTGTAGAAACCATAGAACACTGTGAAAAACCTAATAGTCAGCTTGAGATTGCGGTTTATGCAGTGCTGAGATCTAGGGGATGTGAGTGGCGCGACTTAGGGCTGCTTGTCAAATTACTTTGCAAAGTAAGAGGTCAGTCATGGTAGGTCTGTTGCAGATGGATTCTTTTTGGCTTTTTGATGATTGCCAAGGGTAAAATGTCTTAAAGCGCCACTTCCTAACATAGGGGAGACTTTAGAAACAGATGTGGATTTGCCTTTTAAAGCTGGTGGGAAGATCAATAAGGCTGAAGCTAGATAGGATAGTGATAATGAGTTTTTGATTTCGATAGGGGTGGACTGAAAAGTAGAAGGGCGAAAAAAGTTTTAGGAGGGTTTTCTGGATGACATGTTGACATGAGGAAATCAGTTTCTAGAAAACTCAGCTGTAGATATAGTCATCACTAACATGTAAAAAATACTGATGGCTAACATAACTCTAGAAATATTTTTGCATTTATTCCCTTCCAGAAGTAATTGCATGGCTACGCTGTGAGGTATATATTTTCTTAATCAATAACTTCGTCCTATGTTTGAATGTTTTGAGGCAACAGGTGGCTTTTATGGTAGCTGAGGAATCAATTCGCCTCAAATGTGGCGGTGGAGGCCTTTCTGTCTGCTAAACAATTATAATTTTCTGTTGACTGTGTTTCAATTCTGGGAATTAGGCTTTTGATAGGCATTCTTAGCTGTAATTCCCAAAATCCGTCTTCAATATTCATTCTGTTGTGCTTCTGTTCTTCAAACTTATACTCTTTTAAATCGTGTTTAAAACACAGTGTCTTATCAATGTGCAGAGCCGCACAGGGCCTTTAAAGGCATCAATGCCTGTGAAGCATTGATAAAACGTTGAATCCGACCCGTGGATGGCTTCTTTTTAATAAATCGACGGCGCAGGAAATGTCTTTCTGGCCCTCGTCTTTTCTTCATAATACAATGAAAAACCATTAAAACACCTGTAAAAGACAAAAATTAATTAAGAAATCCTGCGTTTTAGGTTTAACTGCTTCAGAAGGCAGGAAAGAGAGTGGCCATTGGATAAAAACATCCAACGGTGGAGATCTGCGCAGAGGAGGTCAAAGGAGAGCGAGAGAAGAATAAAGGAGAGTGATTTTGGAACGTCTGATCTGGACATGTGGACCGTCTGGGTTCAATCGGAGGATCGCAATCGCGGGTAGCGAGCAAGTGCACCGATCGAAACACGCGATGCGAGTTTGTGCAGACCGTTGATCTAAGGAGTAGATCAACGGTGGAGAACGAATCGGGGTATGGCCGATTGGGGGAGAAAAACAAATGTATGCGATTTAACTTTGCGATGCGATTGAGCACTGGGATGTGATTGAGTGCTAGTCGTTAGATCGGCCTATTTATCAACGACGGAGATCATGTTTAAAACACATACTGGCAGAAACCTTTATAATAAATAAAACCCAAAGTTTAAATAAAAACAAAGGTTTTTTATGGATCGGGGGTGGAAAGAAAATATATAAAAAGGTCTGGCACCCGACTACAGGGCCTTCGGATGTATGAATCGTGATGGGCCCGGGGCTTCATATAAAAAGTGCCTATCACAATCGGAGGTTGGGTCTTTTTTATCTAACCATTCTGAAAACTTGTGATGCGATTCAGCGCTTGGGAATTTTAACTTTGGTCTCGGGCATAAGTCATATGAGTAAAGCAGGGGAGGGCGGAGTTTTATACATACAGGGACTCAATCGCATTGGAACATTTTGATGTGTTTTTTTCGATCAAACCATTGGATTTCTCCGATGCGATTGCGCGATCAGCTCTTTTCAATCAACCCATTTATGTTTAGCACGTGATTCTGGTTTTTAAGTTTAAACTTTGGAAAAGTGGGTTTCATGACTTTACAAAGAAAAAAAACAATCAGGAATGAAATATTTACAAGGTTTTAAGCGTCGAGACAGGCCCACGTTTTAATATGAAAATGACAATGCGATCGAGGTTTTAAACACAAAAAGGCTAATCGCATCGGAACTTTTGGATGATGGAAAAAGACTTGCGTACTTTGAATTTGTGCGATGCGATAAGCGCCGGGAGGGGATTAGCACCTGGTTTCCGGGTGTAGGCATGTGGGGGAAGTGGTTAGGATTTAGCCCAAGGGGCTTAAGTCCATGGGAATAAAACTTTGTTTTTTATAAAATTTTCTGAGTTTTTCAATGGTTTTTAGAGGTTTCGGTAAAGCTAAAGAATGGGTATTTAACCTTATAAAAGTGATTTTCATGAGGGGAATAAGGAAACTCATGAAAAAATAGAGGAATTATATGGAAAAGAAGGGGAGAAAATGAAGGTTTCAGAAGGGGGAAAATGATGGTTTCTCAACAGTCTTTCCTCATGAAATCAGCAAAATTTCTGAGTATAAAATGGAAATAGTAAATGAATATTTTGAGATAGAGGTATGAGGCCTTACAGAGTCTTCAAGAGCCAACAATTTTTAGCAATGAAATTTGTTCCCTGAAGGCTCAAAAAATTCTTAGCCACCTTTTACTATAAATTTTTTTATAGGTGGCTAATAGGTTCCTTCAATAGCAGTTTAACAGCTGGAAAGAGGTCATGTAACATACCAAGAATGGTGTACCTCTATTCAAAGAAAATAATTATGCACTCTAGAAAGGAATAATGGAGGTCTATCTCTTGGAGTAAG
Source organism: Pinus albicaulis (assembly GCA_034641835.2). Taxonomy (NCBI): domain Eukaryota; kingdom Viridiplantae; phylum Streptophyta; class Pinopsida; order Pinales; family Pinaceae; genus Pinus; species Pinus albicaulis. The sequence continues at coordinate 1,232,240,544 of CM076578.1, read as the reverse complement.
GTTACGAAGTATGGGACACTGTTCAAAATGGATTTACATCAACCATGGATGAACAAGGTAAGAAGAATTTGGTAAATGATGCAAAAACAAGGAATATTATTATCAGTGGACTTATTGAATCTGCTTATCATAAGGTGTTGGGTTGTAAAACTACCAAAAATGTATGGGTCAAGCTTGAGAATATATATGCAGGTGACTCAAATGTCAAAGAAGCAAAGCTTCAAATCTATAGAGAAAAATTTGAGGAACTCAGAATGAAATAAGATTGCAACATTGTTGCATACTTCCAATACATTGATGAAATAACCAATAATCTGGAAGGAGCCAGTTGATGAGAAGGCTATTATACGGAATATTCTTAGAACGTTACCAGGGAGATTCAACCCAAAGGTATCGGTCTTAGAATACAGTGAAAATCTGGAGAAACTCAGCAAAGAGGAATTACATGGAGTTCTCATAGCATATGAAATGAGACTTGATGAAGAAGAGGGTACTTCAAATCTAGAAAATGTGTTCGTTGCATCTAAGAAAACCAATAAAGACAAAAAACCTTCAATTGAAATGACATCGACCTACATGTGTGAAGAAAAGGGAGATGATGGAGAAGGTCTTTCAGATGAAGAATATGCTTACTTTACAAGAAAAATAAAAATTGGTAAGGGAAAATTCAAAGGTAAACTTCCATTGATATGTTTTGTTTGTGGTGAGGTTGGGAATTTCGCAGCAAAATGTCCAAACAAAAGTGATGGCAATTCAAAAGGAAAGAAAGGCTTTAAGAAATTCAACAAGTAAGGCAAAAAGAAAGGATCCAAAAGGAAATTTCTCTCTAAAGAAGATAGTTCATCATCTGATGAAGAAAGTGACAGCAAAGAAGAAGCCAATGAGAAATTATTGTTTATGGCCAAGCACAATAAACAATAAGTATCAAACAATGAAGAAGGGTTGACCATAGAAGAATTTTATGAGGAGGCAATCAAGCTTATAAAAGAGCTCAATGCTGAGAAGATCTGTTCCAATACTCTTGAAGAACAAGTTGAAGGTCTCAAAATTTAATTTGAAGAACATAAATGTATTGAAGAGTCACTTCAAAAGAAGTTGGAAGAAAGCAACCAAGAAAGGGAAGCATTAGAAGCTGAAGTAGTCTCGCTGCGTAAGGAAGTGAAGAAGGGAAAAACTATTTAAAAATATGCCAACACCTCAAGGGCATTGGAAGAACTCATCAACAATCAACGATCTTACAATGACAGAACTGGCCTCGGTTACAAAGAAGAAGAAGTAGGACCTTCTACAGCAAAATACAATGAACCTATGAGATCTGACATACATGTAGACTTCATTGGACAAGATTTGCAAGCACATCCCTGGAAGATGATTCCTCGACGAAGACCTCCATCCAGGTACCAACATATTTTTCATGGCTATTGTTATTCATGTGGAAAATTTGGTCATAAATATGTAGAATGTCTCACGTACCCTAGGAACCAATACAATTCCAGGAAACATCAATAGATTTGAATATTTGAGAAATAATATGGAATGTTACAAATGTCAGAACTTTGGACACATAGCCAGAGACTGTAGACTTGAAAATCCTCCAGAAAAAATCTTCGAAGCCACAGAATGAGCGAACATGGAAGAAGAAGAAGATTGATAATTGTGCTCTGTCTCTCAAGGGTCAAAATAATAAAGATGTGTGGTATGTTGACAATGGTTGCTCAGCGCATATGACTGGAGATAGAAGGAAATTTGTATCTCTGAAAGAGAAGAAGGATGGAACCATATCCTTTGGAAATGATGGATCTTCAAATTTTATAGGATCAGGTACCATCAATCTAGGAAGCAAAGATGTTATATCCAAGAATGTTCTATTTGTTGAAAACATGAATCAAAATCTTCTCAGTGTTGGACAAATGTGTGATCAAGGACACACAATGGTATTCAACTCCAAAAATTGTAAAATTAGGAAAGGCAGGTATGGTAAAATTATGTATACAACAAGTCGAGCTCCAAACGACATATATGTTCTGGATGAAGCAACTAAAGCATGTCTACTAGCTAAAGAAGATGAAAGTTTGTTATGGCACAAAAAAATGGGTCACATAAAATTTGACAATCTTGTCAGGATAAGCAAAAAGGAAGCAGTACGAGAAATGCCGAAAATATCAAAACCTTCCAACACACTATGTGAGGCCTGTTGGCATGGCAAGCAAACAAAAGTCCAATTTAAAACAAAAGAACACTTTACATCACATCCATTGGAATTGATACATACTTATCTATGTGGTCCTGTGAGAACAAAAGTCTTATATGGAGAATTATATTTCATGTTAATGATAGATTACTATACTAGGATGACAGCCGTTAGTTTCCCAAAGAAAAAATTTGAAGCATTTGAGTGATTTAATATCTACAAGGAGTTGGTTGAAAATGAAACTGATTTGAAAAATAAAGTGTCTAAGATCAGATAATGGTGGAGAATTCACTTCCAAATTATTTCAGCAATGCTGTGACGAAAATGGAATAAAAAGACAATTTTCAACAACACGAACACCTTAACAAAATGGAGTTGCTTAAAGAAAGAATAGAACCGTAAAGGAAATGGGTAGAACAATGTTGAAGGACTCAAAATTGGATGAAAATTTCTGGTTTCAAGCAATTGATATGATAGTCTTCATTATCAACTGAAGTCTTCTAAAAAATAATCGCAACAAGAATCCATATGAATTATGGAAAGGAATGTTAGTATGAATCCTTTGTCGAAGTGTACGAAAAAAGACCACTTTAGCTACGCATAACTAATAGCCCTAACATCAAAGATGGCTGCCAATATCTTCAGATCTGCAGTTAGTTGATCAAGACAAGAGCTGCAAAAAACCAGATCTATGCATAGAAAGACATTAAGCAGTAAAAAGAAGGGTTTGCTCCGTATATCCAATAGACAAGACAAGAAAACTTTTTGAAAGAATTTTTTGTATTAAGGGCACCTGGGAGGAATACAAGAAGATGTTTCCAATTCTCCTCAATGGGATGGGTTCTTGGAAGTCCTCAGCACTTCAGATCTAGAATCTCTCTCTCTTGTTGGTGTAGAAAACCTAGACAAAGATAGAACTCAAAGGGAGCTCACACAACAAATAATGTAGAAAAATGTGACCAAGTGTATAGATCCAAAGTGATCTAATAGGCAACAAAAGGTGAAGAATGGTAGGAAAAACCCTCCTATTTATAACAAAATATTGGGTCATTCTAGATCTTGGTGCATCATTAAAATAATGTTAACCAAATCTAGATCCACCTTTTATGGAATATTTTATTATATTTGTTGGAGGGAAAAAGTATTTGACTTGGGTCAAATCCCTTTATTTGTCAAAAATAAATAAATAAATGATTTATTTATATTTTTAAGGAAGTGGTTAAAAGATAATCAAATAAATAATGATTTATTTAATTATTTGTGGGTGATTTGGTCATATTTAACAAGGAATATTATCTAAATAAGATTTAAATAATTATTCCTAGAAAATAATAAGATAAATAAAGGTTTATCTAATTAATTTCTTTGTTTTGGGTTAAATATGATTAGGAATAATAATTAAATTATGGTTTAATTAATTATTCCATGAGGAAAATCAAACAAATATAGGTTTGTTTAATATTTCCTTTTGGGGTTTCCTGTTTAGACCATAAACAACCTAATAAATGTGGTTTATTAGGTTATTTTACATAGTGAAAGCAATTTTACTTAGGGTAAAATTGGTCTTACATGGTGTACTTGGGTCCATCTAATGATGATAGGTTAGATGACCAAAAAATGGTGTAACAGATTGCCCCCCAGCGTGCGAGTGTTAGGAGCAAATCGTATGACCGAAGTACGTTGTAAGAACTCAATCACCAGACATCAAGAGGGAAGTCAGAGAGAGAAATGTGATGTAGACTAAGGTGCTGAAGAACTAGACCCTGAGGAGACGAGACTTACAGGTGAAAAAAGTCTCTTTTTATGAGAGGGTACTTGTGCTAAATGCGGCGCGGGAGGCATACCTATGCCCGCCGAGACAAAGTACAAAAGAATAGTGTGTCTAGTAAACAAGGGACCGAACCATAAAGTACAGCCGGCATAATCATGAGCCAGATAAAAATACAATGAAGAATCCCACATACATGCTGTGCCTGGGATAAAAACTAGGACTTATACAATAATATCTGAGTACATGAGATACAAATACAACCCAAATGCCCCCTATAAGTGGGGAAGGGCTCACAAAATCTGACTGATACATGAAAATCAAAGAGGCGCTGCAAGCGGCTAAGGCCGACATCATCAAATATATGGAGCTGCATCGAAGGATGCAATGAAGAGGTCCTCCGGGCATGTGGGGGGCTACCTGCAGGGCCACCCCCTCATGAGGGCTGAGACATCTCACACACACCCGGGATCACCAAGGGCTGCTGCTGCATCACTGAACCATCAAGTATACGGATCTCGATCATGCTGAAAGGAGCTGGAGTGGAGAAACAATCAAGTCAAGGGGAAATGAGAGATCCCTTTGCCTGATCCGAGGCACCGAACAAGAGTGGAAGCTAGAACCAAGGTACACCGCCCTCTAGACCTGTCTTTTGGAATGAAGGAGTTGATGTCGACAGAAGGAGGTCCGCCATAGGTGTGGCAATGAGAGATCCTCAACTAAGGCACAAGAGAAAATAGTGGAGCGACAGACAGACTAATACCAATGATGAAGGTGAAATGGAGGGAACTGAGTAGTGAATGGATGACTTCCCTTGTTAGAGCATAAAGGGCATGAATGACATGGCAGTGACTGACACAATATCATAAGGGATAGGGGACAGTGGGACTGAAGGCCATAATGTGCGACACAAGAGAGAGACCAAGCAATGAAGGATGGAGGACTATAGAGGGGTACAAAGGGACTCGGGATAGACTCCATGAATGCGATGATGACTCAACTTGAATGCTCTAATCAAGGGCGACTTGATGGTGCTGCCACACAGTAAAGGTCCAATGGGGGACCATGAAAACATGAGTACAAGATGGGAACTCACGACGAACATCAACACGAGCATGGATAAGTATGGAGGCCAAATGGTGCCCCTAGTATGAGTTTTGCAAGTGAAGAAATTCGATTTTGAGGAGGGTTATGGTTGAGGGGCATAGGTGCCCCCAAGCATGGTGTGGTCATGCCAAAATGTATTTAGAAAAAGGGGAATCTAAACACATTTTAATGATGTGGTGTGCCATTTTTTTTCGTTATGGTTATGCAGTTTGAGAAAGGAAATGGAGGATTACCAATCTCTTTTATTACTGCATATATGAAGCAAATGGACTTTAAGTTTTCGGGTTGGCCTACCTAGTGTCACTATCCCAAAGAGAGGATTTGGAGATAATGAACTGATGCTCGCCTAGAAAACCCATAGGTTGGTCAACAACAATGTCTAAGAGATTGGGTTGCTGATGGAAGATGAGGGAACGATAAGGGGTATCATCCCTAGAGTGATCTGAAGTGATATGGGACTCTAGAGGTTCTTCTAAATGTGGAATAATAATGGTACTAAAGTCAACACGACCAGATACACTAGGAGAGTTGTGGAGAATTTCTTCTCTTGGTCTCTCAAATGTGGGTGCCCCCTTACCCAAACATTGGGTTTCAATGTAATGGCCACAAGGTGTATGTGGTGTGAACGCATGGGTTCGATGTAAGGGGGAATAGATAAAGTCAGGGGTGGGGATTTTTTCCATAATGTCGTCATCATCATAGAATATGGGGTGACTGGTGGAAGAAAGACCACCTGACATGGCGAAGCGACCTGAATCATCATCATGAGAAGAGAGGTTCACATGCGTATCGTCACAAGGGGTGACAGAAGAGTAAGTAGATAAAGGATCTACCGATGTTGAGCCCAAGGTGATCGCTGAAGTAAGGTCAAGCGAAACAACAGGGGAGGGTTCAGAGGGAATGTTCCCCGAGGGTCTCATGGATGATGATAGGAGGAAAATGCTGGACGAAGGCTCCATCATCTCGACATAAGGAGGGGGGATGTCAATGGGAGCAGTCATGTCTGGTATTTTTGCCAAAGCAAAATGCGCAAATACGGGAGAGGTGGACTCATTGCGCTTGGCCTCGAATTGGCAGACCGCGGCGAGAGAGGTGCGGAAGTCCTCGAGGCGGGGACAAAGGTGGGTGTAATGGCCATGGATATCACACAAAGCATAGGAGTGGTTGGTGTTAATAGTCTTGGGGTTCTTGGTCACGGTCGCAGAAGGAATAGAGGCTTCCGGGACCATGGACTCAGGGAACGCGACATTAACCATGGGCTTGAGATGAAGCAATGCAGGACAGGTATGGGTGGCATGACCGAAAATATCACACAAAGCACATTGGATGGTATGATTTGGAGGCTAAGGAGGGGCAGGGTTTGTTGGGGCAGCCTTGTCCTTTGATGCCCCCTTGAGAGCTTTTCTCTTCTTACCTAAAGCGGTCGCAACAGGAGATGGTTCCTATTGAGGTGACTGAGGCACTGTTGCATCAGGAGAAGTCATGGGGACCGGTTGAACCGGGGTCAAAGAAATATAAGGTTTGGGTTGACCAGGTAGGGTTGCGACTGGAGGATCAAGGTACCAGACGGGAATCCCAAGGGTCAGGTTAGGAAGAGAGAGGGTGGCCATGACCGGTACCGTGTACACTCCTGGTGGGGGAGCTAGGAACGGTATCTAACCAGAGGGGTAATGGCCAGGTGGGACGGCTCCTAAATGGCTAAGGCTTGGAGGAACCGTGCCAGGAGGATAAAGAGGCTCATGACTACCAACTGCAGGTGAAGGGCTAGGAGCAGGTTGCGGAGAGCGTGGTTGCTGACTAGCCGAAGTAGGTTGCTTGAGAGCAGCCCGAGACGATTGCATCATGCAAACATTCGATGAGCTGGGGTCAGAGATAGGAGGAGGAGGAAGACCAGGGAAGGTTCTAAGCAAAGAGGAATCTTTGTAGACGCTAGGAGAGACACTGGTCAAGGAATCGACGGTTTTCTTGTTGGCTACAGAAGAGATGGTCGTCTCAGGTGAGGTCTGAGATTTTGGCTCATGATATGTCAACTGGTTAATGGTGACTATCTTTCCATTATGAGGGAAAGACATCTTGCGGAAAACCGCAGATGGGACAGTATACATAGCATAGGTGTAGCTCCGCCCCAAGAGAATGTTGTAATCTAGAGGGGCGTTAATGACTTCGACGTCAACGAAAACAGTCTTGCCCGCAAGAGGGATAGGACAATTACAGAAAAGGCCGATGGGTTGGGAGGCGTGGTCGTCCCATGCTCGAAGGGTGATCGTGGAAGGGGCCAAGTCAGGAGATCCGAGTTGCTTCCAAACCGAAGTGGACATCACACAGGTGGATGCCCCCTCATCAATTATACACCGAGAAACGTTGGCATTCCAGATTTTGACTGGGATTTGGAAGGCGACGAAAGCAGGGAGAGGAGGATGTTCAGCTTGATGGGCGTCGAAAACAATCATTTGATCATCAGCAGGATCTACAGCGCCCACGGCAGATAGTAGAGCCTTCTTTTGGGAAGGGCACGACTGGAGGAGTTCTAGTGTGGAAATGGCAGCAGGAGATTGCGCCAAATCATCTACTATGCTATACGAATGAGCAGCTCGACCAGAAGCAGCATTTTGACGTAACGTTCCTTTAGGAATCTTGGTATGGACCTCAACTTTGGGTTGAGGGATATGTAAGGGACCATTGGATGTCGAAAGAGGCTCTGTAGAACCAGAAGAAGGGGACTCAGGGGCAGACTGAGCGGGAGGCTTGGGGTACTGGCGAGACCGAGTTTGAAGGTGAAGGTCGATGGTTGGGGAAGGATCAGAATTCATCATGAGGATCTGGTAATCAGAGGAACCAGAAATGGAAGGTGGAGTGGCGACCTGACCGTTAGGTGGTTGGGTAGCCACAAATCCTTGCTGAGGGAAAGGATCAGTAAACACAATGGGTTGAGTAGTGGCCACATTAGGGGGAGCATGAGGGGAGGCATGTTGTCCTCGCAATGTAGCTTGAGACTCCCACATCTGCCGCATCTGTGGTAAGAGGGGACAATCATGGGTGTAATGACCGTAAACACTGCAACATGAACAAGGCTTATTAGTGTGAAGAGGCCTGTCCGGCTTGGGCTGAGTGCCCTGTTGCTGGTTAGCAGTGTTAGGGTCAATACCTTGAGGATTGGGTCCACGAGTACTAGGGGCAGATTGATTTGGATTGCCTCTCCGCCTTCTTTGAGAAGGGGGATTAGTCACGCCCTGCTGTGCAAATACTTGCCCTGGAGGGGGCTGTAGGTGCTGTTGCGGGGTTGGAGGAGGCAAGGGAGGTGGAAGCGCATATGCTGGAGGAGCTGGCGCACCAAGCTGCGGATAAGGGTAATGGTTAGGTTGGGAAACATTGAGGTAAGCAGGAGGTTGGGGAAAAGAGGCATGCCGTATCCTCGGATACATGCTACCGGAAGGGGAAGATATGAAGGAGGTGGGTTGGCTCTCTCCCCGAGGGGACCATAGCCCATGAGGTTGAGCATACGGGGATGAGAAGTACTTAACGATACCACCTGGAATGATACCGGGTGTTAGCCACCCAGCCTGGGAGCCCGTGAGGATGGTATAAACATAACCAGACTGAGCATAGATCAGGTCATATTTCAAGGCTATTTGGAGGGCGGCTTCTTCGGTTTGAGGGAAATGGGAGGCGACATCTTTGCCAATGGGAGCTAAGAGAGAGCGAAGGAACCAGTCCATATAGACCTGATCTTCGAAGGGAGGAGCTCGACATAAGCTTCGTCTTCGTCGCCGTTCCTGGACATAAGTGGAAAGGTGGGTCGAAGATGTTTTCTTGAAAGAGGTCAAAAGCTCCGTACCAGCATCGTATCGGAGAGGGAGCTGGAAGTAAGATAAAAAGGCTTGGGCAATGGTCGCAAAGGTGGTATGGGAAGAGGTGGCTTGGTCAACATACCATTTAAAAGCTTCGCCGGTAAGCGTGCGTTGGAACAACCGAAGACGGATGGAATCATCGGTAATGGAGTTGGAGGAACACCACATGTGGAAAGATCAGACATGGTTGGTTGGATCTTCTCCAGCAAGGCTTTCAAACTTAGGGATGTCGGAGGGGAGCTTGGTTGGCATAGCAGGCCAACCAACATCGTGGCGGATAGGATCATTGATCAACTGATTGAAATCGGGGAGGCTGAGGCCTGCGATGTACGACAGCAAGGGTGCGGCCGAGGTAGTTCTTGTGGCGGTTCCTCTAGTAGTAGTTCCGGCATTAGGGCCGGGGGCTCCGCTAGTGTTAGGCCCTAGACCAGACATAGTGAAGGTGACAGGGGGAGAACCAGAAAGAAAAGGAGAACCCAAGGAATGAGAAGAGGAGTCGGAGTGCGGACTTGAAAAAGGACTGGCTTGACGATGGTGGGACGGAGCAGGTCGGTCGACCGGAAACTGAGGGTGAAGGCCAAGAAGTCTCCGGGAAGTGCGCCTTGGGGGCGCAATGATGACAACACAAACACGACACAAGGGGAAGAAGAATGACCACAAGGGCAAGGAGGTGTAGAATCAAGTGATTACAATGTCGAAACAAGGGCAGATAGGTGCAGTGTCAATTGATTTTAAAGTCTTTGCCTGGCAGTGTAAACCAGGCTCTTCTTTGCTTAGGGTGAGTGTGTGGCGTGCGTTAATTTTAATTTTTAAACCCTTTTCGTTTTGAGAGCAAGAAAAAAAAAATGTGCTGCGTAACTGAAAATAAATCTGCAGAGAACAATATATAATGCGGAAATAACAAAAAATTAACAGCTACTATTGCATCGATTTAACCCAAAAAGGTGGGTCTCTCAAAACTAATCTAAAAGAGGTAAAAAATCTAGTCAAAACACACTAAAAAGAGGCCAATAGATCTAGGGTCGAAAGGGAAAGGGATCTAAAGGAGAAAGCTGCTGAAAAGAGGTGCAGATCACAGCCAAGAGGCAGAGGCAAGGTGGCTGGAAAAAAGGAGGAAATCAGCAAAAAGCGGAAAGGACAGGGAGGAGGTCCTAAAGGGAGGTCCAAACAAAACTACAAGAGGTGATTTGAAAGGAAGAAGAGCTGATTTAAAGGGATCTGAGAATGAGGTATCAGATCTGAAAAAAGGGAAGGCTAAAACTCTGAAAAAAACAGACAGCTGAAACAGCTAAAAACTCTTCCACAAAAAGTGGAGGGTACTGGAGCCCTAGGGGGCTAGGTTCCCACTTAGATGAGCAAAACAGATCAGAAACAGGTCTAAACGGGTGGATACAGAGGCTGGAAAACCCTGACAGAAGCTTCAACAAAACCCAGAAAAATTGCAGAAAAACAGCTGAAAAATTGGCAGGTCGCAGGTTCTGACCTGTTTTCAGTGCAGGTCGCAGAAAATGGGTTGAAAAGTGTGACCTGGAGGTCCAAGTCGCAGTTTATGGGCTAAAAAGTGCGACCTGAAGCTCCAAGTGTCTCGACGACAGATTTTCAGAAAAGTTGCCGTCTCAGTTGCGGCTGATGTTGGTCACCTGCGCAATAGGGCCAGAAACATGCGGAAGTTAGAAATTTTAATGTTTTAGGGTTTTATGTGAGAAAAACAACATAAAAATAGGAATTTTTTTTTTTTGAAAAGAAACCCTAGGGTCTGAAGCAGCTGGATATGCAGGAATATGAAAAATGACAGCGGTCGTAATTTAAAACCCGTGTGGAGTCGCCAATTGTTAGTATGAATCTTTTGTCGAAGCGTACGAAAAAAGACCACTTTAGCTACGCATAACTTATAGCCCTAACATCAAATGTGGCTGCCAATATCTTCAGATCTACAGTTAATTGATCAAGACAAGTGCTGCAAAAAACCAGATCTATGCATAGAAAGACATTAAGCAGTAAAATTAAGGGTTTGCTCCATACATCCAATAGACAAGACAAGAACAATATTTTTTGAAAGAATTTTTGTATTAAGGGCACCTGGGAGGAAAACAAGAAGATGTTTCCAATTCTCCTCAATGGGATGGGTTCTTGGAAGTCCTCAGCATTTCAGATCTAGAATCTCTCTCTCTTGTTGGTGTAGAAAACCCAGACAAAGATAGAACTCAAAGGGAGCTCACACAGCAAATAATGTAGAAAAATGTGACCAAGTGTATAGATCAAGAGTGATCTAATAGGCAACAAAAGGTGAAGAATGGTAGGAAAAACCCTCCTATTTATAACAAAATATTGGGTCATTCTAGATCTTGGTGCATGATTAAAATAATGTTAACCAAATCTAGATCCACCTTTTATGGAATATTTTATTATATTTGTTTGAGGGAAAAAGTATTTGACTTGGGTCAAATCCCTTTATTTGTCAATAATAAATAAATAAATGATTTATTTATATTTTTAAGGAAGTGGTTGAAGGATAATCAAATAAATAATGATTTATTTAATTATTTGTGGGTGATTTGGTCATATTTAACAAGGAATATTATCTAAATAAGATTTAAATAATTATTCCTAGAAAATAAAAGGTTTATCTAATTAATTCCTTTGTTTTGGGTTAAACATGACTAGGAATAATAATTAAATTATGGTTTAATTAATTATTCCATGAGGAAAATAAAAAAAAAATAGGTTTGTTTAATATTTCCTTTTGGGGTTTCCTGTTTAGACCATAAACAACCTAATAAATGTGGTTTATTAAGTTATTTTACATAGTGAAAGCAATTTTACTTAGGGTAAAATTGGTCTTACATGGTGTACTTGGGTCCATCTAATGATAAGAGGTTAGATGAGCAAAAAATGGTGTAACAAATACTACATATGTTACATGTACACATCACCATAGGTACAATCACTGAATATACAACATGCACAACATATAGACAACAATAGTACAGCACACACATAGACCACACATTGACTCCACAAATCAACCTTGCTTCTAGTGTTTTTCCACTATCCATGCTTATACTAGCATGTCGCCGATCACCATACTTTCACTTCAATGATGTACCCCTCAACATTACCTGTCCATAACATAAACATAGGAATAATACAATCATGTAATATCAATTCATATCCACATGATACTGACCTCATAGTTATGTAAGGGTTAATCTTCCCACTTGATTCCTCATTAGACCAATAACCTCTTCATCTCATTCACCTCCATAAGAAATCATTCCTCCAAAAGAATGATCCATGACAAACCTGTTATACAAAACATATATAGATAGTAATATAAAAATAAAACAATCATGACAACTGACAACCCTATCAGACAACGACATACATACATACATATATACATATATAGACATCAACATATCATGATCACAACATAATCACCAACTCACAAAATAGAAGAAAAGATAGATCAACGACTTAGAAATCAACCTCTTAGAGGGGGAAACCTCCTTTACATTACATAAATGAAAAATTATTGGATGATTCAAATGAAAAAACCTCCTTTCTATATATAGGAGTCAAAGGGGTCACAATATAATCATAGCCGACATAACAATAATAATGTAAGGGCACAACAATAACAATAGTGGGCTTCTATGGGGCACAATAATAACACTATGGGGACTACACAGGTACCAAAATAATAATAAGGGGGATAGAATAAAAACAACAATAAGGGGATACACTAGTATTATAGGGACCTAACATGCTCATCTCCTTCAAAAAATAGTTGTCCTCAATGCTTGAGTAGTTATGGATGCCTTTCTATAAAATTCTCATCCTCCCATGAGGAATCTTCAACGGGTAAGTTCTTCCACTTGATGAGATACTCTGAAATTGAACAATTTCGTAGCTGTTGAGTTCTTTTTTCTGTGACTTTGTTATCATCAAATTGAGTTATTATTGGGCTGCTTCAATGGTCAACTTGGAGTAACTATTTCATACCATATTTTGACCGAAGATTAACCTCTTCAGTGTGAGAGGGCTCTCTCAAGATAACTTATGATTTTTTCAATAAAAACTCTATTAGATGGATAAATATATGATAATGAATTGATTGTATATGATTTCAGGTGGAAAATGTAGAGGATTTTCTACCATTGGGCTTATGGAGTCATTGTAAACCTCAATTACAAAACAACATATATCATGGAAGCCAAGGCACTTATATTCTTATCAAATCACACATAAAGGACAAAACAATAACTACATGTGTACATGAAATTGGAGCATATTACTAAATTCCAAGTGATTACACATGAGCCACTACATAAATATCAAAAGGACTAAGATAAAAAAGCATAGATAAAAACATACAATGGATCTTGGGTCTGAAACAAGCTGCTGCAAAAGTATATTACTGATAGTGAAAGATTACAATAGTAGTGCATACCTCACATCTACCAACCCTTTTTAACTCTAAAACTCTCTCATTTATAGAGTGAGGACTCATACAAATTATTTTCCACCTTGCTCCTCTCGAATTCCCACCTCAGAGACCTATTTCAAACATGATTCCATCACTTGGAGACTTCCTAGGGATATTTCTGTTTTATAGAGTTTGAATACAAAAAGGACTCTTCTTTCATTAATAGTTCAAAAAATCATTTTAATAACCCTTATCAACTGCAACCAACTAATTTTATGAGTGTACTAGAGTGCTGATGTGTCATTATGCCACATGGATTCTGAGCTGGACCTCCTCCAAGTCGAATTTTACATTTTTTTCACAAATCTGGTTATTGAAAATTCTGTAAAACAGGCTTCAAAGATGAGTGTATGATTTCCAAAACCTGATGGGTTTGCAGAAAATGAGAGAGGTTTTTATAGATAGGCCTGTTATAAAGAAAAAATTCTTTCACATTTCTAAAATAATTTTTCATTTGGTCATAAGTCAAACTTTAAGTTGACTGCAAAAAAATCATGTACAAAAATTTCGTAGCGCTCATTTCGTAGCCCCTCTGTTTTAAACACTTTTTCCAAACCTATATGAAAATATCTTCTTGACCATATTTTAACTCCACATGTGATAAATTGACCTTGAATGCACCACTTCAAGACAAAATTCCTTCAATATTCAACTCACTTCCAAAACAGGGGAAAACAAGGCAGTTTTGTAGCAACTTTTGGTAGCAAATTTAATTTACCAATTTCCACCACCTCTTAGCTCTCTTTTCTTTTATGGATCTATTTGATAGGCTTAAAGAGCTAATAATTTTTTTTACCAAGATTTAATTCCAAGTTTAATCAATTTTTTTGTCAAAAATTCATCTTTAGAAATTTCGCAACGAAAACTGGGATTCAAGCCTGGGACACGCCGCAGAAACACCTAAAGTGTAAAAAATTCAAAATTCTCCTTTTTCTTCAAAATTTCACCAGTAGGTCTGAAAATTGATATGATGAAGGATTATAAGCAAACTTTGTTCAAAATTCCTCTTATCCTCTTCAAAAATCATATTTTTCCCCTTTAGCAAGTTTATTTACCAATAAAATGACTCTGTTTTTTTTCTGAACAAATAGGTTTCATAGATGAGATCATATATCCATATCCTTGATAGATGATGCAAACATGAAGGAGGTTTTTGTAGGTAAGTTCGTTTTTAATAAAAACCTCTCTTGGTTTTTTTAAAAACATCTCTAGGTGTCCGGGAACTGCATTTTAAAAACATGTATCAAATAGGAAAAAAATGCATTCTAAAAATAGAGCTGAAAGAAATCTCTGAATCTACCAATTTGTAGAACCTTTGAGAAGAGTGGAAGAGGTTAATGTTATTTGATCTGTTCTTGACAATAACCTCTCCTAGTTTCTTATAATGCTTCTATGTTTTCCCAGAAACTGCCCTTGAATTTGACTGCTCAAAAATTCAAAGAATAGAGAAATCCTCAGATTCACTACGAAATTGTCAAGTAGTTTCGTAGCAAAATTTGCCTATTTTGCACTATATTCACTACGAAACTGTGAAAAACTAGACAAGTGGCTCTTTTTTAAAGTTTTATGACTATGCAAGTGAACCCAAGGTGGATTATTGTGGATATGACCCTAATGACAAGATTAATGAAGTATCCATGACCTATAATAAACATGATTAAGTGAATTTCTCATCAAATGAATGATGTAACCTAATGAGACAAGGTGAAGCTTATGATGACCCTATCAAAAAAAATTGAAAAATTGGGAGTAATAACTGACTTCTTCAGGTTCCAATATTATTTTTCCTTCCTCGTCATGTTCTCGCAATATTTTTTGAACTTGGAGCTTGTCACCTATAACCTTCTCCAAGCATGAAACATGGAAAACTGGGTACACTCAGGAAGATGCCAGAAGCTCCAATTTGTATGCCATAGTACCAATATTTTGCAACACTTTGTAGGGACATAATACTTTAGTGATAATATATTATCCTTCTTAGCTTGCTTGTGGGTCATTTGTTTATAATACGGTTGTAGCCATAAAAATACCCAGTTTCCTACATCAAAATATCTTTCGCTGTGATGTTGAGCTGCCTGTTGTTTCATTTGATTCTGTGCCAAAGTGAGGTTATCCTTCAAGAGTTGGAGAACTTGATGTTGATGCTCGATGTGATCTTCCATTGCTTGAACCTTAGAATTTTCTTAAATATGTTGTGATGGATGGTGGATGCTATCCACAAAGTGCCATAAATGGTGTCATTTTTGCTGCAGTATGGAAGGAAGTGTTATACCACCATTCAACCAAAGGTAACCACTTGACCCATTGTGTCTTTTTATTAGATGCAAAACAACGAATATATCCTTCCAAACATTTGTTCACCATCTCAGTTCGCCCATCAGATTGAGGATGATAAGATGAGCTATGAGCTAATTGAGTACCCAAACAAGAACATAATTATGTCCAAAAATTTCTAGTGAAAATGGGATCTTTATCGCTTACAATAATCTTTGGTTTTCTATGTAGCTTTTGAATCACTTCCATAATTTCCAGTAGCAATTGTACTAGCTTTAAATGGATGCGATAATGCACAAAAGTGTGCATACTTGGTAAGTCTATCAACTACCACCATGATGACACTCTTTCCTTCGAACTTGGGTAAACCTATGATAAAATCCATTGAAACCTCCTCCCAATGTTGAATTGGAATGGATGAAGGTTATAATAGACACGGGGTCTTAATTGTCTCAACAGTATTTTGTTGGAAAACCAAACATTGCACCACAAAATTTTGAATATCAGATTTAAGGCCATCCCAAAAAAATTCCTTCTTAACCTCAGGGTATGTTTTTAAAAATCTTGACTGCCCTCCTAAGGGAGAGGTGTGCAATTCCAAAAGAATATTTTGTTTGAGTCAATAATTCTTACAAAGATATAAGCGATCATTGTACCATAATGAATCATTTTTCAAGCTAAATGTATCATATGTATTGGGATCTTGCTGCAAATTTTGAATTAGTTCCCACACTTCTTCGTCATTCTTCCATTCACCCCTTTCTTCGGTATCTAATCTGGTTGGATAATATAAATGGAACAAAGCAATGCTTCCACATTCTCATCCTTTCTTGAGAGTGCATCTGCAACAACATTTTTCTTTCCTTTTTTGTAAATGATTCCAAAGTCATAATGCAACATCTTTGTGACCCATTTTTGTTGCTCTTATAAAGATAATATTTGTTCTAAAACGTATTTAAGACTATCATGATCCGTTTTGACCTTGAAGTGTCTTCCCATTAGGTAAGGTCTCCATTTCTTAAGTGCATGTAGTATTCCCAACATTTCCTTCTGATAAATAGTTTTTGTAAATAGTTTCCTTTAATTGGATGACTTTCAAAAGCAATGGGTCTTTTTTCTTGCGTTAAAACAACACTAATTCCATTTCCTGAGGCATCACATTCCACAATAAAGGTTTTTGTGAAGTCTGGCGTAGCTAAGACTAGTGCTTGGCACATTGTCTCTTTAAGATGTTCAAAGGCCTTAGTTGCTTATGGAGTCCAAGAAAATGCATCTTTATTCAGTAATGTTGTTAGAGGTGTTTCTATTCTCCCATAATTCTTTACGAACTTGTGATAGTACCCTGTCAACCCGCAAAATTTGCACAGATGGTTTATCCTTGTGGGGATTTTCCATTCCTGAATGGCTGTAATTTTGTTAGGGTCTACGTTAACATCCTCATGAGATACAATATGACCTAAATATTCCACCTCCTGCACTCCAAAGAAATATTTGGAGGATTTTTTTATATAATTGTTTATCCTCCAATAGTTTGAGCACCCTGTCAACATGTTCAACATGATCCTTCCAAGACTTGTTGTAGATTAGTATATCATAAAAAAATACTAACAAAAAATTTCTAAGGAAGGGTTTGAAAATGGAATTCGTCAAACCTTGAAATGTAGAAGGTGCACTGGTAAGCCCAAAAGGCATGACCAAAAATTGATAATGAGCCTCATGAGTTCTAAATGTTGTTTTTAGAATGTCTTCAATATTTATTCTTATTTGATGATATACTGAACGAAGATCCAACTTGGTGAAGTAAATTGATCCATGTAATTTATCCAATAATTCATCAATTACAGGAATGGGAAATTTATCTTTAATAGTGAGCTTGTTGAGCTCCCTATAATCCAGACACATGCGCCATGATCTATCCTTCTTGTGCACCAATACTACTGGAGCAAAGAAATAACTTTGACTAGGTTGAATTATACCAACCTTTGGAATTTATGTAACCATACGTTCAATCTCACTCTTTTGGGCATAAGGATATCTGTAAGGCCTGATTTTTGGAGGAACACTTCCTGGAATCAAATGAATAGCATGATCATGATCATGAATAGGTGGGAGGCCTTTGGGAGTCTCAAACACCTTGGAATGATTGTCCAAGACTTTTTGGAGATATGGCGAAATAGATGATTTCGATGTTTGAACCTGTAGTGAGCATAATTATGCAATTACACCTTGTTCTTTCTTCAAAAGTTTTTTCAAGGCATTAAAGCTGATTATCTTCCTGGTTTCCCTACGATACCCTGTAATTCAACTTCCTTTCCTTCCCAAAAAAATTTCAAGAAAAGTTCTTG
This sequence comes from Pinus albicaulis, assembly GCA_034641835.2. Classification (NCBI taxonomy): domain Eukaryota; kingdom Viridiplantae; phylum Streptophyta; class Pinopsida; order Pinales; family Pinaceae; genus Pinus; species Pinus albicaulis. Next base: position 1,232,222,522 of record CM076578.1, on the reverse strand, counting down.
AAAATTAAAAGCTATAGTCCCCAAAGATTGTAACCATTGGACTCCTAGTACAACATCAACACCATCCATTAGATTAGAAAGCATTGGACTATTCAATACATATTCCCCCATGGTTAGCTTGATATTATGGCACTTCCCCGATTAATTTATAGTTCCTCCATTTGCAACCATCACTTGACACTATGGTGCTTGATATAAGAAGCAATTCAATTCCTTGGCTATCGTATAATGAATAAAATTATGGTACTACCTGAATCAATCAAAACTATTACCTTTTTTTTCTTGATATATCCTTCTATCTTGAGAGTTTGAGTAGTGGTAATTCTTGCCAATGCATTACAAGGTATGGTTGGATTCATTTCTTCCTTCTCTAGGGTTGGTTCCTGGTGTATATCCACCTCCTTTGATGTTTCTTGTTCCTTTTCTTCCTCCTCTTCACAATCTATGTAAAATAATTTATTCTCAACGCAATTATGACCTTTAGTGTATTTTCTATCACAACCATAACAAATCCCTTTTACTATTTTTTTCTCCAATTGTTGTGGTGTAAACCTTGGAGCTTATGGAAGGCTAGGAGAAGCAACATTTCCATCTTTATAGTTGTGATTAGTAGACTTCCTTGTTGCCATAATTTTGCTTTCAAATTTTCTTGCCACCCTGAATGCCTTCTCCATTGAATCAGGTTCCCAAAAGCGAACCTCATGTTGGATGTTATCCTTTAAATTCCCTCAGAAGTCATCAATCCTATGCTCCCTTGGAATATCTGCTACCTTGATTTTCAATTTTTGGAAGTCCTCAATGTGCTCTGCCATTGAACACTTTTGTTTGAGATTTATCAATTGGCTAAAGAAGGTGTTGCTCTGTGTATCCTCATAATGTGCTATCATTTAATCCATAAAAATTGACCAAGTAAAAATTGGTTTACGAGAACATAGCCATTGATACCATATAAATTGATTTGGTTCTAAATAGAAAGCTGCAATGCGTACCTTTTATGAGTGTCACACGTCTTGGAGATCAAAATATTGCTCCATTTGTAGTATCCATGTTACCGGATCCTTACCATCAAAATTTCTCATATCTATATTTGGGATGTGGTGGTTCTTAAACCAAAAATTGGAGTTTCTAAAATCACATTTCACATTCCCTTTGACCTCATCATGCTTTTCATGGATTGCCTTGTCACCACCGGGAAGCCTTTCTTACAACAACTTTATCAAACCTTCCTTCAAACCTTCCATGCCTGCTTTCAAACCATCCATATTAGATTCCATGCCATCCATCTTAGCTTCCATGTCTGATCTTAAACCATCCATGTCCGCTTTTAATGCATCCTTAAAATTTTCAATTTTTGCTTCTATTTCGTAGTTGAGTTACTCTTTGTAAGAGCAAAATTTGTTCCACTTGGTCTTGTAATTTCGATATATCATGTTGCAATTCTTCCTCTTCATGTGTCATAGTAGAGATTTATTAGGGCTTAATAGGCGTGGAATTATTTTTGGGAGGCATTTTATAACCCAATACTGATATCTATGCTTCAATATGCCCATGGAATCACTTCAAACTAGTTTTTCAAACAAAAGTTATGAAATTTAAAAAAAAATACACACTTTTTTCTTGCTTTTAAGGAGCTCGGTATTTAACTTGATGTATCTCTCTGATTTCAAATCCCTAAGATTTGAAATTTGGTCATCTAGTAACCATCAGAGTCTTATTTCCAATGCCACATGTCAGACCTAATTTTGATTCTTCAAGATAAAGTTATGCCCGATCTCCCATGATGACCTGATTATAGACTAGTTCAACAGAGCGAACTTGTACAGAGTGCCACGTGTCACTGTTTTCTACCTTTGGCCCTGAAATGGACACAAAAAAAACTACAGTTCATGAAATTTCTTCCACTTTTGACAGAATTAAGATTTGATGCCTGAAACGAAAGTTATGACGATTTTCCCTAGGTCGCTTGTTTGAGACTGAATTTTGGAGCTTGCAAAAACCCTAACTTCCCCAGATCATATATCCGAAAATATAGTGAACCAAGATTTGAAATTTTGGCACGAAGTTCACCAAGATTTCGAATCCACATGGTTTCAATTTCAACTTTTGAATATTTGTAGAAAAAAATTATAGCAAAAATTCCAAAATGTCCTGTTTTAAGAAGCGAAACCCTAGAATCCAAAGCTTTGATACCAAATGTTATGCAACCAGATCAAAAAATAGAAGAAAAGATAGATCGACGACTTAGAAACTAGCCTCTTTAAGGGGAAAACCTCCTTTACATTACATAAATGAACAATTGTTAGACGATTCAAATGAAAAAACCTCCTTTCTATATATAGGAGTCAAAGGGGTCACAATATAATCAGGGCCGACATAACAATAATAATGTAAGGGCACAACAATAACAATAGTGGGCTTCTATGGGGCACAATAATGACACTATGGAGACTACACGGGTACAACAATAACAATAACTGGGATACACTAACAATAATGATAAGGAGATACACTAGTCATATAGGGACCTAAGATTTTCTCTTCCCACTTGATTCCTCATAAGACCAAGAACCTCTTCATGCCATTCACCTGCATAAGCAATCATTCCTCCACAAGAATGATCCCTGACAATAGTGTCATAAAACAACACACACACACACACACACACGCACACACACACACACATATATATATATATATATATATATATCATGAGAACTGACAACCCTATCAGACAACAACATACATTCATATATATATATATATATATATAGACATTAACATAATCATGATCACAACATAATTACCAAATAATATAATGTTAAGGTTAAGAGAACTTCCTTTATTTGTGTGCACCATGCACAACATTGTGAACAATCATTCCCAACATAGCCAAGGCATTCGACACTTAAGATCCATTTAATTTACCTTTTTTGTTTCCTTTCTCATGTTTGTATTTCCATCCCCCATTTACCACAATAGACCCAACCAGTCCAATCGATTGTCATACTCTTGCCTTCAACTACCCTCACTCAATGCACCGAGCTTCATACAGGCCTTACATTATTACATTGGCCACATTATCACCTATTAAGTCATATATTCATTGTTCATTCAATTGCAAGTCAAAACATGATGAGATCTATACATCATCACTATCAAAATACATGCTCATAACCAACATAATAGCAACCAAAATACCAAAGATATAACAACCATAGAATCCACATACAAACCAGTACATTAATCATCAGAGAAAAAGGGAAAATAACCTCTTATTAATGTATGCAAAGGCCAAACAGGTTTGGGACTTCCACGTTCCACCCAACCATATATTGGTTGAACCAAATATTTTTGTCAGCCAATCACCCTCGTGCCATATTCCAAGCATGAATGTGGGACTCATAACCAAAATCAACCAGGTTTTCCCAAGGCTACACCACCTCACCCTCATCAATAGAACCAAGATTTACCACAATCCACACTAAATCACAGGGCCAAAACAATAAACATGTAACACTAGTATTTATCATGATCTACACGAGATCACTAGGCCAAAACAAGGATGGATGCCATCGGATTTATCCACCAACACTGCGAGTAATTTGCTTGTCTTCTAGTCTCTAGGATTTACCACAATTGACACTAGATCACTAGAGCCTAACCAAGACTCCACCCTCTAGGATTTACTATATATCCCACTATTCATCGACAAGGATTCTTAGGTGTTACCCGGATAAATATCTCTTGCGGGTAAGAGCGATCTCCCTAGAATTCTAACGAAAACTAGAAACAAACAAACATGAGGATATCTCTTTCCATAAGCTAACGAATTTTAGATTACTAAAACTAGGAGAAGAGGATGATGCTCTTACCTTTTCCACAAAATGCCCAATGAAGACCCCGCACTTTACTATGATGAAGCTCCTCAATGTTTAGAATAAACCTTCAACCACAAACATGCAAAGGATCAAAGGCATATGCAATGTAATAATAATCTAAAAACAAAATTAATCTAATGATCAAGGAGATTAGGAAATGAAATTGCTTTAATGAGTATATAAAAACAAATCATTCACAAATCCATGAAAACAAATCAGTGAGAAAAAGTACCCAAATGTATTATCAGAGAACAAAGAGAAATATTACAACCAAGCCTTGATGTCGTATAAGCTCCTCCAGAATGCCTCCAATATTCCTCCTTGGTTAACAAACTCTCCAATCAAAAAATACTAGCATAAGACTACTATATGTGAGCTCCCCTAACCCTGAAGTCTCAGCCCAATTTATAGGAGAAACTGAGGAGGTTTTAGATCCACCAAAGAGGGGTGAGATCTACAAATGAGGGGATTAGGGTTCTATGATCCAAGGGAATTAGCTCCATGATTGGAGGGGTTTGGATCAAATTGATATGACACAGAGGATTCTAGTTGGATTATATGCGCCCAACTATGCTTCTAGATCTTACTTTCATATTTTACTTTACTTTAAGTAGGGTGCGTGGGTTTTAATGGAAAAGAGAGCGCAAAATTCTGAAAGGAATATTAGTAATATCCACGCATGCACTGGTAATGACTAAAAAAAGTGCGCAAGCCATCTTTAAGAGTTTTATAGAGCCTTTTTCCAAAAATTTAGGACTTGGTCAACAAATATGAATGTTTGAATTGCAAGGAAGCATAAGTATGGATGTTGATAGATCCATATTGACCGTCAAGTGTCATGGTGACAAAATGAGGTGTAACAGATTGCCCCTAAAGTGCGAAGTATGAGAAATATTTGAAAATACTGAAGTGCTTTATCATACCAAGGATTGGATCAGAGGCGCCGGTCAGAAAACTACAAGGAACATTCAATGAAAATATATAATCATCACTGAGGTAGGCATTCCCATACTCAGAATCAAACTAACTTTATGTGTTGGTATAGAAATAACCTAGAATTAGATCAATAGTAGACACAATATGGACACAACGATCTGTCATGAATTAGTCTACTCAAACATGAATACATAACTCCTTGTAACCTGGATAGATGAAACTAGATCTAGGGTATTTATTTCCATCTCTCGAACTAGTGCAAATCTATCCATGCGATTGAATGTGTTGAAGTTGAACGTGGTCGAAACCACTTGATTACCAGTCGATGATGAAAATTGTTAACAAGTATGAGAGAAACCACCAATAATGAAAATGGCTATCAAAGTATCCCAACATAATATATGAAGTGTGAATGAATGATCTACAGTAAAACACTCACAAAATCGCTTGATCGAAGGCCAATGATGAGAACCTGTCATAAAAGGCAAGAAAATTGGAATTAGGGCATGCATATTTCAAGGTATTGATAACGTTTCTATATCAACTTCCTAGATAATGAGTTGAAGTTGATATGAAGTGATTTTTCACAGCAGGGTCTACGACACGAAACATATTATGTTAAGTGTGAAGGAATGTTTTTGCAAGGAATGAAATAGGGATGGTTAACATGAACATAAATGAATATTTGCAAATGAAAAATGGACCGAGGTTGAACATTCCCTTGAACACATAATAACATGATAATTGACTTGGAAACATTTGACTTCAAGCTAATACCCAAAACCGGCTGAAGACTTTCAATGAGGTTCGACTAACTGTAAGACAAAATATTACCCAACCCAGACACAAAATGTGACAAAGTGTCATGTTCAAGAGTGTCATGCTGCTTCAAAGATAAATAAAAAAGATGGATCCATTTTCCCAATCCCCCCCCCCCAACCATTACTGGTAAGTTCCTTTTATTGTGTCAACCTCGTTAAAAAATGAAACATGTAATTATGAGGATAGTTCCTTTTACTGTGTCAACGTCGTTAAAAGTGAAACATATCATTACGAGGATGGTTATTTTACTGTGTAAACCTCGTTAAAAAATGAAATAGGTTCCCATGAGCATATTTCTTTACCTGTGTCAAGATCGTTAAAAAATGAAACAAATCCTCCCCTAATTGAGTCGAGTCTTTGACTAGATATCATAAATGTTAAGTCATTCTTCCATCTAATATCATAAATGAACCTTCATTCCATCCAGCTATTAGTAATCGATAGTCTACTTAGGTGAATGAAATGAATCTTGGGGGGCATGTGCCCTTGCAGGTTATGCTTGGGGATCATTGAAACTTATCTCAAACACACTTTTTCCTTTGTTTCAAGCTTGTGTAAAAATGAAATCACTCTCAAGCATAAATTTTCCTTTGTTTCAAAATTGTATAAAAATGAAACTTATCTCAAGTCCATTTCGGTTATTATTTTCAAGAATCGTTAAACTCATGAAAATCTCGAGATTCTTTCGCTATATTTCATGCTCATAAAACATGAAAATGCCGAATTCTTTCTGTCTTTTCCTGCTCGTTAATTAAATTGAAAGTTGGTGACAAAGTAAAATTTTATCACTTTTTTCAAACTCTTGAAAAACATGAAAATGCCGAATTCTTTCTGTCTTTTCCTGCTCGTTAATTAAATTGAAAGTTGGTGACAAAGTAAAATTTTATCACTTTTTTCAAACTCTTGAAAAACATGAAAAAGCAAAACCTTGGAGTCAATTTTTAAGCCCTTTTCAGACTCCCTAAACATGAAAATATTGTCGAGTACTTGACTATTCGAACTCATTAAATTAAATGAACAATAGTCTATTTAATATAAGTTTACCCATTTTTCGGACTAGACTACAATATTTATGAAAAATGTATACATTGACTAAAGCATGGTCAATAGAGTTCTCTCCTGCATCATTTTATCCTTTTTTTGAGCTTTAGGGACTAAATTTATGAAAAAGAACACTGTGGAGTTTACTTTTGTTTTTCTCCCAACTCCTTAAAACTGAAAAACACTGAGTTTTAATTTCTTCGAGCTTGTTAGAAATCTACGTTGAAATAACAATATGAGTTTTCTTTTTGTGTCTTTTCAAACTCTTTAAACATGAAAAAACATAGAGCTAACCCTATACTATACTCTTAAAACTTAAACAGTGCAAGACCCATCGATTACAACGAGACCGAACCACTCCTTCCAAGGGTTCATTAAAAATACTTTAGGGGACTCATATGAAGTATGGGATTATATAACAAGCATATGTTATCCTGCTCAAGCTTGTGTAAAAATAAAGAGGTACTTTCCAGTAACAGTGGGGGAAAATTGGGAAAGAACATTTCTTTTTGTATTTCATTGAAGGCAGTATGTTGCTCTTGAACATGACACTCCGTTACATTTGTGTCTGGGTTGGGAAATCAATTTAGCTCACAGTTAATAAAACATCATTGAAATTATTCAATTTGTTTTGGGTATTATCATTGAGTCAAATGTTTCAAAGTCTAAGTGTCGTGTCACCAATATGTTCAAGAGAAGTCCAACCTCAGTAAAAATTACTTTGCAAATCATAACCTTTAATCGCATTGGTCATCCCTGAGTCAATCCTAAATCACTTCAAATATTGTTCTTCAAAACTTGACATGAAGTTTCGTGTCGTAGGCCCTCCTACGATGAATCACTTTCTATCGACTTCAGCTCATTATCTAGGAAGTTGATCTAGAAACCTTTCAGTACCTTGAGGTCTGCATGCCTTAATGGCAGGTTTCTCGCCTTCAATGACAGGTTCTCATCATTGAACTTTGATCAAGTGATTATATGAGTGTTTGAATTCAAATCGTCTAATCACACTTCATAGATTGTACTAGAGTACCTTGAGAGCCATTGTCATTATTGTTGGTTTTTCTCGCACTTGTTAACGGTTCACATCATTGACCAGTAATCAAGAGGTTTATACCATTTTTTACTTCGAGACATTCACTCACATGGTTAGTATCGTAATTTGGATTGAGAGATGAAGATCAAGACCCTGGATCTAGTTTCATCCATCAAAGCTGCGTGGAATTATTAAATATTCATGATTGTAAATATAGATCCATTGATGGCTGCATCTATACTATGTATACCATTGACATGGATCTTTGTGTATTTCCCTACTGGTTCATCAAGATATGTTTACTTTGAGTATGGGAATGCATACCTCAGTGATGTTTATATGAAAGCATGATATGGTAATCCTTGACTGTTTGTTTTAGGTCCTCAACCAATTGGTCTCTAATCCGAACCTTTGACATGATAAAGTGCTTCAGTCATTAAACATATTTTTTGGCTTTGCACTTTAGGGGGAAATTTGTTACACTAAAATTTATCACCATGAATGTTGATTCATATATCTTTCCATCTGATGGAGTGTCTCAAGTGAATCCCCTATGAAGCTTGAAGTAAAATAATGCCAGGGACAAAACGAATTTTGGTTTTCACTGCTTAAAATCCATTTTTAAGCATCTGCGCAGTATTCCTGAACAAAATTGGCACATGCACAATTTATTCCACTATAAAATTTGCAGATGTGCGCATTTTATTCCACTATAAACTACACAGGTCTGTTCATGTAGGTAAAAATAAAAAAAAATCAAGTTCTAGAAGCTTTGGTTGAGGAACCTTATCCAAATTAGAAACCTTGAACCACTACATACTTGCACCTCATCCCTTGGAACATGGAACTAATCTCCTTTTCTTAAGGATCATATCCCTTGAGAAGTGGATCTAGAAACCTCCTCATCCTTCTTATAAATTCAACACAGGACTAAAGGAATGGGAGACTATTGAGAGTTGGATTTGTAAACTCATGTTGTTGGTTTTGGGTCTGAAGAGCTTGTCATCAAGGGAAGAAAAGGAGACCTTTGGAAGGGGCTTGTGACATCAAGGAAACCAAGTTGTAAGCTTGTTTCCCTTTTATTTTTAATACAAAGTAATTTTTCTTTCCTAATTTCATCTCTTGTTGATGTTATTTATGGGATTCCTTGATCACTCACATGGTTTATAACTGATTATTGATTCATTTATATGTTGTATTCTAGTTTAAGGATTTCATTTACCTTTTCTTTTATATGCGAGATGCTTTGATCTCTTTGAACGTCTTTGTCTTTGCATATCTCTTTTGGAACATCATGGAGAAGTTGTGGAAAGCATTTGGAAAGATTTTAAGGCATTGAGGAAAAGTTGGTTGTGGAAAGCGCCGAAAGGACTTTTACAAGCACTTCGTTAATCGGTAAGTGATCTTTCACATACTACATGTTTCATGTTTTAGTTATAAGCTAAGGAAAGAGCTATTTTTTTGTCTATTTGTTTTTAGTTTTCCTTTAGGATTCTAGGGAGACCGATCTTGTCCACAAGAGGGATTTATCCAAGTAACACTAGGCCTAATCAAGGGCAACCACCTCTAGGATTTAATGTATATCCTATCTTTCACCAGCAAGGATTCCTAGGCCTACTGAGGCACACATTACCTGGTTTTACCACAACCCACAGTCTGGTTTAGGTGTCACTAGGCTAGTGGCTTTACTACAATCCACAGTCTGATTCAAGGATCATTAGGCTATGTGTTATTTCATTCAGAGATCCACCTCAATCAAATTTGAATCCATCCAACAATCCAAATCAACCAAAACATGAGAACTCCATCACACCATGTCTATCCAGAAATGGAAAGGCTAGGCTAAAAAACACACTCACACCTGGCAAAACCCATGAACATGATAGCAAGAGAACCAATAACACACATGCAACACCATGCATGCCAAATCTAGCAAGAAAACCACACACTCAAATATATACCTGCAAAGAATCCCGTTGTAGCTACATGATCCTGCTCTTCCTTGCTTGATCTTTGCTTCCTCTTGCCTTCTTTTTCCTTTCTTGATCCAATGCTAAAGTGCTCCAAGAAAACTATAAGTATCCAAGAGTGTGAGAGAGAGAGAGAATAGAGAGAGAGCTCCAAAACTAAAATTACCAAAGGTTACATTGACAAAATGTTACCATCTTATCCTCAGAATCATTTTTATCAATGAGGCCTCTATTTTCTTCATTTTTCATTATTTTCCTTCAATTTCCTCCTCACACTCAACCTGTGACCTTTCACCTCCCTTTTCTCCTATTTCCCTTTATTTTCATAAATAAAATGTGAATTAATGCCTCATGCCTTTCCAAAGCATTTTCCATTTCCTTTTCAAATTTACTTTAGCCATAATAAACTGAAGTGACACCCACTATGATGTCCCCCCCCCCATTCAACTTGGAATACATGTCCCATGACCTTGGTCTTATATTTTTTACGTGGATTTTTTAACCAAGGTTGTTACAAAACCCTCCCCCTTGGGGGAACACCGTCCTTAGTTTTCAATGACACTTACAACCAGGAAACCACTGAAAAAAAACATACTACCCATGGAGCTTTATAACATAGCTTGTTGCGGTATTTAAAATGACCACTTGCTGAAAACATGACAAACATACCGTTTACTAGAGCTTTACAACGCAAATCATTGAGGTATTTACAATAACAACCACATTTGATTCAACCAACAAATAATCATATTGTCTACGGAGCTTTATAAATCTATCTCAACATAGTATTTACAATAATATACACATATACATGTATGCACATTTTCTCAACCAACAAATAAAAGGATACAATGCCTCAATCTGCAATAAGGGAATATAGAGGCTTGCACTCCACCTTCAAAGTAATACTAGGATTCACATCCTTACCAGGAAGTCAAAAATCCACTGTAAAAGCCAAAGCTGTATCTAATGTCCAGTGCCACAATCATGCACAACTTGTCCTCTCAGTGAACAATTGTCGGCTCATTGTTCCAGGGCACACTCCCAATGTGCATCTGATTCCATCTGGCAATACTAATGAAAAAAAAAAACCATCCCTGACATTCCCTTCTCTTCTATATAATCCCTCAGGAAATATAGTCACTACCTTCCGTGCAGTCACACAACTTCCAAGTTCCGTGGGCATCCCCTTTTCTGCTATACAGTCCCTCGGGCGACCCCTCCCTTGGCAAGGTTTCTTTGCATAGGAAGATCCAAAACCAAGGCATATCCTTGCCTCAAAACCATCATACTTGTCATAGCATGCTCATGGAAATCAATGGACACTATTGGGTACCAGTGTCCCGCAATGGCCCTACTCTTGACATGCTTTACCAACATATTCTTGTCTATCTCAATTCCTTTTTTTACTGTTAATTTTTGTAGTCAGTTTCAACCACCCAAATGGGCATTGCATGCTTTCCTATACCAAGCACATAATTTCCATTAGATTCAAAATAAATTGAAATAACTTAAAATCATACCTCATTGGTAGCTCGTCAATAAGGTACACTTTCAATCCTGTTCACTTCTTGTCACAACAAGTCAAACAAGATGTTTGATCAATCATCATGTATAAACATATCACATCTAGTTAGCTCAAAACACAAGCGTCATAAATTAAAATCATGAATCACATGAAATCACCACAAATCATAATCATAAATCACATGTAACCATCATAAGTAAGAATCATAGATCACATGCATAATAAAACCGAAAAAAAAATACCGACTACATCATGATGACATAGACTACATCCAATGACCTCACAATGCATGTCTGACCTACTATACATGCATAAATATAACCATGACAATGCATGCATAACAACATATAGACACTAACATGCATAACAAATGCATATAAAACCGACATGCATTCATGACAAACTCATCCCAACAACAACCTCATCAACTCCTACATGGAAATACAACTGTAACAATGACCAAAACCATGCATACATAACAATTACATAGATCACAAGCATAAGGACATATACCCAATCGACATGTATGCATGACAAAAAAATTCCTCCCATCCATTCCAAGTGTTGAACCATGCTCTGATACTACTTTGTAACACCCTCTTCCCACATTTAACCAAGCTATCCAGTCCACCGGGTAAAATTGCAATGCGAGGATACTATGATCTAATTAAACCTCCTAGGTCACCTTAAGGAAGTCAAATCGACACCACACAACTACACAGACCTTCTGCACCTTCTACAAGACACCCAAGATCCATCCAAACCTTCTAGGTGGCTAGCCGCTAAGACAAATTGACATTTTTATGCATAAATACCCCAATATCTCCCTTGATATGGGAAAGAGTGTGACTGGAACCCTCCAATCGCTCGCACAACATGTGCCTGCGTGCGACTGGGGACTTTTCCAGGTAGTTTTGAGCTCGTGACCCTAGTTTATGTGCCACTTTTTCAGGCCCAGGGCTCAGATCACTGCCCATAACTCCAAGACACTTCCATAATTGAAAGATGACAATAAAATAATGATGTAAATGCAATCACTTGAACAGGGACTTGACTGGACCCCTATTATCCATGACATGCATTTCGTCAAATATGTTACAAATATGTAATCTACAGGTTTAAACAACATATTTGAGCATAGGGGTCTCATACTTATATGATATTCACTAAGAAGCATTGTTCCCTTATCACATTAGCTACATTATCATATATTAGGTCATATATTCACCATTCATTTAATTTCAAGTCAAATTATGATGAGAGATATACATCATCACTATCAAAATACATGCTCATAACCAACATAAATACTAAAGATACAACAACCATAGAATCTACATACAAAATTGTACATTTACCATGATCTCCACTATATCACTAGGCCAAAACAAACATGGATGCCACCGCATTTATCCACCTACACTGTTAGGAATTTTCCTATCTTCTAGTCTCTAGGATTTACCACAATCCACATTGGATTAGTAGGCCCTAACCAAGACTCCACCCTCTAGGCTTTACCATATCTCCCACCATTCATCGGCAAGGATTCCTAGGCCTAATCAAGGGAAACCACCTTTAGGCTTTACCGTATATCCAACCTTTCACCAGCAAGGATTCCTAGGCCTACCAAGGCACACATTACTTGGTTTTACCACAACCCACAGTTCAGTTCAAGGGTCACTAGGCTAGTGGCTTTACCGCAATCCATAATATGGTTCAGGGATCACTAGGCCATGTGTTATTTCATTCATATATCCACCTCACTCAGCTTCGAATCAATCTGACAATCCAACTCAACCAAAACATGAGAACCCCATCAAACCATGGCTATCTAGAAATGGCAAGGCTGGGATGGAAAACACTGTCGCACTTGGAAAAACCCATGCGCATGACAACAAGAGAACCAATAACACACATGCAACAACATGCATGCCAAATATAGCAAGGAAACCACACACGCAAATTGACACTTGCAAAGAATCCTACTGTAGCTACTTGATCCTGCTCTTCCTTGCTTGATATTTTCTTCCTCTTGCATTCTTTTTCCATTCTTGATCCATTTCTTAAGTGCTCCAAGAAAACTCTAAGTATCTAAGAGTATGAGAGAGAGGATAGAGAGAGAGCTCCAAAACTGAACTAGCCAAAGGTTACACTAACAAAAGGTTATCAACTGATCCTCATAAGCCTTTTTATCAATGAGGCCTCTATTTCTTCACTTTCCATTATTTTCCTTCAATTTCCTTCTCACATGGAATATGTGACATTTCACCTTCCTTTTCTCCTATTTTCATTTATTTTCATAAATAAAATTCCAATCAATCCCCCATGCCTTTCCAAAGCCTTTGTCGTTGCCTTTGCCAATTTTCTTTAGCCATAACAAATCAAAGTGACACCCACAAGGATGTTTTTTCCCACCATTCAGCTTGGAATATGTATTACATGACCCTGGTATTATATTTTTTACATGGATTTTTTAACTAGGGCTATTACAAGCTCCCTCTCAAGATAACACTTCATTGGCTTCTCCTCATAAAACTTCACATCCCTTCGAATGACTATCATTCTAAGCGATGAAAAGTACACATGATAGTTGCGATGTGTTTTTGTGTACCCCACAAATATCCCCAACTCTGTTATCGACTCTAGTTTTTTCCTTGATTCCTCAGATACATGGAAATATACTAATGCTCCAAAGATCCTAAAGTGTGACACACCTGGTTTCTTCCCTGAAAAAGGTTTTTCTGGTGTACTCATCGCAATAATTCGATGAGGACTCTTGTTCTACAGATATGCCACTATGTTGCATGCTTCGACCGATAAGTGCAAAGGCATGCCTTGATCATGCAGCATTGCCCTTGCTGCTCCCACAATACTTCTGTTATTCCTCTCAGCCACCCCATTTTGTTGTGGGTTGCTGGGTGCTTTCAACTGTCATTGAATGCCTTCCTTAGCACAATTTTTTTAAAACTCATTCAACGCGTACTCACTACCGTTAGCACTCTTGAGAGCCTTCACTTTATTTCTAGTTTCTTTCTCAACAAGTGCATTAAATTCAACAAGCTTGGAGAATATATGGTCTTTCTTCTGGATGAAGAAGATTCAACACTTCAGTTAGAAATCATATACAAATATAACATAATACTTGTGCTTGGCAGTGGATGCTATCAAGAAAGGTCCACAAACATCATAGTGGATCCTTTCAAGGACTGCATGTGCCCTGATGTCTTGATCATTAAAGGTGGATTTTGTGTACCTCCCCAAGGTACACCCTTTTCATGTACCATGCTGCTCTAGTGCTCCTTTGGGGAGTCTTGTGGTGATTTTCTGCATGATATTCAAAGCTCCATATTGCAAATGGAAAAGTATTCTATGCCATAATTCACCGACATCTTGGCTCTGCAACTTCTCCGCCTTGGCACTCAATGCAACATAGTATTCCACATCCAACTTGTAGAGGTTCTTCACTCGAACCTCGATCTGATTCACTTTTCCAGTGGTGATTTGTCTTAGGAATGTGTTTCTTTTGTTGAATATCACATAGTACATTGTGACATAAATCAAATTCTTATTGGGACCCAGTATAAACATCACATCCTTTACCTTGAGAGGGGAGACTGACTCCCTTTGAAAGGTGACTATGTCGATCCTAGTTGTGCTATACCTTCCATCACCTCCCATCTCGATGTGCATATGGAGATCTTTCTCCTCCAAGTCACTAAAAAAATATTTGTTCCCCATCATGTGGAATGAGGCACCACTATCCAGATACCACACACTTCCCATCACTGTGTTTTTCATGCATGTAATGAGGGCGAACTTAAGCTTGAATTGTGAAGCCAAAGCTTCACTTGCTGCTCCTCCTGAGGTATTTTTTTCTTGAATTCTTGTGTGGAAACTTTGTGGCATATTTTCCAAATTCATGACAGTGAAAGCACTTGATTATGGACAAGTATTTCTTCTTGCCCCTTGACTGGACTCTGGTTTGGATTGGGATTTATTCCCTTTTCCCTTCTTTTCCTTTCCATCCAAGCTATAATTTTCTTCATCCTCACCCTTTGATGAAGTCCCGTCCCTGGTATTTTTCCTTATTTTATCTTGTACCAAATCAGACCATAAACACTCCCAATTCTATAGTTTCTCCCCCCATTCACCAAATATTGGTAGTTGTGCTAGTTCTTGGGAAGGCCTAGAAGGGCTAGGCTCACCAAAACATCATTTGGTATTATGACATTGAATCCTGCAATTTCATCACGACATTGTGTGAAATTTCTCAAATACTGCTGAATTGAGTCATTCTTCTACATCTTGATACTTCGAAGCTTTCCTTGAGCGCCAAATTCCTGTGGTCGCTGTTATTCTAGAATTGATCTGTCAATGCTTGCCACATTGCGTATGGAGTATATTTCCTGTGGATATTTGAGATAATATGGTCTTGTACTCCCTCCAATATGATTCTCCTCGCCTTGGATACACACTTTTTCCATTCTGCTAGATTCTGAGTATAAACTACTGCTGATTTTAAAATGTCACTCTCAACAAATTCTTTCAACCCATTATCTTCCAGAATTGCCTCCATGCGGTCCTTCCAAGCAACATAACTTGAGATTCCCTCAAGGGAATACTCAAGTCTTAGTCATAGAAATCCATCCTTCTAGCTTTTAAGAATTGATCATGCAAATACAACTTCGAAATCTCTTCTCTACTGTGAATCTAGCTCTGATGCCACATAGAAATTAACGTGTAGATTCTAAAATGCTCATGAAATTTACTAAATCACAAGACTAGAAGTACCTCTACTGATATGCGGAAGCTAATTCATTATCGAGAACACATATCATTAATATTGAAAAGGAAACATCACACATGCACATAGATTTATCTTGGGGAAAGTGACTCTCAAAACCCTTTGCTATCTGTATTGCATTAATAAAAAAATAGAGATGAAATACAATTCTTTCTCAATCCTGAGCACAACTTGCAAGAGTATAGTATATATCTCTACATGAATAACTGAACTTGGCCAATGATTAGCCAATTTTTTAAGCCTCCAAGCTCGTATTTCCTTGCGTTGTTATTTGAGGAATTAGCGTCTATTTTTTAGGTAAATTCCTCAATTGTATTGCACAATTCCTGCAGACCCATTATTTGACTGCATGCACCACCTGTACACATGGGACTAGTCTACAATTGATTGTACACTACCTTGGAATCTCCATCTCAACTGGGTCACTTGAATTCTCTACATGCATCAGTTATTTCGGGTTGATTGATTAGTTAACTGGATGACCACTGAATGTGATTGAAGTTACACTTCACAACTTGACCTTCCACTAGTTTCTCCAATAGTTGGAACTAGTTTATCTGACAATAACTCAACTCAACTTAAATAGATTGCTAAAAATTAGCAATCAATCATATTGAACTGAACTCAAGCTTACCCAAATCAAATTTACTGAGTTAACTAAGTGATAAGAGCCATGCCACCTTAGTTAACTACCTCCAAGGTTTTTCTGATGTGGAAATTCAAATTTTCTCTAGCTTGAACAACGCAAGGTCAAACTGAGATTTTCTTGATGCATTTTCAACATAATATGAGATAGTGAAGTATTTATAAAATATTTTAAGGAAAATGGGTAGTTGGTCCATGCGATTTGGTTTAGGAAAATTCGGTTTCTTGACATGTCTTTGTTATAAAATCTAGTGTGGCATGTGTGCATAATGAAACCATATGTTAAAGTGGCCATTGAACAAAAGAAAATTCAACCAACTCATTGAGTTTAATTGCCTTGTTCTTTCAAGCCTGTGTATTTTCATGGAAAATAGATTGTTGATAATTTTCTCAACATCATTAGCATGGGCATGGAAAATTACAGGGGCTAATATTCGCAGGTGGGCTAATTTTCCATGGTTTTCCAAAAAAAAGATTCGCCAATTTCCAGTTTTTTCTAAAAGTGATTCGCCCAAATTTTATAGTATAAAATTATGCTATCCTAAAAATAGCAAAAAAAATATAGAGACTACATATAGTCATTAGAAATTTGGATATCTTTAAAAAAATATCACCGAAATTTTTACAGTTTTCATATTATGGACTCGTAAGATTTACCAAGTTTTCTAAACTTTAAGATAAATTTCCATCCTTAAAATTTTCCCCGAGCATAGAAAAAAGCAGATGCCATGTATGAATATTCACAAGCCTTATCATCATCATATTTCTCACAAAGAATTCAACTCGTTCACTCTATTTTAAGATGGGTGCTTGATTTCAAAGTGTGTTCGAGGTTATTTATGTGCATTTGCAGCTTTGCATTTGGAATGCGACATCTTGGATATGAAATAAATCAAGTCAATCCCCTCGATTTGTGAGAAGCCCCATGCAACAAATCTTGCCTTATACTTCTCAACGCTCCCATCAGCAGCTTGCTTTACCTTGTAGATCCATCTTGATCCTACAAATGATTTTCCCACTGTCCTTGGAACAATCTCCCAAGCACTGTTTCTAAAAATGGAGTCATACTCCTCCACCATGGCATCTACCCATGTGGGCTCCTGCACTGCTTCTTCAAAAGAAGATGGCTCTGTCATGATACACTTGCTCATAAGAGACATGTATCTAGTATAACGGTCAGGTGACTGTCTCTTTCTGTGCTGTGATGTAGGGACTCCTACATTCTGTGCTGCATCAACCTTCAGTCTCTCAGCTTTTGTGGTACGCTTTCTGCCTTGTCTAATGTTTGGTTTTGCATGAGTGGACTCCTCCACTCCATGAATCTCCTCCTGTGGCTGATCCACATATAAAGGCTCATCTTTCGGAACAAGCAATTCCTTCACTGCATGCAAGTCTAGCTCCCTCTCAAGCATAGCTTGTGCAGCACCCACGATCATTCTATTCTTCCTCTCCGCGACCCCATTCCACTATGGGTTATGAGGCACTATGAGTTCTCTTCGAATTCCTTCTTTGCTACAGAAGTATTTGAATTCACCCGAGATGTATTCACCACCATTATCACTCTGTAGAGCTTTCACTTGCTTCCCTGACTCCTTCTCCACCAATGCTTTGAACTTACAGAACTTTGAGAACGTTTTGCTCTTCTTCTGCATGAAGAAGATCCAACATCTACGAGAATTGTAGAAATTATATACATTAAGCATGCATATTTCCTAGATTCCCCTGATCTCACAATATTTAACTTCTTGCAAAATACAGAATCATTCCACTGTTAATCTTTTGCAGGAAATTAATTGCACACACATGTGAAGCATAAAAAAAATCACACATAACACAGTTGTTTAACGGGAAAGCCTAAAGCTGAAAACCCCAACTATCATATATTATGTATCATGGAGATAATGTAACAATCCTTATATAAAGTTTAGTACATCAATCTCTCAGTACAATCAATCGTCACACACTAACATAGAAGAAATATGCAAATCCATGCACCAATCTCTGCCATCCTGCTACCCTGCCTCCACTGCGCAATCCAAGCTGATTGCAAATACAAATTCGATGCAATCCCACTCTCATTTATTGCATAATTATCATTGGCAACTCCAATGTATATGTAGATGCAATTCATGCATCACTATGGTCAGAACAGATAGTCCATCTTGCCCTTTCACCTATCTCTACACTAGGTCTCCACTAGATCTCACATGCACTATAGTTAACTATTGTTGGAGAGGTAAATCCCCTCTGCGGATAGAGGCGATCCCTACTAGCCTAGATTGGGTCTAGCAACAATCAGTCATGCAGTGACGCAGGTCTCTAGTTACAAAAACGACAAAACATAACAAATTGCCTACCTCAGGTCCTACACAATGGTCGTTGGAGAAAGGATGACGCTTCCCATCCTCTGCTTTGGCAGATCACGATCCTTCCGCTTAAAACGTCTGAAAACCTGCACACATGAGAAGAAACACAATGATACATAGCATATAATCTAAATCTTGTAACCATACATCAGTCAGAGAGGATGTAATTCATTGCATCAAAGAAAAAGACACATGAATGAAACCATAATCAAAGTCGCTTATCATTAATAATAACAAAAAAAAGATACAAACCAAAGCTCTGATTCCAGATCTTCCTTTGGTGGGGTTGATAGCGGAGCACGTCTCAATGAAGCTCGTCGAAAATGGGACAAAGCTCTCTCTCTTTGGCTTGGCTCTCAAAGGCTGTCTCGTGACAGTCTCCTTGCTACAGATTCAACTCTTGCTTCTAGGACCACTCGCTTGCTAAGGAAAAAGGCAAGCTTATATAGATGGTGGAAGGGGAGTTGGGATCCCTACAATCATGGGATTGGCCCTATCCTCAAGGAAGCTTCCATGATAGGTGGAAAACCACCACCCATACATGGAGATCCGGAGCCAAACCTCCCAACTCATTTTAGAGACTCGTTCAGGAGTTTGTTGGAATCAAACTTTTTCTATTTATTTTTAAAAAACAATCATTATTAAGCTTGGCATGAGTGAGACACTAGGACAGAGCGCCTGTTGGCGTGCCCTCTATGGTGGATTTTTCCCATTGGCGCAAGGCCTAAACTGGCTAGTCACGCCAAGGCCAAAAGATCAGTTTTTAGGGTTTTCCAAAGGAAAATTTCTTAAGAGGAATGATTGTCCTTGTCAAGGGGGATGCCATGAAAGTGGTTTCAGGTTATGTCACTTCTCACAGGTCACGGAATAAGCCCTCCAATGTGCAGGACAGGGGATTGTAGGGACGGTGAAAAATTACTGCGTAACAGATGCCCCCTAAAGCATGAGGCCCGAGGGAGAGAGAGGGGTGAAATGCTTTATGAGAACGTGCCCAACTAAAAACACTACCGTCGAAAAACCTGCGTAGAAAAGTACAACTGATATCTCAAATATATGATGCGTGGTATGGGCGCAGCCCATATTAGAGTATACAATAATCAGGATATAAGGTATGGACGCAACCATCCAGATAGGATCAGTAAATAGACTCAGGTATGGTCGCAACCATCCAATTAATGAGTCATGTAACCAATCATGATAATCCACAAAATCATAGCCTGGATTCCATCAGACAGAGCCCGGGGTCTTGTGCTCCATCTCGACCCGAACAGAGTACAAGTCCTATCATGTGAATAAGTGGGCTGAAGTCGAACATGCAAGAAGATCATCTGATTACCAGCTAATGATGAAAGCCGTTAATAGACGCAAGAGGAACCACCAGTAATGACGATGGCCCTCAAGGTACTAGAGGTAAAATCCACAGAATGTGAACAGTGAGCTAGCATCGAACGCCCGCAGAATCATTCGATCGAAGGCCAATGATGAAAACCTTACGTCGAATGCAGAAAACCTGCCATTGAGGCATGCAGGCTCCAAGGTACCTGAAGGGAGTCTCTAGATCAACTTCCTGGATAATGAGCTGAAGTAGACAAGAAGTGACCTTGATCGAAGGTGGGTCATAATGTTTCCCACATCATCGACATGAGATAGAGGAACATAATGTTTTTGAATCAGGATCAAATGAGAATTAGAGGAGGGTTGAAAACTGCAGAGGTCAAATTCTCTTGAACATATCGGCGACATGACACTAGATTTGGCAGTATTTGATATCAAAAGATCTGAGGTCATGATGACGAGGCAAAGAGCATATGAGAGGTCAAAAAGGATAACCCAAACCCATGGAGGCAAGCAGAAAACGAGATGAGATGTCCCCAACCTGACACGAATGCAAACAAGTGTCATGTTCAAGAGCGACATACTGCCAACACGACGATGATACTGGTTTCATTTTCCTCACCATTTTTGGCAAGTACCCCAATTATTTTTGAAAACAAGCTTGAAGGGGATAGCATATGCTTGCGATATAAGTTTGTCCTGCGGACAAATCCAACCTAGTACATTTAACGAGCCCTAGGAAGGAGGAACTCGAGTATCGTCATTACGACAGAATCCGATGTCATTAGATTTTAACGAGTCTAACAAAGGAAGAACTCGACATATTTTCATGTTTACAGAGTTTGAAAAGACAGCGTAAAAGTAAACTCCAACAGTCCCTTTTCGTAGATAGTTCCTCAGATCCGAAAAGGTAGAAAAATGTGTCTAAGAAAACCTCCTAGTCACGATAGGCTAGGGTATTCATTTTTCGTATATAATCTATCCTAGTTCGAAAAAGGGGTAAACGTATACAAGGTAGATGTTGTTTCACAGCCAATTAAACGAAATCAAAACGACAAGCGACTCGGCAATATTTTCTTGTTTAGAGAGTCAGAAAAGCGCTGAAAGATGACTCCAGTAGTGAATTTTTCGTGTTTTTACCGAGTCCGAAAAAGTATAAAATACAACTCGTATCGTCGTCCTAGTCGCGTGAAAACCTGTTGCCACACAAGAAAGCAAGCGTAAAACCCATTTTTTGACAAAATATAATAAAATATTGGAAAAATAAGCTTCAAAACCTAATTTGATCTTGAAAAGTTATAAATATGACAAAAATAGTAAAAACATATTTACTTTTACTTTTTACCTCTTGTGGAGAGCAATAGTGAGTTTTTTCCATGCGAACTTGCGGCGACGATTGTGGATGATCCAGTGCATCATTTTAGTTCTCATTTTTTCCAGGTGAGAGGCGCTTCCCTTAGCCATGTTTTAATCCATTTTTTATAGAATTCCACTGTGATTTTGGATCCCTCAGGGGATATTTGCAAATTTAGGGCTCGCCCAATTGGCGTGGGTATGGGGCACAAACCCACGCCAATTGGATCCTTTTTTCAAAGGGGTTGCGCCAGTTGGTGAAAATGTCAGCAAAACAATCACGCCAATGGCAAAACCTAAATTTCCACTCAATTTTTACAAAAAATGAACCAATCAGCTAGATTTTTGAGTGTTCAAGGGATCTAGTGAAGTGTTTGTGACCATTTTGGTGCAGGTACACAGCCACAATGGTGATCGAATGGAAGGAAAGGGAGAATAGTGAAGAATATGAAATGGCCATGGGGAATGAGCAATGCATGAACGCTCTCCAGGATTGCGGCTTAAAAAAGTTCTTCTTGACACCATGTCTTAGGGCACAACCTGAATTGCTGCAGTACTTAATCAGTATCTAGGATGAGAACGAAGAGAAGTTTAGGCTTCGAGACCAAGTGTTGGAGCTCGAATTATTCGACGTTTACTTCATAATTGGACTATCTCAAAGAGGTCCAGTCCTGATCTTGACAGGTACAAGGCCATCTGGTGAAAAAATGTCAATGGTGATGGAAAGAGTGTGCCCAGGGGCACGCACTGGATCAGGTAGTGGGAAAGTCGACATCCACACAGTTCCCGATCTACCACTCAGGGTGGTGCTCCATACCATTACGTGGGCTGCGGGGTTGCAGGCACCGCATGAGGCTACTAAAACAAAACTCCTCCTAGCATCAGAATGCATGAACCCGACACTATTCGGTTGGGCCACTGTCGTAACCATGAACATAAAATGGCAGTTGACGAAGTGTAAGAAGACCAAACTGAAGTAGTTTGGGTACAGATCTATCTTGGTATCATTCATCCTCGAACGGTTACCAATCTTCCAGGGCCAGGGGGTGATAGTCGCCGATCCACCGTTGAGAGAGCCAAGGATGGCTTAATGGGCAGCACTGATGCCCAGAACAGGAGGGGGCCAACAAATGTCATGGAGGCCCAAGTTCTTCGTATGGATTTGGCGACAACTGATCGTCGTAGAGGACTGGCCCTATGCTGGTACTGACTTCACGGGAGACCCAGATCTTCCACTTCTGGAGGGGGAAGACTGGGATGAGGAGCCGGGTAAGAATATTTTTGATTTTATGTATTTTATGATTTTTTGGGGTATACAAGCATGTCCTAACAAAAAATCCTATGTGTATACAGATGTTGGCCCAGAGAGGCTCGCTGGGATGTCGTCGATCACATGGAGGACCCCTCTCGCCTATGACCCTCAAGGCGAGGGTGGTGAGGGGAGTGAGCTAGTTCAGAACTTGGAGGGAATCGCCCGTGGGATCCCAGATTATGCTCGCCTAACAAATATCCCATTGGCTTATCAGAGGCACATCGTGGGGGTGCCTAGTCACCTTCATCATTTACTAAGGCGATTGGTGTGGGCAGTGACATGCTACCATGAGCACCATGCTGATTAGTCATCTAGGTTTTTCATTTGCAAATTTTTGAGAGACATGTTGTCTCCGAATATTATTAAAACAGACATGTATATTTTTTGGGTTTTATGTGATGCACACAAACTGCAAACATTTCGACACACACACACACACACACACACACACACATATCTATTTCTGGATGGATCTTTTTACATATGATGATGTTTTTTACAAGTTGCGTAAATGTCTATCTAAAAACATGTTAGCTACTGCATTTGTTAACGCATTCATGTGTCTGGGTATATGTTGATTTGTAATGTAATGAAAATTTCTTTCCAGTAAACGAATACGTAGATACAGTCGTAAAATGGATGGGTTCCTAACTGAATAATGACCATTGAGTTTGTTAGTGTCAGTCTGGTCATACTTCCATCAGTGATCAAACTTACTCTTTCGCATTTGCATATTAGGAGTCCCATACCATAAATTTTCATCATTCCATTAGGTCATGGATTCATTGATGGTAGTGGTATTTCATTAGTTTTCCCTCATGTAAAACTTGCTAATTCTCCTCTCTATGGTCTTCAGTCATGATTCAATTTCACTCCCAATCCATATTATTAGGTCATAGGGTTGGTCTCATTAGGTTCTAGGTTCTCATCATGGTCAAATTAATGAGTCAAGTATCAATAAATATCAGTAAGGTCATGAGGAGGTCAAATAAACTCAAAGGCACAGTATCTGGAAAGATCAAAGAATTGTTCTATTGAGCTTGATGTAATTTTCACCTCAAAACCATGTTTTGAGGTGAAAACATGGTATTTTGCTTTTATTATCATATTTTATGTAATTTTATGTCTTCATATGTAATAAGTTGAACTTCAGAAGCTGCTGTCTCCACAAAGCCACCTCCCTGCCTTTTAGAGGTGTTTTCCATAGTATTTTCAGTGAAAAATCATGTTTTGAGTATGTCCATCAGAAAGAGCCCAGAAAGAGCTTTCCAATGGTATATTATACTTTCAAAACTGACTCCTGGATTGAAAAATATGCCTAAGTGAACAAAAATCCCCAATAGCCTAACCTTACCCATTTTCCCATTTGTCCCTTAGAATTTATTTCATAAAATTTTAAATTTTTTCATTATAATTCCCTTCCTCCGATTGCAACCCTTTCCCTCCGATCCAATCACAACATTCAATCGCATGGTCCCGATTGACCCACTTCTAATTGAGAAACTCCGATGCGATTGACCCCCTCTGATCATATCCCGATCGTTGATCTTATCAACGATTCAACGGTCCACATGTAATCGCATCGAAAACTTCGCAGTGGTCCCTTGACTCATCCCCCGCTCTTTCGATTTCCTTGGATGCGATTAATCACCAAATCGAAAACAACAGTTCCCACACACCTTTGCTTCTGCTAAACCCCCCTTCCGATTCCCGATTGCGATTGCTATTTACCCCCAGGTCCCACCATAAACCCTTCCGCCCTTTTCAAATGAAAAGGGGTTTTCCCTTTGTAACAATGATAAATCGATTTTGAAGGATTTCTTAAGTTATTTCATTGCAATCAGCATTTCCCATGATACTTTGCCTCAACTCCCTTTCCCCGCCGATTTGCGATTGCGATTCCCTCCTGGTCCCACCATAAGGCCTTTCCACCCTGCTCCAAATAAAAGTGTTTTTTCCCTTCGTAAAGCCATAAATTGATTTAAAATATTTCTTAAGTCTTTTATCGCATCGGCCTTTCCTCCATCGCATCGCATTATTTGATTTCCCCCAGCACATAAATCCGCTCCCTCCTCCCTGCCGATGCGATTGATCGCATATCGCTCATCGCAATCAGAAAATCCCATTGTGTAATACACCCGCTCCCCTTCCCAATTGCGATTGAGATTCGCCTGGGTCCCACCTAAAGTCTCCAGCTCTTTTCTAATAAAAAAGGGCTTTCCCCTGTGTTAAAACAATTTTTCATATTTTGTTTTAAAAAGGATTTCCTTTCATAGCATCACGCGTTTCCTCTGCTATATGTCACACCCGTTTCCCCTCCGATTTGTGATTGTGATTTCCATAAAACCCATCGCATCGAAAAAATTCCCAATCGCATTCTCTTCGCTATGTGATACACTCCCTCCCTTCTCTTGATTGCGATTTGCTATCGCAACGCAGGCCCGCCATCCTTTCCTTTGTTCTTTTTTACTCAAAAGGGGATTTTTCTTCATTTGGAAAGATCTCAGTTTTACTGGTTCTAAAAGGAATTTCTTGGCATAAAGGGATTTTCAAATAAAAGAAAAGAAAATAGTCAAAGCCGAGAGCTAAATATAAACACAGAAGATCATTATAGCACGAAAACAACGATAAAAAGGAGAAATGATTATGATTTTGTCTTTCTTCTCCTCTGATTGAGCAACTGCAAATCCTTCAGATGATCAAATGTACTGTTTCTCCTTCTTTTCAGGGGCATATTGTTGGTCTTTTTCCTATATTCAGATTTCGGTCCTGAGCTGGTGAAACAACTCCTTTTTCTGTAATTCTACTCCCCTCAATTTATATCTATTTAATGTAATTATTTATCATTTGTAGGGGGGGAATAAAGTGTGGAATTAGTTTGGAAATCACTGAGGACGCTCTGCGCTCCATTTGTAACAGTTTGGCAGGGAATTAATAAAGAAATGCAGCTCTGATTTGTGGGATTCCTGTGGTATGGATTTTAGCATTGTTTTTTCCTTTGTGTTCAACTGTTAATTGTTATGTTTACCATTCAGTCATTCACATTTCTGGTTGAATGCTTTCAAGATAGATAGGTAGAATCCATTGTATAATGCTCTGCCTTGGGAAATCATTCAATACTCGATGTTTTCTTCTGTTTGAAAAGAATCCATCTCTTATGCCCTTTTCAGCTTCTCACCCGTCTTACCATCCCATCATTATTTAAACTGAGTTGTTAAAATCCCTGCCTACCTTGCCCCATGAAATACCCTGTATCTCTGATTTAATTCCCAGTTTCAAACTGCTTAACCCCATCTTTTCCATAAAACCTTGAAAATTTATAAAAACATTTCCAATTATTATACCTAGCCTAAAATCAGTTTACTCTTATACTTCATTGAATATTTTCTCGGAGAGAGCCCTCTCCTGACCTTGTAGGGCTAGCTACAAGGCTGAGTGTGGTTTAAGGTTACCCTGATTTGCCTTCCTTCAACCTAAGGTTCAAATTAGGTGCTAACAGATTTGTAACACTACAAGCTGTGAGTCCAGATATAAAATTAATGCACAAATACTGAGGTTAACAACCTCGTTCAATAATTCCAAAATGACACTAGATTCCGCAACATTATTTCTGGTAGGCCCTAGAAAAACACCTTGTAAATTGACTAACTCACCAGCAGGATTATAGATTACCCAGGCTGCTGAGGATAGATTCCTGGTACTATGGGAGGCACCATCCGCGAAACTAAAAAAAGGAGTAATAGAAATCTACACAATCAGGAAGACCCAACCAACAGAAAGACGCTTACAAAGCAAACCACACCACACATGCACAAAAATGAAATCACTCACTTATGTACACACACCACACAGGAATAATTCAAGCATAGTACTTCTTGAGGTACAACCCATTTTTATGCCGCGCCAGAGGAATACCTTCATAATCGATTAGCTCATAGGCCCCATTTTTTAATACTCGTTTGAAGATATAGGGCCCATGCCACATGGGCTGGAATTTTCCCGCTCCAATTTTATCATGTGATTGGTCATATAAGAGGACGAGGTCCCCCTCAATGAAAGAATGTGGAGAAACTATTTGATCAAAATGAGCTTTAACCCGCTTTTTTCTGTGCCTCAATAACCAAGTAGCCAAGCGGCGGGTTTCATCCAATCGTTCCAGATACAAGAGACATTCTTCCTCTGGAGAAGTGTTGGGCAGTAATTCCACAGCCAACTTCAGCGAAGGGATCTCAAATTCAACCAGAAGAGTCACTTCCAGACCATACACCAACTGGAAAGGTGTGAATCCAGTCGCGCTCTTTACAGATGTTCAATAGGCCCAGAGAGCTGAGAAAAATTGGAGATGCCAATTGGATTTGTGAATACCAATCGTTCGTTGAAGCATCGTGACCAGTAATTTTTTCACGGCCTCAACCTGGCCATTCGCCTGAGGGTAGTATGGCGTTGAGCTGTCATGACGCAAGCCCAACTTTGATGTCAGCTCTGCCATCATGTAGTCCCAAAAATGAGTGCCATGATCGGTGAAAATGGCCTGAGGAACTCCGAAATGCATAATTACATGGTTAAAAATGAATTGAGTGGCTGTCTTACTGTCAACAGCTAATGTAGGCATCGCCTCGGCCCACTTGGTGAAGTAGTCCACGAAAATGATTATATAAGCATGCCCCCCGGCCGAGTGAGCGTTGCATGTCATAAAATCTATGCCCCATTTGGAAAAAGGGCCTACAGTAATGATAGGATGCAAAGGTAAGGGTGGCGCACACATCTTGCGCTGAAAGACCTGGCACGCATGACATTTTCGAACTGCAACAATACATTCTTTGAATATAGACGGTCAGAAGTAACCCGCACGCAGAATCTTCTGGGTGGTAGCATATCTGGACATGTGATCTCCACATCCACCACTGTGACAGTCATTCAGGACTTTCTCAGCTTCTTCTAGGGTCAAGCATCGGCGGAGCACCGAATCAACTCTGACACGATACAAGGTATCTTCGACAATGCAATATGGTTGAGATTGATGCCGAATGCGATGTCGAGCATCCTTTGTCAACTCGGACCGGAAAGTGGATGTCTGAAGGTACACGATGATGTCACCATACCATGGATCATGAGTGCTGATAAGAAAGAGTGTTTCATCTGGGATATGATCCTCAGCTTGGGATGGAGAAGAGTATGTCGGGAGAGAGCAGATAAGATCAACAAAAACCAATGATCTCGTCAATTTGGTAGTGGTGAAATCCAATTCGAACTCCTGAAGGATGACAATCAATTTGGAGTACTTTCCCCCTAGCAATTGTCGAGACAAGATGTATGTCATGGGGTTGTAGTTGAAAATCATGGTTACCGTACACAACAGGATGTAATGGCGGAACAGCTGAACGACCTGGACCACGGAAAGTGCCAACTTCTCGACGTGGGCATAGCACGTTTCAGTGTCGAGAATATTCTGAGATAGATAGTAAAATACATGTTCATTTCCGTCATCGTCATCCTGAACTAGAACCATGGCAATCGTGTTGAAAGCGGCAGCCAAATAAAGGGTAAAATCGTGATGATAGTCAGGAGGACGTATTAACGGAGTGTTGATGAGCAATGTTTTAAGCTTATCAAAGGATTACTGGGCAATCTCGTCCCAATGGAAGGGAACATCCTATTTCAAAAGTCACGTAAACCCCTTGGCCACTTCTACATAGTTCAGAATAAAGCGACGTAAGAAGTTGGCTTTCCCCTGTAGACTCTGAAGCTGATGCAACGAGGATGGGGATGGGAGATTAACGATGGCCTCGAATTTGAGAGGGTCCAGGCAAATTCCGTCTTTGGAGATGATGAATCCTAAAAGACAATTAGAATCCACGCAGAAGATGCACTTGTGAGGATTAAGCCTGATATTGTAACCTCTACAGCGGAAGAAAATCTGGCGGAGGTGTTCAGGATGGTCTTCACGCGGAGCTGAGTGAGTTGGAAAATCCTCCAGATACGACTGGAGAATGTGACGTATGTCATGAAAAGCATAGGACATAGCACGCTGGAAGGTGGCCCCAACATTTTTTAAGCCGAATGGGAGCTTCTTGTAAAAAAAAGTGCCCCACGGACAAATAAAGGCAGTCTTATGTTGATCAGTAGGTAAAATATTATTTTGATTGTAACCCGAGAAGCTATCCATAAGGAAATAAATCTCACTCCCCGCGCAGTCATCGATGATTTGATCTATAAAGGGAGTGGGCGAATTGTCCTTAGGACAAGCCCGATTGATGTCTCGGTAGTCAACACAGACCCGTATAGTTCCCTGCTTCTTATCTACAGGGACAATATTAGAAACCCATTATGTGAGGGGAATTGGATATATAAAGCCCGCGTTAAGAAGTTTTTCAAATTCTGCCTTTATAACTGCGGCTTTTCGGGGATGCACTGGGTGCAGAAGCTGACACACAAGCTTTGCACCTGGATAGGTAGGAATTTCATGCACGAACATACTGGGATTGATCCCAGGCAGCTCTTCATAGGACCACGCGAAAACATCTCTGAATTCGCGAAAAATGCTTGTGTATACTTGAATCTCTTCGGGAGAACAAGTAACTCCCACGTGAATGTTATCGACGACCCCCGGTTTGACGGAGATGTCGATAGGCGTGGTTTGTGTGATGTTACTCAGATTTCCCTCCGAAAGAACCTCATGAGTCAATATCAGTGTTTGAAGAGGCGGAGTGGGAACCTGAGATGAAAAACGCTCTAGACAATTAGACATTGCCCCCAGGCCGGGCATGAACGAGGAACGATGATGTCCATCGCTCCGCGGTAGATCTTCAAGAGACATCGTTTCAATGATAGATTCATCAAAGGGGAATACTTCTCTTAAAAGATCGGGTGAATCTGCATTGCCGAGCCAAGGGGATTGAGAATATACATCTAGAGCCATGCTCAAAGGATCTGATGCAGCAACAATATCACAATAATTGATCTCAACTGGAGTCAAAGGCATCAATTCTCCAAAAGAGGTCACTTGTTTAGGCGAAGGGATGATCCAAGGGTCGTATGTCCTAGAGATCATGTTAACTTGAACGGTGTGTGGTGGTGGCACGAGAAAAATACCCATGAGAACGGGGTCCTTGAAAAGACCAGGTCCTACACTGTCAAGGGGATTTGGGATTTGGTCCACGTATGGTACTTTGTTCTCAGAGGACGAGGTGAAGAAAGACAACTGATCGACAATGATAATTTTTCCCTCATGAGGAAACTTCAGAAGCCGGAAGAGGGTGGATGAAATGCATAGCATGGCATGGGTCCAGCTGTGACCAAGAATAAGATTGTATTTGAGCTTGGCGTCAAATAATTCTACACTCGCGTTGACTGTCGTACCCTGTAACGTGATCGGTAAACTCTCGAGAACACCCAAGGGTTTTGATTCCCTACCATCAAATGCTTCTAGGGCATTGGGAGATGAAGTAAGATCCGAAGAACCAATGGCTTTCCAGCAGGCAGATGACATAACACAGGTGGAAGCACCTTTGTCCACAACGGCTTTATGGATGTTGAGGCCATTGATACCGACTTGTATAACAAGAGCGATTTGATGTGGAAGTTGGGGGATAAAATTTTCCAGATCGAAGGTGAGAAGACTAGAATCAGCGGGATCAATTCCATTGATTGCAGACAATAGAGGTTTTCGTTGCGATGGGAAACTTTGAAGCACTTCCAACGCAGACATTACGGAAGGCGCCTGTGCTAAATCCTCAACAATACTGTAATGCTGAGCAACACGGGCGTTTGGATTATAGGAATATTTTCGAAAAAAACCTTTGTAAGGTGGCCTTACAATGGGTTCAACGCTGGGATTCTCAATTTATAAAGGACCAGAGACAGGTGGGGGAGGTGGGCCATCAATGACTTCCTTCCCAAATTCTTAGCGTGATCCAACATAATCCTTCGAATGAGTGGTAATCGACACAGGTGCAACACCAATCATCATAAAAACTTGGGACCCAAATGGTGCAGATGGTGAAGGCTGCTCGACCATATGGGTATGCTAAGATGGAAATGGTTCTTTGAGAACTGCTGGAGTCCCCTTAGAGCCTTTAAGTAGTTGACTAACTTCAGATCATCGAGGACAATCTTTGTTGTAGTGGTCTCCATCACAAATCAGGCAGGGGTACTTCAGTTTCCGTTGGGAACCATTTTCAGCACAAGGTTTAGAGGACTCTGGTTTCGGGGCATCGAATTTGGATTTGCCTTTGCCCTTCTTCTCCCCTTTGGAGGTCTTTTCAGCAGGATTGGCCTGAACGACATTGACCTCCGCGGTCGTACCAGAATCTGGAGGGGCGGGAAGAGCAGAATTATTGGAAGAATTAGACTTCTGCTTCCCATTCGAGGACTTCCGAGAAATCTAAGAAACATAACCAATAAAACCGTCCACCGATGGGGTAGCCGGTGCTTTAGAGGTCCCTGGCTGCGGGGCATCAGTCAAGATATCATATAGCATGCCAGATTGAGAATACACCAAATCGAGGTACTGGGCACAAGCGATGGCTTGTTCTTTAGTTACACATGCCCCCATAGCAATATCTTGAGCGATCTTGTTAACAAATGAGGTAGTCAACCAATGAGTTAGAAGCTGATAAAGAATATCAAACTTGATCAGTCGACGACGACGTCGCCACTCATGAATATGATTAGATATGTGAGTGGCTTTATCTTGCTTCAGATAAGTCAGGAGATACGTCCTAGCTTCGTAACGAACCAGTAACTGGAAGTGTGTCAGAAAATCCATAGCTAGCGTATTAAATTCTTGCAAGATACCGTGAGGCAGTTCTATGTACCACTTAGCAGCAGCACCAGTAAGAGTGCACTGGAAAAGACGTAGACGAATCGAATCATCCACCCAAGAGTTCGGAGAACACCATAGATGGTAGGTCATGACATGTGCTTGGGGGTCTTCTCCAGCTTTACCCTAAAATTTGGGACAGTCACCAGGCACCTTGGTTGGAACCGGAGGCCAATATGGATTGTGAAGAATCAGATCATTGGTAAATTTAGATACATTCGACAATTCCAACGTAGCAAGGAAAGGTAACTGAGGATTTAAAGGCATGCTATGCCCCCGATAAGGACCTATACCTATGCTCCAACCTGGTTGAGCATAAATTTTCCCCCATTGGTTCTGTCCCAGAGGATTCTGACCATAGGGGGTGTAAGCCATATAATTAGGTTGATACGGTTGCTGATAACCAGTGTGAGGGGGTTGATAACTAGGGTACTGACCCTGATTATATAGAGGCCCCATTTGAGCAGTGTATGGATTTTAATGTTGAGTATAGGTATAGCCTGGTAGTTGAAGGTAATAACTAGAACCTTGGGGCGGGTTTTAAACCGGTCGAGACTGACCTTGAAGGTAATAACCGCCTTGGGGTTGAGTGGGCTGCTGGTAAGTGGGGCCCTGCTGAGCCTGATAAGTAGGGCACACACGTGGAATTGGTTGCAACATAGAATAAATTGGCTATTGAGGAGGGTTAATTGGATGTGTAGGTTGTCCTGGTTGAACAGGTTGACTTGGCTGAGCGGGCTACCCTAGTTGAACAGGTTGGCCCGACTGAACAGGTTGTCCTGGTTGAATAGGTTGACCTGGCTAGTGAAGGACACCAGGTTGCCCCAGCTGAGCTGGGTGGCCTGATGGTGGGAGAGGGCCAGGTTGTGATTGATAACTAGGTTGACCCGTAACAGGACCATAAGATGGCCCTGGCTGTGAAACATTTGGACCGATGGGAAATTGAGGTTGCTGAGGTTGCACCATAGGTTGAGAAGGATGGATTTGCCCCCCAGAACCGTACAATAGTCCAGGTTGATACCCTGGTTGGCCTGTGGGTCCTTGAGGTTGCCCTGGTTGGACCACAGAGTGAGGCTATAAAGGTTGACCCTGAGGATTGTAGGACTGCCCTTGCGGGCCGTATGCCAACCCCTGCTAGCCTGAAGGTTATCCCTGTAAGGGTTGTCCTTGCAAGTCATACAGATAACCAGGCTGGCCCGAAGGTTGACCCTGGAAGGGTTGTCCTTGCGGGTTGGAAGGTTGCCCAGCCTGAGCAGATAGAAAACCATGAACATAATGATAAGCCTCTGGAGTAGGAAAATGTAAAGGGTTACCCTGCTCATCGTACTGATATGGAAATACATAGATAGGGATACCATCTGGTCCATAATGGGAAAAATAAAGACGGTTGGGATCTTGGGAGGACTGACCAACCTCAGAGTTTGACGGTTGTAAGGACACCCGATACTCCTTGGGAAAGATATTATTTAGAATAGCAGATGCTATGTAGATGTCTTTAGGAAGCGACGAGGTCCTGGTGGATTGAGTAGTGACAGTGGGTGTAGACGCAACTATGCAGAAAGTAGGCCTAACAGGTACTGATGTGACATGAGGAGATGACGTGAGAGGTGTCGATGGCGACATCCCTAACAAAGGAATAACCAGCCTCATGGATGGACTCGATATTCCCATAAAGGCCACAAAGACCATGACCTGACTTAAGGACCTATATCCCGCTGGAAGCAAAGGACCATGTGAAGACATGACATAAGACTTGGGGTTGTTTTCTGGGAAAAGCTGGTAATCTTCACCAGATGTAGGAATTTCCTCACTAGGAGAAGGACTGGGTGAGTCCGTATCTGACCCTGCTGCTAGATCTTGTAGAAGATGGCGAGGACTAGGAGGTATAATGGCAGCCAAGAAAGGCGATCCCGATGTAAGAGGAGGGAAATATTCCCCTACTCCAAATCCAAAACAAGCGTTGGACAAGGGCTAATTGAATTCAACTGGTCCACCAAAGGGAAGCTTAGATATGACTGGTCCCCCATCGGGAAACTCGGATACAATAGGCTGCTGAGGTTCAGCAGAGGACTGAGAGACCTCTGATGAATCGTCTATGTAAGGACTACCATTAGACTAAACTGAGGATTCCGCCACTGTGACAGTAACGAAAAGAGGAAGAGATCAAAACAAAGACACACGGGCTAAAACCAAGGCACATAATCAAACGGCCGAAAAACAATCTCTAAAAGGGAGTGTGATCATAGGTGATTAATTTTACCACATTGAAATTGAAAATTTTACTGTTTCATGTTTTAAGAGTCGAGAAATGAGTAAAAAATGACTCTATCTCTTTCAATTTGGAAAAAAGCGTGAAAGGACAAGCGCTCGATGATATTTTCAAATTTAATGAGTCAGAAAAGATCGAAATGACTACTCTGGTAATCTAGGCAGATGGGTGTACCACATATCCGTTAACTTCCATATGCACCTTGGTTAAAAAATGAAAGAGAAATCAACCAAGGACTTGACGTACGTGCAGGTAATCTCCCCGAATGCTGTGTCTGGTGTATCATGGGTATAAGGCGGCAGACTCGGCTTCCTACGGGTAAAGGATAGCAACCTAGTGGGGTCTCCCTTTATATACGCGATGGTACGGGGAGCACAAGTCTGTACCAGTGCTGTCTAAAGCCAAAAAGCGAACAACAACTACTAGGTTTAACGATGCCGGAACACGTCACTAGCCTAGACCTCTAGATATTTCATTAATGTTTCAATGTTGCCTTAAGGTAAATTGAATAAATTTAGAGTTGATCTTCAATTATGTTTCAATTTCACAATATATCACTTTGTTCGATGAAGAGCTAACTACGAGAAGGTTGAGAGCTTTTCAAACAATAACAAAATGATCAGAAAACATCCACTAATGTCTCTAATGCACGCTAATGAAACTGAAAACTTTTCCTTTAGAGTTATATAACACTAATAATGCAGAAAAGCTTTCAATTTTCACTAACTAATCAAAACCAAAAGATTTGTTTTTGTATTTTCAATGTTTTAGAGAAAAAAGCACCAAACGAAATGAAAAAATAATAAAGAGACCAATTTGAGAAATGGTAGCGAAAGAGTATAAACAAGCAAGTTCGCTCAAAGCAAAACACACAATCCGAACTCAAACTGATGGAGAAATCCCTCAAATCAAAGAGGAATCCCAAAAGACTCATACAAATCGTGTGATCTAGGCTCAAAATGAGACAAAGCGAAACTCGAATGAAAGAGAGAGAAATCACTCGAATAACGTAATGATACAGTGAGAACCAACCAAACGAATGCAAGGAAGAGAAAACGAAGTTGACTGAACAAGAAAAAACCAAAAAGTCCCACGGGAGGCTCAGCACACAATAGCACATAGATTCCCTAGGGCTAGAATGTAAAACTGATGGTAGAGGGCAAACAACCAGAGGATAGAGGTCAAACACAGTCAACAAGGACTTCAAGGCACTCAGATAGTCAGAAAAACAACACCAAAACCAAAAATCAGACTCAGAGGGCTCAAAAACAAGTAAACCCTAGCACCAAACAGGGTTGGCACGACTGTTTCGCTGTATCTTGCGCCAAAACAGGGTTGGCGCGGGGGCCTAACTAGAAACAAGCACCAGCTGGCGCGACTATCAGGCTTAAAAGCGCACCAATTGAGTTTACTAAAGAAAGAAATAAAAAAGAGCAAGTAAAGAGTAGATCAGGTATGGTGGGGGCTGAATAGAGGTTTTATACCAGAAGGAGACAAACCAGAAGAGTGAATCAAGCAGACACAAGCCAAAAACAACCGAAAGAGACAAGACAAACTCCAATCAACTCCTCAGTGGAGTCGTCAGTTTTTTGGAGAGGTAAATCCCCTCTGCGGACAGAGGTGATCCCTACTAGCCCAGATCGGGTCTAGCAACAATCAGTCATGCAGTGACGCAGGTCTCTAGTTACAAAAATGACAAAACATAACGAATTGCCTACCTCAGTAACTATGCAATGGTCGTTGGAGAAAGGATGACGCTTCCCATCCCTCGCTTTGGAAAATCACGAGCCTTCCACTTAACACGTCTGAACACCTGCACACATGCAAAGAAACACAACGACACACAACATAGAATCTAAATCTTGTAACCATACATCAGTCAGAGAGGATGTAATTCATTGCATCAAAGAAAAAGAAACATGAATGAAACCATAATCAAAGTCACTTATCATTAATAATAACAAAGGAAAGATACAACCCAAAGCTCTAACGTCGGATCTTCCTTTGGCAGGGTTGACAACGGAGCACGTCTCAATGAAGCTCGTCAGAAATGGGACAAAGCTCTCTCTCTTCAGCTTGGCTCTCAAAGGTTGTCTCGCGATAGTCTATTAAGGCTGTGATCAAGCCTCTTGCTTCTAGACTCACTTGCTTCAAGGAAAAGGCAAGCTTATATAGATGGTGGAAGGGGATTTGGGATCCCTACAATTGTGGGATTGGCCCTATCCTTAAGGAAGCTTCCATGATAGGTGGAAAACCACCTCCCATACATGGAGAGTTGGAGCCAAACCTCCCAACTCATTTTAGAGACTCGTTCAAGAGTTTGTTGGAATCAAAATTCCGCCATTTATTTTTTAAAAACAATCCTTATTAAGCTTGGCGCGAGTGAGACACTAGGACAGAGCGCTAGTTGGCGCGCCCTCTATGGTGGATTTTCCCCATTGGCGTGAGGGCTGAACTGGCTAGTTGCGCCAAGGCCAAAAGATCAGTTTTTAGGGTTTTTCAAGGGAAACTTTCTTCAGAGGAATGATTTTCCTTGTCAAGGGGGATGCCATGAAAGTGGTTTCAGGTTATGTCACTGCTCACAGGTCACGAAATAGGCCCTCCAATGTGCAGGATGGGGGATTATAGGGACAGTGACAAATTACTCTCCTTGACTCCATAATTATCATTGGAAACTCCAATGTATATGTAGATGCAATTCATGCATCACTATTGTTAGTATGAATCTTTCATCGTAAAAGAACACTTTAGCTACGTATAACAAATAGCCCTAACATTAATCATGGCTGCCAAATATCTTTAAATCTGCAATCAGGTGATCCAAATAATGCTGCACAAATCCAGATCTCAGCATAAAAGACATTAAGCAGATAAAGTAAAATGTGGCTCCATGCATCCAATAGACAAGACAAGAACGATGTATTTGAAAGAATTTTTATATTATATTGAAAAGGGGCACCTGAGAGGAAAACAAGAAAGGTGTTTTCCTCGGGTTCTCAATGGGATGGAATGGACAAATCTCAACATCGACTAAAATCTCCTCTCATGGGTGGCAGAGAAAACCCGGTATGCTAGAACTCATAATGGCATCTCACAAGGCAAATGGGTGTACTGGGGACCAAGTGTATTGCAGTGATCTAATGCACCAGCGGATCAAGGGGACAACCCTTCTATTTATAACAAAATATTAGGGCGATCTAGAAACTTGGTGCATGAATAAATATTATTAATCAAATTCTAGAACCACCCTTTAGGAATATTTTATTATATTTTTTGGAGGGAAAAGGATTTTTGACTTGGGTCAATTCCTTTATTTATAAATAATAAATAAATAAGTGATTTATTTACTATTTTAAGGAAATGGTGGGAATATAATTAAATAAATAATTATTTATTTAATTATTTATAAATGATTTAGTTAAATTTAACTAGGAATATTATTTAAATAGGATTTAAATAACTTATTCCTAGGAAATAATCAAATAAATGAGGATTTATTTAATTGATTTCCTTGTTTTAAGAATATGACTAGAAATATACACAAATATAGATTTTATATTTATTATTTCTTTTGGGGTTTCAAGTTAGACCATAAACAACTTAATAAAGGTGTTTTACTAAGTTATTTCAATAGGAAGAATTCTTACTTGGTAAAATTGGTCTTACATGGTGTACTTGGGTTCATCTAATGATAATAGGTTGATGACCAAAAAATGGTGTAATGCATCGCCTTCTCCCAAAGTACGAGTAGTGTTAGGAGCAAATCAGATGACCTAGAAGTACGTTGTAAGAACTCAATCACTAGACGACAAAATGAAAGTGAGAGAGAGGAATGTAAGGTAGTCTAAAGTGGTAAAGGACTAGACCCTGAGGAGATGAGACTTACAGGTGCAACAAGTCTCAAGTGTATGAAGTGGTACCTGTGAGAAAGGCAGCAGGGGAGGCATACCTATGCCCACCGAGACAAAGTACAAAAGAATAATATGTCCAGTAAACAAGGAACCAAACTATAAAGTACATGCTGGCATAAATACGAGCCAAAAAAGAGAATGATGAATCCCACATACATGCTATGCCTGGAATAATAGCCATGAATTATACAATAATATTGTAGTACATGAGATACAAATACAACCCAAATGCCCCCTATACTCGGGGAAGGGCTCGCAAAATCTGACTGATACATGCAAATCGAAAAGGTGCTGCAAGTGGCTGAGGCCGATATCATCAAATGTAAGGAGCTGCATCAAAGGCTGAAAATCAAGAAGTCATCCAGGCATGTGGGGGGCTACCTGTAGGGCCACCCCCTCATGAGGGTTGAGACATCTCACACACACCCGAGAATCACCAATAGCTGCTGCTGCATCACTGGACCATCGAGTATACGGATCACGATCATGCTAAAAGGAGCTCGAACCAAAGTACACCGCTCTCTAGACCTGGCTTCTGGAGTAAATGAGTTGATGTCGATAGAAGGAGGTCTGCCATAAGTGAGGTGATGAGGGATCCCCAACTAAGGCACGAGAAAAAATAGTAGAGCGACAAACAGACGGACACTAATGATGATGATGGAATGAGGGATACTGAGTAGTGGATGGATGACTTCCCTTGTTAGAGTATAAAGGGCATGAATGGATTGG
The DNA here is from genome assembly GCA_034641835.2 of Pinus albicaulis. NCBI lineage: Eukaryota > Viridiplantae > Streptophyta > Pinopsida > Pinales > Pinaceae > Pinus > Pinus albicaulis. The sequence continues at coordinate 1,232,183,766 of CM076578.1, read as the reverse complement.
TAGCGACTGACACAATATCATGAGGGATAGGGGACAATGGTACTGAAGGCCATAATGTGCAACATGATAGAGGGACCAAGTAATGAAGGATGGAGGAATATAGCAGGATACAAAGGGACTCAAGATAGACTCCATGACTGAGATGATGACTCAACTCGGATGCTCTAAACAAGGGCGACTCAATGGTGCTGCCACATAGTAAAGGTCCAATGGGGGATCATAAAAACATGAGTACAAGATGGTAACTCACGACGAATATCAGCATGAGCATGGACAAGTATGGAGGCCAAGTGGTGCCCTTAGTATGAGTGTTGAAAGTGAAGAAATTCGATTTTGAGGAGGGTTATGGTTGAGGGGCATAGGTGCCCCCCAAGCATGTTGTGGTCATGCCAAAATGTATAAAGGGGAAACTAAACACATTTAAATGATGTGGTGTGCCATTTGTTTTTGTTATGGTTATGCAGTATGAGAAAGGAAATGGAGGATTAGCAATCTCTTTTAGTACTACATATATGAATCAAATGGACTTTAAGTTTCCGGGTTGGCATACCTGGTGTCATTATCCCAAAGAGAGGATTTGGAGATTATGAACTGATGCTCTCCTAGAAAACCCATAGGTTGGTCAACAACAATGTCTAAGAGACTGGGTTGCTGATGTAAGATGAAGGAACGAAAAGAGGTATCATCCCTAGAGTTATCTGAAGTGATATGGGGCTCTAGAGGTTCGTCTAAATGTCGAAGAATAATGGTGCTAAAGTCGACATGAATAGATACACTAGGAGAGTTGTGGGAATAGATAAAGTCAGGGGTGGGGATTTCTTCCATAATGTTTTCAGTGTGATAGAATATGGGGTGACTGGTGGAAGAAAGACCACCTGATGCGGTGAAGCTACCTGACTCATCATCATGAGAACGAAGGTTCACATGCACATTGTCACAAGGGGTGACAGAAGAGTAAGCAGAGAAAGGATCTACCGATGTTGAGCCCAAGGTGATCACTGAAGGAAGGTCAGGCGAAACAACAAGGGAGGATTAAGAGGGAATGTTCCCCGAGGGTCTCATGGATGATGATAGGCAGAAGATGGTGGATGAAGGCTCCGTCATCTCGACATCAGGAGGGGAAATGTCAATGGGAGCCATCATGTCTAGTAGTTCTGCCAAAGAAAAATGTGCAAATATGGGAGAGGTGGACTCATTGAGCTTGGCCTCGAATTGGCGGACTGTAGATAGAGAGGTGCGAAGTCCTTGAGGCGGGGAAAAATGTGGGTGTAATGGCCATAGAGATCACACAAAGCACAGGGGTGGTTGGTGTGAATAGTCTTGGGGTTCTTGGCCGTGGTCGCGGAAAAAACAAAGGCTTCTGTGACCGTGGACTTAGGGAACGCAACATTAACCATGGGCTTGAGATGAGGCAATTCAAGATAGGTATGGGTGGTGTGATCAACAACATCACACAAAGCACATTGGATGGTATGCTTTGTAGGCCGAGGAGGGGCAGGGTTTATCGAGGCATCATTGTCTTTTGATGCCCCCTTGCGAGCTTTGCCCAGCTTACCCAAAGTGGTCGCAGCAGGAGGTGGTTCCGGTTGAGGTGACTGAGGCACTGTTGCAGCGGGAGAAGTCATGGGGACTGGTTGAACTGGGGTCAAAGCAAGATAAGGTTTGGGTTGACCAGCCGGGTTGTGGCTGGAGGGTCAAGGTACCAGACGGGTATGCTCAGGGTCAAATTGGGGAGGGAGAGGGTGGCCATGATGGGAACCGAAGAGACTCTGGGAGGGGGAGCAAGGAAAGATATCTGACTAGTGGGGTAATGGCCAGGAGGGACGACTCCAACATGGTTGAGACCTGGTGGAACCGACCCAGGAGGATAGAGGGGTGCATGGGTGCCAGCTGTAGGAGAAGGGCCAGAAGGAAGAGGTCTGGCTGGCTGAGGCAAAGGGCTAGGAGCAGGTTGCGGCGGGTGAGGTTAAGGTTGAGGTTGCTGAATAGCCGAAGCGGGCCATTTAAGGTTAGCTCGAGACGATTGCATCATGCAAACATTCGCTAAGCTGGGATTAGAGATAGGAGGAGGAGGAATACCAAGGAAAGTTCCAAGCAAGGAGGAGTATTTGTAGATGCTAGGGGAGACATTGGTCAAAGAATTGACAGTTTTCTTATGGGCTACAGAAGAGATGGTCGACTTAGGGGAGGTCTGAGATTTTGGCGCATGATATGTCAACTAGTCAATGGTGACTATCTTTCCATTATGAGGGAAAAACATCTGGCGGTGGACTGCAGATGGGACGACACACATGGAATAGGTGTAGCTACGCCCCAAAATAATGTTATAGTCAAGAGGGGCATCGATAACTTCAACGTCGACACAAACAGTCTTACCCGCAAGGGTGATAGGACAATTACAGAATAGGCCAATGGGCTGGGAGGCATGGCCATCCCACGCACGAAGGGTGATTGTAGAAGGGGCCAGTTCAGGAGATCCGAGTTGTTTCCAAACCGAAGCAGACATCAAACAAGTGGATGCCCCCTCATCAATAATACACCGAGAAATGTGAGCGTTTCAGATTTTGACTAGGATTTGGAAAGCTACGGAAGAAGGAAGGGGAGGATGTTCTGATTGATGGGCGTCGAAAATAATCAATTGGTCATTAGTAGGATCTACAGTACCCATGGCAGATAGTAGAGCCTTATTTTGAGAAGAACACGACTGGAGGAGTTCCAGTGTTGAAATGGCAGCAGGAGACTGCGCCAAATCACCTACTATGCTATATGAATGGGCAGCCCGACCAGAGGCAACATTTCAGCATAATGGGCACTTAGGAATCTTGGTATGAACCTCAGCTTTGGGCGGAGGGATTTGCAAGGGACCATTGGGTGTCAATAGAGGCTCTGTAGTACCTGAAGATGGAGACTCGGGGATAGCTGGAGCGGGAGGCGTGGAGTACTGACGAGACCGAGTTTGAAGGTTAAGGTCAACGGTGAGAGGTTGGTCAGAGGCCATCATGAGAATCTGGTAATCAGAGGAACCAGAAGGGGAAGGTTGAGTGGTTACCGGGGCATGAGGTGGTTGAGTGGCCACGAATCCTTGTTGAGGGAAAGGATAGTTAAACACAGCGGGTTGAGAAGTAGCTGGAGTGAAAGGGACAGTAGGGGAGGAATGTTGTCCCCGCACGGTGGCCTGAGACTTCCACATTTTCCACATCTGTGGTAATAGGGGAAAATCGTGGGTGTAATGACCATAAACACTGCAACATGAACAGGGCTTATTGGTGCGAAGAGGCCTGTCCAGCTTGGGTTGAGAGCCCTGTGGCTGATTAGCGGTGTTAGGATCAATACTTGGAGGATTGGGTCCATGATTACCAGAGGTAGATTGATTGCCTTTCCTCTTTCTTTGAGAAGGAAGGGAAGTAGTCATGCCCTGCTACGCAAAGAGTTGCCCTGGAGGGGGAAGTGAGTGCGGCTATGGGGGTTGAGAAGGTAAGGGAGGGAGAGGTCCAAATGCTGGAGGAGCTGGGACACCAGGCTGTGGGTAAGGATAAGGGTTAGGGTGGGCAACATTGAGGTAAGCAGGAGGGTGGGAAAAAGGAGGAGGCATGCTGTATCCTGGATACATGCTACCTGGAGGGGGAAAAGTGCTGGAGGTGCTGGCCCCTCCTGGAGGGAAACCATAGCCCATAAGAGGTTGAGCAGCGGTATTTGAAAGAGCTCCAACAATACCGTCGGCAGAGTGACATGCCCCCGGGGCGTTCACGCCACCGGGGTTTGGGGAGGTCAGGAAGGACGGTATAAACATAACCATATTGAGCATAGATAAGGTCATATTTCAAGGCTATTTGGAGGGCGGATTCTTCGGTTTGAGGGAAATGGGAGGTGACATATTTTCCAATGGGAGGTAAGAGAGAGCGCAGGAACTAGTCCATATAAACCCGATCTTCAAAGGGAGGAGCGCGACATAAGCTTCTTCTTCATCACCCTTCCTGGACATGAGCGGAAAGGTGGGTCGAAGAGGATTGACGGAAAGAAGTTAAAAGCTCGGTACCAGTGTCGTATCGGAGAGGTAGCTGGAAATAAGATAAAAAGGCTTGGGAAATGGTCGCAAAAGTGGTATGGGAGGAGGTGGCCTGCTCAACATACCATTTAGAAGCTTTGTCGGTAAGCGTGCGTTGGAACAATCTAAGACAGATGGAGTCGTCAGTAATGGAATTGGATGAACACCACATATGGAAAGATCGGATATGGTTGGAGGGATCTTCACTAGCAAGGCCTTCAAACTTGGGAATGTCGGAGGGGAGCTTGGTTGGCATAGCAGGCCAAATAACATCATGGCGGATAGGATCATTGATCAGCTGATTGAAGTCAAGGAGACTGAGACCGGCCATATAAGGGAGCAACGGGGCAGTCGAGGTAGGTCCTGTAGTGGTTCCGCTGGAAACGGACCCAACAGTAGAACTGGGGTTGCTGCTAGCGCTAGGCCCTGAACTAGACATGGTGAAGGTAACAGGGGGAGAAACAGGAGTAGGGGGAGAACCCGAACAATCAGAAGAAGAGTTGGAGTGCAGACTCGGGGGGGGGGGGGGAATTACTCGATGACGACGGGAAGGAGGAAGTCGACTAACTGGAAACTGAGGGTGAAGGCAAAGAAGTCTCCGGGATAAGCGCCTTGGGGGAGCAATGATGACGGGAAGAAGAAAAACCGACAAGGGCAGGGAGGGACAAAATCAAGTGAGGCCAAGGGCAGAGAGGTGTAGTGTCAATTGATTTTAAAGTCTTTGCCAGGCGGTGTTAACCAGGCTCTTCTTCACTTAGGGTCAGTGTGTGGCGTGTGTTGATTTTAATTTTTTAAACCTAGACGTTTTGAGAGTAAAAGAAAAAGTGTTCTGTGTAACTGAAAATAAATCTACAAATAACAGTATATAATGCTGAAATAATAGAAAATTAACAGCTAACAATGCATCGATCTAACCCAAGAAGGCAGGTCTCTCAAAAATAGTCTAAAAAGAGGGAAAAAATATAGTCAAAACACACGAAAAAAGAGGCCGATAGATCTAAGGTCGGGAGGGACAGGGATCTAAAGGATAAGTCTACTGGAAAGAGGTGCAAAGAACAACAAAGAGGCAAAGGCAAGGTTGCTGTAACAAAAGGGAAATCAGCTAAAGGGAGGAGGGATGAAGAGGTGGCCCTAAAGGTAAACCCAAACAAAACTATATGAGGTGATTTGAAAGGAATAAGAGCTGATCTAAAGGGATCTGAAAAGGAGGTATCAAATCTGAAAAGAAGAAGGCTGAAACTCTGAAAATTTAGACATCTAAAACAGCTAAAAATCACCCACCAAAAGTGGAGGGTACTAAAGCCCTAAGGGGAAATATTCCCACTTATTTGAGGGAAACAGATCATAAACAGGTCTAAACAGGCAGAGACGGAGGCTGGAAAACCCTGAGAGAAGCTTAAAAAAAACCTAGAAAAATTGCTGGAAAATTGCAGAAAAAAGTGCAGGTCGCAGGTTCTGACCTGTTTTCAGTCCAGGTCGCAGGTTTGGGGCAAAAAAGTGCGTCCTTAGGTCCAGGTCATAGTTTTTGGGCCAATAAGTGCGACTTTCAGATCCGGGTCTCTCGACGACAGATTTCAAAAAAATTTGTCGTCTCAGTTGCGACTGATGTCTGTCACCTGCGCAATATGGCCAGAAACACACGGAAGTGAAAAATTTGAATGTTTGAGGGTTTTAGAGGTGAAAAGCACCATAAAAATAGGAAAAACAGGAAACTGGAGAGAAACCCTAGGGTCTGAAATAGCTGGATATGCAGGAATATATAAAACGACAACAGTCGCAAAAGAAAACCCGTGTGGAGTCGCCAATTGTTAGTATGAATCTTTCGTCGTAAAAGACCACTTTAGCTACGCATAACAAATAGCTCTAACATTAATGATGGCTGCCAAATATCTTTAAATCTGCAATCAGGTGATCCAAATAATGCTGCACAAATCCAGATCTAAGCATAAAAGACATTAAGCAGATAAAGTAAAATGTGGCTCCATGCATCCAATAGACAAGACAAGAACGATGTATTTGAAAGAATTTTTATATTATATTGAAAAGGGGCACCTGAGAGGAAAAAAAGAAGTTGTTTTCCGGTTCTCCTTAATGGGATGGGTTCTTGACAGTCCTCAGCATTTCAGATCTAAAATCTCTCTCTCTTGTTGGTGTAGAAAACCCAGACAAACATAGAACTCAATGAGAGCTCACAAGGAAAAAATGGAGAAAATATGACCAAGTGTATAGATCCAGAGTGATCTAATGCAATCAAAGGTGACTAATGAATGGGGAAAACCCTTCTATTTATAACAAAATATTAGGGCGGTCTAGAACTTGGTGCATGAATAAAATATTATTAATCAAATTCTAGAATCACCTTTTAGGAATATTTTATTATATTTGTTGGAGGGAAAATGATTTTTGACTTGGGTCAATTCCTTTATTTATAAATAATAAATAAATAAATGATTTATTTACTATTTTAAGGAAATGGTGGGAACATAATTAAATAAATAATGATCTATTTAATTATTTATAAATGATTTAGTCAAATTTAACTAGGAATATTATTTAAATAGGATTTAAATAACTTATTCCTAGGAAATAATCAAATAAATAAGGATTTATTTAATTTATTTCCTTGTTTTGGGTTAAATATGACCAAGAAATATAAACAAATATAGATTTGTTTATTATTTCCTTTTGGGGTTTCCTGTTTAGACCATAAACAACTTAATAAAGGTGTTTTACTAAGTTATTTCACATAGTGAAAGCAATTTTACTTAGGGTAAAATTGGTCTTACATGGTGTACTTGGGTTCATCTAATGATAATAGGTTAGATGACCAAAAAATGGTGTAACAACTATGGTCACTGGAGATCATGTAACAATCCTTATATAAAGTTTAGTACATCAAGCTCTCAGTACAATCAATCGTCACACACTAACATAGAATAAATCTGCAAATCCATGCACCAATCTCTGCCCTCCTGCTAGCCTGCCTCCACTACGCAATCCAAGCTGATTACAAAGACCAATTCGATGCAATACCACTCTCATTGACTGCATAATTATCATTGGCAACTCCAATGTATATGTAGATGCAATTCGTGCATCACTATGGTCACAACAGATAGTCCATCTTTCCCTTTCACCTATCTCTATAATCGTCCCACTGATCCGACATGCACCTTAACTGTCGTATTGTTTAGTTGATTAATGAGTTATTGTTTGAATATTATATAATTGACCACTCCAACTTCTCACTAGTGTATCATTCAGTTTAGATTAGATACAACTAGCTCAACCGAGTTAAACTAGTAAAACCGAATACAACTCCATGAACTACTCTTCCAACTCGTCATAACTTTTCCACTTCAATTCTAACCGAGTCCTCCATGCATGAACTCAAGAAACACTTAGGAATTTGTACCATTCAGCCCACTGATTTGAAAAATATGTGTACTAAAATTAAGTGCTCCAGGAGAATAAGTTGCTATTTAGAGTCTGATTATTATTAAGAGCTAATAATAATCAACATGCATCTATTTTTAGATTGACGATCTATAAATAGACTTTGCCCAATATTCTAAAAATAGAATTTCATCTATTTTTCCAACTTGACCAACCATCCACAAATAGCATCCTGCAACTTCTGAAATATGATCACCATGTCTAAAAATAGACATAGTCTAAAAATAGACTTGCGCCAAAAATAGCCTGCGGGCCCACTTAGTGAAGGCAACGCTTTTCACTAAGCTCATCATCTTGTTGAATCTCAACAAAAATATTATTTTTAGTTTAATAAGTCATTACAAAATCAAACTAAAAATTGAATGTTCAAGATAAATTCTTTTAAATTTCGAAGCCATTTCAAAATCATGCACTATAAAAGTCAAAGAGTTGACGAATTATTATTCATCAACTATGCATTTAAAAAGAAAAAATCCACAAATTTTCTCACTATTAATATGTCAAACACATGATCCAAGTGTTATATTTGTTTGTAGCAATCCAACCCATGCTTTTCCAAATAAATGAACTTGAAATTCATATAAGTTCAAAATAAGTTGAGGGTTATGGCTTCCCATAGATTGAAAAAGTTTTAACCCATTTAATAAAAAAAATTATACATGCAGACTTTAACATTCTAAATTGATGACACTTTTTAGACTTGTGTAATGTATTAGAAAGCTATTATAGATTTTTTGTTGGCTGAGGAAGAATATTCCATATTAATTCCATAAAAACATGAGAAGTTTCATTTGGATCCAACAGGACTCCCATTTCAACTTTTGACTCTACAATGAGAAGGGCATGTATAACATCAAAAGTAAAAGGTTATTTATTATGCAGTACACAAAACATGTGTTTGGATCAAACATGGCTGCCTTTTCAACTTTTAAGCCTATAAGGTGAAGGGGATATGGTGTGAAAAGTCAAAAAAATATTTGTCACGTAGCACTAGGAATGCAAAAATCTTGGTCACATCATGTTTGACTGCTTATGCTTGACTACCATAACCCTGAAGTAGTTTCGACTAAACTAGTGAAATATCGCAAGAGGAACCATTGTGCAGCTTGTAGAATGATTCGCTAGCCTATAGGACATTGATTGAGATCGATTTTATGCCTTGATGGAAATTTGGGGCACTGGGCGTCTCTATGTGACAGAGGAAATACATATAGCCAATGGTGACACACCTAGAGCAAGGTTTGTCAACACTTTGTGGTCATGCATAGGTTGTGAGCAGTGGGATCACCTCGTGGCACTTCCATTGGAGAGTTTGGTAGACCTTATGCACATGCATTTAGTAGTAGGCTCTGTTCGTGGCGAGATGGTCTTCCCATTCTTTTATTCCTTTGGTGTACCTTTGCACCTTTAGGGGCAATTACTAGTTAAATTTAAATATGAAAATTTCAAATCATTATTCATAACACACACACACACACATATCAAAGTTTTTAAAAGAAATTATAATTTCATAAATAAAAACAAAATCACAATATAATAAATTAAATTTAATCGATATATCATTTTACATTTTATCTTTTATTATACTTTGTTATTATTATTTGATCTCATCTACCTCGCCACTACAACATCTCTCCCATACTGGGTTACTGAACACCTTTCGGTGTAATCAAAGTATTAAGAGCCCAAAGAGTTAGTTCAATTGGTTCTGGCCAATGTCATTAGGAATTTGGTTAGTTTCATGCTAATAAGTGCCAAATTGAATCAATAAAAGTGAAATGTGGTAATTTACATAAACAATTTTACTAAAGATGTCATCGAAAAATATGGAAAAGCATCCTTTAGGTTTTCTCCCAAGATTTTCCTTGAGGAAAAAAAAATAAATGCCAAATATTACTATAGAGATATATGCCATAATAAATAGTAACTTGTAATATGCATACATCACATAAGTAACAAGAGCCACATGTAGATATTATGATTCAACAAAAAAGGGGAGTAAAGTGATGGCATGCACTACTAGGTTTTGTTTGTGATTCAATGTTTCTTTGGAAGTCATCGCTTTGACTATAATCGACACTACTGCCTTTGGAATATCTGCCTTTGGCCAAGCTACGGTCTTTTATTCTATTTCCGATGGACTAGGCACAATTTTTTTCCCTCTTTGTTGGAACAGTTGTATCCTCCCCGCGAAGTCCCAAAGGAATCCATTACTAGCGAGAGGGTTGAATTTGTAATCAAAATTTTATCGTGGGTCAGCTCAAAGTCTTAAGGTGTCTCTCATAAAGCCCACGAGACTATTTTCGATGGACCAAATGACAAGAACATATTTGGTATCCTATATTCACTTAATCATGAAATTATTTTCATATTTATGCAATTTGTTTTTAAGGAACCATTCTATGTCCAGTCGTCCCCTGTGCTTCCATGGATTAAACATTGTATGCAATTGGTTCTCCATGTTTCACCAACTCCATATGTTGAATTCCCTCAACTCCAGCCTGCGCTTGATAAATTAAACCATTTCCAATTTTTATTAGAAATCACAATGGAAATTCTTCTATTTTTTGGGTTAATAGATATACCTTTGCATAATCTCTAAAACAGGTTTAAAAAAAGAGGGATTTTTCCATTGGCTACCATGATCTACTATATGAAGGGAATATGCTTCTTGACTCTTCCCTACTCAAGGATTATAATATTTGTAATGACTCATCTATTATTCTGAATACAAGATTATGTGGGGGTGCCTCTGGGGCTTCTTATGGAGCAAAAATATATTACAATGGTGCAAAGCCTGTTAATAGGACACATGTATATTTTAAGGATGCAGCCCAAAGGAAGGTTACAACCCCACCAAAACATACCCAAAATAATTTGGGTCCTTATATTTTTTAACAAATGGAAATAGCTCCATATATGGAAGTAAACCTTCTTGACACAAATTCCCTCTTCTATGTTCTTCAAACTAAAGTAGTCATCTGCATATTTATTGGTTTTTGGTCCAAACCAAAACCACCAATTCAATGGATTTTCTCCACTTGGACCCCATATTTTGAAATCTTCTTGTGCTCAAAAGGATTTTTCATAATACAGTTTGAAACACATAAGGGTTTGGATTATACTCTAAATGTAGGGCCCTGGTTTTGGGGTAGATCTGGGCTTTTCAACATGCCTTGGTTTCCTGAGTTTGACGCCAAATATATGGTGGTATATACCATGTCGGTTTGGGTGAGACTTCCAAACCCCCCTTGCCCCCCCTTCCATTTTGGCACCACAAATTTCTTGAAGAAATTGGCAACACTTTAAATGAATTTAAATAATTGGACTTAGAAAGATTAGAAAATGGTATCTTCACTATAATGCATGCATACGACTAACATGCATGCATAAAAATAACTTCTTTCCCATCTAGTCCAAGTGTTGAACCTAGAAGCTCTGATACTAATCTGTAACATGGCACCCTATAGATTTACCTACTTTTACAAGCCCCCTGGGTAAATGTGAAGCAAAGTGCTACTATGACATGACTTGACCTCCTAGTTCTAGTCAAGGAAGTGAGGCCTACAACTGAGACTTACTGACCTTCCTAAGGAACCATAGATCACTTAGAGGATGAAAAACCAACCTAGGTAACCAATCCTCGATTTGGAACCCTTTTTTCTCATACCTAGACCTATAATCACACCCTTGACACTGCCTACATGTGGTTGCAAGCCTCCAAACACACTCATAAGCCTTGATCCATGCAATTATGACCCCATATCCTTAGTTCCGTGCCTATGGTCTCGAGATCCGAGCCAATTTTCTAGGCTAGCCTCTAGACCATTGCCCAAAACTTACTGTAAGTTTCCAAAATCATATTTCTCATAACGACAATGCTAATCATTCAATCTTGAAGCCAAAACTTGACTTAGAATGACTAGAAAATACTAGACATTTCATCAAACACATGCTAAACATGCAAGCTATAAGTCATGAATGCATATATGAGTGTAAATATCTATACTTTAGCTAAAAATAACTAAGAAAGTCTAATTCCCTCTCAAGTAGCTGCAACAACACTAGTTAGTCCATGCATTCATCAACCATTCATTAACTTATCAAAGCATAACAAGAGCCATAGCTGGAGCACATCATAAACCATGCTTATAACCAGCATATAACCAGAATATTAACCATCACTGAATTTCCATCAAAGAAACATAATAACAAGTACAAATGATCATAATTCACAATAGGAAAATAACTCTTATTAATGTATGTAGAAGGCAACCAAGTTTTCCACGTACCACCCGACCATAGATTGGGTGGAACCAAATATTTATTTTACAAATCATGCCCATGCCATATTCCAAGCATGAATGTGGGATCTCATGGGATAAACCAAGACATAAACCTCCAAGGGAATCCAAAAGTTAAACCACCTCCACCCTCAAACTACCACTATCTTGCCAAAACCGGTCAAGAGATCACAAAACCAAAACAAGCTTGGATGCCTCAGAATTTCTTCACCATACATTGAGGAATTTTCCTGTCTCCACCCAATAGTCAAAGGCTTCCCAGAGAAAAGGATCTCCACTCCCAACCCTTGGGAATTTTCTTTAGACCACCTCGCTCGGTTCCAAAACCTTTCGACAATCCAAAGCTCAACCAAGAAATGAATCCCATCACACCATGGCTATCCACAAAATGGCAAGCAAAGTTGAAACTTCTGTCAAACTAAGAAAAAACCCATGCCAATGACAACAAATGAACCAAATACACAAATGCATGTACCATTCATTCACACCTAAACTAGGAAATTACACATGCAACCTGTTACCTACAAACTCTTCTTGCTGATGCTACTAATCCAATCAGCCCCCTTTATTTCCTTGCTTGTCCTTTTCTTTTATTTGCTTTCTTGCTCTCTCCTCTTGGAACTCTCTCTCTCTCTCTACAACTAATTCCAAGTCCAAACTTACAAAAAAATGTGAAATTATCCTTAGAATCCTTTTTATCATTGAGGCCTCTATTTTCTTCATTTTCCTTCATTTTTCCTTTGATTTCCCTCTCATGAAAATTTTTGTCTCTTCATATTCCTTTTCTCCTATTTTCCTTTATTTAATAAATAAATTTCCAATTATTGCCACCTTTCCTTTGGCAGTTCCTTTTCCAATTTCCTTATCCATTAATAAACAGAGAGTGATGCCCACTATAGTGCTTTTCCAACATTCAACTTGGAATACATGTCCCATGACCTTGGTCTTATTTTTCCTTCATTAACCTTTATTACATGTGATAATGGGATGGAGAAACCATGGAGAATGTGGAGGAACCTGGAATTTGGAGAAATGAGCCAACATTGGTTGAACTGGAAAGGCAACTGAAGCTTATGATGGACATATTGGCATGGTTCGATAGCACTCATATAAAAAATCATGGGAAGCAGGATATTAATGGGGAAGGTGGATCCTGGTCTAGTGAGGGGAGCCACATGCAAGCACACGCAAACCTACAAGACACCCCACCTAAATTGGCCATTCCAACTGACCCACTATGCCCCAATTTGTGGATGGTCCCTCAGGAGAACCAAACTCATTCACAAATTTGATGAGGTCATTCATAGATGGGATTGAGGAGTATGATGCACTGGACATTAGCATTAAGATGGCCATGTTTTTTGGGGATTTTTTCCACTTGAAGGAGAAACATAGATCCGGAGTTGGAACACCATATAGGGGAGGTCAACATAACCAATACCTATAAAGTATAACGGGAAAAATAACACTTGACAACTTTGATGGGATCAACTAGGAGTTCTACTAGGGTGTGGGTGCATAAGCTAGATACTTATTTCTACGTAAACCCCATGAGAGAGGTGGATGATTTTAAGTATGCCACTTTACATCTGGATGGCAGTGCACAAGAGTGGTGGTACCATGGGTTGATTACTTTGGGGCATGCTAACATTACTTCCGACATAAAGGCTCATAGAGAGATTCGAATAGAAGGACCCAAAGCTACATTTCAGGGAGTTAGTGTAGATGATACAGATAGGTAGTGTAGAGGCATATATTTCGATATTCCAGAGGCTAGTGTGATGGTGTTTCATGTCTCAGAGGTGAGATTGATGATGTTGTTTGTTGAGGGGATGAAAAACCCATTATGTGGGTGGATGAGGGCCTACAAGCTCATTAGCTTACAAGATGCAATCACCAGGACTAGGGGCATGTTGGATGAAGTCCCTAAGACTAGATTACCTCCCATGTCTACCTTTCCTTAAAATGGTAAGGACACCATATCTCCTCAAAAAGAGTATATTGGATGAGGGCAATAGGATGACAAGACTAGGAGGGACCTTCGGAGGAGGAAACTATGCTTTATGTGTTAGGAGCTTAGGGCACTTGGGAACATGTGTTCTAAGTGAAAGGCCCACTATATTGAGGTGTTTTCCGATAGTGAGCGTAAGGAGGAGGGTGAACATGAGTTGATAGGAGAGGAGAAGGAACACCATGACACAAGAGAGGAACCACATTATCAGGGTGCCAAGGGGAGCATCATTGCTTCCCTTACAAGGATATCAAAATATATACATTGTGGATCAGAGGAACTATTCAAGGGCAGAGGGTGACTATTTTGGTTGATGGTGGGGCCACCCAAAAATTTATATATATACAACTGGTAGATCGGAGGGGGTTGGAGACATAACCTTTCGAGGGATTTTTAGTTCTAATATTAGGTAACCAGATCATGGAGTGCACGGGGATGATCCATAATATGAAGTTGAGGATAGGGAACTACACACCCATTGGTGATTTCTTCATGGTGAATGTGCGAGAAACCAATGTGGTGTTGGGTGTTTAGTTTCTATATTCTATTGGGCGCTATACCACATATTACAAGGCGATGGATATGGAGTTCATGGGGCTGGATGGGAAGAAGGTGGTGTTGAAGGGCATGCATTCCTACCCACCTCAAGTAGTGACAATCAATAGGATGGAGGCATATATACAGAGAGGATATATAGTGTGGATAGTGGAGTGTAGGATTTTAGAGATAGGGACAAGGGCTCAGAGATGGCAACATCATCCAAACATATTATTAGTCTTATAGAGACATCAAGCGATTTTGGAGAGATTCCTCTAGGTCTTCCCCATGACAGATGGTTTAAGCATACTATTGAGCTATAGGAGGGTGTTTAGGTGGTCATCACCACCCACTATAGACATCCCAAGGCATACCAGGATGCGATAGAGAGGGCCATTCAAGAGTTGTTATCCTTGGGACACATCAGGCCAAGTTACAGTCCTTTTTCTTCTTCCATGGTGTTGGTGAAGAAGAAGTATGGGAATATCTTCATGCGTATTAATTATCGAGCTCTCAACAAGAGGGCGCTAAATAACATGTACCCCATTCCAAGGATATATGAGTTGATGGGCGAGTTGAGAGGAGCCAAGTACTTCTTGAAAATAGAATTTCACTCAGGGTACCATCAGATTCAAGTGAGAGAGTAGGACATCCTGAAGACAACGTTTCAGTGTCACTATGGGAACATTTAGTTCCTAGTTATGTTCTTTGGGCTAACCAATGAGCCAAAAACCTTCCAGTATTTCTTGAACCACATGTTCCACAAGCAGTTGCACATATTTATATTGGTATTATTTAAGAACGTATTAATCTACAATAGGAATTGAGAAGAACACTTGCAACACTTGGAGAAGGTGTTACTAATATTGGAGGAGCAATATCTTTATGCCTAAATGTTCAAGTGCAAGCTTGGCCTCCCATATATGCTTTAAATGGGCCATGTGATTAAAGAGGAGGGAGTATAGTTGCATCAGGAGAAGATCTGGTCCATCTTGGATTTTCCAACTCCTAGGAGTGTGATAAAGTTGAGAGGATTTTTGGGCATATGTACTTATTACAGGTGGTTCATGAAGGGATTTATCGGTTGGCAGGACCCATTACAGGCCTCATGAAAAAGGGCAATTTTTATTGGTCAACCATGGCACATAAGGTTTTTTAGACCCTCAATGTAGCGATGAGTTCATGCCCCGTCGTAGTGTTGCCAGACTTTTCATAGAATTTTGTATTAGAATGTTATGCCTCAGTGGAAGAAATTGGAGCAGTCTTGATGCTGGGTGATCATCCCATTGCTTATGAGAGCTAGAAGCTTCGTGACTACAAGAGACTGTACTCATTTATGATAAGGCTGTTTTGGAAATAATGCATGCCTCGGAAATATTCAGACAATATTTGGTGGGGAACCCTTTCAGGGTGAAGATAAACCATAATAGCTTGTGGTTATTCCTAGAATAGAGAGAGGTTAATGACAGGTAGTAGAAGTGGGTTAGCAGGATCTAGGTGTATGATTTTCAGATAATGTATGTCAAAGGGAAGCATAATGTAGTGGTTGATGCACTTTCCAGGAGGACCACAACACTCTCTCTCATGGACATCACCCATAATTGGAAGGTGAAAATTTTGGTGGAGAACTACAAGAATTAGCACAAATGCAAGATTATAGATGGATCATTTGGGGATGAAAAGTAAATGATGATAGATGAGGTGATATACTACAAGAACAAGATTTATTTGGTGCCAGGGTCTCATCTACAAGAGAAAATCATTTAGGCAAGCCACAATTCATCACTTGCATGACATCTCAGGTTCCTTAAAACCTATAGGTTTCTCAGGGAACGATTTACATGGAGATGCCTCAAGGATGATACCTTGAGGTACACACAAGAGTGTAGCATGTATCCAAGGAACAAGGTGCAGCACACACATCCAACCAAGTTGCTTTAGCCTCTTCCTATTCTAGAGCAGAAGTCGGAGAGTATTTCCATGGACTTCATCACTAGACTTATAGCTATTCCGGGGTGAGATTATATATATGTGGTGGTGGAAAGGTTGACCAAGTTCACCCACTTTTTCCCAATTCAATCTAGGTACTCAGTAGAGTAGGTGGTTGATCTCTTTTTCATGGAGGTGTTCAGGTTGCATGGTCTCCCTAAGATAATAATCAGTGATCGAGACAACAAGTTCATGAGGAGGTTTCGGTAGGATCTCTTTAGAGTGGGGGTTATTGACCTTACACACATTTCCAATTACCACCCTTAGACATACAAACACACTGAGAGTGTGAACAAATGGATAGAGGGATATCTATGTAACTATGTGACAAGTCAACAATGGGCATGGGTGAAATGGACTCATCCGGGGGGGGGGGGGGTATTTTTACAACAAGACATATCACATGTCCAATGGGATGACACCATTTAGAGCACTTTATGGCTATGAAGCTCTATAATTTGCTGATATGGTGATTGGGGATAACAAAGCCCCAAGGGTGAAGGATTGGATTCAAGAGATCGAAGAGATCCTCAAGGCTCTCAAGGACACCTTGCATACAACTTAGAATTGATAGAAGGTGTATGTAGATCATCATCAAACGAAAGGAAATTTTAGGTGGGAGAACTGGGGTACCTATGCTTACAACCATACCAGTAGTCTACACTTAAAAAAAAAGGGTTCAAGAAGCTGCTTCTGTGGAACTTACAGGGTGATCCGATGAGTAGGGGAGGTGGCATAAGAGTTGGAGCTTCCCCTGGGAAACATAGTGAAAAATGTATTTAATATGTCCTGCCTAAAGAAGGTGCTAGGGTAGCAAGTGACAACTACCACAAAGATACCACCACTCGATGATGAGGGGAATTTGGTGTTGATTCCTGAAGCCATCCCGGAGGTGTGGGAAAGGAAGCTTAGGAAAAAGGTTATTAGGGAATTCCTTGTCAGATGGAAGGATTTTACAATGGGGGATGCTACATGTGAGGGAGAGAAGGTACTATAATGCCCAACATTACAGTTTCTTGAGGACAAGAAAATTTTGGCTGGGAGGACTTTAATATCTTTTAACACATGGGGTTGCTAGAAGGATAACCTTTAGCCCATTTTTTCTCTTGGGTGAAGAGGAAACATTTTTGGGGATGAATTTTTGTGTTTTTTTGGACTTAGGAGATGTGGGTGAAGTAGATCCCACGCTCAAGTGGCAGCCACAAGGAGGAAATGCGCACCGCTAGAGAGAGAGTGTGATTTTTGGAGGGAAAGTGGGGGCCACTAAGGAGACCACATGGAGCCAATCTTATTTAAAGTAAATGAGGGGGCACTCCACATTATATTTTGACTACCACACTTATGTAATTCAACCTCTTGTGAGTTTTTCAACACAAGAGCTTGGATTGTTTCTTAGCACAAGGATTTTAGGTGCAATTCAGACGGGTTTAAGAGAATTTCAAGTGTCTCCCTAGTTGGAAATTAGAGGAGTCCATATTAGGGCTTTCATAAAGCTTTACATCAACATTTCAGACCAACAATGCACATTTCCTAGGGTGCAGAGGCTAAGCATTGGGTTGATTTGTTGGGCCAAATTCAAAGATTTTGGGAGCGCGAATTGTAGGAGTAATATCTACATCCTTGAGGCGAGATTTTGGTGCTAAATTGCAGGGGAATTTTTGGGGCCATTTATTAGGGAAAAATTTAGGTTTTGCTGGCAGTGTGTGGGCCTCAGTAGAGAAATTATGCGTAAGCCTAGGAGCTGGGTAGATAGGGAGCTTGAGGGGTTGAAGAATTAGGGCCTTTTGGAGTGAAACTTCAGATCAATGGGTAATTTTTTAGTTGTGGAGCTGGGGGCTATTTCCAGTAGGGGATTTGTAGCAGTACACACCAATTGGCAAGTAGGAACATTAGCACCAGTTAGAGGGCTTATTTTCTACTTGGAACTAAGCCAAACCATTTTTGGATTTTTGTGGGTTTTTGGAGAGGAGTCTATGGGTGTAGTTTCAGGATGATCCGGGCAGTATTCCGACCAAAAACCATCATTCTAGTGGTAATCTAGCAACGAATTATTTGTCGGACCAACAACATCACCCTTTTAAGTTTTCTACCACTTGGGTCAACAACACATTTCTGGGTTTTGCTCAACTATCTACGTGTTAATTGTGGATGTTTCTATTATAGTTTGTTTTTGTTCCTAGTTCATTATTTTTGTATCTACAGTTGATTTTCCATAAGGAATATTATAGAAGGTTTGATGTTTCTTTATATCAGTGCTAATTGGTATGATTTTTGCAAAAAAATTTACCTTCTAGTATTATAAAAAAGAGACCATGTTGCCTAGCACTATATTTTACTTTATTGTTTGAAATTTTGATGTCTATTGTATGCTTATAGTTACGTCATAAAAATTTGGAAGCGATTTTTCATCTCGATTTTCACAGAAATCAACTCAAACAACAAGCTTTACTTACATTTTGATTAATAAAATCAACATTCTTATTAACTAATATCTTTAACATGTTTCCTACAATTAATTTGATGCGATTTTTCTGATTTTATAAGGCATATTCCTATGATATTTATGGTATAAAGTTATTATTAATTTTCATATCAATTTTTAAATGTGTGTTGTACAGTCTTACGACTAATAGGGAATGAATTTTAAAGGATATTCTTGCAAATAAGCTTATTCGTTTGTTTCATTTTTTTTAATGTACAATGATATATGCATTTTTCTTCTAGCTTGCTTTCCTGTTTAATGTACCGTGTAATGAATTTTTCTTAAAATTCGTTGTATAAATCTATGGTATATATAATTTCGTTTCTTTCATTGTAAAAGGATCTCATGAATAATTGAAGCATAATTTACAAGCATTAAACCCCAATCCTAGTCCCACTATATCACTAGCGTAGTGAGATTCAAGGGTGTTGATAGAAAAGATGGAAAATTGCACTTGTCAACAACAATCAATGTTGCAAATCAATTTTTTAAAGAAATTGTATTATTACATGGGTTTCCTAGAAGCATTGTATCATATAGGGATACGAGATTTGTAGGCCACTTTTGAAATTTTTTATAGAGGAAACTAAGAAATAATTTGAACTTTATTTTATCTTATCATCCATAAATAAGTGGATAGACAAAGGTAGTGAATGGAAGGTTAGGATTTTTTTTGAGTCTAGTGAATGAACATCCAAAATAGTGTGATCCAGGTGGATCCTTAAAAGGTATAAAAATTAATTTATTTTAAACTCAATGAAATTAGGACCAAGTCGAAAAGCTCATGCCTAGGAATCCAACCATGAAAAATACGCCTCAATCTGAGTTCGTATGAACAACTTATCGCAGTTTGAAGTTTGACAAGACATGGAAAAATGGGGGGGCCCACAATGTGCGACATGGTATTCCATTCAACAGGCTAAGTGGGACCACATAGTTGACGTGGTAGCAACTAGTGGCCAATAAGGTCCAACCAACCATGGACACTTGTCAGTAGGTCATTGGTTTTGGTTAAATTTACAATATGGTTATAAGATATATAATAATAATAATAATAGTAAAAACAAACCCATATAAAAAAAAATAAAAAATAAATAAGTATTAAAAACAGAAACCATATAAAACAAAAATATGGTTATAATAATAATATTCATGCAATATAACTACAATTTTGTCTTATTCAAAGAATTACATGGTCATATGGTTGTTATGTATGGTCTTTAACGATACGCATACGTTCAAGTTAAAAAAACAACAAAATTTGTTATAACTATGTACTATAGTGGGAGCCCGCCGGGGTTTGAACCCAAGCAAGCCATGTATCAACACATACAAGTTTCCAACATACCAACATATTGGAATTTTTAAAGTCTGCTAGCCACACTATATTTAAACACCACTATTCATCCATTTGACCAATGGAGGGTGGAGGGCGGAGGAAGAGCGGAATGTAAACCAAGCAGAACCTTGACATAGGCAGAACCGTGTGCTGGCATGATTTTCGAAAGTATATTTTAGGGGAATATTCCTATAATATTCTCTTAGATATTTCTGTGGAATATTGAATATTCTATGGGGGGTCCAGAGATGATCGTGGCATAATATAACTAAGTTTATACTCATTTTACTTAGTAATTTTTACAAGGATTTCAATGATGTATTTAGATTCGGGATATGAGCAACGAATCTCAGGGGTCATGGAATAAACTCGCCTTTTTCATTAATTGTTGGGTACAAAGTTCGAGACATCAGTGCACCTTTCAAAAGTGGGTCATGTTTATAGCCAAAAGTCTCAAGGGGACATGAAAAACTTGTTGGTGCTGTGATTGTTGTGTTTTGAGCAGCGAAACTTCATGTCACTCCCAAGTTTGGAGTATAATGATGTATTTTTCCATGTACACATTTTTATTTTTGTTGAGATGAATGAAGAGACCTCCCCACTATTGAAGTAGGTCCCATATATGTAGTCCACATTAGATGAAATTCGTTATCAAAATTTTGTGTGCATCATATTTATGGTCTCCTTTATGTATTTGAAAATAAGGTTTTTACATGATCTTTCATGCAATTCTACTAACATCAACCGAAGAAAATGTTTTGGATCATGTTAGTATCATAGGCACACCAGATCAAGTATGGTATTAGAGCGGTCTTCTCACTGATGTGAATTAGGATTGTGAATGATAACTAGATATTGGATGTGCAACATGAAGAAAGAAAATGGAGAACAAATAAATTCTTGCAGGGAATGAAGAGGTTCTCTACAAGGATTTCTACTGAATGACAGAAAAGGTAGAGAAATCGTTTGTAGCTTATGAGAATAGATTGGTAAAGAAGAAAAATAATAATAAATCTAAAGTATAAGATGATGCTTCAGTGAACCAAGGAATTGGAGGAGACCCTCTTGAGCCTCCATCTTTGTTTTCAAGTGAATGTTCTTCTTCTTCATATTCTTCTCATCATTCAAATTTTCATCTACAAATCACTCAAGTAGATAATGCTGAATTGAGGAGATTTCTACAAGAAGCATAAGAAGAGAATAATATATTGCAACATTAGTTACAAGCCACAAAAGACGCCTTAGTAAAGTTGTAAAGTAATGGAGACTTGACAACGCCATCCTCACCCACTTTATAATTGACAACCAAGGTAAAAAAATGTCAGTGATTATTCAGTTTCATGTTCTCATTATGACGATGATTTTGGTGCATTTGAAAGACACTCCAAAGCCACAAAAGCAAGGGATTCTGAATCAATGTAGGTTGAGGCTACATTACACCATTCTAATGATCGTGATTATAGGTCATCTCCAAAGGAAGGTGAGCATTTAAAAGGAATATCTAAGACAAGCTCTCTTCACTAGACTTACACCAAAGATAGTCATTCAAGGAAGGTTATGTCGCCTAGGAAGGAGAGAAAAATTAAATTCAAGAAATTTTGGAGGAAGAAAAAACATTGTCGCCATTGCAACAAGGGCAAGCATCAGAAAACCACGTGTTGGAAGTTCCATCCATAGCTACGCCCAAAGAACGACTAGGAGCACGTGAAAGCACCTGAGAAGGAGAGGAATGCTGAAGCAGTTCAATAAGGAAGCCAACTATAGGAATAAATCCCATTAGCTTGGTTAGGTAATATATGGGAAGCCTTTTTAAGTATTTGAGCATGAACACCATTGTAAATCACATGTTTCTTTTTAAAGACGCCATAGGCGGGAAAAACTTATAAAAGTGATGAAGTGTGTAACATCACTTATGAATGAAACATAATTATATTTTGGCTTTTAGTTGGACAAAAAAATGGTATGGGTTGTGTTGTAAACTTGACAATGAGTGTTCTATAAGCTCTTGAAAAGTATGGTCTTGCAAGTTGTACATGTATTGGCAACTACAAATTTGCATATGGATATAGGTTTCAACTTCTTCATTCCTAGTTCCGAAGTACAAAGGTGAATAAAAGGAAAGGTGGCCCGCTAGACACATTTTCTATATGTAGATCATGACTGCAGTATTGTTTATACTTTTAGAGGACCAAAAGTCCTTTAGTGGGGAGGAATGATCCAAGTAGATCCCTAAACGGCCTAAAAATAAAAGTAATTAAAACTCAGTGAAACTAGGATAAAATCGAAGAGCTCATCACGAGGAATCCAACAGTGCAAAATACGCCTCTATCCGAGTCTGTATGACCAAATTATCACAATTTGAAATTTGAAAGGACAAGGAAAAAATGGGGCCCACAATGTGCCACATCGTATCCCATTCAACAGGCTAAGTGGGACCATAGAGTTGGTGTGGCAACTATCTAGTGCCTAATAAGGCCCATCCAACCATGGACACTTGTCATTGGGTCACTGAGTTTGGTTAAACCATATAAAACTATATATATATATATATATATATAAAACAAACCCATATAAAACAAAATTAAAAAAAAATATTAAAATAGTAACCATATAAAACAAAAATATGGTTATAATATTAATATTCATTGAAGCCAACCACAATTTTGCCTTATCCAAAGAATTAAATTGTCTTATGGTTATTATTTATGGTCTTTAACCATATTCATATATTCAAGCAAAGAAAACTACAAAGTTCATTATAACTATGTACTATAGTGGGAGCCTGCGTGGGTTTGAACCAGGAAAACCCACGTAACAACACACACAAGTTTCCAAAAAACCACTGGATTAGAATTTGTCAAGTTTGCTAGCCAAATTATATTTAAACACCACTATTCATCCATTTGACCGATGGAGGGACGAGGGTAGAGGCCAAGCGAAATGTAGACCAGGAAAAACCTTGACGTAGTGTAGAACCTTGATGCATGCAGAACTGTGTGTGGGCACTCTTTTTGAGAGAGTATATTTAAGAGGAATATTCCCAAATATTCTCTTAGATGATGCCTTGGAACCTTGAATATTCCCTGGGGGGTCTAGAGATGACAGTGGTGGAATATATCTAAGTTTATACTCATTTTACTCAAAATTTCGCAAATATTTCAAGGGTGCAATTAGATTTGGGATCTAAGTAGCGAATCTCAAGGGTCATGGCATAAAACTGCCTTTTTCATTAATTGTTGGGCATGAAGTTCAATACAACAATGCACCTTTCAAAAGTGGGTCATGTTTATAGTCAAAAGTCTTAGGGGGACAAAAAAAAACCTGTTAGTGTTGTGATTGTTGTGGTTTGAGTAGTGAAACTTCAAGTTACTCCTAGGATTGGAGGTATAATGATGTATTTTTCCATCTATACATTTTCATTTTTGCTGATATGAATGAAGTGACCTTTCCACTATTGAAGCAAGGCCCAAAGAGGTAGTCCACATTGGACGAACTCTGTTACCAAAATTTTGTGTGCATTCTCTTTATGGTATCCTTTATGTTGCTTCTTATTTAAGTATTTTCGCATGTGGTTTTTACAAGATCTTTCATACAATTATGCTAACATCAACTAATGAAAAGATCTTGGATCATGCTGGTATCAAAGGAATACCAGATCATAGTGGGATCATATACTTAATCATGTTATTTTTTTTACAATGACTTAGATAATAGAAGTACATGAATGATTCCATTCCAAATATTGTATGGAATGCACCCTAGGGGAGTGTATAAACTAAGGAATTTTGGAAAGCAGAAGCTAAGAAGTGTAGATGGTGAAGATTTTGAAAAAAAGAGTTAAGAAACATTTGTAAGCAAACAATAACAAGTATAAAAAATGAGTAGACATGAAAATAAGACAATTGGACTTTGAAAATTGTGACCTAGTGATGGAATACGTAAGGAAGGAAAGGTTTCCTATAGGGATGTACACCAAACTTAAGCTAAAGAAAATTGGTCCACGTAAAATTTTGAGGAAAATTTCTTCCAAAGCTTATGAATTGGAACTTACTAAGGACATTGGAATATCACCAACTTTAAATGTAGCATACCTCTACCCCTTTAAGGAACCAAACAATGTTACGAAAAATTCACTTGTAAGTGATGATGATCAAACTAACAAGTGGAATAAGTAACTACTCAAAGAAATTCATAAATAAATTAAAGCAATATTGGGTCAACAAATAGTCAATAAAATGGGAGGTAAATAGTATATTCAGTATCTAGTTAAATGGAAAAAACAACTAATAGAAGATTCTACATGAATGATAACAAAAAATATTAATAAGTATGGCACGAGTGTTGAGAAGTTGATGAAAAATTATTTTATTCCCCAGGAGTTTGATACAGGAGCATCTACAATCCAAGATCATTTTTGATCTCTTAGGTAAAAATTCATTTACTATGTGTTACATGTCAATTTGGGCATCATCCCAAAACCCAAATCAGTGTCAATTAGGGTTTATCATACTCTAAATTAGTTGCTACATGCCCTAAACAAGTCATCCCATTGATGTTTTTCCTTCATGAAAGTTTCACTTCTTAGATGCCAGTTGAAGTGCCCCATTGAGCCATCAACACACTCCTAGACTGCAATAAGTGCTTTGCAGAGCATCTATTCCCATGCAAGGCTACGTTGCAGAGGATCTAGGCCCACTTTAAGCTATTTTGGTTAACCAGGAGTGAATTTTTCATTAGATTCCGGGAATCTTCCCAACCTTTAGTGGCTTCTAGAAGTTGTTCTAGATTTCACCTCATCTGATAGCTTCGAATATGGACACCATGAAGCCATTAAACCTCTTATCCTCCTATTACCATGAACAAGGAAACATATTCATCCATTTTTGGAAAATCCATTCAATGATTCATTAATGTCAAACTACCTTCATCTACTTATAAATTGAGCACTGATCATAGTGCACGAGAGCAAGAATTTGTATTAGTAGAGTTATGCTGGTGAGATCACAAAACTTGGAGGTGTCATCTGCATGTAATATTATGCTGCTGGAGTGATGATGCTGGTGTGATGACGATGGGAATATAGCTGGGGCTAGTTGACATCGAATCGATCCAACTAGTTGTAACTTCTCCTTATACTTCATAATAAAGACATTTGTTCCTTTCCTAATACATGTGTCAATGATATTATATGTGTATTTACAAATTCAATCGATTCAATTTGTTTAACATGAATAAATCATATGCCTTTATGTTGTTTTCTGTCTTATGTTTTCCATTATAGGTACCAATCAAGCGAGTTCATTTCGATTGAGGGTGATGGAAGCGACAAAGGGAGGTGAGGAAAAGCGAATAGATTACAAGTAGGTTTTCTACCCTTATCTATTCATTTTACGGAAAATGTTAGATATATTTCTTTCTGTTGTTCTAAGTGCGACCACCATACTTAGGGAAAAAATACTTATCCATAGGTTTGATTTCTATAAATAAATTGGCGACCATACTGGGGATCGATGGATCATCCCTGGTGGTTTTATCCTTGTTTATCAGCCTCTACTAGACTTTACTTGCTTTATTTCAGTCATTTGAATGTGTTTTAGCAAAATTAGTGTGTTTGATTGATTTTTTAGAGTTTCCTTGGGCACCAACGCACTATTGGTCTTGACACAGTGCTTTGAATAGCACTGCTGGCTTAGGGATAGTGCTCTGCAACGCATAGTCTCCCACTCAGGGGTGTGTTGCTCCTGTGACCAACCAAAATATATCATATTTTTTATTTTTCAATTCATTTTAGTGTTTTGTTTGCGAAGTTTTAAGTGTCTGATTGCCTCTAGACACCATATTTCCTCTACTGTTCTTGCCTCACTTTGGATATTTGTTTTATCAATGTTTCTTTTTGTTTTCTTTACCATTGTCGAATAGTTCCAAAGTTTAAAATTTTACATTTGATTAGTTCTTTATTTTCGGAAAGAGGAATTTTTGCTTTAGTCTTTGTTTCTTTGGAAAGTATTGAGTGATTATTTGTGCACAATAGTTTCTTTTTTGTTCATATAAACTTAAAAGAAATTGAAAATAAAAACATGCATTTTCATATAGGGATTGTGGGTGCTGCATAGGAATAGTTATGGAGTTTTCATTTAGATGTGCTCATTGTTGATTGCTTACAATCTGATTGCTCTATCCCTTGAAGCTAAATTTTCATTGTGGAAAAAAAAAATGCTTATCATTTTAATTGCATTATAGGAATGTCAAATACATCTCGCAGTGAACTTTAAAGACACAATTATAAGCAATATCAACTTAAAATTTATCTGAATTTATCTAAGGGAGCATTGTAACTTAACGATAACATTTAGAGGTCTAGGCTAGAGACGTGTTATGTCGTCGTTAAAAATAAAAACTGTCATTAATTGTCTCGATACATTCCACGTGTGATACCTCATTCCACGTACGTAAGTATATCAGAGCTTGTCCACATACTTTCGGGTATATCGAGCAGTGTTCTAGTATGAAAATTATAAGGGGATGCTCTCACTATGCGGTTTCGCATTAGACAACGTTAATACAGATTAGGTCTCCACGTACAATCGAGTATATTCGGGAGTACAACTTTAGGTTGCTTACCATCCATAGGTAACTGAGTCGGCTGCCTTGTACATTGTGATACACCGAACACAACATTCAGGGAGATTGCGTGCACGTACGTAAGTCCTTGGTTTACTGGGGTGGTATATTGCAGTTCACAGTTGCTTGGTAAACCTTTTGCCTAGCATTGCCATCTTTTTTTTTATTTTTTTGTATTAAAATGAATAAAAAATCATGGAAGAAGATCAACCCTTTCCCCGTCGTTCGCATAGGACAGGGAATAAACCACCTTTACTGCTAGAAGCTACACCTAGTAGACGTAGGCGAGTTCATCCTATAGAGTCTGGTACCTCTATAACCTTTGGTGCTACATCTTCATCTAATTTACCATAGTCATATGATACTTTGAGTATCGAGTCTCGAGTCGTTTCGACCAATCTCGGTTTATCTGCTACTGTCGAGATGAAACCCTCACAGTTACCTGAGGACACTGAAATTCAATCCAATGAAATGGTAAATTCAGAACTCGAGCTTGTTCAACTGGAATTCAATCTAGAACCTATTGTTTGTTTACCATAAAATCTTGATCCCAAAGTTGAACAACAAGAATTTGTTCCCGTGCAACTATCTTATCCTCAGTGATCCATAACCATTAAGTCTTCCTCTTTACCATAGAGTTTACCGCCTAAAATATATCTCGGGCTTGACAGTGAAGTACTTCCACATGGTTTGATTTCAATAGAGTAAGAACTTCAGGAAGAGACAACCCCTTCATCTCCCACTCATTTTGGGTCAGGGATTCATTTTTATCCGTCTTTTCCTCGTTTAACCTACTCTGCTCTCGTTGATCCTGTTCACTCTCAAGTTCCCGTAGATTCGTTAGAGTATTTGCTGGGTTATTTAACCATGGATGAGACAACATCCCAGACTCTACCATTTGTTACAACTATGACAACATCTACTGTTGCTTCATCTTTGATGTTTTTCCCGACAACTGAGTCTCATCTTTATGGTGGTTCGTTCGTCCCACTGGGTTACTAGGATTTAAATGGAGCATATTGTGGTGTCTCCCCTAGTCCATGGAATTCACCCATGTCATCATCTGAATTTTATATAGTTCCTCTCTTATGAGTACTGAACGACCTAATCCTTTATTGACATCATCAACTTAATATCAGGCTTGTCCATCTAATTACCGTCCATCTTATCTAGTATCTATTGGATTCCCCTCATATTAAAGTTAGTATGTGCAATATCCCTATACTCCATATGCTGGGGGGAAATATATGTTCGAGCCATATTGCAGTACTCCTTCGTTTTTAGGTCAATCTTATGCTGGAATGCCTGGTTGTAAATGACAATCTACTTTGCTTGTTCAGACGAAAACGGTTGTGTATCAATATCAACCAGTTCAACCTGTTGCATCTGTACCTAATATGCCCAATATTACTTCCTTGGATGTTGTTAAGTCTACTCAAGCGGGTCCTTCAACCCCTAATCCTCAATTTTTGAGTCTACAGACTCCATCTTCCCAGGCTAGTATTCAACAACCACATGTATCGGGAATTTCACAACCACATGCTAGTCTACCTTTGTCACATGCCTCTACTAGTCCTGTCTATTCACAACCTGGTCCAAATTATTCTAGTGGGCAACAATTTTATCAGATCCCATGGCAACCACAACAACCATTTCAACAATATCAAGCTTATCGAGGTCCTAATCAACAAGCCTATCAAGGGTTTGGTCAACAAACTTACCCCTATCTCAGTTACCAACAACATAATCCTTTTGTTGGTACACAATGGTCTATTTCCCAGGCAATTCCATCTTATCCTGGTTAAGCTCAACCTGACTTAAATCGACAGATGCCGTTTATTGCAACATTAGAGTTACCCGATTTAAATTGGCTCACTAATGATCCCATTCATTATTTATATTGGTAGCCGGTGATTCCTCATAAATTACCCTCTGAAATTCCAAAATTCAATGGAAATTTTGGAGAAGACACGTCTATGCATGTTATGAATTATTATTTATGGTGTTCATCAAATTCCTTAAATGATGATTATGTTAGACTACGTATTTTCCAGCGAACACTTACTGGTCCGGCTGCGAAGTGGTACATTGAATTACCACGAGATTCTTTTGATAACTTTACAACTTTAGCTACTACTTCTTTAACCCACTTCCAGTTACCCCTTAGATATGAAACTGGAATAAAACTTTTGACCAGCTTTAAACAGACCACTGCTACTCATATATCAGATCATTTACATGAGTGGCATTGACATTGAATGGTTAAAACATTTGTTCATGCTAATATTTTAGCTGAGTCGTTTATAAATTTCTTGTTGCCATCTATCATCGAGGATGTGGCTAAAGGCGGTGTTGTCATTGAAGAGCAAGTAATTCCTCGTTCCCAATATCTGGATTTGATTTATACTTAGTCTGGAATGCTCTATGAAAATATTCCAAATGCATCATGACCAAATTTTACTGTTCCTCCTTCTCCATATAGTAAGGAAATTCATGCCGACGATGGTGTGATTGGTTCTGCTAGCACTCCGACAACAAGTCGACCATCTGGTTCTACACTTTCTATTTCAAATCAAAACCCTATTGCACATGATCCTGCGTCTTCTTCTGAAATACATGCTGTGTCATATGACAAAGGAAAAAGTGACAAGAAACCTGGAAGTAAGAAGAAGGGGAAAGATAAAAAGAAATAAAATTCTCCCCTGCAGGAAAAATAATCTGATTCATCTGGTTCTTTTCAAAAACCTTGTTACCCTTGCTTGATATGTAATGAGGAGCATTTTACGTGAGATTGTCCTCACCACTCAGAAGTCTCAAAGCTTCTTAAGAGCTTTGCCACATATGCAGTGTTGACAAATCCTTTTCCAAACCTGGAAACACATATGGTTGATACGAATCCTGCTTCTAGTTCGCAAGTGCTTATACTCTCCGCCACGAAGCCCAAAACTGATTTTTTGGTGTCTACTCGAAGTAAAGATTACAGTAATCCATTGTCATTGTTGAATGGTTAGGCTACAGATCAACCTACCACTTTTACTTCCTCTTCATCTGATTCAGCTCAATCGCCTATTATTCCAGAGTTAACAATAAAGCCGCCGAAGGGAGTTGTTTTTAAATAAACTTTCAACCCTCGATCTCATGCAACTCAAAATTATAATGTAGTTGAAGATCTGGCTCAGTCACCTTCCGTTATGTCAACGCTTGAGGTTCTTCAGAATTTTCCTTCCCAAAAGTAGGCTTTGTTGTCTGCGATTGGTGGAATCGATCCAATGGATTCTAATCTTGTAGTCTTTAATCACACGGACTATGTACCACAATTACCAGCACAATTAGCATTATTTATTCAAGTATATGTCCTGAATTTCCTCATTCATTGTGCTATCATTGATGAAGGTGCATCTACTTGTATCATGTCTGTGAGTTGCTAGAAGTCACTTGGCTCACCGACTTTGTCCCAATCACCTATGATGTTGAAATATTTTGACAGTTGTACATATAAAACTCGTGGAATTATCAGTAACATTCAAGTTGAACTAGGGGGAAAATCAATTACTATTGAATTTTAGGTCATTAACGGACCCCTTGAATACAATATATTACTTGGAAGACTGTCGGTTTATGCTATGGTTACGGTAGTATCCACTTACTTTCGTATGGTCATCTTCCCCCATAAGGGAAGTATCACATTCATTGATCAAATCTCTTTCTCCGCCTCTGGTTCCCAGGAAACTAGAAGTGCTTCATTTGTTCATGGACCCCCGCCATCTCTTCAGAACATTGGTGTAGGAATATTTAAGGATTCTTCCCTAATGGGCACATTTTCGTTATTTTCGCCTGCGACATCGGCGGAAATCACAAATATAGAGACCTGTAATATGATATCTTCCACTTCATCTAACTTAAGGAAGATTCCTAATGATTCTGAAATATATAGGCTGGGAAAAATCATGCTGCTAAGTCCAATTGAGCTAGTATAGCAATCAATATGTTTGCCTTATGCGGCCAATCCAAATCCTTTGTCACTGACCGTTTGGGTTGAACGTTCTTAGGATTAAGGTACTTCTTCTGATCCTTCTTCACCTGTATTCGCAACTGATGAGAGCATTATGGAATCCATGATGCTAGAAGAAGAACCATGGGCAAAATCAAATCAATGATCCCATATTCCAGATTACAATGAAGATAGTCCAACTGAATTATATCACCCTATAGTTGTGGATTTCTTGACAAATTCTATTCCTATCCACACCATTTATTCTGAGCGAAACCCATCAAATATCGAAGAAGCGATTTCTATTGATATTTCAACCAAACCTGGCATTGTAGAAATCATTCATGTTGGTGCGTCTTGTTCTCCATCTAAAATTGACACTTATTGTTCTCTTTTTCCTGAATTCCGAGATGTATTCTCTTGGTCATATGAGGAGATGCCAGGCATCGACTCCAACATTATTGAACATGAGATTAAATTATCCTGATGTCAATCTGGTACGACAACGCCTTTTTCCTGTTCAACCTAATAAAGTTGTTTCCATTAAAGTAGAGGTTGAATTTTTTTTGCGTGCTGGTTTCATTTACCTTGTTTCACTTACCGATTGGGTTTCTAACATTGTTCCTGTCATGAAGAAATAGGGGACAATGATAGGCCCCTATAATACTAGTGTATCCCCTTATTGGTGTTAGTGTAGCCCCCTTATTGTTATTGTTGTACCCCTGTAGCCCCCATATTGTTATTATTATGCCCCATAAAATCCACTATTGTTATTGTTGCACCCTTACATTATTATTGTTAGGTTGTCTATGATTATATTGTGACCCCATGGACTCCTATATAGAGAAAGGAGGTTTTTTCATTCGTATCATCCAAGAATTATTAATTTATGTAATGTAAAGGAGGTTTCCCCCTCGAAGTAGCTTATTTCTAAGGCACTGATCTCTCTTTTCTTCTATTTTTGGAGCTGGTTTCATAACATTTGGTATCAGAGTCTTGGATTCTAGGGTTTCGCTGCTCCAAAAAAGTCATCGTGGAATTTTCGCTATAATGTTTTTTTTACAAAGTTTCAGAAGTTGAAATTTTTACCACGAGAAGCCGAAATCTTGAGGAACGTTGTGTAAAAATTTCAGATCTTGGTTCACAATATTTATGGAGATATGATCTATGGAAGTTAGGGTTTTTGCAGGCTCCCGAATTTCATCTAAAAGAGGTGACATTGGGAAAATTGTCATAACTTTATCTATGAGCATAAGATAGGAATTATATAAAAAGCGTCCAAAATCACATAGAATGTAGTTTTATGTATATCAATTTTAGAGCCGAAGGAGGCAACAGTGACACGTGGCACATTGTACAAGTTTGATTTTCTGAACCAGTCCATAATTAGGTCATTGTGGGGGATTGGGCATAACTTTGTCATGAAGCATGAAAATCAGGTCAGACCCATGAAATTCGAAAGAATATTCATAGGGCTACTACAATGCTGAATTTTAGATATTGAAGATCTGAAATCACAAAGATAATTCAGTTTCAATATCAAGCTCCTCAAAAGCAAGAAAAAGGTGTGTATTTGTTTTTTAAAATTGCATAACGTTTGTTTGAAAAAGAAGTTTGAAGTGATTCCAAGGGAATATTGAAGCAATTTTATCAGTATTTGGTTCTATAATGACTCCCAAAAATAATTCCACACCCATTAAGCCCTCAGAAAGCTCTACTATGATGGATGAATATGAAGAATTGCAATTTGAGATATCAAAATTACGGTACCAAGTGCAACAAATTTCGATCTTACAAAGAGCAATCAAAGATGACATAGATGGTTTAAAACAAAAAATGGAGGCTAATTTTGACAGTTTGAAGGATCAAATGAAAGCTAATATTGATGATAAATTAGTGGAAGATCACATCGAGCATCAATAACAAGTTCTCCAACTCTTAAAGGATTACGTAATGTTGGTGCAGAATCGAATGAAACAATAGGAAGATCAACGTCGTAGTGAAAGAAGTTCTGAAGTAGTCATAGAAAAAAGAACTCGAAAACAACCAAATTGATCAATTTCAGGTTATCTCAACAAGTGGAAGAAATTACCCGTTGAAGATTACACGTGGCAGGATGAGAATTTTATAAAAAACATCCAGAAATAATTAAGTGTTGAGGGAAAAACTTGTTTGAAGGAGAGGGGCATGTTAGGCCCCTATAATACTAATGTATCCCCTTATTGGTGTTACTGTACCCCCCTTATTTTTATTGTTGTAACCTATAGCCCCCATATTGTTATTATAGTGCCCCATAAAAGCTACTATTGTTATTGTTGTGCCCTTACATTATTAATGTTAGGTCGGCAAGGATTATATTGTGACCCCATGGACTCCTATATATAGAAAAGAGGTTTTGTCATTTGTATTATCCAAGAATTGTTCATTTATGTAATGTAAAGGAGGTTTCCCCCTCGAAGTGGCTTATTTATAAGGCATTGATCTCTCTTTTCTTCTATTTTTGGAGATAGTTTCATGACAGACAATTAGAGTGTGTGTCAATTTCGGGATGTTAATCATGCTTGTCTGAAAGACAGCTATCCCACTCTCTTTATCGACCAAATTATTGATGAATGTGTCGGATGTGCAATATTTTCTTTCATGGATGGATTTTCCGGTTACAATCAGATCAATATTCGCCTAGAGGACCAATATAAAACAACTTTTATTTGTCCTTGGGGCACATTCGCTTATCGAAATATCCCTTTTGGTTTAAAGAATGCTGGGGAACCATTCCATAAGGAAATTAATTATGCTTTCCATGACATCAAGCACATAGTTCAACTGTATATGGATGAATTACATGCACATTCACGGAAATGGGTTGACCACCTGCTACACTTGGGAGCGATCATTTTACAATGCCGTCACTACCAAATACGCCTCAATCCGCACAAATGTGTGTCTGGTTTTGGTTCTGGTCATTTTCTTGGATTCCTCATGTCGAAAGATGGAATTCGACTTGATCAGTTGAAGGTCCAGGCCATTCTTTATTTGCCTTCTCCTTCCAATCTACTTCAGTTACAACGACTCCCAAAGAAGGCTAACTTTCTAAGGAGGTTCATTCCCAAATACATCGAAATGGCTAAAGGATTTACTCGACTATTGAAAAAGGGGATTCCCTTCCATTGGGATGAGGTTGCGCAAGCTTCCTTTGGTGTTATTAAAGATACCTTGTGTTATCACTAAGTTGGTATATATGGGCTGCTCCACCATTAAACCTAGAGTAACTCGTTCAAACCTACTTCTAAATAAAAATTAGCCTTTTTATCCTAAGAGGGCTCTCTGAAAGATAAAGATGATTTTATTAAAATGAAGTTCAATATATGGCTAACTCTGAAATAGTATTTTAAGTGTATTTGTATGCAGGTGAAAGATGTGGAGAAGTCACTAACATGGGCATATGGAGTCAATGTAAGGAACTTAATGACATGGGAACTCTTCTTATGGAAGCTGAGGAATATAGATGTTTTGATGAAATGATAACATACACATATACACAAAATTATAAAGTTTGAAGGAAGTTAGAGCATGATATACATGAATTCTAAGTAATCAAACATCAGAGTACTGAAGATAAAATTACAGAATACATAAGACAAAAACTCATTAAAACATTGATGAATCTCAGGTGAAGCATCTTCACTGTGGAAACATGGGACTTTAGGCAAGTTTGTAGCAAAAGTTTGTTGCAATTTGACTTTGACCATCTCTGCACAATGATTTATTCTTTTGTTGGAGACAAATCAATGATATCCTTTGCCATAGGTTTCTTGCCTTTGTC
Organism: Pinus albicaulis; assembly: GCA_034641835.2. Lineage (NCBI taxonomy): Eukaryota > Viridiplantae > Streptophyta > Pinopsida > Pinales > Pinaceae > Pinus > Pinus albicaulis. The sequence continues at coordinate 1,232,149,168 of CM076578.1, read as the reverse complement.
TATTACTTCAATCTTTTTACTAGCCATGACACCTTTCGCAAGTTGCAACATGGTGAGTGGTTTTCTTGGTTGGAACATAAACCATACATCTTCTCCTAAGAAGTCAAGTTTTTTAGCAGTGAGAACCTTCTTTTTCTTCTTGCTTCCTTTGATATCTATAGCTTTTACCATTGGAGTCTCTTCTATGTCTATGGCTTGAAGAATATCCTCAAGGTTTCCTTTCCCTAGTGTTTGAATTCTTGTTATCCTTACATGACTCTTCTTGCTAATATTTCTTGCTACTTGCAAGTGTAGGCTGCAGACCTTTTGTTTCCTGTGCATGCTCTATCTCAAAATCCATGGGCTCTACAATGGACTCCATTTCCTCCTCATTTACACCCTCTGTTTCAACTATAGGTTTGTCACTCTTTCTTGAAGGAGTAGCTTTTGATTTGGGTGTCTTCTTGGGTGTTAAAGTATCTACCTCATAACCACTAAGAAACAAGAATGTGGCCCTGTCTCTGTTAATATTTTTTAATTCCTCCAATACCAGTAGCTTAATCAACCCATGATGAAAATTGAAGTCTCACTACCTTCTGGCCTAGCTTGAACTTTGTTTGACATCTTGCTTAGGATTCTAAATAAGAAAAATGGAAGGTCTAGAGTTTTCTTACCAGTGAAATGTAGCAAGAGCATATTATGATATTGATAAAACATATGGAACCTCCCTTCACATGTGAAGTATTTTTGAATTACAAAAAATAGTTTGGAGTAGTTTATTTAAGGTAGATCCTTAGGATTCCAGATGTCATATCTACTCCAATGTGTTCAAGTTTCATGAATTTATCACAATTCTATAATTTGAACTTAGTGGCTTTGAACCACTCTTCTCCCATACTTGGAATCTTTGTGGCTTGGGAAATTGTTTCAGGTGACACCACAAAACTCAACACACCCACCTTTGATGTAGTGCCCATGAAATTAACTACAAAGTATTTTGAAACCTAGGCATGAAAACCTTGTAATTTTTGGAAGAACCTCATGAATCCAACAGTGTTGAAGGATTATGCAAATCTAGAGTATTTATTGAGCAGTTTTAGATCAATGGGCTCATACCTTACACACGAGCCACCTTTTTTAGTCTTCTTCCGCATAGCCATCTCCCTTAACACTGTGCTGGCCTCTTGATGCTATGATACCTGTAAAGAAAATAATTGCACAACAAGCAGATTGCAAACAAAGCTGGAATTCTCAAGGGTGACAAAAAAAACTATACATAGAGGTAGAAGGAAAGATAACAAACAACAACTTTTAAGGTGAATTTCTAATGTGAGAGGGATAAGGACAAATGAGAGGGGTTAAGTGAAATGATGAGTGACCACTTATGATTATGTATTTTGCATGACTCTTCTAACTGATCACGTGACATCATATTTACCTTTAACCACTAAAGACTTGACACCTCACTAGTTCATTTATTGGTGCAAAAAATCATGATTTCGTAGCGGTTTCCATTATAATCCTGGCAGATTCGCTATGGACTAGTCAGGTAAGTCCATAGCGAAAACAACCTGTTTTATGTTAACTTCGCTGCAGACTTAGGAAAAGGTAGATAGATGGCCAAAACCAATTTTTAAACCAATGCATGGAGACCTTTGGTGGATTTTTATAGATTTGACCACGATGACATGACAAGTTTGACTCTCTAAACTTAGGATAATGACCCATTCATAAAGTTTCATCAATTTCATTAACTAATTTGACAAGATAATGAAACCTATGATAAATGACTCTCCTAATCAAAATTAAATTTTATTTGTGATAACAATGGCTCCACTGGGGATGATGTGCTCCTGTGGTACAACAGAGAACCTGTAGTTCCAGTGCCTTCCTTGAAAAACTAATTTTTTTTGAAATTGATGAAGACTTTTCCAAGCTCTTATGGCCTTCTCCTCGGGCTCAAGCTTGATTATGAACACATTTTTATTTGCAAAAAATCATAACATAAAATGAAATATGTACAATGGAGTGTAATCCATCCAAATAAACTAGGAGGAGTAGTGTTTTAGAAACCTGCCATTGACAGGTCCTCCTCCACACAGCTGTCCATCCATCTCCTGAAGTAGAAATGTATTGTTGCCATGGTATGTAGCTATCATAAATGGGCCCTTCCAAATGTTTTCAAACTTTCCATGTTTCCCCTTTTCCTCAATTATGGCTTCCCATTTCAGAACTACATCTTGGATCTTAAAGTTTGTTTCCTTAGTATTTTTGTCAAAAGTCTTCTTCACTCTGTTTTGTGATTGCTGATGAATGTCATACACCTCTTCTCTTTTCTCATGCAGAGCTATGAGATGGAATATCCTCCTTTGGATAGCACTAGGTTCTTCTTCAAGTCCTTGTAGCAGTTTCATTACCAGAACCCCCAAAGAAGTTGGGAATATCGCTTCAACTCCATATACTAATTGATAGCAAGATGTACCTATGGATCTCTTAGTACAGAATCTATCAGCCCATAAAGAAAAATTTAGTTTTAAATGCCATGATATTTTATTTTCTTGCAACACCTTTTTGATGATCCTCACTATGATTTTATTGGATGATTCTGCTAAGCCATTACGTTGAGGGTAATAGGTTGTGGAATGACCAAGAGTGATATGATATTGATGAAGAAAACTAATCAAATTTTTGGATTTGAAAGCTTGTGCATTTTCAGTAATGATATTCATAGGACAACCAAACCTGGACAAAATTTTTTTCTCAAAAAATTGAATGATGACTGAGTCAGTAGCCTGCCTTGTAGGGACCGCTTCAATCCACTTGGTGAAATAATCAGTGGATGTCAAAATCCAACGATGTTTTCCTGATGATGCTGGTGTATTTCACCAATGAAATCCATTCCCCATTGCTGGAAAGGAGCTTCAACATATATTGGTTTCAGTGGTAAAGGAGTTAGCTTCTTCTTACCATCAAAAACTTGGCATTCATGGCATGCAACAATCTTCTTGTAGATGTATTTAAACATGGTAGGCCAGTAATAACCTGCTCTGAGTATATTACTAGATGTGGCCTTCCAGTAATGGTTTCCTCCAAAATATCCCTTATGAAATTCTTCAATGACCTTTTCAGCCTCTTCTTCCAGTAAGCAATTCAAAAGAATTCCACCGGTGTCCTTCCAATACACGTTTTTATTCAAAATGCAGTATCTCAAAGATTTCAGCTTCACAAACCTTGACTTGGACTTAGTCAATTGAGGAGGGGCTTTATGATGATGTAGAAAAAATTTCACATCTCTGTACCATTCAGACAAAATGAATTTCTCTTCAATAGGGACCAATTCTTCTTCTTCTACCAGCTCCGAAATTTCTGCAATGAAATTCATGTCTAGGCACTCAAAATTTACCGTGCCATCAAATTTGCTAGCCCTCTACCCTTCATTAAATTTGTAGGCTTAATTTCTATATCATATTCCAGTAAAGTGGTGATCCATTTACCCCTTTTTCCATCAGGATCAACTTGGGTCAAAATATCTTTCACCACAGTGTTAGGCACAAATGCAATAATATGAGAATACATAATGTAAATTCTGAAATATTCAAGAGCCTTTACTGAAACATATGTATGTTTCTCCATGATATTATACTTCAATTCTGACTTTTCAAGAGCCCTACTAAAAAAATAAATAGGTTGCTCACCACCTTTTTGCCTTTTCTACAATAATACTCCAACAATTGTGTGTTTAGAGGCAAATGTAAAAACCAAAAAGTCACTTGAAAAATCAGGACTTATGAGCACTGGGGCTTGAGAGAGGACTTTATTTATTTCTTAAAATGATTGCTTTGCTTCTATTGTCCACTTACCATCAAAATAATTCCTCAACATCTTAGTAATGTGCTTTACAATCTCAAAAAAGTTTGGAATAAACCTTCTAACAAAGTTTACCTTTCCAAGAAAACACTGAATCTCTTTCCTATTCCTTGGCAGGTCTATTTTCTGAATGGAACTGACTCTATTTGGATCAATATTTATTCGATCCTTTGATATAATGTGTCCTAAAAATTTCCCAGAAGTTAAAGCAAAGCCACTTTTAGTAGGATTGAGAGATATACCAAATTTTCTGCATTTCTGCAGAATTTTCTCCAAGTGATTAGGGTGTTCTTCCTCCTTTGAAAATACAATGATGTCATCCAAATACACCACCACTTATTTATCCTTCTCCTCAGCAAATTAAATATCCATCTCCATTTGGAAATTCCACCCCACATTCATGATACCAAAAGGCATTTTGGCATACATGAATGTTCCCTATGGCGTAGTAAAGGAAATTTTCTCTTGATCCTACAGATGTACTAATATTTGGTTCTAACATGAGAAACCATCAAGACAACTTGAGTGGGCTCAATGGTTGAGAACTTGTGATTTTTCTTGGGGGGTCACAAGTTCAAAACTGATGGGGGGTAGGGTTTTCTATTGCTCGTCGTGACCAAGCTATAGGGATAGACGTCCCCAATGCTGGATTCCTTAATCCTTGCGAAAGTCATGAGTTTTTGGTATATGTGGCTTACGGGCTGCTACATATACCCAGGGAAGTTACTGCTCCCTATCTAAAAAAAAAACTTGAGAAACCATCAAGCATAGACATTCTTTGAGAGCCAACAATATTTTGAAGAATTTAATCCATCTTGGGAAGAGGTTAATTGTCCTTTAGAGAAGCCTTGTTCAAATTTCTGAAATCAATACAAATTCTAATCTCACCACTCTTCTTTCTTACAGGCACTAGATTAGCAAGCCATCTTGAAAACCTCAAAGGGACCATGATTTTTGCATCAAATAATTTTTTAATCTCTTTCTCAATCAATGGCATGAGAAAAGGGTTAATTCTTCTCAACTTCTGCTTGAAATGTTTTTCATTCTCTTTGACAGGATAGTATGTTGGATATGTTAGGTCTCCATAGTTTGCAAGATTGGCAAGAAAAAACGCTGTAGAGCCTACATCAAAACCACTTTGGAATCCTAGGATCTAGCCCTCCTGGATTCAGAGAGGGATCTCTCTATTTAAGTGTTTTCAAAGATATTATCTTTAGGGCTTATGATATGATATTAGGCTAGTTATGAAGTACAAGGGTTTTGTTTGTTTTTGGTTGGGATGGATATCATCAAAATGAAGGAAGTCTTTTGAAGGGTAAAGGTGTGAGCAGGTTGAAAGAATGGTTTAGCTGATAGGATAGGTAAGAACCAATATCAATCCATTGGGCTATGGAGTCACAAAAGGATTTAATTGCATAACAAGTTTCAAGTGTGGTCTATGGGGCAAGTCATATATATCAAAGGATCTCTTTAAGTTTATTTATGGTGTGGAACATTAAGAAGTGTGGTGAAAGAAGCAAACATATAAGAAAACAAAGGGAAGCTTAAGATCAAGTAAGGACTTTTAACCTAGCCTGCTTTCAACATACTAAAAAAAAAACAAAGAATAGCTTAAGATCAAGTAAGAACTTTGAATCTAGCCTACTTTCAACATATTCTCAAAGGAAAAAATTTAAGATAAAACAAATAATAGCCTAAGATCAAGTAAGGACTTTTAACCTAGCCTGCTTTTGGCATATACTTATGGGAAACTTTCAAAATAGCTATTGGAGAAAACACTAGAATACAGGGCTAACCATAGACTTCCCTAGTTTAACTGTACTTAGCATGCAATGAAAATATCATTCAAGAACAATATCTCAAGTTTTACTCAGCAAGACATGGGCTCACCAACATTCCTTGACTGGTTACACTCTATTGAAATCATTCCAAAACACTCATTAGAAAAAAACATAAAAAATAAATATTTATCAGTGAGAAATAGGGTACTTTACAGTAAATCCTAATCTATATTTGCTGTTCTTTATCAGAGAAAGTGGACAATATGGAAAACATGAGAAAAATAACAGTTACAGTAAGAAAAATATCACCATTGACATAGACCAGGATCCCATAAATCAACTTGTATATTTGATGCTCAAACCAGTTACAATCTTCAAGTCTAATAGGTCTTTATAGCTTCAAACTTCTCTTCTCAGCCTATCTTTCTTCAATTACAAAACAGAGCTTTAACATGCCTCAACAACTATTTAAATTCAATGAGTATTCAACCAACATTTTACAATGGGCTCCTCTTATGATATTTATAGAAGAATGAGGAGGTAGAGTGAAAGGAAGGTCTATTAATTCAATTAATACAAAGTAAATGCTTCTCGGCCTTTGGGAAGCCTTATGGAGAAGATTTCTAATATCATAAATCTGCTAATTGATTTTTACATTAATTTTTATCCACTTCAGTCACTTTTGTTGACTTTGGAAGCTTTTGGTCTGAGCTGTCTTTGGAAAATATCTCTGACTGTGCATTAACTGTGTAGGTTTTTGAGTAAAATGAACTTGTAGGTGGCATTTTTATCTCTGGAGGAGTAACTGCTTCGGTGATTTGGCATTTGAAGCATTCTTTTGGGTGATATGTCTGTCTTTGATACTTTAAACTCTGATTAGGCCTTTGAAATGCATCAGGCCTCCTTTAATCATCTTTCTACTTTATTCACTGTGTCTTTATCCTTTAAACTGTGGATTAAGCCTTTTAATCTTCAGGCTCTTGCTTTAATCCTTTAACTTTAATCTCTGATACTCTTCACTATCTTGGTGTTTCTTCTACTTTGCTCGACTTGATGAACAGGTGGCTTACGCTGGAGGGTTTTACTTGTATAATCAACATTCATGAAATATTGATTAAAACTTGGAAATTCGACCCTTTCTGTCCCTTTCTGCATTGAATTTGGCCTCTGAGGATCATCACCCTCGGCCTTGTCCCTTTTCTAGACTGTGGGACAACTTTTACAGCTTACCCACCATTAAAACCTGCAAACAAACAGAAACATATGATAAAAACCTATGTTGCTGGGGTTAAAATGCTTCAGAGGGCTTAGAAGAGGGCGAAGGAGCAGTGCAGAAGGAGGATAATGCATCAGGGTAGATTCCATGGAGGAAAGCATGAAAAACAGGGTTCAAATCTGCATGTGGCGTGAGAAAATGGATAGGTGGGTTTGGAAAACCAGAGATGGTTTTTGCGCGGGATCAGAGCGGTAAGTGGTTTGGGGCTAAATGAACGCGATACAGTTCTCTGGTTGACACGTATCTAGGAAAAAACCACTTATTTTGCGTTGAAATTGTGCGATCAACTTCATTGGTGAAATGAGCGCGAAATTGGTTTTAGACCGTCCGATCTGGGGGGGCCAGATCTACGGTCTTTAGCGAGCGCGAAAAATAGAAGAAATGTGCGGAGGAAATATATGGTGGGGCCGGGGTGATGACGTCAGCTTTTTTGTCGCGGAACGGGGAGGCTTGAGGTTGGGTAAAACCAGGTGCGCCGTTGGATTTATAGTGATAAAGGGTTAAAATCACGGTGGGGCGTTTATATAAAGGGAAAGAAGCGGAAGTGGGAGGGGAGTTAATGGTCATCCGATCCAGGGGCAATAGGTTAAATCGACGGTGGAGATTGATTCGAAGGGGGAAATAATATGAGGGAAGGGAGGGCCCACTTTAATTTCTTTTCAGGGTTTTGAGTCTTTATACAAAGATTTTGGGGTTTTTTACATGGGAAAAAAAGGATTTATAAGAGCGGCGGGAAGGATGAATGGGAGCCGTCGGATCGTGAGGATCAACGGTCAAGATCTGTTGATGGGGGAGAATGAGAAGGGCAGGGTTTGAAAAGCAGAAGTAATGTGGGCCATCGGATTTGAGAAGATCAACGGCAAAGATTGCATCGCGGAATCACACAAGGGTATGAATGGTGCTAGGGGAAGGGAGAAAGGCGATGATGCGAGATAGCACGGACCGTCCGAACAGTTTTTATCGACGGTGGAGATTTTATCGCGAGATTGCATTGGCAGGGGGAAAGGGTCAGGAGACAAGGAAATTGGAAGCTGTGATGCGCCGATGTGATGAAGTGCCAACGAAGCGATGCGATGAAAGGATGCGCAGACTGTTGGATCAAGATTGAGATCTTATCGGCGGGGGATCATCAGCATGGAATTTGCAATGCGCTGATGAGATGAAGTGTTGTGACGAAGCGTTGGCTGTCTGATCTGGATTAGATCAAAGACAGATATTTCATCGCCGGGGGGGGGGGGGGGCGAAAAACGAAACCCAACGCGATGGAGCAATGCGATGGCCGATGCGACGCGTGACAACTGTCGAATATTGGGGAATGGATGGCTGTGATCTTTTCAGAAGATTGCCCATCGACAAAAAAAGAAAATGGAAGGGAAAATTTGGAATCGCCGAAGTGTGATGGCGATGGAGGCTTAAGACTTTTAGCCGAGGGTCTCGGGCCTCGGTATTATGGTGAAAAGGGGCTTAAGGCCTTATACTTTGAAAAGAAGGTTTTTGGACTAAAATGAAGGTTTTTTGAGGAATTTTGAGGGTAACGATAGGTTAGAAAATGAGGTTTAAAACCAAATAAAGTGGATTTGTAAGGTTTTAAGGGGGTTTTGAAGGAAAATAAAGGGTAAAATGAGGAAAATGGGGAAGGTTTTGCAAAAGGATTTTTCAAAGGAAAAGTGATGAAAAATGGGTTTGGAAAACAATTTCTTTTATAACAGCAGGGTCACTTAGTGGATTTTTGAATGAAGATATCAGTGGAATGGATTTCTTTGAGGATAAAGAACACATAGAGGCTTCAAGAAGTCACAGATTTTGAATGAAATTTGTTTCTTGAAGACTAATAGACTTGTTTTAGCCATCATTAGTTATGAAATTTTTTTATTGATGGGTAACAATGGCTCCACTTGGGGATGGCAGCTCCTTAGAGGTGTCAAGAACTTCAGAGATAAATCTCTGGGATGCAGACCTGTGCCTTATCCATGACAACCTCTTCCTCTTTGATCATGCTGCTTTAAAAAGATGATCAGTATTACATCAAACAGAATAATTCATTCCCCAAACAAATACCTACACAACCTACTTTCTTAACATTTTTTATTCATAAGGTGCACTTGGACTTGAAAACCTTTTGACATCATCATTTTATTCTTTTATTGAAAGCAGGAAACTAATCTAAATCTACCCTTATTTCTTCCATGAGTTCAGATTAAACAGTTGAACTCATTAATTCTCTACCTAAGCTACTATCTGCCAGGATTAAACTGTCTGACAGATCTTATTCTCTATATTCTAAAACATAAATTTAAATATAAACAAACCAGGATTAAGCTGTCTAATTTTCTATAAGAATATGGCATAAAATCAAGTTGCACATAGACTGGATTTACAGAAATTTAAAACAAAATTGTGAAGGCTTAAGGTCTGAAAAATTATGTTATATCCTTCCTTATTTCTTTCAGCTCTGGTTGTGATATTTTTTGAGCTTCTCTTCTTCTTTACCTGGTTCAAGTTTTTAGCATGTTAGAACCAATTCTTTTCTTCTCTTTGGCTCAGGTTTTGATCTGATTAGAGCCATTCTTCCTCAAACTTACAGGTTCAGTATTTGAGCTTGTTTGAACCTCTGTTTTTCTATCCTAATCTAGTATACTGATAAGCCAAGATTAAATTGTTTAGCTAATCTGAGTCACTAACCTATTAGCGGTAAATTGAAATCTATCTAGTCATTATTAGGCTGTTTGACTAAATAGTAGTGCTCTCTTTTGGTAGCGGCATTTAAGCTTGCACACTTTCATATTTTTCTTTTCTTTTTGGCATGGGGCTTGTACATTTCTTCTTTTATTTCTGCCCTCTTTTTCTCTTTTTCCATTTGTTTTTGTATTTTTCATATTTCTTTTTTCAAAGTAAAAAAAAAAAGGTTAACTAAATGCTCACAGGCTGAGCTTTATTGACATTCCTACCTACCCTAATCTAACTTTGAAATATTTACGTGTTTAGCTGACAAATTCTCTTTTCCAATACATCCAGTCAATCAAATGGTTCCATGATTGGTCTTTGCTCATCTCTTTGAGCATGCTGGATAGATAGAAGGACCACTCCCATCTCACCTTTTTATTAGCAGCAGTGCTAAATTTTTTTCTTGCTTTTGGTAATACACTGCCCCTAACCACCTTTATCCCTTCTTCAAACATCTTCAAGAAATCAACATAGGGATCTTGATACAATGCCTGGTTATGGATATTTGGAAGATAGGTCTCAACCAAGCTTACTTTTTCCTCCACTGGATCAAGCTTAAGATTCTTTTGAGGAAGAAATTCTTCCTCATCTTCATTATCATCTGAACTGGAGGACTCATCATATTTGGCAGTGCTGTCCTCTTGCAGTCCTGGTATGCTCTGATTTAGTGGACTGTATTCTGTGAAGAGATCATCATGTTCTTGAGCAGGGGTATCTTTTATTACCTCAACCCTTTCAGGAGAAGGCTCCTTATCTTCATCCTGCTCAAGAAATTCCTCTTTCTTTTCAATCTCAACATTACAACTAATAGATTGCTGATTCCCAATTATGTGAAAACTATTTCTGATGGATTGGATTGGTTGATTGCCGCTTTCAAGCTGATGATAGTGAAGTTCATGACACCAATCAATTGCTGGTTGCCCTGCATGATTAGTTTCTGTTTGAAGCTCATCATCATCATCATCAGACTGAAAAAAAAATTGGACAATCATTAGTATAAACAATCTCACCAATCAAGCATATTGGGTTATCAGTTTTTTCTTTAAGATGATCTGCAAGGGAAATTTATGAATTTTTACAAAAAATTTCTTTAGGTGAATGGGCAAGAGTGTTTTTTTTATAAAAAGTTTCAGAGACTGGCTGTTTATTGATAATCTGATCGATTTCTTCTTCTGTCAAAGGAGGGGATGTTTCTGTGTTTCTTTGAGCAGAAGTACAACAATTCCCTATCTCTTGTGAAGACTGGATTTGAGGCTGGATGTCTTCTTGAGCCTCAGTTAAAAGGGAATGATGAATCATTATCTGTGCTTGCAGGGATATCTTGAGGAATTTCTTTTATTTCTTGATTAATCTCTTCCTCAAATGATTCATCTAGGTTCTTGTGATATTTGTCTTGGGTATGAAATTCATGGATGGCTGCTATGAGATCTTCAAGCTACCAATATCCTAAATCTTCATAAATGCCTGCAAGGTATTCTATGATGCCCTCAGATTGATTACAAAAACCTCCCTCTAATGATAGATAAGGGTATTTTTCCTTATAATGATCATAAAATACTATGTGGAGGTCTCTTATACAAAACAAACTATCAGTCCTCAACCATTCATACCATTCCCTTACTTTTCCTTCTAATGTCAACATGAAAATTTTCATAAGGAAGTATTCATGCCATTCCAGCTTTAACCTCCATACATGTATATGAAATTTGATGAGATGTAACAAAGGGTCATCAAACTTTTCACCTTGAAAAACAGGCAGGTTTTCATCCCAATTCACTTGGGGAATATTATATGGGAACCCAGGGATATGATCTCTACTCATTGGGGCATATCTTTGTTGTATCCTTGGAATCATGTTTTTAAATCAGAAAAGAGGTCACTGTATCTATTCAACCAGCTCAGAGTCTTCTACCAGTAGAGTCATTAGGTCTTTTGAGAATTGTGGAGTCGCCAGGTGGAAATTTTTAGCTTTTTGAAGGTAAAATATTTTATGGTCCACCACCATTGATTTATTTAACTACAAATCTAAAATGTTCTGAGTCTTCTGAGGTCTTAAGGATGTACAAGATGTAATTCACTTAGAATTTCCCCAGTGGAGTTGCCACTATGTTAGGCCTCCGTAGTTTGCAAGATTGGCAAGAACAAACGCTGCAGAGCGTACATCAAAACCACTTTGGAATCCGAGGATCTAGCCCTCATGGATTCAGAGAGGGATCTCTCTATATAAGTGTTTTAAAAGATATTATCTTTAGGGCTTATGATATGATATTAGGCTAGTTATGAAGTATAAGGGTTTTGTTTGTTTTTGGTTGGGATGGATATCATCAAAATGAAGGAAGTCTTTTGAAGGGTAAAGGTGTGAGCAAGTTGAAAGAATGGTTCAGCTGATAGGATAGGTAAGAAACAATATCAATCCATTGGGCTATGGAGTCACAAAAGGATTTAATTGCAAAACAAGTTTCAAGTGTGGTCTATGGGGCAAGTCATCTATATCAAAGGATCTCTTAAAGTTGATTTATAGTGTGGAACATTAAGAAGTGTGGTGAAAGAAGCAAACATATAAGAAAACAAAGGGCGGCTTAAGATCAAGTAAGGACTTTTAACCTAGCCTGCTTTCATCATACTCAAAGGAAAAAAAAGAATAGCTTAAGATCAAGTAAGAACTTTGAATATAGCCTGCTTTCAACATATTCTCAAAGGAAAACAATTAAGATAAAACAAAGAATAGCCTAAGATCAAGTAAGGACTTTTAACCTAGCTTTCTTTTGGCATACTCTTAAGGGAAATTTTCAAAATAGCTGTTGGAGAAAACACTAGAGGACAGGGCTAACCATAGACTTCCCTAGTTTAACTTTACTTAGCATGCAATGAAACTATCATTCAAGAAAAATATCTCAAGTTTTACTCAACAAGACATGGGCTCACCAACATTCCTTGACTGGTTACACTCTATTGAAATCATTCCCAAACAAACATTTAGAAGAAAACATAAAAAATAAATATTTATCAGTGAGAAATAGGGTACTTTATAGTAAATCCTAATCTATATTTGCTGTTCTTTATCAGAGAAAGTGGACAGTATGGAAAACATGAGAAAAATAACAATTACAGTAAGAAAAACATCACCATTAACATAGACCAGGATCCCATAAATCAACTTGTATATTTGATGTTCAAACCAGTTACAATCTTCAAGTCCAGTAGGTCTTTACAGCTTCAAACTTCTCTTCTCAGCCTATCTTTCTTCAATTACAAAACAGAGCTTCAACATGCCTCAAAAACTATTTACATTCAATGAGTATTCAACCAACATTTTACAATGGGCTCCTCTTATGATATTTATAGAAAAATGAGGAGGCGGAGTGAAAGGAAGGTCTATTAATTCAATTAATACAGAGTAAATGCTTCTCGGCCTTTGGGAAATATTATGGAGAAGATTTCCAATATCATAACTCTGCTAATTGATTTTTACATTAAGTTTTATCTACTTCAGTCACTTTTGTTGACTTTGGAGGCTTTTAGTAGGCTAGCAATTACTTCTGAGCTGTCTTTGGCAAAAATATATGACTGTGCATTAACTGTGTAGGCTTTTGAGTAAAATGAACTTGTAGGTGGCATTTTGATCTCTGGAGGAGTAACTGCTTTGGTGATTTGGCATTTGAAGCATTATTTTGGGTGATGTGTCTGTCTTTGATACTTTAAACTCTGATTAGGCCTTTGATATGCGTTAGGCCTCCTTTAATCATCTTTCTGCTTTATTCACTGTGTCTTTATCCTTTAAACTGTGGATTAATCCTTTTAATCTTCAAGCTCTCGCTTTAATCCTTTAACTTTAATCTCTGATACTCTTCACTGTCTTGGTGTTTCTTCTACTTTTCTCGACTTGATGAACATGTGTCTTACGCTGGAGGGTTTTTCTTGTATAATCAACATTCATGACATATTGATTAAAACTTGGAAATTCGACCCTTTCTGTCCCTTTCTGCATTGAATTCGGCCTCTGAGGATCGTCACCCTCGACCTTGTCCCTTTGCTGGACTCTAGAATAGATATTACAGCTTATCCACCATTAAAACCTACAAACAAACATAAACATATGATAAAAACCTGCGTTGCTGGGGTTAAACTGCTTCAGAGGGCTTGGCGGAGGGCGAAAGAGCAGTGCAGAAGGAGGAGAATGCATTAGGGTGGATTCCATGGAGGAAACCATGAAAAAAAGGGTTCAAATCTACCTGTGGCGTGAGAAAATGGATAGGTGGTTTTGGAAAACTAAAGATGGTTTTCGTGTTGGATTAGAGCGGTAAGTGGTTTGGGGATAAATGAACGCTATACGGTTCTCTGGTTGACACGTATCCAGGTGAAAACTGCCTATTTTGCATTGAAATTGCGTGATCAACTTCATTGGTGAAATGAGTGTGAAATTGGTTTTAGACTGTCTGATCTGGGGGGGCAGATCTATGGTCTTAAGCGAGCGCGAAAAATAGAAGAAATGTGCGGAGGAAATATATGGTGGGGCCGGGGTGATGACATCAACTTTTTTGTCGAGGAGCGGGGAGGCTTGAGGTTGGGTAAAACCAGGTGTGCTGTTGGATTTATAGTGATAAAGGGTTAAAATCACGATGGGGCGATTATATAAAGGGAAAGAAGCGGAGGTGGGAGGGGAGTTAATGGCCGTCCGATCTAGGGGCAATAAGTTAATTCGACGGTGGAGATTGATTCAGAGGGGGAAATAATATGAGGGAAGGGAGGGCCCAATTTAATTGCTTTTCGGGGTTTTGAGTCTTTATAAAAATATTTTGGGGTTTTTTACATGGGAAGAAAGGATTTATAAGAGTGGCGGGAAGGATCAATGGGAGCCGTTGGATCGTGAGGATCGACGGTCAAGATCTGTCGATGGGGGAGAATGAGAAGGGTGGGGTTTGAAAAGAAGAAGTAATGTGGGCTGTCAGATTTGAGAAGATCAATGACGAAGATTGCATCGCGGAATCATGTAAGGGCGTGAATGGTGCGAGGGGAGGGGAGAGAGGCGATGATGCAAGATAGCGTGGACCGTCCGACCAGATTTGATTGAAAGTGGAGATTTGATTGCAGGATCGCATCTACGGGGGGAAAGGGTTAGGAGACAAGGAACTCAGAAGCTACGATGTGCTGATGTGATGAAGTGTCAACAGAGTGATGCGATGGAAGGATGTAGAGATCGTTGGATCAAGATTGAGTTCAACGGTTGATATCTTATTGGCGGGGGATCATCGTCATGGAATTTGCGATGCGCCGATGAGATGAAGCACTGCGATGAAGTGTTGGCCGTATGATCTGGATTGGATCAATGGCAGATATTTCATCGGAGGGGGGGGGGGGGAACTAAACCTGATGCGATGGCCGATGCGATGTGCGACAACTGTCGGATCTCGGGGAATGGATGGCTGTGATCTTGTCGGAAGATTGCCCGTCGGCAAAAAAGAAAATGAAGGGGAAAATTTGGAATCACCGAAGTGTGATGGCGATGGGGGCTTAAGACCTTTAGCCGATGGTCTCGGGCCTCGGTCTTATGGTGAAAATGGGCTCGAGCTTTAAGCGAAAAGTGGCTTAAGGCCTTATACTTTGAAAAGAAGGTTTTTGGACTAAAATGAAGGTTTTTTGAGGAATTTTGAGGGTAACGATAGGTTAGAAAATGAGGTTTAAAACCAAATAAAGTGGATTTGTAAGGTTTTAAGGGGGGTTTGAAGGAAAATAAAGGGTAAAATGAGGAAAATGGGGAAGGTTTTGCAGAAGGGTTTTTCAAAGGAAAAGTGATGAAAGATGGGTCTGAAAAATAGTTTCTTTTATAACAACAGTGTCACTTAGTGGATTTTTTAATGAAGATATTAGTGGAATGGATTTATTTGAGGATAAAGAACACATAGAGGCTTCAAGAAGTCACATATTTTGCATGAAATTTGTTTCTTGAAGACTAATAGAATTTTTTTAGCCATTATCAGTTATGACAAAATTTTATTGATGGCTAACAGGATAATACTAGGATCATCCCTTTTCAAATCAACATTGCTCCATGCAGAGACATCAATATACTTCTTCATCATATCCACATACCTGTGTCTCATCTCCATAGAAAGAAACTTACATGGCTTGACCATTTTAGGAACTTCTGCTGTACCAAGATTGCAATTTTCCACCTCTTTATCATCAACCTTCATCCTTGGGTATTTGAAAAAATCATTTTGATCTAATAATTTCTTAAGGGGAATAAGGCATTTGGGAATACAATTATTTTTTAGCTGTAAGGCTTCAGGATTGACTTTAGTTTCAACAAAGATATTTTGCTAATCTACTTGAATATTATCAAACTCTTCTTTCAATTCAAGGAAATTACAGACTTGCTGATCACTATCAAACACTTTCCAATGAATGATGTTATCAGGTATATTTCTGATCTCAACCACATATCTCTCACTGGAATGAGTAGGAATGACAAACAAACTAGCAGAGACAACCAAAGGATCGGCCACTGAATTTTGATCTCTAGTTTTGCAATGAAAGTGTATTCTTGAAAATTCTCAAGCATTTCAATGAATAAGTTTCTATAGGCCATCATCCGGATGTATTTGGTATGATAAGATCCTTCTACCTGCTTGATCACTAATTCAGAATCACCACAAACTGATATCTTTTTGGCACCTAAATTCTTCAGATTTTCTAGACCCAAAAACAACGACTCATATTCTGCCATGTTGTTCGTACAATCAAAGTTTAATTTGTGTGAGAAGAACTTAATTTCATCATTAGGAGTGGTAATCCATATCCTTGCTCCAACTCCCTCTCTTCTAGAAGCGCCATCAAAATGTAAATGCCACCAACCTTCTTCATTTTCCTCAACACATCTCTGATTTTCTGCTTGCTGATTTTATGTATTTTTCTCATTTTCTGCCTCTTCTATGAGTTCATTAAACAAAATTGAGGATCCTAGTTCAGTCTCTACTGCATAAATAGGAAAATTTTCTGGTTTGTCTTTGCTAATTACGATGTAAGCCATCCTGCTTTCTCTATACAACCTCCTTTTCTCACTAAAGAACAGAATGGTGGCATATGTCATATCCATTTACATATTCCCTTTAATTTGGCTGCCCAAGGTCTGGATAAAAGCATAAAAAACTTCGGAGGAATGTCAGCTACCACTATGTCCATCACCACTATCTTAGCAAGTACTTGAGTTAGGCCAAAAACCACATCTTTAATGATACCTATGCACTGAACTCTCTTGCAGTCAAAAGAAAAAAAAATCTTTGTAAGGTCTAGTGATATCTAAACCCATTATATCCAGATCACCTTAGGCATTAAATTGTGAGAAGCTCTTGAGTCTAACATGACATTATGAAAATTCAAATCATGGATATTCAGAATTACATAAAAAGGAGTAACTTCTTCATTCTGTTCATAGTCTACCCTCAGTCTTAGGAAAATGGTAGGATGGTCTTCTTGCAGATTTAGGATGTCTGAAGGTTCGGCTTGAGTGTTTAGCATCTTGAAAATTTTACTTCTATACTAAGTGACCTTAATAATTTCACCAAAGGGGACTGCAATTTTTATTTTGGAGATCTCACTCTCTAGATTGAAATTAGATGAGGCATTTTCAATTTCTTTGCCATGAGGTGGTGGTGGCATGTCTTTCTTTGGTTCAGCTGGTTTAGGAGCATCTTTCTTTGGCTGAGTTTTATTTGTTATAATGGGAACATTTCTATTCCTCAAAATGTATTGTTTCTGCATTTCAAAGATAGCATGTTGCTAACCCTTTAAGTAGTTAGATTGTCCCTCACTTCCCCCCATATCACGACTAGACTCATCATGTTCCTCTTTAGTTAGAAACATTCCAAACACATATTCATATAAGAAATGAATAATATCCTCTTGGAATTCAGGTTGTGTTTCCTCTTCATCTAGTAAATTTTGCTGAAAAGGAGGTCTCACTTGTGTATCAGGCTGGTTTCTATTTTCTCTTTGTCTTTGCTGAATTTGAGGCCTCCTAAATTGGGGATTTTTGACATGTGTCTCTTGTTGTGTAGGAGGCAAAGGAGTGGCTATAAGAACAAGTATGTCCATAAGTTTCTCAATGGTCTTCATCATGGTATCAAAATTTGCATCTGAGGATGAAGAATACTTCTTCTCTTCTTTTAATTTTGTTTTACCCATCTTAGATCTCTTGCCTGCAACCATATTCACCTCAACTTTCACTGCATCATTTTTCATGTTAGCCAAAGAAGCATATTATCTTCACCTTAAATAGATGGAAAACTCATAATCAAAATCTTCAGCATAGTGTAATTGAGCATATCCCGGGGGAGGTTTGATATGAGTAGGTATAAAGTTATAGACCTTGTTAAATATCTTAGAAAAGTCTTGGAAAAATTCATCTAAGGTTATCTTCAAATTGTTATACTCAGTTAAATATTGAATAGGGTTCACCTTACTCCCCCATGTTGGAGTGTGTTTGGTGCATGCATGTACGAAATCACACCAACTTAAGGGGTGTGGTATACCCACTTAAGTTATTGCTAACAGGCAGAAAAATAAGTGGAGTCAAGCAAGTTAGTGGAAAAAGCTAGAATCATAAGCATACTAGATAGAGAAATAGCATGCATATATAAACTAAAAACTAAAAAAAATAAACATGAGCTCTGAAAGGAGTCAAATTACAACAATAATACGAATGGTGGCTCTAGGCCCCTCTTATTGAGCACTGGTAGTAATAAGAGTGAAACTTTACCCTCTTGCCAAAGGGCCCCTAGACCATGGGTTCTAGGTCCCGATGCAAGGATGTTTTTATCACAAGCTTGCCTCAGTGCAGTCTCCCTCTCTCTCTACTGTGATGGACTGAACTTGTTGGATGGCAAAAAATTGAGTCCCCTCTATCTTCAGCTCTGGCTCACACACTACTGGTATTGTTTGGGAAATTCTGGCCAGCATAAAAATGTGTTCAAAATTCTTCATCTCATGGTGGCCTTACATAAGAGATTCCAAATCCTCCCTTCCCTCTCTTGGTACATTGTGGATGGTGACCCAAGAGAAGGGTATCATTACTTTGTGTGCTCCAAATATTCCATTGTGTGCTCACTTGGTGTCTAAGGAGGCATTGGTGGCTGTCCTTAGGCGGCTTCAAGTGAGGAATCACTTGTCCTTTGCTTTGTGTGGTCCTGAATAGTGACATTTCGCCACTCCTAGGATTGCGTGCATATCGGGCAACAAGGCGCGCAAAAGGTGCTCTTCACGAAGGATTATGTGCGCAAAGAGCATTTAGGATTTGTTCAAATTTGATTTTCCTTAGACCTTAGAGATTTTAAATACTTTCTATATTATGTAATGTCTTCCAGCCTTGTAAACCCTTTTTCTTGACATTAAATAATGTCGTCTTCTGCTATACGATTTTCTAGTGTTAATAGTTTCCCCCTAATGTGTGAGGTCTAGGAAGAACTGTATAGCCTAAATACATTATAGTTTCTTTTCTGTCTCGTGCGGAGAGAGAGAGAAACCTGCATGAAGCTTGGAATTGAAAACACCCTGCACCGGCTTTAAGAATGACCGTGTCCTAAGGGACCCCTGTAAGAAAATATAATACAACAAATATACAAATTTTATACGAGGCGAGCATGTCCCATGCTCGTGATGTTGTGGCTAGTTAATTTTTTTTTTTTTGACAGATACATGTTTTGTCGGTATCACTGATGTGGTAGTGATCTGGTGGTTGTTGATGACGACTGCTGACACCCTTAGGGGCATTTTTTCTTTGAAAATAGGTGGAATATGGTACCCATATGCGTAAAATTGGTATGGAATATAGCTGCACATTGTACACATAGGTGCTGGCTTGGACCTTCCCGTGTAAGAATTTATGAAAGAGACGCTTATGGAGGCACGGGTCTTCGACGAATTTGATCAATGTGCAATGGTTGTAAGGTACGATACCATACTGACATGAAAGATTTTGTTGTAGTCGAATTCTAGGAGGATCAATGACATCTATGGGAAATTATGTCTCCCATAGTGCCACCTGAGGATGCCCCTTTTATGGAGAGGGGTAATCCAAGGTACCACTTCCTTTTTGGAGAATAGGTGTCGAGGTTGAAAAAAAGGAAGTCTCAACCGGCCAAAGGGTCACCAACATGAGGGGTCGAGGACCTGGATGTGATGGGTTTAACATAGGCATGTTGGCGAGGGGTGACTGAATACTGATGATGGGGATTGAGTGGCCCAAGGTCGGAGTATACTAAGCAGCTTGGTGACAGTCATAGTTATTTCTGATGGGAAATCCCTGGAGTCGGTCTAACTTCTAAGGCAGGTATAAACTTGCTATGAATGTTATGGTGGCATGTACGTGGGGGTGTAAAACTCCAACCAAGGGTGTTCAGGGGCTCCTGCCATGGGAGAAAAATATGGATGGAGGGTGAAGGACGTAATGCACTATTCGGGGTCTTTGTACACTTACCAAAAGAATAAGATAACGGGATCTGGTTTGTACAAAAAACAGAGACGTGTACCCCAACACATGAAAATGTTCGCTCACTGATGTTGTGAGGAAGGTTTTTTTCTGAGGGTGGGGGTCCCATTGGTTGGTCTCATGTTCGGGGTTTATGAAGCGGATGAAAAAGTATCGCAGATGGGATTATGCTGGTGGATGTATGGTGGGCCAAATGTGAGGTGTGGTAGTGCGCTTTTGATCTGCTTGTACAACCTGATCGTCCGAGAAGGGGTTTTTAGCTTGTATGGTAAAAATGAGCTTATGCATGGTGGATGGATGGGCATGAGGTGATTCCCGAACTGAAGTGATATAGCCATGGTGTCACTTTTGTTGTGATATATGGTCTACTGTGGGTGACGAGTGCCATGGAGAGGAGGCTCTATCGACCAACGAGGATTTTTATCATGTGGAGGGTGAGGTGATGATAGACACAGTAGAATGAAATGATGTCAGGATATGCAGAGTTTTCTGGGACTCTATCATGCTGGGGGTAGAATGATACCTGCTCTGGAACTTTCTGTAAATGGAGTTGCAAATGGTTTTGCTCGCTTCTCTTGTAAAAACAACTACCTCAAGTGAAAGCATCTTCTTTATCAAAATTTATTGAAAATCATGAGCTTTAAAAAAGAAGATGAGAGAGGGCATACCTGACGACGCTGAGAAATTATTTTTTCGGGAGTACGAATGTGTGGCATCACCTATGTTCATCATGGAGGGATGATTGTGGTGCAACTTACGGTTTGGAGAACATACCTTATTCCCTTATTTTTGAAGACTTTTATATCTTTGGGCTGGAAGTTGGGTCAACGACATTATTTTTTGTACTTAAACATATACATTGTGACATATATATATATATATATATATATATATATATATGAGAGATATTTTTTGTGGCTCTATGTGTTGTGTCACCTGTTTCGATTTATGTATGATGTTATGCTAATGAATATCTATATTTTTGGTTTTTATGTATGATGGTTTATTCGAGATGCATTCCAGTCTAGGATATTGTTAGCTATGCGATCAACTATTTGGTTTGACTCCTTGGTACATGTGTGAATGTGATATAGTCAAATTGTCTGCTTAATCTTTTTGCACGCAAATATTTTCTAAACAAATGTGTATCTCTTGTCTCAAATGTTTGGTTTAACTGCGACACTACTAACTAGGAATCGAGGTAGATGTGCATATGGCTTATACCTTGATGGAGAGCATCACACATAAGTCCGATGATGGCATCATATTTTTCTTGATTTTTTGTTGCTAAACCAATGCACATGCCGTTTGAGCAGAGTGGCGATCGGTCAGGGTGGTAGATGACCCAGGCAGCTATGGCTAAAATTTGAGGCCATCTTGATGCTCCATCAACAAATCCGAAATAGGGTTCAGTTTGGTGATCCATGGTGGCACTTTGAGTGCTTTAAAATAAGTCTTTTGGTCAAAAATATTTAGTGGTTGGGGTTGTGTACGTTCACTCTAGGGAAGGGACGTTTTGGCCCTTATGGGTAGAACTTCTTGAGGTAAAGGCTGTTGATGGGGTTGCTGAGGCAGGTCCCGTCCAGTTCCGTCAAGATGTATGCCCCCTGTCAGAGGCAATGTTTGATGATGTATGGTCCTTTCTACAAGGTTTTGAACTTTCCTGGCCCCAGGGCTTCTTTTGTGACATCATAATGGAGGACCAATTCTCCCTCGATGAATGAGCGAGGGGTGATGTGGCGGTCTAATGATGCTTTTACCCTTTTCTTGTGGGCCTCGTTGTGTTGCAACAACTATCGTCTACTTTCGTCTATAAGTTCTATTTGTACTAGGCACTGTTCTAGAGGCTGGGTATCATCAAGGAGTTTGATGGCGGCATGTAAATTTGGGATCTCGTGTTCTATGGGAATCACGGCCTCGACCCCATATACTAAGTGGAAGGGAGTGAAACTAGTGGACGTATTTACCATCGTGTGATATGCCCACAGGGCGGAAAAGAGCATATGGTGACAGTTGGTTTTATGGTTATTCACCATGCATTGTAACATAGTTTTGAGTACTTTTTTAATAGCTTCTATCTATCCATTGGACTGGGGGTATTATGGTGAAGCGAACTCATGGGTGAATCTGAGGTGGTGAGATAGTTCCTTGAAAACTTCGTTCTCGAAGCATTTCCCATGGTTTGAGACTAACTCTTTGGGGACGCCGAATCGAGCGATCACGTGGTTGAACAGAAATCGAGCGGCAGTTTCTGCTGTGTTGTGGTATGTAGGCATGGCCTCAACCCACTTAGTGAAATAGTTGAGAGCCACGATGATGGATTTATGGTTGCCCGATGAGGCGGGGTTGCAAGTCATGAAGTCAATCCCCCATTTACAAAAGGGACCGACGACGATGATAGGATGCAGAGGAGCGGGAGGTGCTCTTGATTTGTGGGTGAAGCGTTGGAATCATTTACATCTTTTTACTGCTGTAATGCAGTCGTGAAACAAGGAGGGCAAAAAATATTGTAATGTCCCTACTTAGCCTTAGCTAAGAGGAGACATTAAATTTTGATTTATTTTATGCTTTATGAATAAATGAATAAAGCAGGACATGTAAAACTCCTAATAAATCAATGCCCATGTGAAAAAAGAAAAATTTGGGCTATGTCAATAATCACTTGCAGGTGTGAAAGAGGATTGAGCCAAAGATTGGGTTTACCTTGACCAAATCAACTGCGCTGTCTAGGTTCAATGCATCTCCAAGAGGGACTGCGCAGTTCTAGAAGGGAGCCTCTAATGTGAAGAGGGGTGAATCATCAAAGTGGTTTAGGGTTTGCAAAGGCTATCTCATGTTATAAAAATGAGGAGAAGACACATGAAGAGGTTTTTGATGAATTATATTTCTGAAGTATTTGTCTGCTTAGACAAATACCATTCTCTGCTGTTTAGTGGAGGATTGTGATTGGAATTCCTGTTTAGGAGTTTCATCTCTTCCCTTGAGGATCATTGGAGGATTTATTTCCTGAATTTGGCCACTATCTAGTTTGAGACCAAGCTCTGTCTTTCATGAGCAGCACTGGCCCATTGAGGGTTTTGCAGCTGCTATCTTTTGTAGCAAGTGGCATTGTAGATCTGCTTAGATCTATTTGTTTTTGAGAGGCTTTCTCTATTGGAAAGTGTTCTTCAGCCTCCAAGGAGTTAGCTGATCTGTATTTTATATCAGATATGTACTTTTCATTCCATGTACTTAGTCTCCTATACCCTCTGCACAGTTTCTTCTCTATACTACGCTATTTTGTAAGAGGGCTTTGTTATTTTAGTTTGCTATCAGTTTGGAGGAGATCTCTTGGTGTTAGGCTTGCCTTCCCTTGGTGATCCATGGATTGGGTTGCTGATCCATGTCTCTATAGATCTGATCTATTTCAGTAATAAAATTTATCTTCAGAAATTTCTGGGTTTTCTGCAGCACAGTATATTGTAATTCAGATCTACAGCTTAATATGCAATATTTTGATGTAATTCCAATTGGATCTTGTTCTTAAAGTCTTGTAGCTTCCAGTTATGTATTAGATCTAATGTTTCATCTATAGATATATCCTAGATCTGAAATTTAATGTACAGCAGCTGAAACACCTGGAAAATAACACTGTCTATGTATTTCTGCAGTTTATTTCTAGTTGCAACTCTCATTTTTGAAGGGATCTTGCCCTAGTTCTTTTTGTAATCAGTTGTAAAGGAAATGGAATCATTTGTAAATATTATTTACTGATATAATACTGAAGTATCATATCTTTGGCTGAACTCCTCTAAGCTTCAGTTAGATCTGCGCAATTATAGTAGCTGGGGTTTTCATTTTGCAACAGTCTCTCTCTTTGGCTGATTTCTAGCTAGTCTTGTTTCCGAGAGATCTGTTTAACATGCTTAAACTTATTTGTTTCTATTGAAATTGTATGAAAATGTCACATACAGCTTGAATGAGGGGATCCCAGCCCTGATATGCATTTTCATTGCTCATATTTTCTTATACAACGTTTTCATTGAAGACCTTATTGAGATTCCTGAATTGGGATTATTCCAAGTTCTATAGGCAGAGTCTACAGTTGGCCAGGTAGCCTCTAGTTCTCACCCTCTTTTCAGAAATGACATAACTATAAAATGCCTCTGTATTCCATCTCTGACATAGAATCTTGAGAATCCCCAAAAAGGGACATTACAGTGGTATCAGAGCTCCACTCTTGGCACAACCTGTGCTAGTTTTGGAGCCTTAGTCATGCTGCATTCCGAAGATGAATATCCTCTTTATGAGAGGGAGAAGAGATACCAAAATTGAAGTCATAGAAATTATGACTATACTACTGTTGACCTTGACAAGGGTCAAGACAAGGGGAAAGGCCCTGAGTTGAATGATAAAGATAAGGAGGCAGAAGAGTTTGCAAAAACTCTCTTGGAAACCATGCAAGATATATCCAAGGAAATAAAGGAGATGAGGATAGAAAGAATGAGGGAGTCCCTTGGAAGAATCCATCAAGGAGAGAGTTCAGAAATGTCTCAGTTTGGGATTGGTCCACTGGTGAGCTTGCCACAAGCTCCACAGATCTCACAATGCTCTACAATGCCTACCTTCTTGGCTGTAGAGAATGAAGGGCTTCAAGAGTCAACGTATTTGGAAGGTTATTTTGTAGAATATGATTCACAAAGCCAAAGGTTCAAGGATAACTTGAGATTTCAAGATTTCTGCCATCTAAAGGACCGGAGGAGACCATTGCAGTAGTATAGAGATGGAGGTTTCCTTCATGGGAGGCACCACACCATGGGTAGGTTCTTCTTGCCTAAGTTTGATGGATCACCCTCTTGTTCAGCTAAAGCATGGGTGGAAAAGTTGAACATCTACTTCCAGCTGAATAAAGTGCCTGAAGCAGAAGCCATTAAGATTGTTGTGCTGCATTTTGATGGAGAAGCCCAGAACTGGTGGTTTCATGGACTTTCTACATTGGGGCACAACAATGTGTCCACTTATGCTAAGTTCATTAGGAGACTAGTGGAAAGATTTGATCAGAAGGATCCAGAGGCCCTTTTCATAAGCTTGGCCAAGCTTAAGCAGACAGGAGATGCTGAAGCCTATATTTCTGAATTTTTTAGGCTGCCTGTTATGGTTCCTGATCTTTCAATTGCAAGGAGAGTATATATGTTCATAGATGGCTTGGAGGAACCTTTGCATGGGTTGGTCAAGTCTACCAAACCCACCACACTGCATGATGCCATTGAAAGAACAAGAGATCTCCAAGATGCCTTCCCAAGAGCAAAGGCAACCCTTCCTAGCAAAGCCACTCACTCTTCTAAGGGGAAGGAAGCGAAAACTTCTCCACCCAAGGAGAGCTCACAGAAAAATCTTCTTGACAATGATCTCCAGAGAGAGTTGAGAAAGAAGAAATTATGTTTCACTTGTCAAGAATCATGGGTGCCGGGACATAGATGTGCTGCTGGGAGAGCACATTATATTTAAGTCTTCTCTGATTGTGAGGAGGAGGAAGGAAATGATGGACCTAGGAGAGGTCACAACACTGGTGATGATGAGGAGGAGGATCCATCATAATCCAGGGAAGAAGAAGGAGCATTTGCTCCAACCAGTGGGACTCTTGCTTCTTTGAGGGGAGTGCCCAAATATTTGACCCTTAGAGTGCAGGGTTCAGTTATGGACCAAAGGGTATCTATTCTTATTGACAATGGGGCAACCCACAATTTTATTGATGCTTAGTTTGTGCGGAGGAGAGGGATCCATACTAATTCTTTTGATGGGTTCTCTATTTTGGTTCCAGGGGACAGAACTATGCAGTGCATGCAGTATGTTTCCTCACTTTCTGTGACTATGGGGACCTAAAATTTGAGGGACCACTTCTTTGTGGTGGACATACCAGACACCAAGCTCATCTTGGGTTTCCAGTGGTTTATTACTTTGGGAAAGGTCACCACTAATTGGAGGGCCTTGCAGATGGAGTGGGTGGATTTGAAGAGTGGGAAGCAACAAGTTATTCAAGGCATGCACACCTACCCTTCACTTGATGTCTCTACCCACACAAAAAATATGGATTTGCGCAATGAGGGAAAGAATCTCATGGTTCCTTCTCTCATTTTCATGAGATTTCTACAAGGGAAATTCCTACATCATGGAAAGCCTCTTGGGATTCCATTAGATTCTGTGGAGAAAGCTCCACCAAGTGCTGAAACAATGGAAGAAAAAGTCACTGCACTGTGGGAGGAAGCAAAGGGGAGGATTAGCCTTCCCACACAAAATTTTGGCATGCATAATGCCAAAGGAGTAAGCAGAAACAAGGCAAGCACCACCATAGATACATCTACAGCGACGTCCTTGTTGAGAAGTGTAGATCCATATTGGAAGTCTCAAATCCTTGTAGAGTACTCCAAAGATCTGCACACTGGGATGATTTTAGATGGCATAAAGCAAGGAGGAGGCTATATGGTCCATGAAGGGGTAATCTATCATCTTGGAAAAGTATTCTTGTCTCAAGCCTCAAAGCTTAGGCAAGAAATACTACAAAGGGCACACAAGGATTTCCTTTCCAGTTACATGCAATCATCAAAAATCTACTCCCTAGACTTGAAGAGTTTTGATTGGAAGGGTATGGAGGAGGAGCTACATCAGCATTATGATTGGGAGGAACTAAATCAGCACTTAAAAGAGTGCCATAGCTATGTGGATATGGGGCAGCCAAAGGATCCTATGCAGGATATATTTCAGCCATCTCTTTCTTCTCTCAAAAGAGGGGAAAAGCCCATGCCTAACTCTATGAGTATGGGAGGTTTGTATGGTAAGAAATCTGATCTTGTAGAGCAAGTTTATTTTTCTGATTTGGCACACTCTCTTACCATATGTATGCAGGCCATGGCTCCTACAAGGAGCAATATTACATGTAGATCTCATTGCAAATATGGGGCCAACGAAAACTCCAAAGCTGGCCACTCCCTTGAGGTGCAAAGGGAGATTGTTTTTCATGATCGGTGCTTTCCAAAGGCACCTAATGAGGGTTTCACTTTCAGCCATGTCAAAGTGGCCTATGCAGCAAATATGTGGTGGGAGTACCACCTATCACATTCAGATCTACTCATAACAAGGAGTGTACTGTGCTGGTACCTTATGTGGGATTGTGACCCACCTCCTCATGTGCAAATTTCAGTTTGCCTTTATGTGATTTTGCTACCATACATAGATGACATATTGGTTTTGTTTATGGGTATGTATGGGCAAAGAGTAAGTAGTTTACATGTACCACATGGGATGGAAATATATCCAATACTTCATGATACATGTTTCAGATGTGACATTGGTTCGCCCATGTATATTTCCGTTGAGTTTTACACTCCTGAAGGGGAAGACTATGAACCTATCATGCTAGCATTGGAGGAGCAGTTTTTGATGTATTGCCTTGGTGAAAAGTTGCTTCATGATGAGAGATTAATTCTTGATGGTGCCATCAATGGAGAAGGAGAAGAGACATAACTCTTACCCTACCAGTTGCTTGAGGACAAGCAACATTTTGAGGGGGAGGACTGTAATGTCCCTACTTAGCCTTAGCTAAGAGGAGACATTAAATTTTGATATATTTTATGCTTTATGAATAAATGAATAAAGGAGGAGATGTAAAACTCCTAATAAATCAATCCCCATGTGAAAAAAGACAAATTTGGGCTATGTAAATAATCACTTGTAGGTGTGAAAGAGGATTGAGCCAAAAATTGGGTCCACCTTGACCAAATCAACTGCGTTGTCTAGGTTCAATGCATCTCCAAGAAGGACTGCGAAGTTCTAGAAGGGAGCCTCTAATGTGAAGAGGGGTGACTCATCAAAGTGGTTTAGGGTTTTCAAAGGCTATCTCATGTTATAAAAAGGAGGAGAAGACACATGAAGAGGTTGTTGATGAATTATATTTCTGAAGTATTTGTCTGCTTAGACAAATACCATTCTCTGCTGTTTAGTGGAAGATTGTGATTGGAATTTCTGTTTAGGAGTTTCATCTCTTCCCTTGAGGATCATTGGAGGAGTTCTTTGCTGAATTTGGCCACTATCTGGTTTGAGACCAAGCTCTATCTTTCATGAGTAGCGCTGGCCCATTGAGGGTTTTGCAGTTGCTATATTTTGTAGCAAGTGGCATTGTAGATCTGCTTAGATCTAGTTGTTTTTTAGAGGCTTTCTCTATTAGAGAGTGTTCTTCAACCTCCAAGGAGTTACTGATATATATTTTATATCAGATCTATACTTTTCATTCCATGTACTCAGTCTCCTACACCCTCTGCACAATTTCTGCTCTATACTGCGTTATTTTGTAAGAGGGCTTTGTTATTTCAGTTTGCTATCAGTTTGGAGGAGATCTCTTGGTGTTAGGCTTGCCTTCCCTTGGTGATACGTGGATTGGGTTGCTAATCCATGTCTCTATAGATCTGATCTATTTTAGTGATAAAATTTATCTTCAGAAATTTCTGGGTTTTTTGCAGCACAATATATTGTAATTCAGATCTACAGCTTAATATGCAGTATTTTGATGGAATTCCAATTGGATATTGTTCTTAAAGTCTTGTAGCTTCCAGATCTGTATTAGATATAATTTTTCATCTATAGATCTGTCCTAGATCTGAAATTTAATGTACAACAGCTGAACCACCTGGAAAATAACGCTGTCTATGTATTTCTGCAGTTTATTCCTAGTTGCAGCTCTCATTTCTGAAGGGATATTGCCCTAGTTATTTTTGTAATCAGTTGTAAAGGAAATGGACTCATTTGTAAATCTGATTTACTGATACAATACTGAAGTATTAGATATTTGGCTTACCTCCTCTGAGCTTCATTCAGATTTGCGCAATTCTAGTAGCTGGGGTTTTCATTTTGCAACAGTCTCTCTCTTTGGCTGATTTATAGCTAGCCTTGTTTCCGGGAGATCTATTTAACATGCTTAAACTTATTTGTTTCTGTTGAAATTGTATGTACATGTCACATATATCTTGAATGAGGGGATCCCAGCCCTGATTTTCATTTTCATTTCTCATATTTTCTTATATATTGTTTTCATTGAAGGCCTTGTTGAGATTCCTGAATTGGGATTATTCTAAGTTCTATAGGCAGAGTCTACAGTTCTCCAGGTATCCTCTGGTTCTCACCCTCTTTTCAGAGGTGACATAACCAGTAAATTCCTCTTTAGTCCATCTCTGACATAGAATCTTGATAATCCCCAAAAAGGGACATTACAAATATCCTGCCCATATGACTTTCTGGGCGGTGGCCATGCTAGATAGGTGGCCTCCGCAAGTGCCTCCGTGGCAGTCATTAAGGGATTTTTCTGCTTGGTCGTGGGTGAGGCATCACCATAAAATGGTGTCGATGCCTCATCGATATAAGAAATCTCCCATGAGGAGATATCGGGGGGGCCCACTAGCGTATGCACCGACAGTCATCTCGGGTGAGATGAGGTCTGAACTTTTGGGTTTGGAAGAACAGGAGAATATCTTCATACCAAGGGTCGTCGGTTGCTACGAAGAAGAGGTGTTCATTAGGTAGCAAATCATTCAATGGTGATCCCTTGGTATCTCTTGGGAGATCCGTAATGAACTTTGCTAAGGAAAGCAACTTTTTGATTTTGGCAGAGCGAAACTGTAAGTCATATTATTGTAGAATGACTATCCAATGGGTAGACTTATGGTTCATTAGGCAGCGTGTGAGAAGGTATTTAATGGGGTTGATATTTGCGATGACCATAGTGGTTCTTAAGATGATGTAGTGGCAAAGTTTCTGGACTGCATAAATCAATGCTAGTGCAGTCTTTTATTCAGGCTCATATCTTAACGTTGGACCCGATAAGGTCTTGCTGACATAGTAGATTACGTGCTCCTTCCCATTTGGGCCTTACTGGACCAACACTCTGGCTAACGTGGACTCGGAAGCTGATAAATACATGATATACTCTTTGTCATAGTCTGAGGGACTGATGAGGGGCACTGAAGATAATGTTTCTTTCAGCACATTGAATGCTTTCTGGGCATAATCGTCCCATTTAAATGGGATGTCCTGGCGGAGGAGGTGCAAGAACCCTTAAGCACAGGTGGCATAATCTGGGACAACGCATCTCAAAAAATTGGCCTTCCCCTACAAGCTTTGAAGTTGCCTGAGTGTTTTAGGTGGTGGTACCTCTTTGATGGCTTGGAATTTGAGGGGGTCCACACAAATGCCTTGCTGGGACACGATAAAACCTAAGAATCTTCCCACGCTGATGCAAAAGACACACTTGAGGGGGTTCAAGCGTAGGTTGTATTGACGACATCGTTGGAATACCAATTGCAGATCCTCGAGGTGGTCTGAGCGCTTCTTGGAGTGTACGGTCAAGTCGTCCAAGTAGGCGAGGATAAGGTGTGCCAAGTCATGAAATATATAATTCATGGCCCTTTGGAAGGTGGCTCCAATTTTTTTTAGGCCAAATGGCATTACCTTGTATGCGAATGTGCTCCAGGGGGTGGTGAACGCAGTTTTTTACCGATCTGTATGGCAGATTTGGATTTGATTGTACCCGGAGAACCCATCCATGAAGGATAGAGCCTCATGTCCTATGCAAGCATCGATGACTTGGTTGATGAATGGAGTGGGATAATTGTCTTTAGGAAAAGCTTTGTTCAAATCTAAAAAATCTGTGCAAATGCGTATAGTGCCCTGTTTTTTCATGACGGGAACATGGTTGGAAACCCAAGATGTATAGGTGATGGGGTAGATAAACCCGGCTTTGTGAAGCTTGTCGATTTCTCGCTTTATTACTTCTGCCTTAGATGGGTGCAGTTGACGTTGTTTCTGGCGCACTAGAGGTACGTCAGGCCAAGTGTCAATATGGTGCTCTACAATAGTAGGTCTAAGCCCAGGCATTTTTGAGTAGTCCCAGACGAAGATATCTCGATACCCTTGTAACAATTGGGTATAAGAGGTTATTTCTTCTAGAGAGAATGCTGCCCCCAGTGAGATTTATTCAACCTTTGCAGGATTTTGGGATATGTTCACCTTGATGGTAGGTGAGATATTCGACATATTTCCTTCCTTAAACGCATCGGGCACTGGGATGGGTTTTTTGAACCAATCGAATTTGCCTGATGGAAGGAAATATTTTGATTCAATCACATAGATCTCTTGTTATTTTATCTTGTTAGGACTGAATGTTTGCTTGGGGAGAAAAAGCGAACGGTGATGCATTATATCCCATGGATAATCTGGCTCTGTCATAGCTTCTAGGATATCTTCATCCGAATGAAACAAGGACCCAAAGGGGGATTGTTCCTGGGTAGGGTTATGTTGAATGGGGTTAATCTGTACGGAGCTTGTTGAGATACACGAGAAGGATTCCATTGTGGACGTGGTGGAACTAGACGCGGTCGACAGAGTGCAGATAGATTGGGTCTGCATTGTCGTAGGAAAAAATACTCTCGTAGTTGTAGCTGAATCAACACCTATGGTAGATGAGAAGATAACTCGAGTCATATTTCCAATACACGATGATATGAATCGTATATGATGTGTCGTGTCATCAGCATTCGGTGGGGGGTGAATCACCCTGATTGGTCGCCTTTCAGTTGATGAGAACAGGATGGATCTATCCGTCACATCCTCTTGGGTTGTCGAATTGTTCATGGATTCCGAGTCCGTGCAATCTTCTTGGGAGAGGCGAACTATGTTTGATCGCACATAGGTTAGAGCTGTGCTGAATCTCAGAATCTCGGTATGTAGTGACAACGACGTACTGGGTGGTTGTCACCAGATATCTGACATGTATATGAGAAGTCCATGTCGGCGCGGTATACTATATGGATTGGATACCATCGTTGGAACATTTCCAAAGCTGGGATGTCAATGATGAAATGATCAAGTTCATCAGAAAGTACATACCTTTCGATTGGGGGAGGGGGTCTAGCAGGGAGCCTTTCAGGTGATCGCCGTTCTTCCTGTAGGTACATGATGATACGAGGTTCATCTCCGATAGATTGGGCCGGGGGATCCTCTTGATAAGATTTCTCGATGGCGTGTAAGGCATCCCTATATCGCTGGATCTCTGGGAAATGATGGGTATAGTGTCCATAGTTGCTGTAGAGAGCCCATGCATGATTGGTACACAACGCTTTGCCTTTACCTTTGGTGGTAGGTTCCTTTTTACAGGAATGCGACGTTGCGATGTCTGTCTCAGATCTAAGGAGTGGTTTTAATTCATCCAGATTTGGACATATATGGGTAGGGTGACCTATTATGTTGCATATGGCATAGACTGGTGATTCCCGTTGAACGACGGGGGTCACCAGTTTTGCAATGGGAATTTCCTTTGCAGGAGTGGTTTCGACTGTTTCTTGGATGAGTGGGGCCTCCTCGGGACCGAGGTGCTTCAATCCTATGGTAGTAACATGGGTGGCTCCTGTTCCTGTATGGGGAACAAGGTACCAAACTGGGATTGCCAATGATATGTTGGGTAATACCAGTGTTTCCAAAACCTACTGGGAGATGAAACCAGCTGGGGGGTAGAGGAAAGGGGTTTGGGAGGCAACGTAGGCTAGAGAGGCTGCCGTGGCCAATGACTCGGTGCCATTACTGCTTGTGTCCATGTCCCGACTAGCTTCGACGCTTGATGTGGACATCATGCACACTGGAGCCCCTGTGACATCAGGCCATGACTCAGGGATTATGGGAGGATCTCCTAGCAATGACCCTAAAATGGATGACAGTTTGAATTGGTCGGGGCCATATTCTTGGTACCATAAGAGAGAATCCGAGGATGTATCTACATAGGGTAGAATCACATCTATGTTTTTTAGGGGTCGCTTCTCACTATCTGTCAGTTGGTCTATAGTAATGATGCGGTCCTTGTGGGGGAACATCATGATGCAAAATACGGAGGAGGCTAGGGCAGACATGGCGTACATATAACTCCGCCCAAGGAGTATATTGTAGTCCAGGTGAGCATCCAAGACTTCAATGTCTATGTGGACTGTCTTTCCGGCTAAGCAGACCAGGACGTTTTGGTAGAGGCTAACGGGGATCATGGAAAAATTTAGGGGATAATATTGGCAGATGGGCTAATTTTCCATGGTTTTCCAAAAAAAATATTCTCCAATTTCCATTTTTTTATAAAAATGATTCACCCAAATTTTACAATATAAAATTATTTTATGTTAAAAATCGCCAATATTATATAGAAATTATATATAATATCATTATAAATTTGAATAATTTTACAAATACATCAATAAACATTTTATATTTTGCATTTTAGGGACTAGTGAGATTCACCAATTTTTTAAACTTCAAGATAATTTTTCGTCCTTAAAAGTTTCCCTGACAGGGGTTGATGGATGACCGTCATATGCTCGAAGCGTGATGAATGAGGGTTTTAGTTTGGGAGAACCTAACTTATGCCAAACATTTTGGACATGATGCACATGGATGCACCCTTGTCTATGACACATTGGTGAATTGTGATATTCTGTACTGACACTGGTATCTGGAAGGCGACCATGGAAGGAAGCCTAGGGTGGATTTGTCTAAGTTAAAAGCCATTAGGCGTGTATCAGCAGGGTCGATAGAACCTAACGCGAAAATCAGTGCTTTCCGTTTTTTTGGGCATGACTGCAATACTTCCAAAGCTGACATAGCAGCGGGAGATTGTGCTAAATCGTCCACAATGCTATAATTATGGGCCGCTTTGGAGTAGTTTCCTACTTGGATATTAGGTCCCTTCGCCATCTTTGACAATGGTTCTATAGGCATATTTGAAATGGTCAAAGGTGCAGTCGGTGCACTGGTACTTGCCCCTGACGTATTGGTGTCAGGTGGGGTGTCGTAATTGCGATTCCGTGTTTGGAAAAACATCTCTTCACCAGTCATGTAGATTTCATGGCTGGTTTTATTAGAGTCATTTGTATTTTGCTGTTGAGTTATTACCGTCCCTTGATGGGGGAAAGGTTCTTGCATTACAGCTAGTTGCTGGGAAGATCCTCCTTGTCCTCGGTTACTTTGTACTTCTTCAACTCAAGGATATTGGGACAGTGGTGAGTATAGTGGTCGTACTCACCACATATCGAACAAGAATGGTTTTTTCGAAGAGGTGGCCTTTTTCTCTGCCGTTGGGCATTTATTGGCTCCTAGTTCTGATTCTGGTTAGAGTTGCCTCCAGCCTAGGATTGTGGTGGGTTCTGTTTTTTGTTGCCCCCCTGTCTAGGGTTCCCTTTTGGATTTTTTCTTCACCATGTTAGGAGGGTATTTCTCCTGGCTGTATTGGTGTGGTTGGTTTTGGGATGACTGCAAAAAGTTCACCTGTGCATTGGTTTGCATAGGTGGGGCATGTACTGGGGACTAAGCATAACACGTTCCTTGGTTTGCATCTGGCTGTTGGAGGGGAGCTCTTCCGTCAGTGTTTATTTCTGTGTACTGCTTCCCCTGAGCCAGAGGATAAGGTCCTCCCTGGTGATACGCTAGTGCCCTATTAGTCAAATTTTGATGAGGCATATGATAACTTTGAAAACTGGGTTGAGGCACGTTCTGGGTAGAACTGTATGTGTAACCGAGGTTTTGACTGCTGCTGCCTAGGTAACCTTGGGTCAATGACCCAATTAGTCCGTTTGTAGATTTCGACGTGCTTGGAATTTCATTATAAGTTTTCAGGTGCGGGACATTAGGCAGGATGTTATAAATGTGTCCTGACTGCATATAAATTAGCTCAAGTTGCTGGGCTTTGCTAATAGCATCCTCTTCGGATGTGGGTCTCTGTTGTGCCACATCCTTTGAAATCTATGCCATAAGAGTTTTCAATAATAAATCTAAGAGAACCCGATCATTGAGTTTAGCTTTACATAAACTATGATGCCGCCTCCATTCGTGGAGATGGTCCGAGATATGGATGGCGGGGGTTTGTCTAAAATGCGTAAGTAATTCCATTCTGGAATCATGGTGAATGGGTAACTGAAAATATGTTAGGAATGCGGTAGCGAGGGTGCTAAAGGTTCCATGTGAAGCATAGGGTTTCTCCATATACCACTTCACGGCTACTCCTGTAAGAGTGCGTTGAAATAATCTTAATCGAATAGTGTCGTCAATGATACTGTTCGATGAGCACCACAGGTGAAAGGACATGACATGATTACTTGGGTTTTCTGCTTGTTTTCCTTCGAAATTTGGAATATCTGAAGGGAGCTTCCTGGGCATGGGAGGCCATGTAGGATTGTGTGCGATGGGGTCATTCGTCAGCTTGGTTAAATCGGGTAGATTCAACGAAGCTAAGAAAGGTGACTGGGAGGTTGATATCATTGCGTTGTGCGAAAACACAAAGTTTTGGTTAGGAAGAGGGTTGGTCTATGACGTACCCTGTCGTGTATTCGGCTGGCTTCCCGAATGGGACACACTCCTCTACCCTCTAGGGGTCATGGGAGGTGTGGTGTGTGATGTGGCATTGGAAGAACAACTAGGGTTCCCAACTACAGCTGACCAAATAAAGTACGAACCAATAATGGTGGCAATTTTCCGTCTTTGATGCCTGAATGGCGAAATACCTGGAACCCCTCCCGGTAATGGGGGGAGGTCCAAACAACGTCTATATCAATGAGGTCCTATTGGGTCCATCCCAGTGTCGACTAGGTCTGGTTTTGGAAAAATTTGAGAGGATAGAGTCTATGATCAAAGAAAAATTATGGTTACATACATAAAACAAAGTGAAAATAAAATAAATTTTCCCTTTAAATTAAGCTATGTGATCAAGCACTAAAAACATTGGTTTTTTTTTGTTTGCATATGATACTAAAAATCCTAGAAGACCTATTCGTCCTCACATAGTCAAATTTAATTGGGCCTTGAGAATATTTCTTGCAAGTGCTGGTACAATTTTTTGTAGGAGTTGGCGATGCCCCCAGTCAGCCGAAGAAAATCCACCAAGGTAAGGGTAGAGGGTCTAGCGCTTGCCTGCACCATCACCTATAGGGAAAAGGATGCCCTAGTTTTTTTCCACTAAGAACCACTATCCCATGTGAGCATTCGAGTCTTGGGATTCTTGGTAGTCAGCTAACAGTACCGAGCATCAGCCAAGTCAGGTAGCCCTGACTGATACTTGCCCGCATTGCGCCTAAGCCTAACCCCCTCTGAAATAGTTCTATGCCGTGCTCGGGTTTTCTTTACCATGGACCGATAGGTGGATTTGAAGCTCCCTAAACAGACAAACTCTATGTTTCAAGATGAAGTATGATCAAGGCGGCTTATTGGATGCCAACCCTCTTGATCCTAACTTAAGCTATAAACTCTTTTGTGGTCCCTGTGGGGAGAATTTAGTGAGTTTGGTTAAGTTAGTTTTAGGTGTCTTTGCTTCGCTTAATGGCTGAGTGTGTGTGAGCACAAAGTTGACAAGAATTTAGTTTGAATGTGTGGATATTCGATGATCCTTTACAAAATCCCCTATTTAAACTCAGTGGTATTATTCCTGGCTCAAAAGAAAAACATGTGCGTATAATGGGCCACTTTGTATTTCTCCTAGTTAATATATGTGACCAACTATAGGGAGATGAAAAATTGTGAATAGGGAGCATTCATATGCTAACCTAGGATCACCGGAGGGTGCAAAGGTAGCAGAGATTACTTGCTCTTCTATAAAAAATTCAATCCTAGTCTCGAAATTCCTAGTGCAAAAATTGAACTAAACTAAAAATTTTACACTAGAAAAAAGAAAAATAGCTATGCATGCGTGGTCTTGGGCCACTTACTTCGGCTAGTTATCTAGGTGTGTAAGTACCAAAATTTGCAAAACATAAATTTTTTTTTCTTTCAGAATGCAAGTTATTCCCCCCCCCACTTAAACAATGTGTGAACTTTTCAAAAATCAACTTGAAGTAAAACTGACACTAAGCCTATAAAAAGCAGCTAAGAGTGATATTTAACAAGCTGCGGGGTACCAAAACTAGTGCTGGTAGGTGTATTAGGGGCTGCTAAGCACTTTACAAGCAGGAAAAGATAGAAACATGGGAGAAATGTCTCATTCTATATTTTGCGTGCAAAAGGCTAGAACAGGCGTGCTGTCTCTGCGCGGGTTAGCTCTGAACGTGCACCCTGCGCGTTTGTGGGGAGAAAACGCATGCAAATTCCTACAATATTTTTGTTTTGGAGTTGTTCTACTTCAGTTTGTCACTTGGGATGAACTAGGGGCTGCAAGAGAAATCAGGGGAAATTCAGCTCCACTCCATAGCACAGACAGAGGTCTCTGCAAAAAAAGCACAACCACATAAACTTGGTAATAAACGTTAGTGGAGTCGCCAATCCTGTTGGAGTGTGTTTGGTGCACGTATGTACGAAATCACACCAACTTAAGGGGTGTGGTCTACCCAGTTAAGTTATTGGTAACAGGTAGAAAAAGAAGTGGAGTCAAGAAAGTTAGTGGAACAAGCTAGAATCATAGGCATACTAGATAGAGAAATAGCATGCATATATAAACTAAAAACTAAACTAAAAACTAAAACAAATAAACACGAGCTTTGAAAAGAGTCAAACGACAAAAATAATATGAATGGTGGCTCTAGGCCCCTCTTATTGAGCACTGGTAGTAATAAGAGTGAAACTTTACCCTTTTTCCAAAGGGCCCCTAGACCATGGGTTATAGGTCCCGATGCAAGGATGTTTTTATCCAGATCTTGCCTCGGTGTAGTCTCCCTCTCTCTCTAATGTGATGGAATGAACTTTTTGAATGGCCAACAATTGAGTCCCCTCTATATTCAACTCTGGCTCACACACTGTTGGTATTGTTTGGGCAATTCTGGCCAGCATAACAATGTGTTCACAAATTCTTCATCTCATGGTGGCCTTATATAGGAGATTTCAAATCCTCCCTTCCCTCTCTTGGTACATTGTGGATGGTGACCCAAGAGAGGGGTATGATTCCTTTGTGTGCTCCAAATATTCCATTGTGTGCTCACTTGGTGTCTAAGGAGGCATTGTGGTTGTCCTTCAAGTGAGGAATCACTTGTCCTTTGCTTTGTGTGGTCCCGAATAGTGACATTTCACCACTCCTAGGATTGCGCGCATATCAGGAAAAAAGGCGTGCAAAAGGCGCTCTTCACGAAGGATTATGCACACAAAGAGCATTTAGGACTTGTTCAAATTTGATTTTCCTCAGACCTTAGATATTTTTGAATACTTTCCAGATTCTGTAATGTCTTCCAGCCCTATAAACCCTTTTTATTGACATTAAATAATGTCGTCTTCTACTGTACGATTTTCCAGTGTTAACACCCCACTTTGTCAAAAAAATATCTTCCAACTGGTCCCAATTTTGTAAAATAGCTGGAGCTAAAGCTTTAAACCATTTTCTTTCCTCACCTATGAAAATATGAGCAAACAACCTCATTTTCACATCCTCATCATCTACCTCCTCTCGATCAATGAAGTCGTTAAATTGATAAACATGTTATTCAACTAATATTTCTTCTTCACTCCCAAAGGTTTTAATCCTAGTAGAATATCCATCTAGAAGGTCATGAAGGACAACAAGAAGGACAAGTAGAGCATATCTTGCAGGTCCAATAGGAGGAGGAACTCCATCCATGATGACAGGGACTATGGTACTTGGAAAAGCAGTGGATGAGCTTAAATTCCGACTTTGGGAAAAACAGTGAATGAGGGTGAAGTATTGGGAGATGCTGTAAAGGGAATTTGGAGTCTAGATACAAAGGAAATCCAATCAGGTAAAGGTACACTAGAATTTATCTTCAACAAAAAATCATAAGGATCTAACTCTTTTAATCTTTCCAAAGACTCTTTCTCCAACAAAAACTATGATGTGACAGTCTTCCAAAATTCTTCCTTCTATTTTTTTTACAATAAGGAAGATGTATCAATGCCTAGTATCTATAGGTCTAGTATAATATCAATCAATTCATTAGACCTAAACAACACCTCTTCTGTTTTTTCATCAAATTGTTTATTTTCAGGACTTCGAATAATCTCAGAGGAAAAAACTATTAAATGTGATGGAATACCTGATTTTGAAGAGCTACCTCCAATGCCTCTAAGAATCCTTTCTACATTATCCACAATTGTAGGTGGGTTAGGATCTGGATTTCTCCTTATAGGTATCTTTCTCGAAGCCACCTTTAAACATGAAAATTTCTTGTGGAGTCACCAAGTTAGTATGCAACCTCGAAAGCTTCTGAGCTCCTGCTACCTCCAAGATTTCAACATTTCTGTTTGAGCACAAAATTCAGGAAATATGTCTTCATACTCCCAGCAAACGTGCCAAAATTCTATCACTAAGTTGGTACAAATGGGCTGCTCCACTAGTCAACATAGAGTAACTCTTTCAAACCTACTTCTAGCTGAAACTTAGCCTTTTAAGCCTGAGAGGGCTCTCTCAAAGATAAAGATGATTTTATACAAATGAAGTTCAAAAGATGGCTAACTCTGAAATAATGTTTTAAGTGTATTTGTATGCAGGTGAAAGATGTGGAGAAATCACTACCATTGGGCATATGGAGTCAGTGTAAAAGAAATTAATGACATGGAAACTCTTCTTATGGAAGCTGATGCATATAGATGTTTTGATGAAATTATAAAATACACAGATACACAAAAGTATAAAGTTTGAAGAAAATTAGAGCATCATGTACATGAATTCTAAGTAACCAAACATCAGAGTACTGAAGATAAAATTACATAACACTTAAGACAAAAACTCATGAAAACATCAATGAATCTCAGGTGAAGAAAAGCCAGTTTCCACTATATATTACTGATAATAATTTCTTACAATAGTAGTTCTGTAGTCAACATCAATCAACCCTATATTCTTCAATAATATTCCAATTAATAGGCTTAGGCATCTTTACATTGGGTCTGCCAACAAGGCTGGACCTTCAAGTCTCTTTGATGACACCTAATTTAACCATAAGCAAATTACATGGAGATAAAACTGACAACTACTAATTTTAGGACTTAGAAACCTAATAGGACTCAGCTATAACCTATTTATTACATAAAAAAACTTTAAGAATACATATTTACATCAAGAAAAGTCATGTTCCTGGGTGGCACTGACCATGACCAAAAAATAATTACTCCCACCAAGTCAGGAGAGCTGTCTTCCTACTTTTTAGGAGGTGGTGTCATGATGGTTAATGAGTGTCTTCATGATGCGCTGAAAAACTGAAAAGCTTTGTCGAAGACCATGTCTACATGTAAAAATTCCTATGATGACCCCTGACCTTTCCACGTGGCTGGCTTATCCCAAATTGACCATCAAAATTTGAAAAATATCCAAAAACATCTTCATTGTAGAAACATGGAACTTTAGGAAAGTTCATAGCGAAAGTTTGTAGCACTTTGACTTTGACCATCTCTACACAATGATCTCTTCTTTTTCTGGAGACAAATAAATGATATCCCCTACCGTAGGTTGCTTCACTTTGTCTGTGTTGAGCGGATAAATCAATCTTGTGGACAAGATCGATCTCCCAAGTACCAAAAAGTAATCTAGCAACAAACAACCAAATAAACCTATCTTTCTCTAGACATATGCGATTTACAAAAGAATAATATAAAGGTGTTAAGGACTTACCGTAGATCCAATGCTTGTTCAAAGTAGTTGTCCCTCGATCAATTGAAGGAGTTATCCTTATAGACCTGCAGTCACAAACAAGCAAAAATTAAATAGCACTTGTATATTAAATATTATAAATCATGTCTATCATGGTGATCAAGGAATCCATGAAATAAACAGTTAATTAACAACTTATTGAGAAAAATGAATTCATTTGTATTAACTTTGAAAGAAAGAAAACCTTACAACCTTAGCCTTGATGTTGAACAAGCCTTCCTGGGGTCCGAAGCAGGAATCTCCTCTACTCTGACAAGCCTTGCACTTTTCCAACCGAGACA
Source organism: Pinus albicaulis (assembly GCA_034641835.2). Classification (NCBI taxonomy): domain Eukaryota; kingdom Viridiplantae; phylum Streptophyta; class Pinopsida; order Pinales; family Pinaceae; genus Pinus; species Pinus albicaulis. The sequence continues at coordinate 1,232,108,145 of CM076578.1, read as the reverse complement.
AATAGAGGTGTGTGATCTATCCTCACAAAAATCTCAGTTAAATGAATCTGAATCCCAACAACACTTAACCTCAAATAATTATAAAGCTTCCACCCCCCTTGAGGCTACCCAATGCCTCTTTTTATAGTGCAAAAGAGGAGGTTTCAGTTCCAACTATGAAGAGATAGAATCCTCCTTCAAAGGGATAAGCTCCTCACATCAAGGGGTTAGCTCCTTAAGGTAAGGGATACATGAACCTCAAAAGAGCGTTTTTGCCACCACAAGATTCTTTCTAGAGGCTTCTAGAATTTACTGAAAGTGATATTTTTGAGTTTACTTGCGCCTTTTTAATCTTTTACAGGGTTCCACACCCATAACATAGAGAAAGTGCGTTCAGGTATGCAGAAGTCATGAATATTAGGTGTGGGACCGCAGGCAAGACAAAGAGAAAGTGCGATACCAGAGTTAAGGAGATTTTTAAGAACTTTTCTCTTATTTTCAAGGCTTGACATGAGGAATTGATGTGTTAGACTTGCAAAGGAGGAAGTATGAGCGATAATGAGCTCATACAAATAGAAGAATGTCAAGATGACAATTTTTCAGTGCAACAGTCTATTACTTTAGTCTTTTTACTAGCCATGACACCTTTGGCAAGTTGCAGCCCGGTGAGTGGTTTTCTTGGTTGGAACATAAACCTTGCATCTTATCCTGAGAAGTCAAGTTTTTTAGCAGTGAGACCCTTCTTTTTCTTCTTTCTTCCTTTTATATCTACAACTTTTACCATTGGAGTCTCTTCTATGTCTATGGCTTGAAACATATCCTCAAGATTTCCTTTCCCTAGTGTTTGGCTTATTGTTATCCTTCCATGACTCTTCTTGCTGATATTTGGCTTCATAATTGTAGGTGTAGGCTGTGGAACTTATGTTTCCAGTGCATGCTTTATCTAAACATCCATGGGCTCTACAATGGGTTCCATTTCCTCCTCATTTACATGCTCTGTTTCAGCTATAGGTTTTTCAATCTTGCTTGAAGTAGTAGCTTTTGATTTGGGTGTTAAAGTATCTACCTCATAACCACTAATAAACAAGAATGTGGCCTAGTATTTTTTTATATTTTTCAATTCCTCCGACACCAGTAGCTTAATCTACCCATGATGAAAAATTGAAGTCTCATTACCTTCTGGCCTAGCTTGAACTTTGTCTGACATCTTGCCTAGGCTTCTAAATAAGAAAAATGGAAGGTCTAGAGATTGTTTACCAGTGAAATTTAGCAAGAGCATAAAATGATACTGATAAACCATATGGAACCTCCCTTCACTTGTGAAGTATTTTTGAATTACAAGCATTAGTTTGGAGTAGTTTTCTTTAAGGCAGCTCCTTGGGATTCCAAATGTCATATCTAGTCCAATGTGTTCAGGTTTCATGAATTCATCAAAATTATGTAATTTGAACTTAGTGGCTTTGAACCACTCTTATCCCATCCTCAGAATTTATGTGGCTTGGGAAATTATTTCAGGTGATACCACAAAAATCAGCACACCCACCTTTGATGTAGTGCCCACGAAATTCATTGCAAATTATTTTGAAACCTGGACAAGAAAGCCTTGTAATTTATGGTAGAACCTCATGCATCCAACAATGCTAAAGGATTTTGCAAAGCTAGAGTATTCATTGAGAAAGTTTATATCCATGGGCTCATACATTACACACGAGCCCCCTTTATTAGTCTTCTTCTACATAGACATCTCCCCTAACACGACACTAGCCTCTTGATGTTATGACACCTGCAAAGAAAAGAATTGCACAACAAGAAACTTGAAAACAAAGCTGGACTTCTCAAGGGTGACAACAACAACTATACAAAAATGTAGAAGGAAAGATGACAGGCAATAGCTTTGAAGGTGAATTTAAAAGGCAAATTTTGAATGTGAGAGGGATAAGGACAAATGAGAGGGGTTAAGTGAAATGATGAGTGACCACTTATGATTACGCATGTTGCATGAATCTTCTAACTGATCATGTGACCTCATATTGACATTTAACCTATAAAGACTCGACACCTCACCATTTCCTTTATTGGTGCATAAAAACATGATTTTTGTTAACTTCGCTGTAGACTCAGGAAAAGACATACAAGTGGCCACAACCAAATTTTAAACAAATGCATGGATACCTTTGGTGCATTTTGATAGATTTGACCATGATGACATGACAAGTTGGACTCTCTAAACTTAGGATAATGACCCATTCATAAAATTTCATCATTTTCAAGAACTAATTTTATAAGAAAATGAAACCTATGATAAATGACTCTCCTAATCAAAATGAAATTTTATTTTTGATAGCACCTTGATCCAAGCATCATTAATCTATCCCTCAATTATCAGAGTGATTATTTCCTGTATCTCACCGCTGCAGATACAAACATCGCTATGGTTTTAGTCCAATAAGAAGATGGGATTGAACATTCGATCTATTATTTGAGTCATAATCTCAATGATACGGAAGTTAAGTACACTTATGTTGTGAAGCTCGCTTTGGTAGCCATTCAATATGTACAAATATTTTTCCATTATATCCTGCTCCGAAAGACCATTGTCATTTTAGATTGCAACCCTTATGACATACATTCTGTCACGTCAATTGGTGGGGGGAAAATAATCAAAATGGATCATCATTTTGCAGGATTTTGATTTGGAATTCATCAAATCCAAGTCAACTAAGTCTTTGGTGTTTTCTTAGCTTATTTGTGACCTTCCCTCGAGGAGCACCGAGTCTACTACGGAACCATGAATTCCGGATGAGTCTTTGTTTCTGATTGAGTCATCTGACCCATATGGTGAGTTAATCATCTATCTCCAGACCCAAAATTTTCGGCTCAATACCTCTCGCTCACAACAATGATGTATTCGATACCAAGACAAAGATTATCTGATCGTCAGCGATGCACTTTATCGTTGTGGTGTCGATATTATTTTACGTAGGTGCCTCACTCATGAGGAGGTCGAGAAAGTTTTAAATTATTTCCACGCTGGTGCATGTGGTGGAAATTTGTTTGGTTTTGATACCGCGTAGAATATTCTTTGCGCTAGTTACTTCTGGCCTACCATATTTCATGATTGCATTATTATGCTTAGAAGTTGTCATGCTTCCCAGATATTTGATCATAAAACCCACTTGCCACCATCACCAATGCATCCTGTCATTGCTATTGGACCATTTGCAAAATGAGGCATTGACTTCATGACATGCAACCCCCGCTCGGTCGGGGGGCATGGGTATATTATAGTCTCCATCAACTATTTTACCAAGTAGGCTGAGGCGATGCCTACATTTAACAACACATGAAAAATAGCTGCATTGTTATTTTTTAACCATGTGGTTACACAGTTTGGTGTGCCACAAGCCATAGTCATAGATCATGGAAAACATTTTCGCAATCACATGATGGGTGAATTGACTGCGAAATTAGGACTGTCACATGATAGTTTTACCCCTTATTAACCACAATCTAATGGAAAAGTTGAAGCTATCAACAAGATTCTTAAGCATATGCTTCAACGAATGATTGTAGTTCATAAACAAAACTAACATTTGATCCTGTACTCGGCTTTGTGGGAATATCGAACCTCGATGAGAAATGCAACTGGATTTACTCCCTTTCGACTGGTTTAAGGTCTGGAAGCTATCATACTGATCCAATGTGAAATTCCATCGTTGAAACTCGCGATTGACATGATACCTAACCCTTATAATGAAGAGGCACGTCTTTTAGATCTCATCCATCTAGATGAAACATGTCATGAAGCCGCATTGGCCAACGAATCACATAAGAGACGAATTAAGGCACAATATGACCACAATGTCAAGCATCGCACCTTCTCGGAAGGAGACCTGGTCTTGCTTTATGATCAGGAAGATGATAAGATAGGAACATGGAAATTCGAACCATTATGACATGGCCCCTGCATTCTCGCAACCTCAAAATGGGTTGTATCTTAAATGTTACTATGCTTGATTTTGTGTAGTAAACATTGTATTATATGCTTTGATTGCGTGTGTGTCACAGTGTGTCTTTTAGAGTTTTTCATGTGGTTAGTAATCCGCTTTACATTTTTTGTAGATGTCAGAATATTCAGAACCATTTGTTGGATATGCCAGTGGTGCTAGTCATACTATGCAGAATCTATCCTTTGCAGCATGGGCCATATTCGCTCCAAGTGGCGAGTTAGTGAGTTTCCAAGGGATTTGTATTGGTTGATAGAACAACAATATCGCTGAGTATAGTGGGTTGATTGAACTCCTCTCTGATGCAATTTCACTTGGCATTCACCACATCATCATTAGGCGAGACTCACAACTTATCATACTACATCTTACTAGTGTTTATACTGTATGAAATCCAACAATTCATCGCATGTTCCTTAGAGTTCATCTTTTGGAAATACATTTTGATTACACCCAATATCAAAACATTTCCAGAAACTTTAACACTTTAACTAATTATTTATCAAATTATGTGTTAAATCGACATTTGCAACATATGTAAAGATAGATTTTCAATTCACATCACACAATTGAATAGGATTGCACATAATCATAGGAAAACAATGAAAGTAAAATAGATTTATAATCGAGTTTTTTACAAAAATTGTGTCCAAGACATGTTGGTCATCTGAGCTCAAAATGTATATAGTCATAGCATAATCTAAGTAGACCTAGTGATGCTCATGATAACAGGTCACTACTTGGGCTATCATGTGCAATATCCTCATCCAACGGCTAGGCACACCAATGGTATGGCACTGTAGCCTCATCGATAACTCCTTGATCCAGACATCCGATATCCCAAGAGTCAATCCCTCCACATGATGCTGTAGCTCAGGAAGAGTCAGCTAAATCCAAATCCTGAAGGACTGCTATCCTGGAAATCCTCTCTGCTGGTTCTCCCGCCTGCTGTGCACGACCCACTGGTCGAACAATACCCACATCTGCATACATAAAACATTTTTACTTTAGTCTTGGAAACATCAAAAAACAAAAAATATGTAAAAAACCCAAAAATAAAAAACATGGTCAAACATTTTACCTATAGTACCCCATTGAGCGCCGGCTGGTAAAATAAAATGTGGATCTCCATGGAAATCCATCCCTGCATATGGATGCTCCTCTATGAAGATATTTTCTCTTCAGAGCCAACAGAAGAATGCAGTGGAAAACGAGATCGATGACTGACCAACATTTCTATCCATCAGCTTGACCCACCGCTGCATCCATGGATATCTAGGACCAGCTAATCCTAGTGTCACATGCTGTGGCTGCATCAATGGAACTCGCTCCAAAATGAAAGTGATCAAGATCGACCCATAGATGAAATTTTCCATCTTTCCCCTAGTTTTTACTTTGGTTAGCTGTTATTTCATCTGAAGGAGTACTGCTTTAGCCCAGTTGAACACGGTTGGCTTGAGACACTCAAGCACATACTACATGTATGATATGTTCTCAACATGAAGTGTCACGCTGCCAGCTAGCTTTGCGATAGTGAATAGGAGCGTTCACAAAGGCAAATCACATACATCTTTGATATTGATCTTTCCATATTTGCTAGGCTCAGTACCTAGTCGAAAAAACTGTTGAATGTAGTCCTTCACCGTCTCACCTCCACGGACGAAGCCCGCAAGGGAAATGGGGGCACCACGTCTTGACAAACCTGTCAGAAAGTAAATGTCATCAACCAATATTGGGAGCACTTTGTCCCCAATGTGAAATTCCTGCAGTGTCGGGTCCCATGAACGAATCAAGAACTACAATAGTTCCATGTGTTGCCTCATCCCTGAAAATCTAAAGTACTTGAGCAACCCACAGTCTCTGAGGGCTCTCACAGTACCAAGATCATTTAGGGAAACCATATCCTATTCTTCATGTTCTCTTTCTTGCCATGTAATTGACATTCCAATTTAATCAAAGTCTGAAATCAAACCATAGGCTTAGTTAGGATCCATTCCATGAAAAAAATTGGAGAAATTTTGGGCAGAAAACATGATGCAAGTTTCTGAAATGCGCCCAATGTACTCTTGAGTGGAAGACATAGCAATTCAGAGGAACAGGGCTTCTTTTCAACCTCTCTACAACACACTTTTCAACATTCAAGGGTGCGTTGGTCCTTGGGCATTGTATATTTACCCTAGGAGCCCCAAAACCCTAAAACATTTGCATGAAACTGAACAAGAATGAAACCAATAGAAAGAGGAAGGTAAGATCTCCTACTTGGTCTGGACAACAAGAGAAATAGTCCATAGAATCTGTCGCAATCAACAACTGAAGTTCGAGGGTAAAATTGGCTTAGAGCACAAAAATTGAATGGTAAATGTGAAATGGTAGAAATGACTTGGTAATTTCTTATTTTAATAGTATTTTTTATTAATTTATGAATATTTAATGAATTGACTATGGTTTTTACCAATTTTTACAATTTAAATAGGTATTTTTAATTTGGTGGTTCTTTAAGCAAGTTTATAGTTGAATACAGTGAATTTAGTCGTGCATGATCGTGAAATTAATTTTAACCACAAAGCACACTTTTGTCTCTTTTTCGAGCTCTGTTAAACACGAAAAAATAATCCCCTTGGAGTTCTCTTTCAACTCTTTTCAGACTCCCAAAATATGAAAATATTGCTGAGCACCTGTCCTTACGAGCTCATAAAAGGAATTAAAACAATATCTACTCAGTATAATTTTAACCCTTTTCTGGACTTAGATAAATTATGTTTATGAAAAATGAAAATCCTATTCGAACATGGCTAGCAGGTTCTCTAAGATATTATTTTACACTTTTTCAAATCCGAGGGACAATTTTACGAAAAAGAACTTGTGGAGTTTTCTTTTCGTCCCTTTTTCAAACTCTCTAAATATGAAAAAGGACCGCGTTTTCACTGTTGTTAGACTCGTTAAAATGTAAAATAGCGTCAGACTTGTCCATCATGAAAAGACCGAGTTTCACCTTCACTAGACTCGTTAAAGCATCACATAGCAATGGATTCACCCAAAGGGTGGAATTATACATCAATCATATGTTATTCTCCTCAAGCTTGTTAAAAAATAAAGAGGTACTGATCAACAATGACTAGGGAAAATTGGAAAGGGATAAAACACTTTATGGTAGCAAGTTGCTCTTGAACATGACACTCATTCATTTCATCTCTGTGACTTTTGGGTTGGGTAATATGCTTGATGGTATATCATACCTATGGTCTATCACACCATCTATCAATTTGGTTTTGGGTCAATGTTTCCAACTCATTCAGTGTCGCCGATATGTTCAAAAGAAGTCACTCAGTTATTCCTCATACTCATAAACCTTCATTTCATGACCTCCATCCCTGAAAATTGCTTCATCAGTCACATTCTATCTCTAAAATCATTACTTATTTTTTGTGTCGTTGATGGGGGAAACATCAAGGCCCTCTTGGGATGAATCGCTTCCTGTTGACATCAGCTCATCATCCAGGAAGTTGACTTAGTAACAACCTTTCAGTACCTTGGAGCTTGCTTACATCAACTACATGTTTCTCACTCCCGGTGACAGGTTTACATCAAAGGAATTCGACTGAAATACTATATGGTTTTCGACATTAGATCATCTATTCATACCATGCAGAATGTAGTATAGTATCTTGAGAGCCATTATCATCAACGGTGGTTTCTCTCACATCTGTTAAAAACTTACATAATTGGCTGGTAATTATACGGTGTCTTCCCATGTTCGACTTCAGATCACATATTCGCATGGTTAGACTCATACTTAAATGATCGAGTGAATGATATAGAAGACCCCAGATCTAGTTTCATCCATCTGGGCTGCGATTTCAGGAGTAGTACCAAATCATCTGTACAATGATCATTAAATAGATGGTCATCCTATCATGGGTCTATATCTGTAGAAGAATTTCTGATGTTATGATAGTTTATGTGCTGAGTATGGGTATGCCTCCCTCAGCAATTCATTTCCAAGATGAAAAGATATCATGATTTAATGTATTTTAATTGATGCAGGTCACCATCCGCTTCAGATCCTACTCATCACATCATAAAGCATATCAATCAACATTATCATTTTTGACTTCATCCTTTAGGGGGGAACTATTACAGGTCAATTTGGGCATCATCCCGAAACCTAGATCAATATCAATTACGGTCTATCATACTCTAAATTATTTGCTACATGCCCTAAACAAGTCATCCAAATGATTTTTTTCCTTCATGAAAGTTTCACTGCTTAGATGCAAGTTGAAGTGCCCCATTGAGCCATCAACACACCCCTAGACTGAAGTAAGTGATTTGCAGAGCATCTACTCCCATGCAAGGCTATGTTGCAGAGGATATAGGCCCACTTTAAGGTGTGTTGGTCGAATGGGAGAAAATTTTTCATTGGATTCTGGGAATCTTCCCAACCTCGAGTGGCTTCTATAAGTTGTTCCAGCTTTCACCTCATCTGATAGCTTTGAAGATGTACACCATGAAGCCATTAAACCTCTTATCCTTCTATTCCCACGAACACAAAAACCTCTTCATCCATTTTTGGAAAATCCATTCAATGTGTCATTAATGTCAAACTACCTTCATCGACTTATAAATTGAGCACTGATCATAGTGCACAAGAGAGCAAGAATTTGTATTAGTAGAGTTATGCTAGTGAGATCACAGCTCTTGGAGGTGTTGTCTGCATGTAATTTTATGCTGCTAGACTGATGATGCTGGTGTGATGAGGATGGGATTGAAGCTGGAGCGAGTTGACATCGAATTGATCCAACTGGTTGTAACTTCTCCTTCTACTTCATAATAAAGACATTTGTTCCTTTCCTAATACATGTGTCAATGATATTATACGTGTATTTACAAATGCAATCGATTCATTTTTTTTAACATGAATAGATCATATGCCTTTATGTTGCTTTCTGTCTTCTGTTTTCCATTGCAGGTACCAAGCAAGCGAGTTCAGTTCGATTGAGAGCAACAGAAGCGATGAAGGGAGGCGAGGAAAAGCGAATAGATTACAAGTAGGTTTTCTTCCCTTATCTATTCATTTTAAGGAAAATGTCAAATATATTTCTTTCTGTTGTTCTAAGTACGACCACCACACTGAGGGAAAGCATACTTATCCGTAGGTTTGGTTACCTTAAAACACTAAGGGAGTTGGTTCCCCAATTGTTTTACCAAGGGAAGTTGGATTTGATAAGTTATTTAAATTGTAATATTTTTTATAATCTAGAAAGAATCTAAATTGTTAGGAATTTAGATGAGTGTCATTTGATCTCTATTAAAAAGTGAAAAATTAGCTAAATCAAGGATTTGTTAGATAATTTAGGAACAAATGGAGTCTTTTGGATAGTATAAGAACTCTATGAAGAGATTTTTTATATGTAATTAGGAGATCATATTAGAAGAGAGTGAACGAGAGAATATTTATTTCTTTTAGAGGAAGTCTGTGTAAAAATGTGTGACTGTTAATTTCCTTCCATTACATAAATGATATTATTGTTGTTGGGCCCCAATGTTAAGACTTTGTGTTTGCATGTGTTTCATGCTAAGAATACAAATTAGATTCTATTTACAGGTTGATGAATTAAGAGTGAAGGCCCGTAGGGGCATGGTCTAGTGGCTAGCGGACACACTGTTAAGGCGTTCGTGCTGTTAAGCAGGTCAGGAGTTCAAGCCTCATCTAAACCGGGGACCATTCTTGTAGGCTGGGCGGTTCCTTGAGAGGTTATAGTGGTAGCCGGGGGGTTTGAACCCGCTCCTGGCGTCTGAAATTTGTCTGATGTTATCGATTCCTCTGACTTACTAAATTTTTTTTTGAAGAAAATAGGTTCAAGTTGTATAGGAAAGAACCAATGAACTGACACTTAATCAATTGCTGCATTTTCCAACGCTCTATGATTTGACGGTGGTAGAAGTATTCCTGTGATTTTTTTTGTCTATAATCCATAGACCACTAGGGTTAACAAAGGTTTGGCGCTAATGAACCATTACTATTCTGATTCGGCAACTTTTGGGCAGTTACATCAATTATGATAATTTTTTCTCATCCTTTTCTTTGTCTATTGGAATTCGAAGATTAAGGGTAGTAGAAACATTGGAAAAAACCCCCTATCCAGTCTTATCCGATAAGTATCGATGCTTCTGTTAACAAATGATCCTGATACTCGGGATATTCTATAGCAATTATAGTTCCATCTACCACCACCATATTTTTAGGAAAGTGTTGAAGGATGTGAGGTGCTGATGGGTGGAGAGGTGGTCTTGTCATTTAATAGGTTTGGTAGACACAAATTCCTCTTGACAATTTTCGTCGACCATCGCCACCAGCAAGTGTTGAAATAGTTGGAAATATTGATAATAACCTATGTTGTTGAGAGCTTCTGGAGAACTGTGTCTATTGCTCGTTGAACAATATACACAATTCTACAGAAGCTCTCAACATTATGTTTATGACTGTGGAAATGTCCATTCTCTAATAATCTATGTTACTGAGTTATGTGATTTGGATATATGTGAGTTTTTTTTTTAAAACAATATTCATGATATCGTTTACAGGAAAAAAATGAATTTTATTCAAGACAATTCAAAGGAAAACGATCATATCTATTTAGAAATTAATTATGAATACTTATTTATATTTGCAACTATATAATTTAAATTTTAAATAATTAAATATAAAATTAATAGGAAAAAAATAAAAAATATTTAAAATAAATTAATTTAGTGTATGTGTATTTGTTTTCAAGATTATATATTTAACACTGAAATATATGTTATTTTTAACACTAAAATATATGTTATTTTTGTGATAGTAAGAGAGTTAAAGATGAAGGACACTTTCTCCGAAAGTTCCTTAAATCAATTGCAAAATATTTGTTACAATGTTGACATTACTAACCTCCTAATTCATCAAAACTATGCTAATGTTGTAACACTTTTCTTAATTTTTTTATACATAAAGATAGCTTTGATAATGCATCCCACCCTTATTAAAATTACGATATCAATAACTATTATAATATATATTTCAAATTTCTGTAAAATAAACACACAATTATAAACAGATAAAATATAAAATGTTGTTAAAGTAAAGAAATATTATAATAAAGATAAAAAAATTCCATAGAAAAACATTTTTAATCCACAACGAAGTTCTTATTACATATTCCTCGGATAAGGTGCAATCTAGAATACCACAAATTCAATGTAATTGATATGGATAGACGACTACAAGAATTTTAAAGCTTGGACATGCACCGTGTCTATCAACTATGGTAATCTATACGAGGACGAGTGCAATTATGCAAGTAATTCACTCCAACTGGAAGGATGATTCAATGAGCATCCATCCTCCACAAAGAATCAATAATGAATAATAAACAAGAGAAACCCTCGACCACATAGAAGCATCACCTTATGCTAGGTCATTTTTTTTGGGCCTTGCACACTTGGATAAGATCATTTTCTGTTTTAGGTGCATTCCCTATTTATGATGATGTTTCTTTTTCTCTTTTACCATTATGCAAAAGCAGAGAGTCTCATCTCTGTATATAGACCATTTTCACTCAGATATATTCAATAGTCAAGATCCTATATGAAACTTCACTTTCAATATGTTTTATTTTCATGGTTGAGCTCCTTAATTGGTTATTCCTTTTCAATCTCGCTCTCTCCTTCCTTGAAAACTTACCTTTCGCTGCCTTAATTATTTATCTCTCAACTATCCCATTGCACTCTTGCTCTCTAAGCCCAAAAGAAACCAAACCATCCCTAAACTCTCAAATTTTCACTCTCACACCCCCTTCCATAACTACAAACTTAGTTTACTACAATATTAGATATTTTCCTACCCTTCTCTCCCCTCCACTTATGTTTTTTTCTTTCAAAATCAACAATTCACGTTTATAAGCTATCTCATCCTTGGAGAAATGCTATTGCATGGAATAGGTTGACATCATATAGATGGGACTAGAGATAGGGTCTATCCCTAAACTATAGCACAAATAAATTCAAAATATTTATTATTTTTAGGAGAAATAATCCCCTTTCTATTACACAAAAAATAAATATAGTAGAGGAGGACGTTGGAGTAGAAAGGAGACTCTTATAGTATGAAGAGGTCATGTATAATGTAGGCTAATGGATCCAAGATATATGAATCAAATGAGGAAGGTATAACAAATACATGTAGGTGGTTGACATCTATTGGAGGATAAAAAAAATTTATGTGAAATGTATTAGTAGAAATAAATAAAGCCCAACAATATATTCTACTATGTATAAATTCCATCTAGTTACAAGTGGGGAAATTAGATAACAAGGTCACACAAATCACTTAGAAGATAACCAATCTGGAGTTTTCTGAGACCAAGGAAGAAGAGAAGAACCTAGAGAATAGAAATGAGATCACAACGTTTGAATAATCACGCTTCACTTTTTCTTTTTTTTGGTTATATGATTTTACTCCATAGTATAAACTCTATCCAGTTTAGTATATATTCTAATTTAGATAGATAAATCTTTGATACTGAAAATACTAAATATTTTGATTATGATAACATTCTGAAAGCTATTTTTTCTTGGGCAAATAAAGTGCTATTATGCCACTCTTGTGATTTCTCTAGTGGTAGACATGTGTACGTTTTGATTTTCTTTAGATTAATATAATATGATAGAGGAAATTACAAAACACAATTCTTATATGTAATTATATTATACAATAATATTCTTAAGAGATATAAGATGTATACAATTAAACACACACACCATAGTGAATCAACAACTTGTTAGAGTAATTTGGGGGAGGACCAAGATAAAACCTAGTGGGCTGCCACTATAACACCAAGAGTATATCCAATATCACTTAAGCCAGATATACCAAGAATTTATGACTTAGAAAGAGCCTAGACTCCACAAGGGTCGGGGAGCCTACTCCTTGAGCCTTGTCACAATAGGCCAAATATGCCCCCCCCATTGGGATCAAGGAAATAGGCTCCCCCACTCTCATGGAGTCTCAAATCTTGCTAAGATTACTCTAACAAGTTGTTGATTCACCATGGTAATAATAATAATAGCAATAATCTGATTTTAAGGTCATTGCTAGAGATAAAATTTGAAGAGTAGGGTTACATTTCAATTTGAAGGGATGATTACATTTTGGAATTTCAAGATTTACAAGTTAAAGAAAACTATTATTTTAATATGAAAATGGAAACTATTTTTTTATTGGAAACGAAAGATCACCATGAGAGGTTTTAATAAAGCACTTTGAAACTTGGCAGGAGATAAATGCAAAATAAAATGAGGAAGTTGATCGATAAGGTCTCAATTTTGGCTAGAAAACTTGTAGACCCGAAGCTCTCTACCTTATAAGAGGAGGATAACATACTTATTACCTTTGAGTTGGATTATTTGTCTAGATAGATGCATTTCCTTTCTTTCTTGTTACATATATTAGTAGCATCCTTGCTGAAATTATAGGTGTTGATAGCTCTAAATTTGTTAGTTAAATTTTCCTTGATTTATTATCTTTTTGGTTTTATAATAAAGTTCAAATTATTCAAATTGACAAAAGTTTTGTTGATATGTTATTGTTTGGTTTCCTAGTGGGAGAAGAATGAGCATAATAAATGAATTATGTTTCTTTATGAATGAGTAATGCAAATGCTTCCTAACTTACAAATAAAAAGATGAAAAATACTTTATAATTTCATCTATACCTCACACATTGTACCACATATTATGTCAAGTCTATGAACTAGATGATAACTTGAGTTATACTTGAATGAGTACACATAAATGAAATTGGCTCACCTTTGATTCACTAAAAGAATCATATGGATGGAATTTAATAGGACTATTTACTTACACTCTATATCATAATCATAAGGAAGGAATTCAATAGAACCATTTATTCTTTATCTCCTTGACACAATTCCTCAAATAAAATAAAATTGTTCTTTTTGCTTATAGTTTCTTGTAGGGTAAGTGGTTCAATTGTTCAAACAATTTTTATATGTTTTTTTAATGGAAATAAAACTATAGTATTATTTTATGGATATCATTGCAATGTATAATAAAAAGAAAAAAGTGAAAATTATTTAAAACCTTCAACAACTTAATTTTCTATAAAAAAAATACAAGTTACTAAAATCATTTTCCATAGGAATTAAAGTCCTAATGTTTGGTGCACATGTGCATTATGATTTAGAACACCATATACAAAAGGACACACAGATATCATTATTTTTTTCAGTAAAAATGAATACTACTTATTCAACGTGAATCAAAGCTACATTCCCTAGTGCCCAATGTCGTGTCTTCATAATAAGAAAGTATAAAGAAGGCATGCAAGCAATATTCATTATTCCAAATAAGTAGAGCAAGTAATAAATGCGAGTAAGGGAAGTAGGTGGTAAATACAAGTGGAGTAGGTAGTATGTTGTGAAGCCAGTTCCAAAAATAGAAGAAAAGAGATATAAACACCTTAGAAATAAGCCACTTCGAGGGGGAAACCTCCAATACATTACATGAATGAACAATTCTTGGATGATACAATTTACAAAACCTCCTTTCTATATATAGGAGTCCATGGGGCCATAATGTAATCCTAGTGGGCCACAATGTAATCCCATCCGACCTAACAATAATAATTTAAGGGCACAATAATAACAAAATGGGGGTTACAAGGGTACAATAATAACAATAAGGGGGTTACACTAACAATAAGGGACTATACTAGTAATATAGGGACCTAACATGCCCCTCTCCTTCAAAAAAGTGTTGTCCTCAACGCTTGAGTAGCTCTGGGTGCTTCTGTATAAAATTCCCATCCTCCCATGTAGAATCTTCAGTGGGTAAGTTCTTCCACTTGATGAGATACTCTGAAATTGATCGATTCCGTAGTTGTCGAGTTCTTTTTTCCATGACTGCTTCAGGTTCCAATATGATTTTCCCTTCCCCATCAAGTTCTGGCAATACTGTTTGAACTGGAAGATTTTCACCTATAACCTTCTTTAAGCATTAAACATGGAAAACTGGATGTACTCGCGAAGAAGCAGGAAGCTCCAATTTGTATGCCATAGTACCAATCTTTTGCAACACCTTGTAAGGACCATAGTACTTTGGCGATAATTTAATATCCTTCTTAGCTTGCTTGAGGGACATTTGTTTGTATGGTTGTAGCCGTAAAAATACCCAATCTCCTACATCAAAACTTCTCTCGCTGCGATGTTGATCTGCCTGCTGTTTCATTCGATTTTGTGCCAAATTCAGGTTATCCTTTAAGAGTTGGAGAACTTCTTGCTGATGCTCGATGTGATCTTCCACTGCTTGAACCTTCGAATTTTCTCTTAAAGATGATGTGACGGATGGTGGATGATATCCATAAAGTGCCATAAATGGGGTCATTTTTGCTGCAGTATGGAAGGAAGTGTTATACCACCATTCAGCGAGAGGTAACCACTTGACCCATTGTGTTTGTTTATCAAATACAAAACAACGAAGATATCCTTCAAACATTTATTTACTATCTCAGTTTGACCATCAGATTGAGGATGATAAGATGAGCTATGAGCTAATTGAGTACCCAAACAAGAAAATAACTCCGTCCAAAAATTTCCAGTAAAAATGGGATCTCTGTCGCTCACAATAACCCTTGGGCTTCCATGTAGCTTTTGAATTCTGTCCATAAATGTAGTAGCAATCGTACTTGCTTTAAATGGATGAGATAATGCACAAAAGTGTGCATACTTGGTAAGTCTATCAACTACCACCATGATGACACTCTTTCCTTTGGACTTAGGTAAACCTGTGATAAAATCCATTGAAATCTCCTCCCAACGTTGACTTGGAATGGATAAAGGTTGTAGAAGTCTCGGGGTCTTAATTGTCTCAACTTTATTCTACTGACAAACCAAACATTCTGCCACAAAATTTTGAATATCAAATTTAAGGCCATCCCCAAAAAATTATTTCTTCACCCCGTGGTAAGTTTTTAAAAATCCCGAGTGTCCTCCCAATGGAGAAGTGTGCAATTCTAAAAGAATATTTTGTTTTAGTTGGTAATTATTACAAAGATATATGCGATCTTTGTACCATAAAGAATCATTTTTTCAAATAAATGTATCAGATGTACCAGGACCTTGTTTCAACTTTCGAATGAGTGTCCATACTTCTTTGTCCTTCTTCCATTCATCTCTTGCTTCGGTTATCTAATCTGGTTGGATAATAGAAATGGCACAAAGCAATGCTTCCACCTCTTCATTATTTCTTGAGAGTGCATCTGCAACAACATTAAGCTTCCCTTTTTTGTAGATTATTTCAAAGTCATAACCCAACATCTTTGTGATCCATTTTTCCTTCTCTTCTGAAGATAGTCTTTGTTCCAAAAAGTGTTTAAGAATATCATGATCAGTTTTTACCTTGAAGTGTCTTCCCATTAGGTAAGTTTGCCATTTCTTTAGTGCATGCAGTATTGCTAACATTTCCTTCTCATAAATAGGTTTCTGTAAATACGTTCCTTTGATTGGACGTCTTTCAAAAGAAATGGGTCTTCCTTCCTGCATTAAAACAACACCAATTCCATTTCCTGAGGCATCACATTCCACAATAAATGTTTTTGTGAAGTCTGGCGTAGCTAAGACCGGTGCTAGGCAAATTTCCTCTTTAAGATGCTCAAAGGCCTTAGTTGCTTCAGGAGTCCATGAAAATGCATATTTATTCAATAATGTTGTTAGAGGTGCTACCATTCTCCCATAATTCTTAACAAATTTGTGATAATACCCTATTAACCCGAGAAATCCTTGTAGATGCTTTATGGTTGTGGGGACTTTCCATTCCTTAATGGCTTTAATTTTTTTAGGGTCTACCTTAACACCCTCGTGAGATACAATATGACCCGGATATTCCACCTCTTGTAGTCCAAAGAAACATTTGGATGTTTTTGCATATAATTATTTCTCCTGCAATAGTTTGAGCACCCTATCAACATGTTCAACATGATCCTTCCAAGACCTACTGTAGATTAGTATATCATCAAATATACTAGCACAAATTTTCTAAGGAAGGGTTTGAAAATGGAATTCATCAACCCTTGAAATGTAGAAGGTGCATTGGTAAGGCCAAAAGGCATGACCAAAAATTCATAATGACCCTCATGAGTTCGAAATGCTGTTTTTGGAATATCTTTAGTCTTTATTCTAATTTGATGATATCCTAAACGAAGATCCAACTTGGTAAAATAAATTGCTCCATGTAATTCATCCAATAATTCATCAATCAGAGGAATGGGAAATTTATCTTTAATGGTAAGCTTATTTATCTCCCTATAATCCAGACACATGCACCATGATCCATCCTTATTGTGTACCAATACTACAGGAGTAGAGAATGAACTTTGACTAGGTTGAATTATACTCGCCTCTAACATTTCTGCAATCGTACGTTCGATTTCACTCTTTTGGACATAAGCATATCTATAAGGCATGATGTTTGGAGGAACACTTCCTGGAATCAAATGAATAGCATGATCATGATCACGAATAGGTGGGAGTCCTTTGGGAGTTTCAAACACCTTTGAATGATTGTCCAAGACTTGTTGGAGATCTGCATAAATATATGGTTTTGATGGTGGAACTTCTAGTAAGCATAATTGTGCAATTACGCCTCGTTGTTCTTTATTTAGAAGATTTGTAATGACATTAGAGCTTATTATATTTCCTGTCTTCCCTGCAATACCCCGTAATTTGACTTCCTTTCCTTCTTAAAAAAATTCAAGAAAATTTCTTGAAAATTAAAAGCTATCATCCCCAAAGATTGTAACCATTGTACTCCTAGTACAACATCAGCACCTCCCATAGGAATGGAAAGCATTGGAATATTCAATACATATTCCCCCATGGTTAGCTTGATGTTATGGCATTTTCCAGAGCAATTTATAGTTCCTTCATTTGCAACCATCACTTGACATTCTGGTGCTGGGTATAGGAAACAATTTAATTCCTTGGCTACCTTACAATGAATAAAATTATGGGTGCTACCTGAATCAATCAACACTATTACCTTTTTTTTCTTGATATGTCCTTCTATCTTGAGAGTTTGAGGAGTGGTAATTCCTGCCAGTGCATTACACGATATGGTCGGATTCATTTCTTCCTCTTCTAGGGCTGGTTCCTGGTGTATATCCTCTTCTTGTTCATTTTCTTCTTCCTCTTCACAATCTATGCAAAATAATTTCTTCTCAGCACACTTATGACCTTTAGTGTATTTGCTATCACAACTGTAGCAAAGCCCTTTTGCTCTTTTTTCTTCCAATTGTTGTGGTGTCAACCTTGTAGGTCGTGGAAATCTAGGCGTAGCAACACTTCCTTCTTTATAGAAGTGAGTGGTAGGCTTCCTTGTCGCCATAATTTTACATTCAATTTTTCTTGCCAACCTGAATGCCTTCTCCAATGAATCAGGTTCCAAAACACAAACTTCATGTTGGATGTTATCCTTTAAGGTACCTATGAAGAGATCAATCATGTGTTCCTCTGGAATATCAGTTACCCTTATATTCAATTTTTGGAAGTCCTCAATGTGCTCCCCCACTAAACCCTTTTGTTTGAGATTTATCAATTGGCTAAAGAAGGTGTCGCTCTTTGTATCCTCATAATGTGCTATCATTTCCTCCGTAAAAATTGACCAAGTGACAATTTTTTTACGGGAGCAAAGCCATCGATACCATACAAATGTATTTTGTTCTAAATGTAAAGTTGCAATGCGTACCTTTGTGTGTTTTGCACATTATGGAGATCAAAATATTGCTCCATCTGTAGTATCCATGTTACAGGATCCTTTCCATCAAACTTCCTCATATCCATTTTTGGAATATGGTGGTTCTCCCCGCCAACATTAGAGTTTATGAAATCATGATTAACATTTATTTTGTTCTCATCATGAGGTTCTTCTACTATCTTTTCACCATTAGGAAACATTTCTTGTATCAACTTTGTCAAACCTTCGATGTCTGCTTTTAGATCATTCTTCATGTTTTCCATGTTGTTTTCCATGTTGTCTTTCATGTCATCCATCTTAGCTTCCATGCCAGCTTCCATGCCATCCATCTTATCTTCCACGCCTTTCTTCAAACCGTCCATCTTCGCCTCCACACCTTTCTTCAAAACTTCCATTTCATTTTTTGTTGCTCTTTGCGAGAGTGAAATTTGTTGCACTTGCTCTTGTAATTTTGATAGATCATGTTGCAATTCTTCATCTTCATGAGTCATAGTAGAGCCTTCTGAAGGCTTAATGGGTGTTGAATTATTTTTACTGGGCATATTTTATAACCCAATACTTATATCTATTCTACAATATGCCCTTGGAATCAATTCAAATTGATTCTTCAAACAAGACTTATGCAATTCAGAAAAAAATACACACCTTTTTCTTGCTTTTGAGGAGCTCGATATTGAAATTGGATTATCTCTATGATTGCAACTCTTCAATATCTGAAATTTTGCACTGATTTAGCCTTCTAAATTATCTTTCGAATGCTACGGATCTGACTTGATTTGGATTCTCCAAGGAAAAGTTATGTCCAATCTCCCACAATGACCTAATTATGGATTTGTTCAGTAGAGCGAACTTTTACGACTTGCCACGTGTCACTGTTTTGTCTTTTAGCTCTGAAATTGATAGCAAAGAAACTATAGTCTGTTTACTTGCAACCACTTTTTATGGCACTCCAATCCGACGCTCAGAGAGAGAGTTATGAAGATTTTCCCACGATCACCTCTTTGAGATGAAATTCAGGAGCCTGAAAAAGCACTACTTTACACAGATCATATCTCTGAAAATGTTGCGAACCAAGCTTTGAATTTTGTGACGAATTTCCTTAGGATTTCAAATTTGCACCCTAAAAATTTTAGATTCTAAACCTTCATAGAAACAAAGTTATAGCAAAAATTCCACAATGACCTGTTTAGATTAAATTGAGGAGCCTGCAAAAAGACCTAACTTCCACAGATCATATCTCCTCAAATATTGCGAACCAAGATCTGAAATTTTTAGAAAACCTTCCTCAAGATTTCAGCTTCGCACCCTAAAAATTTAAGCTTCTGAAGCTTCGTAGAAAAAAATTTATAGCGAAAATTCCACGATGACCTGTTTGGAGCAGCGAAACCCTAGAATCCCAAAGCTCTGATACCAAATGTTGTGTAACCAGCTTCAAAAATAGAAGAAAAGAGATATAAACGCCTTATAAATAAGCCACTTCGAGGGGGAAACCTCCAATACATTACATAAATGAACAATTCTTGGATGATACAATTTACAAAACCTCCTTTCTATATATAGGAGTCCCTGGGGCCATAATGTAATCCTAGTGGGCCACAATGTAATCCTAGCCGACCTAACAATAATAATTTAAGGGCACAATAATAACAATATGGGGGTTACAGGGGTACAATAATAACAATAAGGGGGTTACACTAACAATAATAATGGACTATACAAGTAATATAGGGACCTAACATAGTAAGAAGATCTACAAGTGGAGCCTTATTAGATTGGTAGGTACTATTTGTAAATCTGACTAGCAAGAGGATGAGGAGTTGATTCTAGTTGGCATTGTTTCTCCTCTATGATTAACAAAAGGATTCCCCACAACCAAAGCCTTTGATCTTCAACTCCCATTACTAAGATGTGATTTCAATAAATGGATGATACCCACATGCACGAGCTACACAATAAGATTATATTGTATAAAAATGACAAAATTATGCTTTTGAACTATCATAATATGGGGAAAAATTATTAACATTTTCAGGGCATATATAAGAATGAGTAATAAAGAAAAAAACCATAAAAGTAATGACAATTAGGACATATTATGGGAAGTTTCCTTACCTTTCAATTAAAAAAAACAAGAATAGATTTAACAAGTAATTTTTTAATTTTAATTTGCAAGGAAAATAATTTTATACTTTTCTATGATGAGTTAGAGATCACTTGAGCGACAATGATGACTTCAATTTTGAACCTTGGTCACCACCAAGCTACACACCAAATCCATATATGAGACCCCTTTGTTTGTGGGATAAGGAGGCCATCTCAACACAATGATTTGTGTGCTTAAGCCGTCTATGAAAGCATACATACTTTACATGAAAACATACATACTTTATCCAGTGAGATAAGAAGAGATAAATTTGAAATTTCCACTTTATTTTAATAAAATTGTATTTATAATATGCATTAATATATATTTAAAAAATAAATTTAATTCATTTTTTCATTAAAGGAAAATTACAATTTTAAATTGTGAAAGTATAAAATCAATAATAATAATAATAAATATTGTAAAATTAAAAGAGAAATTTCTAATATTTTAATAAAAATATTATTAAACAAAATCCAAACAACATAAGAAAATAAAATATATAAGATCTATCAAATTAATAAAATAACAACACGGATACCCCATTTGATTCTATTTTATCTATTTATTGTTTTTTTACAATAATTCTATTTATTAATATAGTATATTTGATTTTGAAAACATATACAAAACTCCAAAAAAACATATTTTCAATTTATTTATAAACAATTTAGATCCATCTTAACTTTGGATCTATCAAGTCTTTAAAGAGATCAAATCATTTTTCACTTTAAAAGAGGTTTGCATCTGAAGTGATTTGATCTTTCTAGAAGCTTTGTAGATATAGAGTTAAGATGAATCTAGATTGGTTTAATTATTAATTTTATGTTTTTAATTGATTGATTAATTAATTTAATTTTAATTTTATTTATTTGAACCGTGTCAAAATGTTAAAAAGGATAGTACAACATAATGTTAAAGAGATAGTACAACATCTTTACCATACTGGAGAGCACATACCTCACGAAAAGCATATTTATATCTTTGTTTTTACTTATTGTTTTTGACTTGCATAAAATTTATCTCACACAACTATGATATCAATTTAAGTAATTTATATACGTAAACTAATTAATTTTCACTTGGAATAAATTTAACTTCACATAAAATCATTTTAACTAATTCCAATTATATCATAAATACTTATTGTTTTTTAACTCACACATTTTTTTTTAATAAATATAATACAAATTTACTTAATTTATATTTTTGAAATGCTAATTATTTTTCTACTTTGATAAATTGTACCTCACACAAAAAAGTTTTAACTATGATATCAATTTACATAATTTTTAAAGAAATTTATTTTTGTAAGTATTCCAATTTCATGCAACATTATACATGTAATAAGAGTTGACTTGTGTTTGGTTACTTTCATTTTTTGGCAAATAATTATATGATTTTTTACATTACAAACAAAACCTAATCTAATTTTTTGTGTAGAGGAGAATGAGCAATGGGGTGTTGGTAAATTCTATAGCCAGGTGAGTTTGTTGTCTCAATGTTAAGGGAGGTGGACTTTAAAGACAAATAAATTTATTTCATTATTATTTAGAGATTATTAAATTTGTTTTTTTGAATTGTTCCACACCAATACTCCTTATACTCTACTTTTTCTGTTTTCTTGATTTTTTTCCACCCTTAATTTTCTTTTCTAATCAACAATATTATTATTTACATATGTTTTTTGTTAGAAAATTTAATTGCGCCCACATATTCAATACTATTCTTTATTTTTACGCCGTAAGGCGTTATTATTTGAAAACAACTTTCCTAGCTGTTACTCTGTCAGTGTTTGGACCATTCGATGAAATGTTAGACGATTGAAATGTTTTAGACCATTAGATACAAGCCTCCTTCAACCTAACTAACTAACTAACATTTCTAATTTCTTCACGTTGCTATAAAATACGATACATCCTGTAATTTAAATAGTTTCATGGTCTCACCCTCCAATAATCTCAAAGACGCAGATGAAGATCAACCAACCTCAAGTTGAAGACTTCGTCGATGTGTTGAAACCTTTCTAATCTCACTCGTATTCTGATGGAGTAGGGGATAATGCAGATTGGTGTTTCTAATCCCTCGAAGTTCATTTCCAATTGTGCGTTTTGGGTTCTCAAAAGATCTTAAACTATGTTATGATATTTTTTTAAACGTTCTAGTACTTCTAGTAATTTTTTTCCAGTGGACTTTCAATAATGGAGTGTGTTTTACTGTCATGGATTTTTCGATAACAGAAATCGGGCTAAGGGTACAGTCAACAATAGTACCGTGAATGGTTGCTTCGAAATTCGATCATTAGCCACTTGAAAATTTCTGAACTCCAAGTGTCTTAATTGTTTTTTAACGCCAATATCTGGCATAACGGTTGGTAAACTTGTGCGATCACACGAAATGTGTGGAATCTTCGCTTAAGGAATTTGCTGTGGAAATTAATGTTAAAAATGTGTCTTATATTTTTTAAATAGTTTATGGCAGAAATAAATGATAAATAACGTGTTTTTGATTTTCTTTATTATTTAATGGTACATGTGTCATGGAAGAGCTCAAGTTTGTTATTTAACGTGTTTTCTGTTTCTTAAGTTCCCCAAACAATTTGTCATGAGAAGTTCCTTCGTTGAATCCCGAGGAGGCCCTTCAATCTTTACGAAAGGAATTGTGTTATTTTAGAACCTTTGTAGAAAGGCTTCGATCTTTAACGGTTATGTAAGAGATTTTGCAACTTTGAAACTTTGTAAATTCAGATTCTCCGAGCTCAATCTGAAATTTCTTTCATTTTACAGGTGGTCATATCCTTTCATCCTTGTTCTCTAAATAGAAAATGTACACCTTCCATATTTGTTGTGTAAATAGAGAATGTACAACTATAGGTGCGATACTTTATTTTTTTATACGGAAAACACAAATACTTGGATCCTATTTGTTTTTATATTCGGAAATTTGCTATGTAATTTGAAAAATAAAAATAAAAAATTATTAATATGGGTGGCTATACTGCATATGGACTGTAATATCTCTAATTCTCTTCCATGGAATGCTTCGTAATAATCTCCTGTCTGGGAAATTTTTTGCCTGGAAATGAAGATGCAGGCAACCTGTTTAACATTGTGTGGAACATAATGTTTAAAGTTTTCTGGAACATAATCAATTTAGAAGCATGGAGGATGTTGCTGGATAAGCATTTTAATGATAAGATTTTGTTACAATGTTGAAACTGTTTCTTTTTGTTTTTTTCTTTTCGTAATGGTATAATCAATTGTGAGCGAAAGCAGATTTACATTTCTGAAACATAATCAATTCCGAAGCATGGAAGATGTTGATGGATAAGCATTTTGATGTTCAGATTTGATTACAATGTTGAAACCGTTTCTTTTTATTTTTTCAGATTTTGTTACAATGTTGAAACCGTTTCTTTTTTCTTATTTTTTTCCGTAATGGTATAATAAATAGTGAGCCAAAGCAAATTTACCAATGTTGAAACCGTTTCTTTTTATTTTTTCAGATTTTGTTACAATGTTGAAACTGTTTCTTTTTTCGTTTTTGTTTTCTTTCCGTAATGGTATAATAAAATGGGACATAATATATGTAATTCAGAAATAAATACAAGGAAAAAATGGTTTGTAGTAATTACAACACTTACTCTTTAGTTAAGAATTGAGTTAGATACCACAACTAATATGCTGTGTCGCTATCATTCCCATAATTTAAAATACCACATTGGATACCAGAGTGGAAGGGTAAAACCCAGAACAAGTTTCACCTCACAACCTATATAGCTAAAAACAAAAAAACTACACACACACACACACACAACTACCATAAATCCTATATAGGGCGGTATTTATGTTTAGAATACTAAATATAAGTTAGGTGAATTGTTGGGTGTGTGTTGTATTCTTTCCACGTGTCATGGGATTTGCGGATCCTATAATAGTTCGGCAGACCTGAGGATGGTGTAGACCTACCCATGGTTTTGTGCATGGTCTTCGTGCATGTTTTTTGGGAACGATGGTTTTTGCCCATAGTATTTGTATATCTGGTCAAGGGAACTATGGTTATGTTCTAATCCAGGGTTAGTAGATTGGGTTTTTTGAATTATTCAACATGTATATATATATATATATATATATATATATATATATATATATATATATATATTGTAACATTGTTAGGAATATAATGAAAATCAATATGGTATTCCCGATTTTGTGATCCAGGGGAAAATATCCATGTATATTTGTTTTATGTTCTCACCATTGTATAATTTTTTTGTTTTAAGAATTCATTTGTAGGTAATTTTTGTACATGGTGAAAACCTTCATTTGGTACTAGAGAAGTTTTAACTTCAAGGGGACACCTTTGCTACTGAGGGGTTTTTCTTGGGGCTGTGGTAGACCCTGTTACAGTGGGAGATTTGCATGATCGATTCTTGTGGTGAAAGAAGATGGCAAATAGTGGAAATATAGAGATTGAGAAATTCAATGGATAGAGTTTTGAGATGTTGAAGCTCAAGATGGAGGATCTATTGGTGGATAGAGATCAGTGGATCAATGTAGATCCAAGTATGCCACCAACAAGAATGTCAGCATAAGACTAGGTGAAGTTGGAACAGAAGGCGAAGAGCACAATATGATTATGTCTCTCAGATTCAGTATTGTTGTTGACTATATCAGGGGAGGGTACAATGAAGGCTTTGTGGGACAAGTTAGGGACTTTGTATTAATCTAATTCTCTGGTGAACAAACTGTTCCTGCAGAAGAATTTGTATAACCTAATGATGAAGGATGAAGACTCAGTGACAGAGCACCTAAACACCTTCAATACTGTGGTAAGATAATTGTTATCTGTTGATATTAAAATTTCAGATGAAGATAAGTGTATCAGTCTGTTGTGTTCTCTACCAGACTTGCGAGATATTATGGCTATTAAATAGGTAGCAATACAACTATCTTGAAGTTTGATGAAATAGTCTCATCCATATTTTTAGAGGAGATGAGAATGAAAAATATGGTGAGCCAGAATGGATATGATTTTTCTATGAAAGGAAGGTCCCAAAACAAAAACAAAAATAACTCAAGCGGGAGATATAAATCTCTAGGAAAATATGTAAAGGTATGCTGGAAATGCGGAAAGGAAGGGCACTACAAAAAGGATTGTAGATATAAATATCCTAAGAAAGGAAAGGGATCCGATGCTACTCCTTCTACAGAGGCAAAAACCACCTCAGATGAAGGTGGGGATGTGTACTTGGATTCTTATTCAAATACACATAAAGATCATGAGGCATGGTTGATTGACTTAGGTGCATCCTTTCACTTCACTATCCATAGGGAGTGGTTCTGCGAGTACGAGAAATATGATGGTGGTGATGTCTTTGTAAGAGATGAAAGGAAGGCCAAAATAATAGGATGCAGAAAAGTCAAGCTGAAGTTCAAAGGTGGAAGGATTAGAACACTTCTTGGTGTTCTGCATATTCTTGCATTGGCTAGAAATCTAATTTCTGTACGCAAGATGGATGATGCTTTTGTAAAAATAATGTTCAAGAAAGATACCTACAAGATGATTCTGGAAACATTTGTATTGATGCAGGTAGTTTGGATTGGAACTATGTACAAGCCTCTAGGTAGAACTGTTATTGATGCAGGGAGTTCAGATTGGAACTATGTACAAGCTTCTAGGTAGCACTATCATTGATGGGTGCAATAATTCTGTGCTACTTGAAAGTGGAGCATAAAATCTCTGGTCTATGGACAAAAGACTATGTTGTGACATCAAATAATTGGACATATTGGAGAGAAGGGTCGTCAAATACTGCATGGTAATGATATGGTAGAAGGTATGTATAATTTCTCTTTGGATTTCAATTTCTGTGAACATTGTGTATATGGGAAGTAGAATTAGGTGAGTTTCCCCTCTCATGCTAAGAGGGTGAAAGGGATATTAGAGCTTGTGCACAGTGATGTGTTTGGACTTGTGTCGGTTCCATCACTAGAGAAGTCTATGTACCATGCCTCATTTATAGATGAATTCTTAGGGAATACATGGATATAGTTTCTCAAGAAGAAATCAGAAGTTTTTAACAAGTTTAAATAATTTAAGGCTCTGAAGGAAAATCAAATAGAAAATAATATTAAGGCATTGAGGAAGAATAATAGTGGAGATTTATGTAAGAAGGATTTTGAAGATTTCTATAAGAAGTGTGGTATAGCATGAAAAAATACTACTGCATAGACACCTCAACAGAATGGAGTTGCAGAAAGAATTAGCAAGATGTTGATGGAAAAGGCAAGAAGTCAGTTGTGTCATGTTAGGATAGGAATTTTGGGTAGAGGCAGTGGATTTTGCATGTTACCTATTTAATAGATCACCTTCATCAAAATTGGAGGATAAGATAAAACTCCACATGAGGTATGAATTTATAAGAAACCCTCTCTCTCACATCTCAGGGTATTTGAATATGGTGCATATTTACATGTTCCAAAGGAGAAAACAACTAAGTTGGATAGTAAATTTGAAAGGTGCATCTTTATTAGGTATAAGGATGGTTTAAAAGGTTATGAAATTTGGAACCTAGAAACAATGAAGGTTGTGTACAATCGAGATGTGGTGTTTAGAGAGGTGAAATATGTTAATAAACTTAAATTCCTACCAAAGGAACCTGCAAAGATAGAGTTTGAACTAAAGGATGAAGAATCATACTCTATAGTAGAACAAGAATTAGAAGAGGAAGAGCCACACACTCTAGTTTTGAGAAGATAAGTTAGAGAGAGAAGGTGACCATAGAGGTATAGTCCATCTGCATTCCGTTCAATTTTTTATTTATCTATTACTGATGATGATCCCAAAACTATCAAGGAGGAAATGGATTCAGAGGACAAAACACTCTAGAATGAGGCCATGGTTGATGAAATGACTTCTTTGGACAAAAATGAGGTTGGGGATATGGTGGAGTTTATGGTTGGAAGGAAACCCAATGGAAGAAAATGGGTATTTAAAAAGAAGATGAATGTAAGAGGCAAGGTGGGTAAATACAAAGCTTCGTTGGTAGTAAAAAGTTATTTCCAGGTTCCCAGAATTGATTTTGGTGATATTTTTTCTCCTGATGCCAAGTTAGCTTCTATTAGATTACTTTTATCTGTTGTCACTACTTTTGATTTTGAGGTAGAATAGATGGTTGTGAATACAACATTTATTCATAGGGATCTGGAATAAGATATCTACATGAAGAAACCATAAGAATTTGAATTGAAGGGTAAGAAAGAATTGGTATGTAGGTTAAAACCATATCTGTATGGGTTAAAGCAATCTCCAAGGATGTGGTATGAAAAAATTGATACATATATACTGGGACTTGGCTTCAAAATGAGAAAAGAAGATCATTGTGTGTATTTTAAATTAATTGGTGACCATGTTATGTATTTGGTCTTGTATGTGGATGATATGTTGCTGATTGGAAATTACAAAGAAATTGTCTAGGATTTGAAGACCCAATTGTCCTCTAAATTTTACATGAAGGATCTTGGTGCTGCAAAATATAATTTGGGCATGGAAGTTAAATGAGATTGGGCAAAGAGGAAGCTTTAGTAACTACAAAAAATCCTTTTGATTAACTCACTTTTATGCTTCCAAGGACTGTTTTAGTATATTTTTCTCCAAAATTTTGAAAAAATCAATGTTATTTATCGGGATGGTGCAATTTTTGGCCTTTTTTTCACCAAACAAAAAATTTAGGTGCTAATTTAGGAAATAATCGTGCCGTAAATAATGCTGGAAATATCGTCGGAAATTAATGCTGAAAGTAGCATCATAAGTAGTGTCGGAAATGAAGCCATCAATTTTCCCAGAAATAGCGTCAGTGATAGTGCCAGTGATAGCTCCTTTTTTTTCACCTACAAACCTGCTTGGTTAAATCCCTTTTCAGCCCCGTAATTAGCGGCATATGTGCCTAAATATTTAATTAATTGAGTTTTTGTGGGTTAAGTGGATAGGGGATTTGAGGATTATGGGATTTAGGGTACATGGATTAAAGGTTAAGGGATTAAGGGTTAGGGTTTAACAAATTAAGGGTCAAGAGCTAAGTGATTTGGTACTTATGGGTTAGGTAGTTTAATGGTTAATGGTTGGGATGTTTTAGGTTTGGATGGTTTGTCGAACCTTGCTATTATAAGATTAAATTTAAGGTCCTTTACTGATTTGGATTGATTAAGGTTCCAAGAGCTATTGTTGTTACAAAGATAGTTGATTAAGCACATACTGCCTTTCCTAATCGGACTAGATCTAGGAAATCTAATTATTCGTCCAATTAATACATACCTCACCTTGCCATAATACTACATGATTATACCATTCTGAAACCATTACATTTTACAATTAAATTGATGTAACTACCTACATTATTAATAATAATCCATCATTATTACTTTTTTTTCTTTATTATTCGTGTTGTTACATCTGGAGATCAGTGCAATCGTTCATAAAATTCGTTTGATTTAAAAGTTACGAATTGGTAATAAGGAGGTGTAACCGCCTTTAATTCTAACACCTTGAAATTATCCCTTGAGAAAGAATCTATGTGCACTGAAGAAAATATGTAACATGTTCCTAGCATTTTTGAGTAGTGTGCTTATGAGCAGCTATGGGTGGAGAAACGGTCATACACGAACTTGACTATGTTAATGTGATGTTACAACATCTAGAAGCATTCAAAATTTTTCGAAGGGCTGGATGGATGAGTTATTTTGAAAAATTATAGGGTTTCAGTGAATTGGTCACTTTAGAATTTTCCCAAGCCTTAGTTGAAAAACACTTTTTGGTCAGGGGCTTCAGAATTTCTGTTACAGAAGAAGTTAGCGCCAAAGTGTTAGGGATGCCTAGGACATGAGAACGATGGTTCTCAAGGAATGTGGCCAATCCAGAAGCTAGGGCCATATTATTATAGGAGGGAGAAGAATTGGTACCCAAGCACAGGGGTTTTGATATAACATATCTTCATCACCCTTGGGAAGATGTATCCCTCTTCATCCAAAAATTTATTACCTAAGGGCCATTTTTGGGATTATTTTCAATTATCACTTTCAATTGCTGGCACACCTGAGGACATGGTGGCTGATTAATTTACCATACTACTTGCTGAAGTAATTACAACACATGGAAGATGCTGTGAAAGGGGAAAAACATCCAGAAAATTATTTCACTAACCATGTGCTCATTAAATTAATCATCATGCATTCATTACAGATACAAGGGAAATCGTGGCATGATTTGAAAGTTAGATCTTGGGCTAGTGCGAATGAGGAGCATGAAGGAAGTGTTGAAGCAACACCCAATGCTGAAGCAACCCATAACACTAAAAAAACATCAAATACTGAAGCAACACCCAACACTGAAACAACACCTATTGCTGAAACTTCTACATCTTCCAAGAGAAAGACAATCACAGACTCTAAGCATAGTAGGGCTAATACATCTCCTATGACTGGTTGACAGAACCCTAAGAGGTGGAGTTCCATTTGAAATACCCCTAGTTCATCCTCATGAGGAAAGGAGACCCATATAGAAGAACTTATGGTGGTGTCTAGTGACTCATAAGAGGAAAGCCGAAGTGGGTGCTTGATTGCAGAGGAAGTGTTGGAGGAAGGAAATTTTGGAACAAAAACTATGCCTGAAACTGGAGTTGAGGAAGTGAAGTCACCTGAAGGGACTACGTCAGGAATATCACTGAAGGTAATCAAAAGGAAAGTGAAAAATAAAATTAGTGGAAGAACCCATGGGAAAAGGGTGTGATTAGATGTTATACCAAAATAGACTAAAAAAACTACTGATACAACTGAGGGGGAATGTGCTGATACAGCTGGACTAGATGGGTCTGAGGAGAAATAAGACAAAGAAAATCAGGAGAATTATGTAGAGGAAGGCCCCTCTACATATGAAATCACAACTATTACACTAGAGACTGAAAAAGAACTAGAGAAACAACAAGAGATAGAAGGACTAATAACAAAAGAGTAGACAAAAGAATAAGAGGCTATTACTTCACCGGGTAAGACAAAAATTGACCCTCTCATTCAAATTGAAATACGAGGAAGGAAAATGAGGAGTTAAAGAAACAACTTGCCTTGGTTAATGAACAAATTTATTTTAAGAGTGAAACTGGATTGGATATGTTGGTAGAGGCTGTAGAAATGACATCATCTATTGTCTCAGAATTTTTTTTTAAGGGTTGCCAACAAATCCTTGAGGAGGATAAAAAATGGACATTGTTATTGTTTTATTTGGAGTAAAAGTGGGGGAACAAGAAAAATAATTTAAACCTGATATTTCACAAGAACCTACCGATGACATTGCTATTACACAAGAGCAAGCAGTTGAAGCAGAGCAGGAAGAAGAAAAACAATCCGCTAATCCACAATAACATGTTTATGATGCCACTGTTACATAAGAACCAATAATTGAAACATAAAAGACTGAAAATAAAAATACTATTGTACTGAAAGGACCTATCGATGATGCTGTTGTTACACAAGAACCAATAGTTGAGATAGAGCAACAGGAGGAGAAAAGGGATTAGAAGGAGGATGCCGAAACAACATCTAAAACAACTCACTTTAAATTTGAACATTTGATGAGGTTAATAAAGCTGTGGGATAAATTAGTGATCTTTCCAAAATATGAAGTGATATTCCTAAAGAAACACAAGGAAATGGTCAATAAGCTTGAGAAGGAGTGGGTTGAAAAATCAAGAATTGCAAAATTTGTGAAAACTCAGAAGGAGAGGAATCAAGCAATGAAATAGGTGAATGAATTGCAAGGAGAGTTTAAGTTGTTACAACAAGAAAATGATATTTTTTATGAGATCATTAATGGATTATTGTGTGGTATACTTCCCTATTTTTCTTATCCTTCATATTTATAAGAAAAAAATTATCTCTTCCAATGAACAACCTTGTAGGAAAAGATACCAATAAGGCAAGGGAGATACATGACTTCTTGGAAACATTTCAAAGTGATAATTTCTCTGAACAACATTTGTTGTGCGAGTTGTACCTTCATGATCTCGCTTTCTTTGGGGACAAATCATTCAATCTAACACCTTATGTGGGAGATGTGCTACTCATGGATTTTGTTTCCTTTATGCAAAATTAGATAGGCTGGAAAGCTTCCCATGATACTGTCATAACTAATGAAGAACATGTAGAAATTTTTATTAGATAATAACCTTTTTAGCTAAAGTTATTTCACAAAAATACAATAAAATATGGAATTTTCCAACCACTAAGACACTGCTAATGGACCATCGAGAATTAGTTCTACGAAGATGCGAGATAAATACACAAGGAATGAGAAATAATGCCTTAGAAGGAAGCAAGTTGAGATGGGATATTTCCTGACAAGAATTAAGGAAGGGAGACCCTTATTGTTATCAAAATTTTGAGCAAGAAATTTTCAGAGTTCATCACTATGTTGACTGTATTAGGAGGAATGGTGCACACTGAATAGGACTTAGATTCAAGTTCCCTCTTGTTTGGTTACCCCCATATCGATATCAACATCCATATAGTATTAGTGATAAGTTTTGGGAGGAAAAATTGGTTTGTTTTAGAGGATACAGGGTTAGAGGTGAAGACATGGCAGAAAAATATAACCTCACACAACTTCACTCTCAACATGTTAGGCATAAGTGATACGATTCTGCATGAGGACATTCCGAAGCTTAAGATGGGGGGAGATGTTGGGTCATGGAATTGTCATCTTTTTCCTAATTATTTTCCTATTTCTTTTATCCCTTTTTGACCTACAAGACCATATCTTATTACTGTAACAACCCTTATTCACCAAAGTATGTACTTTTTCACTTGTCGCTTTCTTATTCCAATTCTACTTATAATTTTACATTAGAACTACTTTATTAGGCTACATTTTATCATAAAACTAATGTATGGGTTATTTTAGGTTTGGATGGTCTATCGAAATTTGTTTTTACAGGATTACATTTAAGTTCCTTTACTGATTTGTATTAATTAAGGTTCCGAGAGCTATTGCTGTTACACAGAAAATTACTTAAGCACATGTTTCCTTTCCTAATCAGATTGGATCTAGGAGCACGTTAAAGTCAAAAGAAACAATTCATCACTTGGAGATATTTGTGGAGCATGCAGGTCATTTGGTTTAGATATTTTGTATCTCTCTTTGTAATTAATCTATTATAGTTTTACACCTTCCATGGAAATCGTTGTGTAATTATTAAGATATCATATTATTTCAAGATCACATGATAATCGAAATATTCTCATGATGATCTTCTCATTGTAGTTAAGATCTATAAAAGATAAGACTATTTTCTCACGAGGGATAAAGAAAAGAATTGGAGTTTAGGATTGGAAAGGCTAAACACTAGAGTTTTATATTCCTGATACTTTTATTAATGAAAATCTCAACTTTTTGGTTCAATAATTTCCTCTGAGTAATTTGTGTGCTTTTTAGTACACCAGCCCCTACCGAGGAGGAAGGGCCCTCCTTCTTAGCAGGGATCACTGGCTAGTTAGAGTGGAATACATAATTGCATAAACATTTCTCAATTATTTAATTTTTGTTACTACTACTGTTACAATTAATTCAACATGTAATTTAATTAATTGCAGTAAGCTTGGGATGGTGTGACAATTTAAGTCCTGGACTGGTCCCTCAATTTAGTGTGGCAGTGAATTATTTGCTTTGCTGTTACAGTTTGGATTACACTTCCTTTTATGTGTGCAAATTGAACATGAGTGTTAGTTTTCAGGAGTGCTGTGAGAGTGGTTGAATGATAGATTGCATAAATATTTCGAGTTATGTATTTGTTTTCTAAGTTAGAGTAATCTATTAACAGTAGGAAATATAGTACATCAGGCCAAGGCCAAAACAGTGCCTTCGTGGAGGCAATTCGAACTGATAGAGACTAGTTTTTTGGTGCATACATTACGGGGAAACCAGCCTGAAGAACCTTCAACAGAAAAAATCCCACGCAGGGGATCGAACCTGAGTAGCTTTGACTGAAGACTGAAAACATATACATTATATAGCAAATTAACAGGACCATGACAAAACTGGACCACTGTAAGAGCTAAGACTGGTCGCTGACAAAAAAGGACCATAGCAGAAGGAGACATTGGAACAACAAGACATTCCCTCAGAAAGGGCAGAGCAAAAAACATGAGAAACAAGAAAGAAGGTCGAATTACTCATCAGGAGCGACCTCTTCGATCCTGCAACCTAAGTCCGCTGGTGCGCCATGGGCTTGAGAGAGAGCAGCATTGTGAGGGACCTCTAAAGGAGTATCCGACTGATGGGGCGGACCACGAGCCGAATCCTCATGCATAACCTCCCTGCGCTCACTTGTCTGTCTCCTCGAGTCAAACAACACATCTTCCAGGTTGGCGCCATCGACTGGAGCAGAATCATCCGGCGGATTCTCAGGCTGGGGCTCCTCCAGGAAAACAACAGAGATGGCGACCGAAACTCTTGGTCTATCACGGGCGCAATCAAACGAAAAGAGAGCTGTATGGGACTGTGCAGGCATCGCGTCCCCAGAGGGCGAATCGAGCCTGCGCCCAGAGTGAAATTGGCGGCCATGGAAGAGGCGATGAAGGTTCTCGGAGGGCAGAGAGATTTCAGAAGGAGAAGTGGATGTGGAAGGCGAGCGCCTCCTGGCGGAACGAGATGAACCCCGCCTGCAACGCATCCTCTGTCTCAAACGGGGCATGTCCGCAACAGAGATTGAACTGTGGCTCTGGAATAGCGGCAAGTTGACCAGGTTCGGCTCTGGAGAAATGCGCAGGACCAGCGAGGCAGAATTGCAAGAACCAGCAATGGAGATGTGAATATTGTCGTCAGGCTTCAGACAGCAAGTATGGCGACTACGCTTCCCTGTGGTGGTGCGTTTGTTAGCGCAGTCCTCCACTGAATTGCACAGCGAATTCCTCGGCGTAGGCTCCATATCATATAGCTCCCTGTTCCTGCAACGAACTGCCCTCTGCATTGAATGAGCAATCTTGTTAAACTGGTGCGAATCGCCTGTGTGACATTCGAAAATGCCTCGATCCTCAGCATTCGTATCGAGAGGCATCACCATTATGTTTGTCATTAAGAGCGAGCAGGTGTAATTTACTGCTATCAGGTGGGCGTGAATGGGCTGGCAGGTGGCCTTCGATCTCTTGTCGACCTCATCCTCCTTCGATTATTAACTGCAATCACCGCGTAGGGGTTATGTATTGTTATTCGCGATGCTTTTGTAATTAATTTTGTATGTAATTTAATTAATTGCAATAATATTTGGATGGTGTGAAAACTTAAGTCCTAGACCATTCCCTTAGTTTAGTCTGGCAGTTAATTATTTGCTTTACTATTACAGTTTGGATTGCACTTCATTGTATCTGTGAATATTGAATGAGTGATGGTTTTCAGGAGTGCTATGAGAGTGGTTGAATGAAAACTTGCATAAATATTTCTCATTTATGAGATTGTTGTTATTGCTACTATTATAGTTAATTATAGGAGTAATTTAATTAATTGCAGTAAGCTTTAGATCGTGTGACAACTTAAGCCCTGGATCATTCTCTCAGTTTAGTGTGGCAGTGAATTATTTGCTTTGTTGTTATAGTTTGGATTTCACTTCATTTTATGCATGCAGATTGAATGAGTGATGATTTTCAGGAGTCTTGTGAGAGTGGTTGAATAGCATAGTAGCTTATTTTGTAGTATTTATTCACATTAAATCTATGTGGAGTGTGTAACAACTTTTTTGATTGCTGAGAGTGTGTGTGAAACGACTTTGGGTTGAGATTATTTTATACTAGTCATCATCTGCCTTAGCATAGACTTTACGCGAAAATATTGTTGGATCGATAACTAAATGTAAGAGCGGGATGAAAAACATTAAAATATAAAAAATATAAAATTAATGAATTTAACAAATCTACTTATTCAAATCATTGTGAGATACATGCGTTAATATTTTATTAACTTTTATGTCTTCATGAACATATGTTTATACAAAATGAATGGAAGAAGCATTCAAGTAATCTTAATTTTTTCTGCCAACAATTCATACCATATCTTGAACACTTTAATGATATTGCAATAGGTAATTTGTATTGAAACAAATAACACTTAAGCATTTCAAAGTTAGGCTATAAGAATCATCATTTTTTAAACATAGATTACAAATAATTCTAAAAATTTAGAAGTCTTGGTCATTAACATCATTGTCTCCAACAATGCCATCCAGTGTATCATTGCCAATGTCCATACGATATTTCAAGTAGTTAATATTATCATCATCCTCGCCTTGAATTTCATCATATTCATCATAATTAAAATATGACTATAGACCATCCATATTATTACCAGATGTATTTGGATCATCATTTTCTATGCCATCCATATTGTTGTCTTCCGTAACATCATGCAACTCTGTATTAATGTTGTCTTCTTATGCTTGAACATAACCATCTTCAACATCATCATGGATGTAAATTTCTTTGATGTTCTATAATCCCTCTCTCTCATTTTGTTGGCAATAATTGTTTTTCTCAGTATCCACTAATGCATCATCATATACATGCCTTAATATTGGATCATAATGTATGACAAATATCCATTTCAGGTCTAGAATATCTTCATAGAAAAATACTTTCACATGAACCAGTACATACATATATTAGATATATGTTATAAAATTTTTATTGATTAATAAACACATGTATATATTCGCAATAAACAATGTATTAAAATATTATTGATCACTACCGCTTCTAATTCATTGAGTTATAAAAATACCACTACAAGAAAAAGACCCTCTAGCGAAGGTTATAAAGGAGGTTTTTAGTGTTATAGAATTGACAAAATTGTCAAAAAAACATTTGCTACAACATCTGTTTATGGTTACGGAGGTTTTGGCGAAGCTTTTAACGGAAATTCAACACAACTAAAAAGACTGGGCGGCCAGAGGTTATTACGGATGTTTTTTCATCAGTGCGCTACTAAGGTTTCAACGCACCAGTTCGTGTCATCTAGAAAGTGGCCCTGGGTGGTCGAAGGTTCCTGCACCGGGCCGTCAAGGTATAAAACAACATCGGGCACAGTGTTGGTGATACAACGCACGTAGCCGTACCAATTTTTCTTGGGATTTGTGCGATGCCCATAGGTCGTCTCAACGCACCGATACATACACTTATAGAAATGCACCGGTGCACCGTATCAGATAAACAAACTGATATTTATAATTGATATTGGTATTTGTGCGGTGCCCATACATCGTAAAAATTCACCGGTGTGTAGTCTCACATAAAAGCACCAGTGCGCAGTATCGCACAAACACACCAAGATTTTTAATTGGTTTTGGTATTTGTGCAGTGCCCATAGGTCGTAGAAATGCACTGGTGCACTTCAACATACAAAAGCACTGGTGTACAGTACTTGACATGCACTGGTGTTTATTTTGTATTTTTTAGAAACATCGACCTGTGACAGTGCAATTATTGTGATTTTTCTAAATTCATTATTCATCAAAAGTGAACACATCTTATAATAATATTCATATTAATTTTTTTTATTAATGCATTTGAATGTGATGTTTGGATTAATTTTTTATATCATATCATAATTATTGTGGTTTTTTAAAGTTCATTATTCATCAAAATTCGACACATATATATCTTATAACAATATTCATATGAATTAAATTTTTATTAGTGCATTTGAGAACGACAATGGAGAACACAATAGAATAAATGAAAACATATATATATATATATATATATATATATATATATATATATATATATATATATATATATATATATATATATATATATATATATATATATATATATATATATATATATAAGACGATCTTTTGTCATACAAAATGGGACAGTTATTGGTATCCCTTTGTCTTTCAATTGGGACACTATGTCCATTACATTAAACAAAATGTCTGATTTCACAGACATATTTCAAAAAATACAATGCCTTGCTTTGATATCCAAACATAGTGATCATCATTCTTCTCTTGAACTGCTGTCATTGCTAGAGCTACTTCCATGACTTGGGGTTATTTTCAGGAATATTTTGTTCATGGTGTTGATTGTTTTCTTATTCTTCACCTTCCATCTACAAACATAAAAATAAATTGAAATGAGTGTATATACAGTGGTGAGAATAATGAAAATGGAAATATTAAATAATATACATCAATTTAAATCGAAAAGAAAAATGACGTACCATAGCAACAATTGACTCATAAACTACACACTTTCTTTTAAAACCATGTACCATGCCATCTTTCGAAATTTCATATGTTGGCACAGTTCCATACTTTGTTTC
This sequence comes from Pinus albicaulis, assembly GCA_034641835.2. Lineage (NCBI taxonomy): Eukaryota > Viridiplantae > Streptophyta > Pinopsida > Pinales > Pinaceae > Pinus > Pinus albicaulis. Next base: position 1,232,069,847 of record CM076578.1, on the reverse strand, counting down.
TTGCAAGTTTTATACCCCATAACAAATCATATATTTAATATAAAATATTTTTTCGTTCTATTAATTATAGATGGAGCTAAGTAAAACAAGATCGATAGATGCTTACAAATTCCACAATTAATTTCTGATATGCCAACATATACTCACAACCCATATTTAACCCAATTTTAATCAATTCGTGTGATGGTTCTTATTTGTATGTTAGCACTTGTTTGAAGACATTCAATGATGATTTTTGTAAAACAACTTAAAAAATACAAAAATGAAATCTAGTTAAGTTTTTATAAGGAAGTAACAATTACTGACAAATTTAGATATCAACCCTTTTCTTCCTTGTCGTCCTGTTTTATGTGTTGAATGGGTTCCATTTTCTTTTCTTTTCGGCAAGAAAATTCTTGAAAATTGATATTTAATGCTAAATTGTTTATTTATTGCACCTAATGATCGAAAAATTCAATGATTACATATTACATTTGAAGCACGTTGTTGTTGAGATGGATCCTCCTGCGATGCAATTTTGTCCTTTTCTGTGACCATCTCCTTGTACACTTTTTTGGACATTCCTACTGACATATTTCTGATATCAGCTCTTCATCTTTTGAGATTTTCATAATCTTCCTGAAAATGTAACATGACAATAAAATATTTAATTTTTATATTGATATATGAAAAGTAAATATAACAAAAGTGATATTTATAAATAATTCTAGACAAAAATTTAAAGGAATATTACTTTTTCATTCCTTATTTTTTGTTGTTGTATGTTTTTTCTATTAAAAGTATGACATGTCTCATAGACCAATTCTCTGGAAACTCTTCCTGTAGTTTAGATAAAATTTGGTTCTTGGAATCATTGGATTGGTTTTTGTATTTTAAGTGGAAAGAACTTCTATACATTCGTTCCACTAGATCCCTCAAACTTTTGTAAAAGTTTTTTCCACTTTCGTTAACCTCCAACACCACTCCAGATGAGCTAAGGAGCAATTCATTTTCATTTGCATGTTCTAATTTTATTTTATTTTCTTAGAACAACATTCCTTTTCTGAGTTGTTCATCCTTGTAGAACTTTAAAAAAATGTGAATTAATGAAGTATTTGACACATGTTATCTAATAATTTTAAGTATATTACTAATGGTGTCGAGCCGAGGTAACTCCTCAAATCTTCAATGTGTCTTAGCTGAAGAATGTACATGCTCTTATAGATGGGAGGTGAGGCTATTGGGATTCAGCTCCCAATGACTCTTGGCCTTCCTTATTTCCTAATAACAAATAATATACAAAAATAAATGTGCACACCCATCCATAGGATTAGGTGTCAACATTCCCCCCTTTAATCAGAAGGGATGTTGGTGAGTCCAAGCATCGATCTGAACTTTTCAAACTTCTCTCTTCCAAGTGCTTTGGTGAAGATGTCAGCAGTTTGCTCATTTGTGGAACAATGATGTAGATGGATGGTCTTGGCCTGAACATGATGTCGAATGAGATGGTACTTTGTATTGATGTGCTTTGTTCGATCTTGGAACTTTGGGTTCTTGGCCAACTTTATTGCAGAAGTGTTGTCGATCATGAGTGGAGTGGAATACATTTGTTTCATCTGCAAATCTTCCAGGATTTTCCGGAGCCACACAATTTCCTTTGTTGCTTCAGCTGCTGCCACATATTCTGCCTCGGTCGTGGAGTCTGCTGGAACTGACTGTTTGCGTGATCTCCATGAGACAGCTCCTGATCCTAGACTCATGGTGTAACCTGTAGTAGACACGCCTGTTTCTTTGTCGCCATCAAAGTCTGAATCAGAGTATCCGGTCAAGATGAAGTCGCCTACCTGTGTATATTTGAGTCCAAAGTCTTGAGTCCCCTTCAAGTACCTTAGTACTCTTTTTGCGGCAGACCAATGTCCTTCACAAGGTTTTTGCATGAACCTTGAGAGGATTCCAACAGCAAATGAGATGTCAGGTCTGGTGGTGGTCAGATAGATAAGACTTCCTAGAAGCTGTCTATACTTAGTTGCATCCTCAAATTCCTTCCCTTCAACTGATGTGAGCTTCAAGTTTTGTTCCATTGGAGTGCCTAAGGGTTTACAATCATCCATGCCAAATTTGTTCGAGAGATCTCCAATGTACTTCTTCTGAGAAAGAAAGATGAATTTAGGATGTTGAATTACTTCAATACCCAAATAGTAATGAACATGACCCAAATCAGTCATTTCAAAACCTTTCTTCAACTCTTTCTTCATGGATGCAATATAGCTCTCATTGTTTCTTGTTATCAAAAGATCATCTACATATACCACAAGATATACAACTGTTTTTCCAACTTTCTTAACAAACAAAGTTGCATCATCAAGATCAAAGTGTTTGAAATCAAGTTTCAGAAGATGCTCGGTCGACTTCTCATACCAGGCTCGTGGTGCTTGCTTGAGGCCATACAAGGATTTCACAAGTTTGCAAACTTTGTGTTCTTGACCCTTTATCACAAATCCTTCTGGCTGGGACATAAAAACTTTCTCCTTCAGATCTCCATTCAAGAACGTTGTTTTTACATCCATCTGATGGACTTTCCATCCACTCTGAGCTGCTAAGGCAAAGAGAGTCCGGATGGTGGTCCATTTTGCTGTGGGAGCAAACGTTTCTTCATAATCAATTCCTTCCTTCTATGCGAATCCTTTTGCCACAAGCCTGGCCTTGTGCTTGTCAAGTGAGCCGTCTGCTTTGTACTTGTTCTTGTAGACCCACTTGCAGCCAATTGGTTTCGCTCCCAAAGGCGGATCAACCAGCTTCCAAGTGCCATTCTTTATCGAGGCATCATACTCCTTCTGCATCGCTTCTTTCCATTCATCATGAGAAGCGGCTTCTTTAAAGGAAGTTGGTTCATGATCTGTAGACAAACTCAATTCACAGTTATAAGCAATATCCATATCAACAGGGGAATCAGAATTATCTACATCACCTTCGATTTCTTGAGTGGAACTTCTTGTTCTTGTTTTTCCAACCTCATCAGGATGAACATCCTCCAGTGTCTTTGTCAGCCATTTGGGGGGACCTTTCTGAGATGGCCCTGGCTGGTCACTTGACTGAGTTGGGATTGATTCAAGATTCAATCTCCCAATTCTGTCAATCACATCATCCAATGTGTCATCAGTGGTGGTTTCTTCATGTGGGGGAGAGTGTGGTTCAGGAAATGATTCCACAGTTTGATTCAATATCGGAATCCCCCCTTCAAGGTGTGGAATCACATTATCAAATTCTTTGAAAGACTTTGCATGTGTGAATCTATCCAGGTGATCAAGTTGCCGCTCAACAACCTTGTCACTCTTGGATGATTCAAGAAATATGACATCTCTTGCTATCACAAACTTCTTATTTGCTTCATCATAGAGATGATATCCTTTGGAGGTATTGGAGTACCCCAAGAAGATACATTTTATGCTTCTAGCACCAAGTTTGTTCCTTTGACCCTTGGGTATCAAGGCATAACAGGTGGACCCAAAGACCCTGAAATGCTTTACCGAAGGAATGTGGCCATACCACATTTCAAAAGGAGTTTTGTTTCTAATTGAACTTGAAGGACACCTATTCTTTATGTAAACGGCACATAGAACTGCATCAGCCCAAAACATCAATTTTACATTCTTGAAAAATAACATGGAGCGGACCATATTTAAGATGGTTCTGTTCATTCTTTCAGCGACACCATTCTGTTGTGGATTATATGGCACTGTTGTTTGATGTTTGATTCCATGTTGACGAAGATAATTTTCAAATTCGTTTGAGGTGTATTCTTTTCCATTATCAGTACGTAGAGAGCCAATATGTGTTTGTGCATCATTTTCAATCCATACATGAAAATTTTTGAAAGTTTGAAAAGCATCAGACTTATTCTTCAGTAAGTAAATCCAACACATCCTGGTGTAGTCATCAATAAATGTCATCATGTATTTGTTTCCATTTGCAGAAGCAATAGGCATATGGCCACATAAATCTGAATGAACAAGTTCAAGTTTCCTATGTGCTCTTGAGTGTGAATCATGAAATGGCTGTTTGCTATGCTTTCCTAGAATACATGCATCACATTCCTTAGGTTTTCTAGGAATTGTAGGCAGTCCATCAACACCATTTTCTTCAACAAACGAAGGCTGTCATAATTTAAGTGTCCAAATCTAGCATGCCATAAAAGACTTGATGGAAATGTACCTTCATCATGATATGAACTGAAAGCAAAGTTTTGAGCATGAGCAGATGAACCTTTCAGCTTCAAAAGTCTCCCTTCTTCTATTCCCTCCATGACAAGTGAGTGATCTGATGCTGATCTGATCTCTACCTTGCCATCAAACAAGTGAACTGAGTGTCCTTGCTGCCGGATTTCGATCAGGGACAGCAAGTTTCTCTTCAACTCCGGGAGGTATAGAACCTCATGTAGGATATGATCGGGAAGACCAGGCAGTTTAAGCCTGACTGTGCCAAGCCCTGATGGCTTGAGTTTGGATTTATCTGCGAAATATACTGCTCCATCAACTTTGTCAGTGAAATCTTCAAAAAAATCTTTTCTAAATGTCATGTGACATGTTGCTCCTGAATCTAGCAACCAATCATCTCTCCAAGAAGTAAATGAAACATCAAAGAGGTTTTCAGTTACTCCATTGTTACACTGTGCTAGAACATAGTGAGCGGATTCAGGTGCTTTACCTTTGTCTTTGTCATTGGTTTTACCTTTGTCTTGATTTCTGTGCTGCTCAATTTTGTTCCATGGTGTTCTGCATTTGGGTGCATCATGTCCATCTCTATTGCGGCGTGTGCAATGAAGATGGGATTTGTCAGCTTGTCTGCCCCCCCTTTCTGTGAAGTTCCTTCTTCCTCTTCCTCTTCTGCCACCTCTTCCTCTGAATGAATCTGGAGCATGATTCTTTTCTCTATGTGCCAAATATGCAGCTTCTTCGGAAGATGAAGGGACTGTCATCTTCCCAAAAGCTTTCTCTCATTCTGCAAACTTCTGCTCAAGTTTATCAAAGGTGATTTGTTCAAGGTTTCCACTTGCTTGCAAAGACTCAAGATAATGTGAGTAAGTCGGATATAATGCCTTAACATATGCTATGAGAGGTATGTCCATTTTTACACCAGTGTTTTTAATGTCATGCATTATAGATCTTATTTCTGAAGCTAAAGAAAGGGGATCATCATTCTTCATTTCAAGACTGAACAGCTTAACCATCAATTGAACATTTTCTAATTCTGAGTGTGAGTCATAGAGTTCTTTTAGTTTCTTCAAGGCTTCATAGGCATTTGAGAATGATTAAATATGGCGACTCACCTCTTCACTTACTGAAGCTGCAATCAAGGCATAGGCCTTGCAGTTCTTGTTTTCCCAGATGGCAAGCTCTTTGTCTGAAGTGGGCTTCTCTGGTGGATCTTCTGCTTGTCCTTCACAGATTCCTCTCCACGGCTCATTAAAAATGAGTGTGTGTTTAATCTTCCGAGACCATTCAAGATAGTTCTCTTTGCCAGAGAGAACTATCCCAACAATAGAGATGAGAGAATGCATTAGACTGCTGGAAAAATCTTCTGAAGAGGAAACAAATTCTGCTATAAAAACTTCAAACTCTTGAAATATTTCAAATACAGAGGCAAAAACTCTTGCTGGAAAAAAAAAATTTCTGAGTTAAAAATTCTTTCTGGAAACTATATCTGCTCAGAAAACTTTACTGGAGACTGAATTTTAAAAAAACACCCTATGCTAGAGACTGAATTCTGCATAAAAAAAATGTATTTTTTTTTGTTTTTGGGAACAAAATATATGAAAAAAATGGAATTATGGATGGGGCGTAATGGGAGGGATTGAAAGGGCGTAATGGGAGAAGAGGCGCAATGGGAGGGGCGCAATGTAATGGGAGTGGAAAGGAGTGGAGGGGCGGTGTATTATGACATGGGAGGGGCCCACAGTGCTGGCATGTAATATGGTCGATGGTAATCTAAAACAGCGTGGAATATATGATAGTATAAGACAGCGTGGAATATATGACAATATATGACAGCGTGGAATATATATCAAAACAGCGTGTAATGAATTCTAACAAATGTTGAACTATGCAAACAACAGTAATCTATGGGACGGCGGTGTTATCTTATGGTAGCACAGCGTTTAAATGCAGCGTTTAACTATTTTAAAACATTACAAAGTAATGACACAACGTTGGATTAATACAGTCACGTAATAAGAATGCAACCAACGTTGATACAATGTAATGACAATGACAACCTTTGCGGAAAAAAGAGACAGCGTATGTCAATACAACGGATATGACAGCGTTTAATATCACACAGCGTTTACATATATGAGCAGTGGTAATGTAATACAGTGGTATATAAAACAACGCAGACAATATATGATGACAATACCACGCAAGTTCAATACCACGCAAAATGACAGCGTTCAATAGAATATACACAGCGTTTTATATGTCAATGGGAGCGTAGGGTGTGCGGAGGCGGAGTATGCGTAGTGGAGTAATGGTGAGGATTGTGTTGCAGTCGAGATGTGTGATAGCGTAAGCGTTATGGTAAGATGTGTGATAGCGTAAGGAATCGATGGGAGTCGAGTGTAAGGAGGCGGGTTGAGTGTGTGAGGGGGTGGGCGAGAGGGCCAGCGTAGTGTGACAGAGATGGCCTGCGTGAAAGGGTTGTAAAGGGGGTCGTATTATATGAGGGAGCTGAGCGGGTGCGTTGAGAGCCGGGGAGTGGAAAGGCCAGTGGGAGTAGAGGTGGGAGGCCAAGCGGTGTTGCAGAGAGGGCGGTGTTGCAGTGAGGGGAGAGGGCGTAGGGAAATGCAGGCAGGGAGAGTGAGGGGAGAGGGCGTAGGGAAATGCAGGCAGGGCGTAGGGAAATGAATGGAGAGGGCGTAGGGAGAAGGTGAGGAAAGGAGAATGAGAAGGCCCAAAAGGGCGTTACGTAAAAAAAAATTTGAATTTGGATCTGCAGAAGACAGTTGCAGGACTGCTGGACTGGCAGAGCCTGCAATTTGCAGATTGACAGAGCCTGCAAATGTCAGTGCTATTTAGGGAAAAAAAATGCAGAAAACAGTCTAGCAACTAGGAGCAGCAGAAAACAATTAATAAAATTGACTGAGCAAAGGGTAGGGAGTTACACCACAGGGCAGAAATGCCAAATGTGGAGCTGGCTCTGATACCATGTCAAACCAGGAGGTAACTCCTCAAATCTGCAATCTATATTAGCTGAAGAATGTACATGCTTATATAGATGGGAGGTGAGGCTATTGGGATTCAGCTCCCAATGACTCTTGGCCTTCCTTATTTCCTAATAACAAATATATACAAAAATAAATATGCACACCCATCCATAGGATTAGGTGTCAACAAAAATTAAAAAAATAAACTCATATTGGATCGATAGTATTTTTTCATTCACCTAATTCATCCTTTTGTAATTTTTCCATCAAGCTTTTACGCTCTTCTGTTCCTAGATCATAAATAATCTTATTGAGCTTCATCATTTTGTGGCTCTACATGATACACAATAAACAATACATATTAGTTAAACTTACATATATTTCAAAAATAATATTTTTTATAAAGAATTTACAAAGAACTTGCCTTTTTTTCTTTTCTTGATGTGTTATCAATATTTTTGTTACTTGATCTCTTATCAGTCATTTCTTTATCAATCTGAAACCTATACCATATCATTCATTAATATATTTAGAAATAAATTATCAACTTTTCAAGTAAAAAATAAATCTCAAGAAACCGGTGCGCCTTTCATGCTATACGCACTGATGTTGGTGCGTGGGGGTATTAGAAACGCACTGCACGAACATTATAATAGACCGTATGGTGCGTGGGGGTATTAAAAATGCACTGCACAAATAGTGTAATAGACTGTACGGTGCTATCCTCATAACATAGAGCATCGATGCCCTATTTAGATATGGTGCACTGATTTAAAAAATTGTTTTCAAATTTTTTATTACACAGTACTTGCGCGGTGCGCTAGGTTACGCAAGGTGCACCGATAAAAAAAATATAGTTTTTCCAAAAATTCACACAAGGGCCGAATGGATTGGGATCCGACTATGAAAGTCATCCTGTGGGTTGGATGCCAATACAAAATGAAAAGCCCTAATTCTGGAATCACAGAAACAGAGAGAAGAAAGGGCAGAAACAAAAAAATGAAGGGTTTAGGGTAAAAATGGATAAAACTGCATAAAAAGTAAAAAAAACTGCAGAAAAAGTAAAAAAAAAAATCAAATTTAATCACGAGAATGTTTGAAATTCTATGATATAGGGTTTGAATCACCAGAGATTTGGTTTCTGATTGTCTAAATACTTCTGTTCGAACATATTTCGCTTTTCCACAATGCCCTCGTGCTCTCTTGCTCCAGGTATGTCTCCTACAAATCTCTGGCTGAAAATTTTAGCAAAAATTGTGAAATAATGAAAAGTGTTTAGTATTTAAAGAATTATTTTATGAAATTAGATTTTTGAAAATATTTTGCCGCCCATTTTTCAATTTTCCGTTTTTTTTTCACTTAAAGAAAATAGAGTTGCGCTTTTTTATTTGCGTTTATTCGTCACCGGTTCATCACTTAATATCACCGCACTGGTGCGTCCATTTGTAACACCGACACCAGTGCATAGTAAATAAAATGCACCTGTGTGGTTATATGTACAGTAGCACCGATTTGCGGTTAAGGCACTGAAATTAATTTTAGGTGTGTACACCAAAATTTAGTGAACTCCAACCATAGAAATTGAGAATTAGAATTTTGTTTACTCTTGAGAATTAGAATTAGAATTAGTATTGAGAATTAGAATTGGATAAATTCTTGATGGAAATAACTATTCTTCCAATGCATTTTTTTATTGCAGGAGGTCCCCACTGATTATATGGAGAGAATGCAATGTGGGGCGTATGAAGATGCAATACTACAAGGCCCAAGTGGGCAATTGTGGCATGTGAACCTGTGATATGCTAAGACGTGGGAAATTTTCACAAGTGGTTGGGAAAGTTTTGTTTTTGAGCAGTTTATTGAAGTTGGAGATATTTTAGTTTTTAGACATGTTGGAAATGTACATTTTCCTGTGAAAAGATTTAGGCCATTTCTTTTCAAAACTACACCTCTTCTTCTTTCAGAAAAAGAAACTTGAACCTTTCCATAACCTACAACAAGAAAAGGTGCCCCATGATTTTCTTGCTAACCCATGATCTTCTTGCTCATTTGTAAGTTACTCCTCCATCTTGGCATCCAATTTCCTCTTTTATCCTTTGTGCTTTCTATCTTGATCTTAACAAAATTTATACAATCTCTATTTTACGAGAAACTGACCTTGAATGTTCTAGGAGAAATGACAATGAGTCCTTCATTTGTTAGTAGAAGAAGACCGATTTTCGACTAGATGATGCAGTTATTACATGTAGAGACAATGGTTTCCAATATAAAATGAGTATAGGGTTGAGCAGAGGAAAGACATTGCAAAATCGGCTATTACATTAGCTTTTCCAATGGGAAACTGATTTGCAGGTGGAAATATGGTAGCTGCAGGTATCTATGATTTTCTTCCCACAGAAATTGTCACTGGATTTCCATTTATAATACAAGCATACTTTTTACTGGTTTCATCCACAGGACCACAACTTAGACAAGTTAGAGATGCCATTCAATTTCAATTGAAAGCTGAAGATGTGATTTTATGCGACGTCAACTTTGCTGGTAAAAGTTTATGTAAGCCAACCGAAGCTCGGACAATACTCCCAGCAGCTTTTAAACACATTGTGGAGATTCTTTCCCTTCATGGGACCTACTAGCTCGTTAAACAACGATAATTGATATTTCTCTAATGTCCTTAAGGGAATGAGAATCCTTCCCTTCATGGTGCCTCTTGGATTTATCGACTGTGTCGATTGATCTTTCTCTGCCATCAACTCTGCTCTCCATTTCTCCATCATGGGACCTCTTAACCCTATCGCCGACCTCAACTGAATGCTCTCTGTCAATCTCAACCTGTACTCCTTTTCTCCTTTTGTATTTTGTCGAGCTTTGTAGCCGTCTGCATCCCTGTAAGCATCTTTGTCCGTCTTTCTATTTGAATCACTCATTTTCTCTGCTATAAAATTCTCAGCTGAAATTCAAACTCTCGTCTTTTCAAACCCTCACATTCTTAGAAAAATTCTTGCCCACGATTCGAACCCTTTGCTGCTCCAATACTGCACTTTACAGAATAACCCTGTTCTGGTGCGCGGGGTTTTATAGGCGCACCAGTGCGGTTTGTAAGATCGAGGTTTATGTTATGGCACAATGTTTTATGATGCACTGGTGCGGAAGAGTTGTGAAGCACCGGTGCGTCTGAGTACTAAGACGCACTGGTGCGTGTTATGATGATAAGCGCACCAGACTGTATAAAATTCTTTTTTTTTTGGTATGTAAGATCATAATAAAATAATGATAATTCTAAAATACATGAATTTATTTGCATTATTTTCTAAACTTTATTATGTTACAAAAATTCATATTATTCTAGATTTATTAATTTACAATTATTTACAAATTTACAAATTTAAATATTTTAATAAAATCATTTCACATTAATACAATTAAAATTTTCACATTAATACAATTAAAATTTTACAAATATTTTACATACAATTAAAATTAGAATTAGAATTAGAATTAGAATTACAATTTTACAATTTCACATACAATTAGGATTAGAATTTTAATTTTACATACAATTACATTTACAATTAAAATTTTACAATTACAATAATTTCACAGTAATATAATTAAAATTTTACAAATATTTTACATACAATTAGAATTAGAATTGGAATTACAATTACAATTACAATTACAATTTTGAAATATTTTACATACAATTACAATTAAAATTACAATGACAAATACAATTACAATTTTAGAATTTTACATACAATTATAATTTTACAATTTGTCATATATACAATTACAATTAAAATTACAATTACAATAATTTCACAATAAATTAAATATTACAATTACAATTAAAATTTTACATGCAATTGCAGTGAAATTACAATTACAAATACAAATACAATTTTACAATTTTACATACAATTAAAATTTAGATTTAAATTACAATCACGACATAATATTTAATAAATATCATGGTAATTTAATATTAAATTAATTAATAAACATCACGATCATGATAACTATCGTACAAACACCATATTCAACTAAAAAACACATTCAAATATCAAATTAACATTATATATTAACATCATCACAACACAAACATCAAATATACATCTCATGTCAAATAAATCATGCTATCACATACACATCTATCTGCAAGCTGCACATTAAATTAACATATCTAACATGACCTAACAATATACACGTCATGATGATCACCAACAAGTAAATTAAGTACAACTACAACATGAACATAAAATACATGGACCATATATATATATATATATAACTGAATAATGTTAAAAATATAAAATTGTAATATAAATGTCATGGATCAGCTGGTGGTAGTACAACATCAATAATAGTACTAGTGGAGGCCTGCTCAGTAAATGGTGCAGCCTCAAAGGTCGATGGTCCAGCCTACTCATGATCATGACTAGTACTGATGGATGCTGCAGGCTATTGACTGGACGTGGCCGATGGTCCAGCCTCATCTCCATGATGACTGCTAGATGCTAGTGGAGCCTCATGCTCATCTGGCGCAACGCGAGGTGAACTATCATGAGATGATGAGTCACTGATCGCGGACTGTCCATCACGTGCTACGTCTCGATCACACCTATAACGTGCAACATTCATCCTCATTCGCGTAATAGATGTCATAGCTCCTACGACATGCCACATCAGGCTATACATGTCACGCGACATGCCTCTCCACATTTGTAATAGCCTATCATCGGCCTGTATGTCATTGTAATGAGTGGGCTTGATGGCTGCCTCAATAATCAATGCACTGAGTTGGTCACCCAACTCCATCCTATATCTAGTATTAGGTCGACCACACCTAGCAAAAGGTGGTACAATGCACCAGCGGGAGCATGTCTCTCATCACCGGCCTCATGATGATCCTCGACATCTGGCATGCCCTGATCGTCATTAGGATCCACACTTGGATCATGTGGTGGTGCCAACATCTCCTCGCCATCAAAAGAGCCAATGTATGCAAAATATATACTAGTACACAACAATAATTAGACAATTTCAATACACAATTTAATAAAAACAAGTTAAAGAACATGTTAGAATAAATATAAATATAACAGTAATATTACCTCTATCATCTCACAGCTCATCATCTGTGAAGAGGATGTTGGCACACCCTCGCCAGTCCAATCCAGCATAAGGATAGGGGACCATAATGAAGGGATGCAACTCGTTAACAATGGCTAGTAAGTCCAGTGCATCATGCGATATCTTGGCTGGAAACATAGTCTCTCCCCTCTTGGGCATCATCTACCCCCACATATGCATCCATGCCTCCAACATCGACCTACGAGGTTGCTAAACAAAAGTAGGCCTTATCTCTGGAAACCTCTCAAAAAATAAACAAAAAATCTTTGAAGCAAAAGGGAAGTTGACCCTCCCTTGTGCATGAGCATGACATCTCTTTAAGGTTGTACAGAATTGCCGCAAAAAAATGGTAGACCACCTGACAAGTTGTGGCTCCTGTATTAAAGAATCAACATAATATAGAAGCGAGAAACTAATGCATTTCCCGTCACTGGTGTTGTGTGAAATGGTCGAAATGAGAAGTGAGAGGCACTGCACCTCCTCACTACCAAATGCACCAATACGTAACTGACCTCCAGCAACCTAAAAATTTGCAGGAGACAGTACTGATGCTCCAATGTATCTCTGGGTGTAAACTAACTGACTCCCTTCTACACAACCAATTGGAACCTCTGGGAATGAGGGAAAATCCACCCCTCTCCTCGATAGCCCTGTAATGAAATATATATCCTCCTCAGTGGGTGTGTATCACTGTTTAGGACCAACTTGGAAAGCCTGTCGGTGGGCATTCCACTTGCAGATAAGATTTCTCAAAAACACACTATGGGACTTTAGGGAAGTAGCCTCCTCATAGAACTTGAGGAGGCCTACTTGCCTTAGGAGCCCCTGGGTAGCTGCTGTAATAAGGTGAGGGTACGCATCTCTCTCCCTCTCTCATGCCTCCCACAGGCGAACCATTTCATATCGCTCTGCCTGTTATTGCTGTTGTTCCCCCTCTTATCTCTGAATCATTGACATATTAAATAGTTTTTTTTTATTAAATGATACATGTATTTAGGAGTATACATATATAAAATTTTTTGAAAAAAAAATAGACTAGTCGATGCACCACAAAAACAGTCATGCACCGGGTCCGGTGCGACGTTTGTTTGTTGCGCACCAGGGGCGGTGCCCCAGATGACATACAATGCATCGTATGCGGTGCACCTAAAAATTTTTAAAGCACTGTTGACTATGATGGGTGTTAGAAGAGTGGTGTGCTGAATAAAATATATGCCCCAATGCATATAGTTCTGTCAGCGCACCGACTTCCTGACAAATTACGTAGTTAACGGTGTGTTTTTTTACCAGGCCGCACCGTTGACCCTGTCGGAATGCCGATTGCGGCGCGCTGAAAGACACCGGGGCAGATATTTACGTCAATGCACCGCGTTGCTATTCCCATGGTCAACGGTGCAACTGGCTAAATGACCGCACCGCACTTTTTTTTTAAATTTTAAAATAACGCCGGGCGCCTTTCAGTACCGCCCTAGACATGGTGCAGATATCGTTAGCACCAGTTGCGGTGCAGCCTGTAAATTTTACAAGCAACACCACTTATCGGTGTGAGCCGAATAGATCGTGCACACTGCGTGACATTTTTTTTTTCTTTTTCTTTTAAATGATTAATTTTAAGGTTATTTGAAATTCTAATCTGCTAAAAAGTTTAATTATGGAAAAACAAGAAAAATACCTGTACATTTCGCCATGGAGGAGGCATATTGGCTGTAGAATTTGAAAAAGAAAATTTTCCCACCATTTTGCAAAATGTAAGGTGGAGATTGGTGGGAAATGCACATCAGCAGTGCATGCAATGGGTGCAATGGGAGCATCAATGTCAGGGCAACTCAGACAAGGATAAATTGCACCAGTGCTTGAGAGCTTTGGAGCATTGAGAAAAGTGAAAAATGCGGTTTTTTGGCCGTAATTTTTTTTTTTAACCTTGTTCCAGTGCGTAGGGTTTTATAGGTGCACCGGTGTTGTTTCTTACGAACACACCGGTTGGTTTCTGTTTTGGCGCAGTGTTTTATGATGCAATGGTGCAGTTTCTATTTTGGCGCAGTGTTTTATGATGCACCGACGTGGAAGAGTTGTGAAGCACCGGTGCTCTACAGTAACATGATGCACTGGGAGGGTGTGTACAGAGCGCACAGTGTCTGGTGTGCCAATATTTTGTGCGCATCGATGCTTTCTCTTGTAGAGCACATCGGTGATTAAGAGCTCTGGAGCACTAAGAAAAGTGAAAAATGCGGTTTTTTGGCCGTAAATTTTTTTTATTTAACCCTATTCCAGTGTGTGGGGTTTATAGGTGCACCGATGTTGTTTCTTACGAACGCACCAGATAGTTTCTATTTTGGCGCTGTGTTTTATGATGCATCGGTGTAGTTTCTTAATATCGCACTAGGCAATTTCTGTTTTGGCGTGGTGTTTTATGACGCACTGACGCGGAAGAGTTGTGAAGAAATGGTGCTCTATAGTAATACAACGCATCGGGTAGGTGTGTACGGAGCACATGGTGTCCAGTGTGCCAATGTTTTGTGTGCACCAGTGCTTTCTCTTGTAGAGTGCAACGGTGATTGAGAGCTCTGGAGCATTGAGAAAAGTGAAAAATGCGGTTTTTTGGCCGTAATTTTTTTATATTTAACCCTGTTCCAGTGTGTGGGGTTTATAGGTGCACCAGTGCTATTTCTTACGAACACACCATTCGGTTTCTGTTTTGGTGCGGTGTTTTATGATGCACCAATGCGGTTTCTTAATACCGCACCGGGCGGTTTCTGTTTTGGCGCGGTGTTTTATGATGCATCGGCACAGAAGAGTTGTGAAGCATCGGTGCTGTATATTAATACGACGCACCAGGCATGTGTGTACGAAGCGCACAGTGTCCTGTGTGCCAATGTTTTGTACACACCAGCGCCTTCTCTTGTAGAGCACACTGTTACGATTTTGGATTATAAGCGCACCGAGAGGAAAACATCCGCAAAACCATCCGCCTGCCAACCTCCTCTAGTAACCTACGCTAGAAATGGATGTATGGAGTATTTTTATAAGACGTTCCTCAAAAACATCCACTAGAGGGTATTTTCCTTGTAGTGTACCTTCTCACAATGAATTGGTAGAACATAAGGCTCCTTATCCTTCGGTAGGAACTTTGAGGAATCTATAGAAAATGATCCACTATGGGTATCATGTCCTCTCAAATGCTTCATACCATATACACTTAAAAATACAACATTTAAAAGAGTGGTATTCCAACTCAAAAATTTCTTGTATTTTCCTAACATATTATAGATTCCCTTCAATAATATTCTTATATTTTGAGCTTGATCGACTAGATTGCTTTAGTTCAACCATGATGCCACAATCTAAGGATTGTATTTTTACATCTACAAATTCTACACGATAATTTCAACGATATGCCCACATTGTTGGATATTTACTTGCATGTGAAAGACCATTTATTTCGGTTAAAACACATATAATGATAGATATTAAAATAGTTAATAGTGTTAAAAATATAAGGAAACAACATTATGTAAAATTATTGCTGTACCTTTGTTTCACATCTTATAGACATGTTGATTTCATATTTTTTTATATTTCAATCTATACTTGCATCTTCTATTTGATTTTGAATTTGTTCAGTAACCCATTCTAGTGTGCAATCTTTGGCCCGTGCCCCTTGCAGAACAATATGAAATGGGGTATTCCTTGGGTTTGATCTCTTAAATTGTCTCCTTGCTTCTAACACTTCTTCTTTATTTTTCTCATAAAAATCAATCCATTTGTTCCTAAAGTCCATGTCATACAAAATGAACCTATCGAGTATAGAAATTTTTTCTGCACATATTACATGTCAACATGCTTAGTTCAAACTCCAAAGGCCATGTTGTTAATTTGACAAATAAATTACAAAGTAAATTAATGATCACAATAAAAACAACCACAATCATCATGAGTTTACTTACTAATTTATATTTGAACACCATCAGATTATGATTTTTCTCCATCAATAATATATAATGCGTGTTAGGAAGAAAAATGCTTTATTCAATACATACCCTTCAGCCATGCAACCCTCTAGATGTGCCTTTTGTTAGATATATCTTTTTAGAGTTTTCATATACCTCTCAAAGAAAAAAAATCCACCTCATCGATATGACACCTACCAATTCAATGTCATCGACTAGGTGTATACGTAAATGGACTTGTAGGTCAATGAAACTTGTAAGAAGCTCCTTCTCAAATACACATACATTTTTCTGCAATTTCCTTCTTCCATTTTGGCACTTCACATTCGTGGATCTCCTTGGATGTCACCCACCTAATATAAGAATAATAAATTAGTATGAACCTTTAGGAAAAATTAAAATGCAATACAATATCTCTATTTCTCTCACACATGAACATTCCATACCATATACCTTGCAAATGATGACAATCGACTTATGGCATTCCTCAAGTAACCGATAAGACATGGATCCCCCCTAATTTCCAATGGTATGGTATGCTTCCAAACACATTTATCAAAGATCATCATTATTTATTTTTGTCACGCAATAAAATATTATAATATATTTAGTACCTAATAAATTTTACCAATATATATTAAATGATGATATATAATATCTTCATAAAATTATGAAAATCACATGTTTGAAATCCTGTGATATGTCCATCAATTGTAAAATCTTTATTTAATGACGACCCATAGTCGATAGGTGTCCTTATTGAGTGTATGACATTTTTTAGTTGGTATATCTCTTTCTTTTTCAAAATCCATGGAGCTTATGCATATTTTTCATTTTCCCTTTTCGGCCACAAATGTTTTATATCAAATTTGGTATGCAAAAGGAAATATCTCTCCTCAAAGATAAGGTGTCCTTCTCTTTTCATTCTATATGTCGAAAAATTGAATATGGGAAATTTTTGAAGATGTGCATGGGATCTAATAGGTGAGATATTAATAGATCCTTGCAATATGGGAGCTCATAAAATATGGATTTCCTTTTCATCCCTCCTGTCATATTAATTAAAACTTGATCTGGTTCTTCACTAGAATCACCCCCATCAAAAAAATCCTGCCAAGCTTTCAATTCAACATCTTCATACTTCTTAAGCCAATCAGCTGAACCCATAATAATGGGAGGGTATCTATTTTCAACTGTTCCATCAAATTGATTCTTATGGCTATTTTTCAACCTATGGTTTGGTGGTAGAAAAACCATATTATTTGCATAAATAAATTTATGAATATATTTAGAATACCGCCCTTGAAATTTTTCTACACATCTTGGGCATGCAAATATCCCCTTTGTTTGAAGCCATGCAATTCAATAAGGTTATTAAAATCAAAACACTTGTATAAAAATAAGTATGAAAGTTGGGAAGACAATAAATTATGAGTGTAAATAGATTTTTTTTTTTTTTTTAAATTAAAATTTTTTTTTTTTTAAATTTTTAAAATTTAAAATTTTCTTTTATTTATTTATTTATTTTTTATCTTACTAGAAAAACAACCAAGTTCTAGGAAATCATGAATATTTCAACATAGCCCACCATACAACATGAATGTTAGATGATCCATATTTTATGTAGGACGTGAAATGTCATACATTCTTATGCCTTTCCATATTAGTTGCATCTCATCAATAAAATCTGCAAGATAGACATCCATGTTTTTAATTTGACGTTTTCCTGGAACAATGAGAGTCAACATAAGGTGTTCCTTTCCAAAAATCATCCATGGGGGGATATTGTATGCTAATCCGACTGGCAAAGCACTATAATTTGAGCTCATGAAAGAGAATGGGTACACTCCATCAATTGCAAGATCAAACCTGATACTACGAGGTTCATCTTTGGATTTTGTTGGCCATTTTTCCTCTATGTGTTCCAATGCTTTGGAGTTAGCCAATATTCACATGAATCCATATTTACTCCTATTATTTTCATTCCAGTCCATCAATTGTGCAAGTGACATGAAATGAAACATTCGTTGAAGTCTAGGTATAATTGCCATGTGATGTAAAACCTTCTTTGGAACTGTAGGACCTTGTTCATCTGTACGATATATCTTCTCTTTTCATACAAGGAATTCTACCTTGTCTTTATATTCATATATGTATAAAATGAAAGAGTTTTTATATGAATGAATTTGCTTATATTAAATCCCCAACTCAACCAACAACTGACGTGCCTCTTTGCAAGTCGATGACAACACATTCTCTTTAGGAAATATTTTAGTTTTTAGTGCCCTGTAAGAATTGAAAATATTAGATAAATTGAATGTTCGATTAATGATGAACATGTTTGATATTTCAATATTATATACTATGAATATTCATATATAATATATGGTTTTAAAATCTCCTTAAAGAAATATAAATGAAGTTGATGAATTTTTACGAATTACGTAGAAAAATTGACAATGCATTGTAAGAAATAGATTTAAACTCACTTCAATAGGGTGGTGAATCCTTTATTTGATCAACCAAATAGTGAATTGATTTCTAATAATATTAATGTGCATGTGAGTTTTTTGGTTCTACTTGCACATTATTTGAACACAGGTGTCTTTGCTACTTGCTTGATGGCGTCTTTTAGCAGATTGTTATCATCAACATTACGTTGGTGGTAATTACCCTTATTGTCATCGTTACTGTCAACCATATGATCATTATTGTCATCATTGTTTCCATCCCCAAAGAGCATTGTAAACAACTCATTCAATCCTTATTCATGGATTTCATTTTCATTGTCATGCTCATCACCATTAAGGCTGCTAGCTGGTAGCATATTGCAATCATCGGTGTATGCGAATCTCATCAGCTATTCAAATTTCTCAGGTGGTAGAGTTCTCTTTAAATATGCTATTTTCACCCTGGTATGGTTTAAAGGATGGTTTATATCATCCCGTCCAAACCTTAATAGCCCAAATCATTCTTTCATCATCATCTTCTACCTATTGACAAACACAACCATTATTTAATGTTTGGCAAGAATTGGATAGATCATAAATATATCAATTTCAAGGAAATATAATAAAATATCGCTTAAAAAATCCCATCCCATGTACTATAGTCTTGACCAACCTCTTCTTCAATGAAATTATTTGTTGTGTCTGAAGTATCAATTTTCAAATCCTCTTCCATCCATTGTGTTCTTCGTGATTTAATAGTTTTAGGCCC
The DNA here is from genome assembly GCA_034641835.2 of Pinus albicaulis. Taxonomy (NCBI): domain Eukaryota; kingdom Viridiplantae; phylum Streptophyta; class Pinopsida; order Pinales; family Pinaceae; genus Pinus; species Pinus albicaulis. The sequence goes on along the minus strand of CM076578.1, from coordinate 1,232,050,371 downwards.
ATGTCCATGTACATTTCTTTTTTCTTTTGCTAGTTGAACGCTTAAGGTGTGAAAATTTTCCAATATCCATCTAAAATATAAAAAACATGCATTAATTTATTTATGGATTGAATAATACGCTATAAATTCTAACAATATTGTGAAAAATGATGGACGTATCAGAAAATGCTTCCTAAGTTAAGTCAAAATTTGATAATTACCTGATGTCCTACGACATATGTTGTGTCCTTATTTAGTATGCCACGATCTGTTGTCATGGCCTCGTCTTGACCCTATAATACATAACATAGAAAATGACGTTTAGTACACCAATTATATCATTTCAACCAATATGCTATCCAAAATAAGACCTCACTTTACTCATATATTTGACATATCGATATCATGTTTTGGATCTGAATAAAACAACATATTTTATATAACTTTATCTTGTCTATGTTGTATCATTTGTGAATTCATAAACAACATTCTCCTTTGGTTCAAGTTGATTTGTCTTCTTACCTTCATTAATGTATCTACATATTTTGTATCTGATTCAATGGCCACCCACTTTCCTCTCGTTGATTTAGTAGGTCTACGTCGTCCACGTCCTCTATCCATGGCCTCCTCTAAATCTTGCATGTAATGCACACCAATGACATTAGTCACATAACATCTATGCACTTAATTGTTGCTCCATCCAATTTTCTAAATGCATAATCGATTTAAGCTCAACTGGTTTTCATTGCACCTTTCTAACTAAAATGCCCCTATTTTCAATATATACCCCTTTTTTTAATTTCTATTCCTAATATGGTGACATGAAACAAATCTTATAAATATTAGATGAGGATTATGAAAACTAATGGAATAATTTTTTTTTCATATTTTAATTTAACTTAATTCAAACCCTTCATTCATAATTTTAAATCACTAAATATTTGTATTTTTGTATATTTAAATTAAAAATATCCTTTGACCATATATGCTAGAGAATAGACTATTTTCAAATTTTATTTTTTAAGTCTTCTAAATGAACTCAATATATAATATAATAATTAATATAAGTTAAGTTGTGGCTGAGATACATTTTCAATGCCACCATACACCCTATAAAGTAGTAAAGAGTGAGTGGCGAGATCGAAAATGTTTGTGTCACATGTATACATAATCACTAAGCAACACAACCTTTAAAGGTGAAAATGTGTGTATGCGACTATAGATAGTCGATTTTTATATTATGAGCCATTGGCTATTAAAATAAAATTAGAAAGTTCGAAATCACACCGAATTAATTAGTGGGCTAGGAAAATATGACATAAAACACCCTTCATTGTAGGGTCACAACACCATTTACAGGGCTTTACATCAACCAATATTTCAGCTTATCCCATGTGCCTATGCACATTTCACATCCAATATTGGTATTAAACTAGCACAACCAAATTAAAAAATGTGGTTGATAAACGCTGATAGGCATATATTAAGATCATTTATTAATATTGATATCAACCACAATTAATAATAATAATACTAATTATATAATAATAATAATAATTATCTCATGTGCCTATGCACATTGCACATCTAATATTTTTATTCAATTAAACCTCCTAAAAAATGACAATAACATGGAAGCCTCCCACATCGACATTACAAAGTGTAAAGACGACAATGAATACAACATAGACCAAACCAATTAAAAAAAAGAAGCCCGCCAATCTATAATTGGCGCAAAAAATGGATAAACATATTTTGTATCCCGACTATTCAACCAAAACAATGTAGTACATTCACCATATTTCCATTCTAATAATCACTAATTGCAAATTGAGGGAGTTTTGAAGTTTTGTGTGGAGTTGGAGAAGACCACGGTTGGAGCAATGCGTTGAGGCTATGAAATTAAATAACTAATCGATTGGCTCTCTGGTGATGGTGGGAAGAGATATTGACAGACCTCTCTGTTATGAATAAAATATTAATAATATTAAATAATAAATAAATAATTAAAGTAATTATTAAAACATTATTTTTGTAGAGGTAAATAGTCAAAATACATGATTATTCATCCTTCGTGGCCAGTCACTGCCTATATAGGAAAACCACCACGAAGGTATTGTACAGAATTTAGATTTTATCAATAATAAAAATTACTTATTACACATACATTACACAACAAACTGCATTTATTCTATCAATAATAAAAATTACTTATTACACATACATTACACAACAAACTACATTTATACTTTTGCGTTCTAGTTTTCTCCTCTAACATTGGTATCGGAGCAATCAATCTTCAAGCGCGCTACTGTTGCACATCTTATCATTCATCCATCGCAATATGAATCATCATTCTGCCCTCATTTCCTCTATTGACCCCACTCTATTCCATTCGACCACCCCTTCGTCAGTCATAGAGCACACTGTTATCGATGCTACCTTGACCCCTGCCGTTGCTCCCCACAAACACTGCTTGACCCATCTACGTGCTCCCTGCCAGATGCTGCCCCGAATAACCCATTGACCCATCAACAGGCTCCCTCCCAAGTGCTGCCCTGACCAACCCACTAACCTTGGTCTCTACACGTCCGCTGTTAAATCTGCTCCATTGTGTTGACTGGTTCTGATAACTGTCAAATTTTTTTACATACAATGTTTATCCCCGTGGTCAATCAATAGACCAAACCGTCAGCGTTCGACCCCACCATTCATTGTGACCCGTGATTTTGGATGTGAGGGATATATATATATATATATGCATTTAAATTATATAGTTTTTATAATAAAATATATATTATATAATTTAAAAAAAAAAAAAAAAATATTATTATTATTACTTAAAAAAAAATTGGTTCCAACAAGAAAAAGAAAATAATGGGGAGTAATAATGACGACACTGATTCAAATAAATTTCAAGAAGAACTTGATAAAATGCAACGACGCCTTGATAATGTCAAAAGGAAGCAGCCAAATCTAGGAGAAGGTCAAGACAAGATAATTGTAACTCAAGAGGAAATGACAAGTGATATTAAGAAAATAGATAATGTTGAGAGAGCGTTGAGCCAATTAATGGGATGAATCAATCCAGTTTTTAATCCCTTAATCGCTCAAGAACCAACACAAAGTCCCAATACTCTAGAAAGATAATATTTTTTAAATCATGAAATTCCACAAATGCCGCAAATACACTTCCAAGGAAGTCATGAAATTCCACAAATGCCGCAAATACACTTCCAAGGAAGTCATTACTATACGAAATTTCCATAAAAGGACTACCAATGAATTAGAAGAGAATTACCTAACTATGATGGTAAAGATCATATAGGTGCTATTGTGTGGGTTAATGAAATGTATGCCGTTTTTGAGTCAAACCCGCCAATAGGTGAGCCAAAGAAGATCATGACCACATCCAACAACTTAGAAGATGAAGCATATGATGTTGGATGTTGGAAATATGATGCAGAAAGTGTTGTCCCTGAAGTGGCAAAACCACTGACAGTTGTGCCTGTGAGGTAGTATGTCCCGACAATCTTGTTAAATGATGTATCTACAGTGTGTACAGAAGGCAATAAAGAAAGGAATTCAGAATGTGCTCAAAGTATGATGAAAAGGGTATGTCTCAAGGCATACACGGATCTGTCTAGGAGAAGTCGCGTATGCACGTGGGAAACAACGTGTCAAGTCGCGTATGGGCAAAAGCGCTCATAAAATGCAAAACCAGGGGTAACCACCATGGTATTGACCCATTGTATTGGGTAATGATTCGTCTAAATGACCCCGTCCAGGAATACCATCGGAAGTAATGTGGTTTTGGCTCATGGTGTTGGGAAAAACACTGAGAGGGGGGGGTGAATCAATATTTAGGACCCAATGCTAAATTTTTTCTTACCTAAAACCCATATGCTACTTTTCTGAACCAAACTAACGTATACATGCGGATATCCTTCATAAAACTCGCGTATACACAGAGATGCCATTAATTCTTCACTTATATCATTTCATCAACCATTCATTAGATGTTCAATAAACAGTAAATATGTGCAGTAAGAACAGAATAAACCATCACACATAAGCATCACACATGAACACCAGGATTTTAGGTGGAAACCCAAGTCGAGAGAAAACCACCGCTGCCGTTGTCTCAGCCTTCAAAATTTTATTATTAAGAAAACTTCTTACAACATGTACTGGTGCAGACTCATACCAGCACGCAGGCACCCACCTACAGAAGGCTTCAACCCTCAGATCCACTGCAGACCACGTTTCATCAATTTTCAAACTGGATCAAAACAGCTCCAACACAACCCTTTAATTTTCAATAAACAACCTTTTCCCAAAGCATCAAACAGAACAGTGAAACCACTGTAACCAGTATATCAGATATAACCCAGACTTCAGAATAGATATGCAGAAACACATTCAACCTTCAGTAGCCATCAGATCAGAAATCATACGCGCTTTTATTTAACCAGACCCACGTATATATGCGCCTTTCAGAAGACGAACTCGCGTATACTTCAGTACATTTTCCACAAAAACCCTAACTGCGCATACGCGCTTTTCTTTCCAAATATCCGCGTATACACGCGCTTTCCACGAAACGAACTTGCATATAGATCTATAAAAGAGAAATTTTGCAGTACAGATCAGATCTATAAACTTACCCAGATTTCTTCAATTTTGTTAACAGAATTGCGCCAGTTCTTCTTCACTTCTTCTCAGATCATCCTTGACATTCACCATTTCTAGATCTAGAGATCTTGAACCTTCATCATGTTCATAGGAGCATCATAGATTCAGATCTATCAATTAGGAACAGAGTTCACCCATAAAAATATACTTCAGAGTGAAGTGCTCATCAAAGCCCAGACTCATATACTCACCCCACAATCTTGCACAATGAATTTCTTCTCCTTATATAGGTTTACCCTTTTTCAATACCATGAGCCAAAACCACATTACTTCCGATGGTATCCCTGGACGGGGTCAATTAGACGAATCATTACCCAATACAATGGGTCAATACCATGGTGGTTACCCCTGGTTTTTCACTTTATGAGCGCTTTTGCCCATACGGCCATTTGGAATTATTTCTCGTCATAAGCATGCCACTTTATAATAGAGAACTCCACGCAGCCTTGAGTATATACCTTTTCATCCTGTGTTTTTGACACACCGACTATTCTTCCAACGTTTACATTCTGTACTTCCACCCAGAGATATGGATCAGATTTATTTCATCAAGATATATATTCTATCATAACAACTCCATCACTTGTTGCCATCATCTTCATCAAGTAATGCTAGCTCATGGACAACACCATGATTACATACCAAACATCATTTACCAAGTCCATCAGGTCAAGAATAACTTCATCAGGTGGATTGCCATCAAGGACAACACATGCCAATAATCTCATGTCTTCATCTTCATTAAGTGGGTTGCCATCAAGGACAACACTCTGCATCATATTGCCAACAATCTCCCCCTTTGGACTTGACGGCAACCACGATGGTGTTTGAGCATCACAACAGATAGGTACATTAAGAATACAATGACACCATGTCACTCTCACCATTCTTGACACCATTCTTTCTCTTCATTCAAACACCATGTCACTCTCCCCCTTTGACATCAAGGGCAAAGGGCGGATCTACCAGGAGCTATCAACACACTCTCCCCCTTTTCTCCTCATGTAGAAGAAGCGTTCTGCAGATCTGATGTATACTGAAGTGACCAAGCTCCCCCTGAGTTCATGCTGAATATTCAAACATATTTTTCAATGAAGTACATGACTCTATGAACTTCCTATCACCAAAGACTCATACTTACATCAAATATCCAACCAAGTGGATTTACATATGAGACTCAAGTACCCAACCAAGTGGGTTTACACATTTTAACTCAGCTACCCAACCAAGTGGGTTTACAAAATTTGAGTCAGCTACCCAACCAAGTGGGTTTACAAATTTGACAAGACCTTACATGACTGAATATTACAACTTTACATCATGGGTCTCAACAAGACCTTTTCATCAAATTACAAATATGACCATTTATGACCAATACCATAAAGTCCTCAATAAAGAGAACATATTTCAGAACCTTCATAATGCCAACAATGCATTATACTCAGCAAAGCTAATGCTCCTCCTGAATCTGTGCATCCAAGCATCCTTTCCATATGACTAAGGCTCCCCCTTAGTTTTTGCATCCTGAACACTTTCACCAACAAATCATCAAGGCAACTTTATCAAAACATTAGACATTGAATTATGAGAACTGGAACACCACCAGAGACATCAAACAGCATCAGAGATACCAAACAACACTGAGAAATGCTGACCCCAATCAAAAATTGTCAGCAACCAACCATACGCGGATTTATGTGTATTGACTCGCGTATATACACGACTGTGTTTTAGGAAACCCGCGTATCCAATTTAATCTTCTAAATTTATGCAGATTTGTGCTTTTGACTGGCAGAGAATACTCCCAGCTTCTGGCTTAGATACTCGAATGCTTCCCTAGGCAGAGGTTTGGTAAAGATATCAACAATTTGTTCTTTAGAGGGAACATACTCCAATTTCACCTTTTGTTCAAGCACTTGTTCACGCAAGAAGTGATACTTGATGGGAATATGCTTGGTCTTTGAATGCATAACAGGATTCTTTGAGATACTGATGGCGCTTGTATTGTCACACAAAATGGAGATAGGAGGTGAGCATTTGATTTGAAAATCTTGTAGAGTTTGCATCATCCAACGAAGTTGAGTGCAACAGGATGCGGCAGCCACATATTCTGCTTCTGCTGTAGATAAGGCAATAGAGCTTTGCTTCTTGCTGAACCAAGATACCAACCGGGGCCCTATATAGAATGCACCACCACTTGTGCTTTTCCGATCATCAACATTTCCAGCCCAATCTGCATCAGTATAAGCATGAAGAGTAAGATCAACATTTTTTGGATACCATAGTCCAAAGTCTTGAGTTCCTTGTAGATATTTGAATATTCTTTTGACAGCCTGAAGATGAGACTCTTTTGGATTGGCTTAGAATCGTCCAACAATCCCAACTGCATGCATAATATCTGGTCTAGTCCCAGTGAGATATAGAAGACTTCCTATCATAGATCTGTATTCTGGTTGATTCACCGTGGGAGAATCATCATGAGAACTGAGATTACATCCGGTTACCATTGGTGTACTTACAGGATTGCACTCTTCCATCCCATACTTCTTCAGAATTTGCTTAAGATATTTTGCTTGAGATAAGAATATACCTTCTGTAGTTTGATGCACTTGTAAGCCAAGAAAGAATGTTAGTTCCCCAAGTAAAGACATTTCAAATTCTTTCTGCATGACAGAAGCAAATTTATGACTCATAGATTCTTCATTACTTCCAAAAATGATATCATCAACATATACAACCACAATCAATAGTTTATCATTTTCAATTTTTGTGTATAAGTTACTATCAGCAGACCCCTTTGAAAAACCTTGTTGATGAAGATATTTGTCAAGACGATAATACCATGCCCTTGGAGCTTCTTTGAGACCATATAGAGCCTTTTTAAGTTTACAAACAAGAGTTTCATCATTTCCAAAAATGAATCCTTCTGGTTGTTCTATATAAACTTCTTCTTCTAGATCACCATTGAGGAAAGCAGATTTGACATCCATTTGATAAACTTTGATTTGTTGAAAACTTGAAAAAGCAAGAAACATTCTTATGGCTTCAAGTCTAGCTACAAGAGCAAAAGTTTCTTCAAAGTCTATACCTTCTTGTTGAGTGTACCCTTTGCAAACAAGTCTAGCTTTGTTCCTTATAACATCCCCATTTTCATTTAATTTGTTTTTGAATATCCATTTAGTTCCAATGACATTTTTGTTATGAGGCCTTGGAACTAATTCCCAAGTGTGATTCTTTTCAATTTGATCAAGTTCTTCATTCATGGCTTGTATCCAACATTCATCTTTGCTAGATTGATTGACATTGTGTGGTTCAATAGTGGACAGAAATGCCAGATAGCTAGAAGATCCCACAAGAGTCCTTCTTGTTTGTACACCAGATCCTTTGTCACCCAAAATTTGAGATTCTGGATGGTTCTTTTGAACATATCTAGATGGAGCTTTTCCAGATAAATCATCTTCAGATTCTTCATTGGGTTCACTGTCTGTATTATTTCTATTTGATGTAGAAGGATATACGTCATCATCACCTTCATCTGTTGCTTGTTTTTCTTCTTTTGAAGCTGCAGGAGACTCATCAATAACAACATCAATACATTCAACAATCTTTCGAAGTCTTCTATTATAACATTTGTATGCTTTACTTTGAGAAGAATAACCAAGGAGTATACCTTCATCTGCTCTTGGTTCAAACTTGCCAAGATTTTCATCATTATTTTTGATAAAGCACTTGCTTCCAAAAACTTTAAAATGCTTCACAGAGGGTGGATTACCATACCAGAGTTCATATGGTTTTTTTTCACTATTTACACGAACATGTGCCTTGTTGAGAATATTTACCGCTGTGTGAGCTGCTTCCCCCCAAAATGTGTCAGGTGTTCCAGAATCATCAAGCATGGCTCTAGCCATTTGTTGAACTATTCTATTCATTCTTTCTGCTACACCATTCTGTTGAGGAGTGCCTGCTACCAAAAACTGTCTTTTTATGCCATGTTGTTCACAAAATTCAAGGAATTCATTTGATGTATATTCACCTCCTCGATCAGATCTAAGACATTTGATTTTTAGATCTAATTCATTTTCAACCAGAGCTTTGAATATCTGAAATTTCTCAAGTGCTTCATCTTTGTGTTTAAGCAACCCAATCCAACACATTCTAGAGAAATCATCAATAAATAAGATATAGTATTCTTCACCATGTGGTGAATTTTTCCTCATAGGTCCACAGATATCTGTATGAATAAGTTCAAGAGGCCCACTTGATGATCCTTCCTTGGCATTAAATTGCACTCTGGTCTGCTTACCGAATTGGCAAGATTTACATATGATATTTTCAGGAAGAGTAATATTGGGAAGACCACGAACAACTTTAATTCTGCTTGATTTGTTGATTTGAGAGAAGCTCAGATGCCCCAGCCGTCTATGCCACAGCCAATTTTCTGATGATTTGCTCAAGTAACATTGATCTTTGCAGTTCTTCAATACATACAGGTTGTTTGGAGTCCTTTTTCCTTTTATAATTGTTTTACCTGTATCAAGATCACGTACCACACATTCTTTTGAACTAAATACAACCTCAGTTCCTTGATCACACATTTGACTTACGCTTAACAGGTTATGTCTCAATCCATTCACATACATGACATTGTTATCTTTCACCTTTTATTTTAGAAAAAAAGATCCTTTTCCTTTAATGATAGCGGGTGTATCATTTCCAAAAGTAACATTCTTTTCCTTTTCTAGGGCATTATAAGCATGGAGTTTGTCTTTGTCACCTGTCATATGTTTTGAGCATCCACTATCAATGTACCATTGATTTTCTTCTCCTTCTGCAAATAAATCTATACCACAATTCTCAACCTGTACATCCTTCTTTTTCCATAGTTTGGTGTTGGAAGGCACATGTTCTTTTGGCTGGATTTTGCTCCTGCATTCAGATTCTTCATGGCCAAAGTTATTGCAATAAGTACATTCAACTTCATTTTGAAGAGGAGAAAATTCGTTATAGGTATTCTTCTTTGTTCCAATATCAATCCTTTTCTTTCTAGATTCTCTTGTCACGATAGTTTTATATGCAACACATTGAACAACTTTATGACCAAAATTGTGACATGAGAAACATTGTCCATTGAAGTAGAAATTTCTGCGATCATGAAACCTTCTATTTGAATTTACCTGCTGATTGGTGTTCTTTTGAAAAGTATTCGTGCTGAATTTTCTTGAATTGAACTGCTCATGCTTTACCTGTGAAGAATCTTTATCCCCTTTCTGAGTGGCAGACTGTTGTAGACCAGTTGTAGCTGCTTTTAGATAATTTGGTGCTGAAGCTTGAGAAGATTCTCCGATATATCCAAGACCTGTCTTTATAAGAGGAGAACGTTGTACCTTGATAATCTCATCTAAGGTTTCAGATCCTTTAGCAAATCTAAGATTCAGAGTCTTTACTTTCTCAAGTTCTTTTATTAGACTTACTACTTCACATTCTAATTTTTCATTGTGTTTCTCCTTTTCTTCAATCCTTTTTTTGAGTCTCTAGAATATTTTACTTCCTAAACATATTTTGAGTCATTGTTTTCATTAAGAAAATCATTTTTCCATAAAATTCATAAAAGTATCCTTATCTTCTTTAGAATCATTTTCGGTGTCAGCAAGAAGTCTAAGATTCTGTTCACCCTTCCTCACTATGAGAGGAATCCATCACCGTCTTCAAGGAACTAAAATGAATTTTTCTAGTGCTAGACCGGTTCTTATTTCTTCTTGCTACTTCCTTTCCTTTTGCAAAAGTTTATTTATGAGGACATTTAGCAGCATAATGACCAACTCTTCCACAATTAAAACATTTGAAAGGAAGTTTACCTCTGAATCGTCCTGTGCCAAGTTGAAGTTTCTTTACAAAATTTACCTCCTCTTCTTCTGAGACATATCCTGATCTTCCCCGCTTTCTCGTACATCTTTTCCTTTGAGCAGCTCTGAATACGACTTCTTCGACATTCATGATCCTCCCTTCGCCTTTTCACATGTAGTTAGCATCCCATGAAGTCGTTACCATGGTAAGGTTTTGGAGATCATGTTTTCCTTCAAGTGCGAAACTTTTGACCCAAATTTTGTCGTTAGTGATCTTAAGACTTTCTCAACCAAAGTAGATTTAGTTATTGTTTCTCCCAGATTTCTCATATGATTTACAATATCATCAAGACGTAAAAAGAAATTGGAAATGCTCTCCTCATTATCCATTTTTAGATTCTCATATTGAATTCTGAGAGTTTGGAGTTTAGCACTTTTTACCTTTGCATCACCTTCATAACTTAGAATGATTTTTTCCCATATTGTCTTGGCTGTATTCAGCTGCATGACTTTGACAAATTCAGATTCAGTCAAACTTCCTGTTATAGCATTGACTGCCTTTGCATTTGATTCATAATTCTTCTTTTCATTCGGATCTGTTGGTATTGTAGCTGGATATTGATATCCTTGTACAACAATGGCCCATACATCTGTTCCTATAGACTGAAGATAGGACCTCATCCTTGTTTTCCAGAAGATTAAATTTCTTCCATTGAAGAGTGGAGGCTTGATAGACGCTGTTCCCTCAAGATTGCTCATCTTGCTTGATCTTCCTTCTAGCGGTTAAGCCTTTTCAGAAGGACCTGCTCTGATACCAATTGTTGGGAAAAAATAATAAGGAGGGGGTGAACCGTTTTTAGGACTACTCACATCTTCTTTTCTTGGCCTCAAAAAAACCCCATACTCTACTTTTGAGGAGCAACTACACTAGCGTATACACGCGGATATCCTTCATAAAAATCGCGTATACACAGAGATCTAATTATGCTATTAATTCTTCACTTATATCATTCCATCATTCGTTCATTAGATGTTCAATAAACAGTAAACATGTACAGTAAGAACAGAGTAAGTCATCACACATAAGCAAAACACATGAACACCAGGATTTTAGGTGGAAACCCAAGTCGGGAGAAAACCACTGCTGCCGTTGTGTCAGCCTTCAATATTTTATTATAGAGAAAACATCTTACAACATGTACCTGTGCAGGTTTCATACTAACATGTAGCACCCAACTCAGGGTATTTTCAAACCTCGTATCCACTATGTACCACATTTTATCACTAAATTTGATCAAACAAATGAACACAACCCTTACTTGTCAATGTGTTAAACTTTTCCCCAAAGCACTCACTAATAAAGAAACACTTAAACTTAGACTGTGACATATAACCCCGTACTCAGAATAGATACAGAATATTCATCAAGAGTTACTTCTACTTAAATGAAGACATTTTGCTTAGCCCAGGCCACAAAGATATGCTTTCTAAGGATTAAACTCATGGCCATTTAAAGAGAGACATTTTTCATAAAAATCCATCTGCCCCTGAGGTCATGCTTTTTTCTTCATATATCACAGCCAGGCTTCAGTGGAAAATGTCCACATAGATCTATAAAAGAGAAATTTTGCAGTACATATCAGATCTATAAACTTACCCAGATTTTTTCAATTTTGTCAACAGAATTGCGCCAGGTCTTCTTCACTTCTTTTCAGATCATCCTTGACATTCACCATTTCTAGATCTAGAGATCTTGAGCCTTCATCAAGTTCATAGGAGCATCATAGATTCAGATCTATCAATTACGAACAGAGTTCACCCATAGAAATATACTTCAGAGTAAAGTATTCATCAAAGCCCAGACTCATATTCTCACACATATCCCTTGCACAATGAATTTCTTCTCCTTATATAGGTTTACCCTTTTTCAATACCATGAGCCAAAACCACATTACTTCCGATGATATTCCTGGACGGGGTCAATTAGACGAATCATTACCCAATACAATGGGTGAATACCATGGTGGTTACCCCTGGTTTTGCACTTTATGAGCGCTTTTGCCCATACACGACTTGGAACGTTATTTCCCGCGTGCATACGCGACTTATCCTAAAAAAATCCGCATATGCCTTGAGACATACCCTTTTCATCATGCTTTGACACATACTGACAATTCTTCCATCATTACATTCTGTACTCACTGTAGATACATCAGATTTATTTCATCAAGACATATTCTATCAAGCACAACTCCATCAAGTAAGTTGCCATCATCTTCATCAAGTGGGTTGCCATTCATGGACAACACTCAGCATCATATAACAAACATCATTTTACCAAGTCCATCAGGTCAAGAATAACCTCATCAGGTGGATTGCCATCAAGGACAACACATGCCAATAATCTCATTTCTTCATCTTCATTAAGTGGGTTGCCATCAAGGACAACACTCTGCATCATATTGCCAACACATGGTATTGAAAAATGAAACTTGTTATATGAGAAGAAACTAGACCAAAGGGGTGGTGTGTATGAGTATGGGCTTTTTGATGAATACTTCATTCTCAAGTATATGAAGTATATTTGAATGGGTGAACTCTGCTCCTAATTGATAGACCGCATCCCAGATGCTCCTATGAAAATGATGAAGGCTCAAGATCTCAGATCTAGAAATGGAGAAATGTCAAGGATGAATGTCAAGGATGATCCGAAAAGAAGTGAAGAAGACCCGGTAAACCCGGCGCAACTTCGTTGAGCGGATTGAAGAAATATAGGTAAGTTTTTATAGATCTGATCTGTACTGCAAAGTTTCTCTTTTATAGATCTATACGCAGGTTCGTTTCATGGAAACCGCGTGTATACGCGGGTATGTGGAAAGAAAAGCGCGTATGCACAGTTAGGGTTTTCTTTGGAAAATGTACTGAAGTATACGCGATTTAGTCTTCTGAAAGGCGCGTATATACGCGGGTCTGATTAAATAAAAGCGCGTATGATATCTGATCTGATGGCTACTGAAGGTTGAATGTGTTTCTGCATATCTATTTTGAAGTCTGGGTTATATCTGATATACTAGTTACAGTGGTTTCACTGTTCTGTTTGATGCTTTGGGAAAAGATTGTTTATTGACAAGTAAAGGGTTGTGTTGGAGCTGTTTGATCCAGTTTGAAAATTGATGAAACGTGGTCTGCAGTGGATCTGAGGGTTGAAGCCTTCAGTATGAAAGTGGAAGCTTTCTGCCAGTAGAAGTTATCAGGGGTAGTAGCTCCCTTCCAAGAGAGGCTAGTAAACGAGTGCAGGGAGTTGTAGCTCCCTTCCAGAAGAGGCTGGTAAACGAGAGAAGGTTGTAGCCTTCTGCAGGTGGGTGCCTTCGTGCTGGTATGAGTCTGCACCAGTACATGTTGTAAGAATTTTTCTTAATAATAAAATTTTGAAGGCTGAGACAATGGCAGCGGTGGTTTTCTCCCGACTTGGGTTTCCACCTAAAATCCTGGTGTTCATGTGTGTTTCTTATGTGTGATGACTCACTCTGTTCTTACTGTACATGTTTACTGTTTATTGAACATCTAATGGATGAATGATGGAATGATATAAGTGAAGAATTAATTGCATAATTAGATCTCTGTGTATACGCGAGTTTTATGAAGGATATCCAGGTGTATATGCTAGTTGGCTTCATAAAAGTAGCGTATGGGTTTTTGAAGTAAGAAAAAGAAAAATTGTTGAGTAAGTCCTAAATACTGATTCACCCCCCCCCCCCCCCTCTCAGTATTTTTCCCAACAATTGGTATCAAAGCAGGTCCTTCTGAAAAGGCTTAACCGCTAGAAGGAAGATCAAGCAAGATGAGCAATCTTGAGGGAACAACGTCTATCAAGCCTCCACTCTTCAATGGAAGAAATTTAATCTTCTGGAAAATAAGGATGAGATCCTATCTTCAGTCTATGGGAGCAGATATATGGGCCATTGTTGAACAAGGGTATCAATATCCAGCCTCGGTACCAACAGATGCGACAGAAAAGAAGAATTATGAAACTAATGCAAAAGCGGTCAATGCTCTATTGGGGAGTCTAAATGAATCAGAATTTGTCAAGGTCATGCAACTGAATACAACAAAGGCAATATGGGACAAAATCATTCTAAGTTATGAAGGTGATGCAAAGGTAAAAAGTGCAAAACTCCAAACTCTTAGAATAGAATATGAAAAGTTAAAAATGCATAGTGATGAGAGTATTGCTAGTTTCTTTTTATGTCTTGATGACATTGTAAATCGTATGAGAAATCTGGGAGAAACAATAGCTGAATCTACTTTGGTTGAGAAAATCTTAAGATCACTAACGGAAAAATTTGAGTCAAAAGTTTCTGCACTTGAAGAAAAACAGGATCTCCAAAACCTTACTGTGGTGCAACTTCATGGGATACTAACTGCTTATGAAATGAGAATGGGAGGATCATCGGATGTCAAAGAAGCCGTCTTTAGAGCTTCTACAAAAGGGAAAGATGTACAAGAAGCAGAAGGATCAGGATATGTCTCAGAAGAAGAGGAGGTAAATTTTGTAAAGAAACTTCAACTTGGCACAAGACGATTCAGAGGTAAACTTCCTTTCAAATGTTTTAATTGTGGAAGAGTTGGTCATTATGCTGCTAAATGTCCTCATAAAGAAACTTTTGCAAAAGGAAAGGAAGTAGCAAGAAGAAATAAGAACCGGTCTAGCACTAGAAAAAGTTACTATACTCATGAAGACAATGATGGGTTATCTGATAGTGAGGAAGAAGGTGAACAAAATCTTAGACTTCTTATGGCTTTTGAAAATGATTCTAAAGAAGATAAGGATAATTTTATGGATGCCCTAGAGGACAATGATTTTCTTAATGAAAAAAATCAACTCAAAATATGCTTAGAGGAAATTAAAATAATTATAGAGACTCTAAAAAATCAGATTGAAGAAGAGAAGAAGCACAATGAAAAATTAGAATGTGAAGTGGTAAGTCTAAGAAAAGAACTTGAGAAAGTAAAGACTCTGAATCTTAGATTTGCTAAAGGATTTGAAACCTTAGATGAGATTATCAAGGTAAAATGTTCTCCTCTTATAAAGACAGGTCTTGGATATACCGGAGAATCTTCTCAAGCTTCAGCACCAAATTATCTAAAAGCAGCTACAACTGGTCTACAACATTCTGCCACTCAGAAAGGGGATAAAGATTCTTCACAGGTAAAGCATGAGTAGTTCAAGTCAAGAAAATTCAGCACGAATACTTTTCAAAAGAACACCAATCAGCAAGTAAATTCAAATAGAAGATTTCATGATCGCAGAAATTTCTACTTCAATGGACAATGTTTCTCATGTCACAATTTTGGTCATAAAGCTGTTCAATGTGTTGCATATAAAACTATCATGACAAGAGAAGCTAGAAAGAAAAGGATTGATATTGGAACAAAGAAGAATACCTATAACAACTTTTCTCCTCTTCAAAATGAAGTTGAATGTACTTATTGCAATAACTTTGGCCATGAAGAATCTGAATGCAGGAGCAAAGTCCAGCCAAAAGAACATGTTCCTTCCAACACCAAAGTATGGAAAAAGAAGGATGTATAGGTTGAGAATTGTGGTATAGCTTTATTTGCAGAAGGAGAAGAAAATCAATGGTACATTGATAGTGGATGCTCAAAACATATGACAGGTGACAAAGACAAACTCCATGCTTATAATGCCCTAGAAAAGGAAAAGAATGTTACTTTTGGAAATGATACACCCGCCGTCATTAAAGGAAAAGGATCTATTTTTCTAAAAGAAAAGGTGAAAGCTAACAATGTCATGTATGTGGATGGATTGAGACATAACCTGTTAAGCGTAAGTCAAATGTGTGATCAAGGAACTGAGGTTGTCTTTAGTTCAAAAGAATGTGTGGTACATGATCTTGATACAGGTAAAACAATTATAAAAGGAAAAAGGACTCCAAACAACCTGCATGTATTGAAGAACTGCAAAGATCAATGTTACTTGAGCAAATCATCAGAAAATTGGCTGTGGCATAGACGGTTGGGGCATCTGAGCTTCTCTCAAATCAGCAAATCAGGCAGACTTAAAGTTGTTCGTGGTCTTCCCAATATTACTCTTCCTGAAAATATCATATGTAAATCTTGCCAATTCGGTAAGCATACCAGAGTGCAATTTAATGCCAAGGAAGGATCATCAAATGGGCCCCTTGAACTTATTCATACATATATATGTGGACCTATGAGGAAAAATTCACCACGTGGTGAAGAATATTATATCTTATTTATTGATGACTTCTCTAGAATGTGTTGGATTGGGTTGCTTAAACACAAGGATGAAGCATTTGAGAAATTCCAGATATTCAAAGCTTTGGTTGAAAATGAATTAGATCTAAAAATAAAATGTCTTAGATCTGATCGAGGAGGTGAATATACATCAAATGAATTCCTTGAATTTTGTGAACAACATGGCATAAAAAGACAGTTTTTAGTAGCAGGCACTCCTCAACAGAATGGTGTTGCAGAGAGAATGAATAGAACAGTTCAACAAATGGCTAGAGCCATGCTTGATGATTCCGGAACACCTGACACATTTTGGGGGGAAGCAGCTCACACAGCGGTAAATATTCTCAACAAGGCACATGTTCGTGTAAATAGTGACAAAACGCCATATGAACTCTGGTATGGTAATCCTCCCTCTCTGAAGAATTTTAAAGTTTTTGGGAGCAAGTGCTTTATCAAAAATAATGATGAAAATCTTGGCAAGTTTGAACCAAGAGCAGATGAAGGTATACTCCTTGGTTATTCTTCTCAAAGTAAAGCATACAAATGTTACAATAGAAGACTTCGAAAGATTGTTGAATGTATTGATGTTGTTATTGATGAATCTCCTGCAGCTTCAAAAGAAGAAAAACAAGCAACAGATGAAGGTGATGATGACGTATATCCTTCTACATCAAATAGAAATAATACAGACAGTGAACCCAATGAAGAATCTGGAGATGATTTATCTGGAAAAGCTCCATCTAGATATGTTCAAAAGAACCATCTAGAATCTCAAATCTTGGGTGACAAAGGATCTGGTGTACAAAAAAGAAGGACTCTTGTGGGATCTTCTAGCTATCTAGAATTTCTGTCCACTATTGAACCACACAATGTCAATCAAGCTAGCAAAGATGAATGTTGGATTCAGGCCATGAATGAAGAACTTGATCAAATTGAAAAGAATCACACTTGGGAATTGGTACCAAGACCACATGATAAAAATTTCATTGGAACCAAATGGATATTCAAGAACAAGCTAAATGAGAATGGGGAAGTTATAAGAAACAAAGCTAGACTGGTTTGCAAAGGATATGCTCAACAAGAAGGTATAGACTTTGAAGAAACTTTTGCTCCTGTAGCTAGACTTGAAGCCATAAGAATGTTTCTTGCTTTTTCAAGTTTTCAACAAATCAAATTTTATCAAATGGATGTCAAATCTGCTTTCCTCAATGGTGATTTAGAAGAAGAAGTTTATATAGAACAACCAGAAGGATTCATTTTGGGAAATGATGAAAATCTTGTTTGTCGACTTAAAAAGGCTCTATATGGTCTCAAACAAGCTCCAAAGGCATGGTACTATCGTCTTGACAAATATCTTCATCAACAAGGATTTTCAAAAGGGTCTGCTGATAGTAACTTATACACAAAAATTGAAAATGATAAACTATTGATTGTGATTGTATATGTTGATGATATCATTTTTGGAAGTAATGAAGAATCTATGAGTCAAAAATTTGCTTCTGTCATGCAGAAAGAATTTGAAATGTCTTTACTTGGGGAACTAACATTCTTTCTTGGCTTACAAGTGCATCAAACTACAGAAGGTATATTCTTATCTCAAGCAAAATACCTTAAGAAAATTCTGAAGAAGTATGGGATGGAAGAGTGAAAACCTGTAAGTACACCAATGGTAACCGGATGTAATCTTAGTTCTCATGATGATTCTCCCACTATGAATCAACCAGAATACAGATCTATGATAGGAAGTCTTATGTATCTCACTGGGACTAGACCGGATATTATGCATGCAGTTGGGATTGTTGGACGATTCCAAGCCAATCCAAAAGAGTCTCATCTTCAGGCTGTCAAAATAATATTCAAATATCTACAAGGAACTCAAGACTTTGGACTATGGTATCCAAAGAATTCTGATCTTACTCTTCATGCTTACACTGATGCAGATTGGGCTGGAAATGTTGATGATCGGAAAAGCACTAGTGGTGGTGCATTCTATATGGGGCCCCGGTTAGTATCTTGGTTCAGCAAGAAACAAAGTTCTATTGCTTTATCTACAGCAGAAGCAGAATATGTGGCTGTCGCATCTTGTTGCACTCAACTCCTTTGGATGATGCAAACCTTGCAAGATTTTCAAATCAAATGTACACCTCCTATCTCCATTATGTGTGATAATACAAGTGCCATCAGTATCTCAAAGAATCCTGTTATGCATTCGAAGACCAAGCATATTCCCATCAAGTATCACTTCTTGCGTGAACAAGTGCTTGAACAAAAGGTGAAATTGGAGTATGTTCCCTCCAAAGAACAAATTGCTGATATCTTTACCAAACCTCTGCCCAGGGAAGCGTTCGAGTATCTAAGACAGAAGCTGGGAATATTCTCTGCCAGTCAAAAGAACAAATCTGCATAAATTCAGAAGATTAAATTGGATACGCGGATTTCCTAAAACACAGTCGTGTATATATGTGAGTTAATACACATAAATCCACGTATGGTTGGTTGCTGACAATTTTTTATTGGGGTCAGCATTTCTCAGTGTTGTTTGGTATCTCTGATGCTGTTTGATGTCTCTGGTGGTGTTCCAGTTCTCATATATCTGTTTCATTTTCTATTATTGGGTAAAGATGCCTTGATGACTTGCTGATTGAAAGTGTTCAGGTTGCACAAGCTAAGGAGGAGCCTTGGTCATATAGAAAGGAGACTTGGATGCACTATTTCAGGGGGAGCATTAGCCTTGCTGAGAATAATGCATTTTTGGCAGTATGATGATTCTGAAATATAATCTCTTTCTTGAGATCTTGTTGGTTTTTGTTACAAAAGGTCATTTTTGTAATTGGTTGAAAAATGGCATGTTGAAACCCATGATGTAAATTTGTAGTATTCATTCATGTAAGGACTTGTTCAAATCTGTAAACCCACTTGGTTGGGTAGTTGAGTCAAAATATGTAAACCCACTTGGTTGGGTACTTGAGTCTCATATGTAAATCCACTTGGTTGGATCTGTGATGTAAGTATGAGTCCTTGGTGATAGGAAGGTCATAGAGTCGTGTACTTCATTGTAAAATATGTTTGAAGATTCAGCTTGAACTCAGGGGGCACATAGTAACTTCTGTGCACTTCAGATCTGCAAAGCACTTCTTTCTACAAAAGAAGAAAAACCCTATGTTAGTTTTGGTCCATCCTTTGCCCTTGATGACAAAGGGGGAGAGTGACTTGTGACATGGTGTTTGAATAGGGGGAGATTGTTGGCAATATGATGCAGTGTTGTGATCAAACACCATCGTGGTTGCCATCAAGTCCAAAGGGGGAGATTGTTGGCAATATGATGCAGAGTGTTGTCCTTGATGGCAAACCACTTGATGAAGTTGTGCCTGATAGAATATGTCATGATAATCTTGTTAAATGATGTAAATATGATGTATCTACAGTGAGTACAAAAGGTAATGAAGAAAGGAATTCAGTATGTGCTAGATCTATGATGAAAAGAGTATGTCTCAAGGCATACGCGGATTTGTCTAGAATAAGTCGCGTATGCACGTGGGAAATAACGTGCCAAGTCGCGTATGGGAAAAAGTGCTCATAAAATGCAAAACCAGGGGTAACCACCATGGTATTGACCCATTGTATTGAGTAATGATACGTCTATGTGACCCCGTCCAGGAATACCATCGGAAGTAATGTGGTTTTGGCTCATGGTATTGAAAAAAGGGCAAACCTATATAAGGAGAAGAAATTCACTGTGCAAGGTAGACGTGTGAGTGTATGAGTCTGGGCTTTGATGAATACTTCACTCTGAAGTATATTTGTATGGGTGAACTCTGTTCCTAATTGATAGATCTGAATCTATGATGCTCCTATGAACATGATGAAGGTTCAAGATCTCTAGATCTAGAAATGGAGAATGTCAAGGATGATCTGAAAGGAAGTGAAGAAGACCTGGCGCAATCCTGTTGAAGAGATTGAAGAAATCTAGGTAATTTTATAGATCTGGTCTGTACTGCAAAGTTTATATTTTATAGATCTATACGCAGGTTCGTTTCATGGAAAGCGTGTGTATACGCGGGTATGTGGAAATAAAAGCGCGTATGCGCAGTAAGGGTTTTCTTTGGAAAATGTACTGAAGTATACGCAAGTTCGTCTTCTGAAAGGCGCGTATATACGCAGGTCTGATTAAATAAAAGCGCGTATGATTTTTGATCTGATGGCTACTGAAGGTTGAATGTGTTTCTGCATATCTATTCTGAAGTCTGGGTTATATCTGATATTCTAGTTACAGTGGTTTCACTGTTCTATTTGATGCTTTGGGAAAAGGTTGTTTATTGACAAGTAAAGGGTTGTGTTGGAGCTGTTTGATCCAGTTTGAAAATTGATGAAACGTGGTCTGCAGTGGATCTGAGGGCTGAAGCCTTCAATATGAAAGTGGAAGCTTTCTGTCAGTAGAAGTTATCAGGGGTAGTAGCTCTCTTCCAGGAGAGGCTGGTAAACGAGTGCAGGGGGTTGTAGCTCCCTTCCAGGAGAGGCTAGTAAACAAGAGAAGGTTGTAGCCTTCTGCAGGTGGGTGCCTGCGTGCTGGTATGAGTCTGCACCAATACATGTTGTAAGAAGTTTTCTTAATAATAAAATTTTGAAGGCTGAGACAACGGCATCGGTGGTTTTCTCCCGACTTGGGTTTCCACCTAAAATCCTGGTGTTTATGTGTGTTGCTTATGTGTGATGACTCACTCTGTTCTTCCTGTACATGTTTACTGTTTATTGAACATCTAATGGATGAATGATGGAATGATATAAGTGAAGAATTAATTGCATAATTAGATCTCTGTGTATACGCGAGTTTTATGAAGGATATCCGTGTATATACGCTAGTTTGGTTCAGAAAAGTAGCGTATGGGTTTTAGAGAGTGAAAAAGAAAAAGATTTGATAAAGTCCTAAATACCGATTCACCACCCCCCCCCCCCCTCTCGCATTTTTCCCAACATATGATTGGTTCCTATGGTGGTCCAACAAATGTGAAGCTCATTCATTTATTTGGAAATTTTGTTTTGGATGCTTTACTAGAGAGATTTCATGATGAAGAAGAGGACGATTTCTATGAAAAATTCGTTCATCTCAAGAAAAAATGGTTTGTAAGTGAATACACCCACGAATGAGAAGTATTAGCTGTAAGATAAAGAGGATTTTATGATGAAGAAATGATAAAAATGTATAGATGATGACTTAAGAAATATATTCAAGAAAAATTGAAGCTGTACAAGCCCAAAACTATTGAAGAAGCTAAACACACAGCAATAATTTTTGAGAAAAAACATAAGTTTAGAATGTCATCATTCAAGGAAGATGAAGGCCAACAAAAATACTCAGGAAAAAAAGAAACAAAAAAATGTAGGTATTGTGGAGACAAATGGACTTCAGGATACAAATTCCTTAACAAGAAGTTATATACTTATGAAGTCGAGAAGGAATCAAACACTTCAAGTAATGAGTTCGAAAAAAAGATAAAAAAGAAAAATAATTTTCTCAAATGTGGAGAAAATTGGACGCCAAGACATAAATGTGAAGATGAATCCTTACACTACTATAAAATATTAGATGGGAAGCAAGTTGAAGTGCAAGAATTTGATGAAGAAATAGTTGTCACACATAGTGAATATTCCGATTCTGAGGAACCATCATTAGCTGCAATTTCATGTGACGTGAAAAACCATGATGAAAATAACAACTCTTCAAAAGATCAAGAACAACAAGCAACTGCAAAATACGTTCAGCCACATCTTTGAAAGAAGAGAAACTAGTTTCCAAGAAGGAGAATTAAGCTTACTACACCACCAAAAAACATGATGAGGATATTACACCCTAAAACACTAAAGCTTAAAGGACTCATAAGAGGTAGAAATGTTAATAAACTTATAGATTCTGGTATATCTCACAATTGTATAAACATTGATCTTTGTATATGCCCAATCAAGGACCAGACCATGTCTGTCACTACTAGGCAAAAGTTCAAAGAGATTGGAGAATTCCGTAAGGTTTGAATCTAGATATAAGAATTATAGCTACAAATAGATCTATTTTCCCTACCACTCAAAGAAATGTATGTAGTTCTAGGTGCAAAGTGGTTAATACAACTAGGAAGTTATACTACGAACCTTGAAGAAAAATTCATGGAGTTTAACTGGAAAGGGTGACATTATCAATTATATGGTGTTAACGCTCCAAAATTTAAGGAAGGTAAAAACACTAATGAGGACCCCACCGGTCAACGTAAAGATGACACTCCATAAGCAACATGTTCAACTAGAGGGAGCCCTTGTTATGCTTTGAGGACAAAGCATCTATAAATTGGGTGGCAATGTTATGAATAAAATTTTCATACAATATTAATAATATTAAAATATTAAATAATTAAATAATTAATTAAAGTAATGATTTATTTAGAGATAAATAGTCAAAATACATGACTATTCATCCCTCGTGGCCAGTCACCACCTATATAGGAAAACATCCACGAAGGTATTGTGCAACATTAAGATTTTATCAATAATAAAATTTGCTTATTACACATAAATTACATATCAAACTACATTTATACTTATGCATTCTGGTTTTCTCCTCTAACACTCTCCTCCCCTATTGTGGATTTCAATAAAAAAATTGATTTGTGGGTGTGATTCGGCCTGTAGCAGTCACAAAATCAAAATTTTCATATCATTTACCCCTAATAGAGACGCAAATCGAACCCTTGTCCATCCATTTTGAACCACTGCTATTTAAAGAAGTTAGAGGGAAGGGGACAAAACTTAGGGAGGAAAGAGAAGGGTTTTTCCATAGTGTGGAGGAAAAAAAATATCCCTATGACGCCAAAAAATGTCAGACAACAACAGAGGGAAACACACAAAGGGATCTGATTCTTGCGAGAATAATGTATTTCATACTAAATTTATAGATTTTCACATGTTTCCTTGTTGGTTTGAATTGTGGTTTTTATTTTTTAGTTTCTAAATTATAAAATAAGGAATTAGGGTTTATTTTTGTTTCTAATTTTAAAATAAAATTTTTATTGTACATATATATGGACACAACAGTGAGAAATTGAAAGAGGAAATGTATTTTATGTTGGGGGTAGAAGCGATGAAGAAACTAGAAGGTATGGACATGTCCATGCTTTCTAAATACGTGGAAGAATGTACTAAAGGCACTGAAATAGACCAACCAAAGCAACCTTATCAAAGGGAATCAATTGATTCACCATCAAATCCTAGATTGAGAAAAATATCTAGGAACAAATCAATCAAAATAACCTCTAATAATGTGGAACAAGGATTAGAGACGTCCAATGTCCCACCCACTCCCGGGATACAAATTTCTTCCACCACCAGTGCAGGTACTTATGCATTGTACATTGTTAAATACGAAACTGAGGTAGAATATGATATTGTCTCTGGAGAAATAAGAGTAATATATTTCGGTAAAGTGTTCAATCCTAGGTTGAAGGAATCATGACTTCTATTATTCAAAGAGAATCTACATCTTCCATTATCGAAGATACCCATGCACCTTCAAAAGGTAGTCATCCATGACATTCGTACTAAATTTGGGACAAGTTGGTCAATAAAGAAAATAAAGAAACATATGACTCAAAACTGCACTAGATTCCATTGCAACCAAACGAAAAAGATAAAACAAATTCCTCCCAAGATAAGGGCCAAAAGAAGCCCAATTTATGTAAGCGTGAAAGTATGAAAGGAGCTCGTGAAAGCATATGGTAGAGTAGATGCACATGGGAAGTCTGACAAGGAGGAAATACATGTATTTAAATTTGGTCATTAAATTATATTTTTATTTTACTGGTGCATAATTAAATTTAACTAGTGTATGTTTAAGGACAAGGCCTCAAAGGCCAGGCTTGCCAAACTTTCATGCCACACATCACAGTGGCCAAATAGGTTTAGAAGCCTTAATACACAAATTTGTGAGTATATTTAATAAACACACACACACACACATATATTTTATTTTTTTTACAGAAAATTAAATGATTGGATATTAATTACTTTAACATGTCCATCTGCCATGTTTTGACAGAAGCAACAATATGGCCATTATCCATCACAATTGAATCGATATGATACAAGAAAAAAAGTGGTTCGATTTTGTTATCTGGATGAAGAATAAGGTATCATTAGTTGACTTTAAATAAATTACTTGTAAATTGTTATGCTAATATGTCAATTTGCATTTCTTGTCTTGAGTTGTTTCTTTATGTGTAGCTTGAGTTCTTTTGTGATCTCATTGGCCATAAAACCCTTATAAATCACAAACTTTTCACTATGATCAAGTCCTTATAAATCAATATCCAATCATGACTTTATCAAGTTCTTTGCCGAAAACCGTAGGCCAAAGGAGGGATGCAAGACCATGTAATACATAAATCATAGACAACAAAATAGATTACATGGGATTTATTATAGATGCTTGGGTTGAGAGTAGATTACATGGGATTGATTATGTACCCAAGATATATGTGTTGAGGAGCATGGGATGATTGTCTTGGAAAGAAAGAAGCCTTGTGATGAATAACACTTGACACTTGCAACCCATGCTTAGAGAGTGCACCACCTGAGGAGAGAAAGCACTTCACTTGGAGAACTTATATTGTGCATTAAATTAAATTGCTTATGTAATTATTCCACTTTACCAATATTGGCCTCTCCTCACCTACTATGTATAGAGGGAAGATAATGTCTTTGTCTACAATATACTCAATATTCCATCTATATAATTTTCATGTAGTGTTATTTGTGCTTGTGTGATGAAATAGAGGAAGACCTAGAGTTTGTGACCCTAGAGAAGAAATAAATATGAATAATAGCACTAGGGATGAGCTTGAGTCTTAGAACTTGTCTTAGAAATTATTTTTCATATGGTAGGATCGAGGGTGTTTTGAGGTCTAAAAAAATTATTTTGTAGTGATATATATATTGAACTAATTAAGAAAATATGTAGGGACATGGCTATTAGAATAGGAACATTTCTAATGTAGGCCTGTGTTGGAGCCTGTTTGAACTTTGAAGGCATAGTTTTGAAAGAAAGGACTTGAAACTCTATAAGACACTTCCTTTTTTAGTCATATGGGGAGTATGGTTAGCACACAACTTGGTGATTTTTCAAAACATAATTCGTCCTACATCCTAGACTACAACACAAGTCTACTCACTATTTCATATCTATCATACCTTATTAATCCTAAAAAAATCAGAAAATTGTAGTATGTATAGAATAACATAAAGAAATTTGAGGTTTAAAGCATAGGGCTAAAAAAAATCCTATGCATTAGATCTACAACAGAGAACATGACATGAAAGAAAATAAGATGCAAAGATTGCATCTTGCTTCATTAATGTTTATTAGATAAAAGTCATAGGTATCTTAGCTATTCACACAACATTGCTAAATATGTTAATGAAAGAAACCAACAACTTTATTACACATTTCTTAGAAGAATAATAACACAAATGAAAAGTTACTAAGAAACACCTCTTTTCCTGCGCACTTTCAAGCTTTGATAAGCAAGATGAAATGGCTTGCTGTTACAACATCTGTTATGGCATATCTTGTTACAACATTTGCTTCTCAATCCAATTTTACCTATGTTTGTTCTTATTAATTTATTTTCTTGATCCCCCAAGTGCTGGTGTAGTGTTGGGTGGCAGAAACACCTCTTTGGCTACCCACTTTCAATCTTTAATGAGAAATATGAAATGGATTTCTACCCCCTCAATTGTTACAACATTCGCGGTAATGGTCACTGTTTCAATAGTTTCAATAGTAGCAATTGTTATAGCATCAAATTTTACAGTAGTTTTGAAATTTTCAACAATAATGAGTGTTACAACATCAAATATTGTTACAAAATTTTCAATATATTTAACATTGACACGCTACTATGGCATCTGTTTTTAAAACATCTGCTTCTCAATCCACTATTACCTATGTTTGTGCTTCTCAATTTGTTTTCTTGATCCCCCATCTTGAATCTTTGTAGACGTTCCTCGACTAAATAACGAAGCCAAAACATCAATGTGAGGAATTGAGAGGAATTTAGAAGGCTAAATATTCTCCTTGAACATTTAATAATCTAATAATAGAAGATACATATTGATGAACCTCTATAGTCAACACAAATATATCCAAGTAAAAAATAGAACCAACAATCTAAATATTTTTGGGCAGTAAATTAAACATATTTTTCAATTTCTAACTCAATTTTCAACATAACTTTGTAGAGGGATGTTAGGGATGTTGATACTCAATCTAGCCCTTCTCAATGCCCTTTACTATTATCAAATATACATAGAAAAAAACTATGAAATTATAAGAACTCACAAGTACACAATTGTTGTCATGAACGAAAACCAAAAACCTTTGAATATATCCAAGTTGAAATTATTACACCAATATTACAAAAAATTTCTCCATGTATCAACCCTTTCTTATTAAAAAATAAGGTATATATAAAGTGCTTTACAAAATATCCAATCTCTTAAAATAATTACATTCAAAGTATTCTTTATCTAAAGATTTGGATAATGTTTAAACAACTTTTAACCAATGTCATGAAGATCAACATTAGGATAAATTAACAAGGGTCAGGAAAACAAAAAAACCGCAAAAAATGGGAAAATATTGCTAAAAATTGGAAAACAATGGCAAAATCAAGATACCATAAAAATATTGGTAAAAATCGGCAAACATCAGCTAGGCCAAATGATAGTGATTTCGATATAAAATCAGGATGTTATCGAGATGTTTGAAATAATGATTTTAACTCCAAAAATTTTTGCAACTATGCTTGATTTCTGTATTTATGTTCAATGTATTTGAAACTGCTATGTTCTTGTTGCTAAAAATGCTTAATAGTTGTGATCTATTGCTAATACGCTGCATTATTAAGTTGAATTTATTGAAATTTTTTGACAAAATTCTCCCATTCTTGATTTTTTGGGTGACTAAGATCCATCATCTATCTATACGATTCATCTGCATCAGAATACTTCTCATCAGAAGATTTTACTATGAATAAGTGTTTGATTTCATAGCAGATTAAAAGGTCATCAACTAACATTTGAAGTAGTTTCTAACTGCTAATATCTCCCTTGATTCCAACAAACTTTGTCTTGTCCCATGCCTCTCCCTTCCATAATCTTTCATTTTGTTCTTTTGTTGCCATCTTGCCATATGAATTCTTAAATGATGGAATACCTCTCTCTTGTAAAATATAAAATTTTCCTATAGAATTTATTGATTTTAACTAGAATATTTTCACACTTTTCATTTGTCTTCAGCATCAAAAAATTCTTCATGAGAACTTTTCTAGTATGATCAACTAATTATGTTTTGTCTACAATTCCTATTTCTTCAAGTTCTTCTCTAGACCTTGTCTTTAAAGTTTTTATTATCTGACTTGCTTGTCCAGGTTTATTTCCCAATTGTATTTTGATGTCATTAATATCTTATTTGGCTCTTTCAATCAATTCCTCTTGTTCTACAATAATATCCATAGACTGCCAAATATCAGACACAGATGACATAATTTCATTCCAAAAAATTTTCTTTGGCCTATGATAAACATTGAATATTGTTAGAACTACTCAAATATTATTCTAATTTCTTTTTCAAATTTTCATTTTTCTTTATTTCCTTGACCAAGGCATTGTCTGATTCATTTTTTTCATCTCATCTCTGCCCAATTTTCTTTCAACCTACTAATATAAACATCATTTAGTTTAAGAGAAGACAATTCTTGTGATACAATTTATGTGGAACCTATTTTTGTTGTTGGAATTACTACACTATTAGTTTGGGCCTTCTCTTTTAAAAAATATTCCATCCTTTCTTTCATTTTTTGAATCTACAAGTTATGTTCAATTAGATAAGATAATATAGTTTCCTTCTCCTTATATAATTCCCTAATTTCTTGTGTTTGGGGATGTTCTTTTGTGGGAAGCTTCAATTGTCTTCTCATTGCTTGAATATCTTCATTTTTATTCTTAACAATATCTTAAGTTGCATCCACGTTTTTGAGATCCAAACCTAATTTAATTACAAGGTATTCTAGTGATTTTATCTTATCATCCTTTTTCAGAGAATAATTATTTTCCATTTTGAGTTCTGCAATAGTATTATGCAAATAATTCTATAATTTTGATACATTTGAAGCAGAACTAGTCAGAGAGAGGGATATATCATCTTACCAATTTGTCTATGCAGATCAATCTGATCTATATGATGGATTTTCTAAGTAATGAAAGATAAAATAGAAGTCTTATAATATCCAGCAGCTCTATGAGAAAAAAATTTAGGTTCAATAAATGCTAACTTAATTTCACCTTTTTCAGTATCAAGAGCCGAAAGAAACCTATTTTTAATGGAAGAAGTTTTCTTCTAGAAATCAGTATAAGTTAATGCCTTCAAAGCCTTATTCTTTTTCTTCATTTCCAAAAACACAAAAAATATGTTTTGGTTAGAAGAAGAAGAAGGAGAATATTTTTCTATCCATTGAGCCAATTCTCACATTCTGAAATTAGGCTCACCTGAAAAAATAGTAGATGGTGAAGAAATTTAGTATGAGACAATTTTTAATATCGCTCCCTCCATATTGTTTGTCCTATTTTTCTTGTAAGGTTCCATTTCTGACTATGATAAGCTTTGATATGACCTCTTAAGTTCTTTTTCTTTATTTGGATGTGTAACCAAAATTTTATGTCTTATTGACTGCTCCATAGTTTTTTCTTTTGTCACTTCCTGCAAAGTGTTTTCCTCCCAGGTGTCCTTATTAACAAACTTCTCTATCTCAGGCTTGGATAGATGAAAATAAGGTGGGGGTTTCTGTTGAAATTTGATGGCTAAAATTATCCTAGTGAGTTCATATGGCCAAGTAAACCCCAATTTAAACTTCATTTGTGCCAATAATTGTTCCACCTCTTTGTCGTATGACCTCTGATTCATTATAAATGGCCCTACCTGTGCCTTTAGTTTAAACAAGGTATGTTTCCTTCTAGGTAAAAAATTCATGTGATCTACATTGAGGCTTTTTCTAATGAATTCAAGAGAAAAAATATGCATACGAAAAAAAACTAGAAACTCATAGGGTGAAAGCTCACACCCATACACTCTAATTTATATAAGATGTTGGTACAAACACCAATCACCAAGCCTTGTTTGTTCACTAAGCTGCATAATCCTTTTGATTTCAGGTGATATTATAGGAGGATTATCCCTAATCAATAGACTATATCAAATGTGAAGAAATTTGTTCACAAAATTAGTGAAGGAAAATTCCTCATAATTCCTTCTTACCAAGGACGTCCAATGAATCACAGACCATTGATTCCCTTGAATATCTTGATTTTGAAATTGTATTGTGAATATGTATGAATGATAATACAAAAACAAATACACCAGGACTAGTTGATATTTAAAATATTTTTCAACTCCAAATTTAAGAAACTGGTCATGAATGGCCTTAGATAAAAATTGGTTGAAATTGAATAATATTTGTGGTTTCTTATATGGAAAAAAGTTGAAATATCACCACTCTGATACCCTAAGATAAAACATAAAATGGATATGATTTGCCATGAAAATTATGGTAGACTAAGAGTGGCAATATCAGTCCCTTCAGGCATGAATAATTCAAAAATAGCTACTCTTTTTTCAAAAGTTAACTTTTGATATATTTTCAAGAGAATTTCACTAGATAATGGATGTAAAGAGTTGGGAAATGCTATGCAGTTGGATTTTAAAATGGACTCAGAAGTTATAGAAAATAGGGTTTCACTGTTTTGAGAAATTATGGTTTTCTCATTGGGTAAGTATATGTCCGCACACCATACTACAAGTTCCGGAAAAGGATGAGTTTGAGGAAATATAAACTGGGGAAAAAAGGACTCCCGCGAAGAAAATTCATCGCTATTATACTGAAACTTTTGGGAAGCCCAATTATGCAACTCATATAGGTCAAACTCTGAGTTTGTACCTTCTATTATGCTTTTCCTATCAACTAAGGGAAATTCGATAAATTTTTGGAGGGTTTTAGACTAACCCTAAGACTCTTTTCCTTTAGTTGAACTCATTTTGGACTATCAACTTTTAGAAAGAAGTAAAATCACCTGTAAAATGTACTGCACACTATATTTTTGATTTGTCACTGAGGGCTTTCTGTAATTACGCACTTTTATTCTCTGTGTCTAGCGACTAAAGGAAAGGTGAGATGGGACAGACAAACGTAGGAATGATTAAATTATGAGTGGGAGTGAGAACGCAGTAGAATGAATGTTCCGATAAGGGGAATATTTAGAATTAAATGGAAAATTAGATTCACAATTAAATGGAAAGTGATCAATAAAATGGTGGCAGGTGATATTTCTTAACGAAAACCGGGAATGGTTTTTGTGTCGGGGGGGTACGCAATTCATATGTCGTAGCAACATTCCAAAAGTTGTTTTGGAAAAAACAACTTTTTGCACCACCCCCACCCCCCCTTTCTTCGTTAAATGTTGAGCAAGAAGTGGGGTCGTGCAATAGAATAAGGGTCGTCGATCACCAAATCATCAATCGCTTCCAAAAGAAAATGCACGATAGTTAGTGTGTGGCGATTTGACACTTTATTTATTAAAGTAAAATGTCAAATCGCCACACACTAACTATCGTGCATTGTGGAACTATATGTTACAAAATAAAACAAAATAATATATTGTGGCGTTATATGTTACAACATATGTTGTTACATGATCTATTGTAATGGTCGTTGTTTCAGTAGTTTCAATAGTAGCAGTTGCTATAGCATTAACTTTTACAACAATTTCGTAATTTTCAATAGTAATGGTTGTTACACCATCAACTTCTATAGTTTTTTCAGCATATTTAACATTGAAATGTTGTTATGGTATATGTTGTTACAACATCCCTTATTACAACTTCTTTTTTTCAATATGTTGTTAACTATATTTATGTTTCTCAATTTGTTTTATTGATCCCCTAAGTTTTGCAGTGTTTGGTGGCTTAAACACCTCTTTGGCTTCCCACTTTCAGGCTATGACAAGCAATATGAAATGGTTTGTTGTTACAACATATGACTCCCAATCCGTTGTTACCTATGTTTGTGCTTCTCAATTTGTTTTCTTGATCCCCCAAGTGTTGGTGTCATGTTGGGTGGCAGAAACACCTCTTTGGTTGCCCACTTTCAAGCGTTGACAAGTAAGTTGAAATGGCTTTCTACCCCCTCAATTTTCTCCTCAAGGTGCTACATCTCCTTCGAGGCTAGAAATTCAACTAATTTGATAACATATGATCCATAAACATTAGGCCTATGGCCTGTTTATCTCATCAACATGGATCATTATGGAAGTAAATATAAAATAAAACAATGATGTCTCTAAAACTGAATGATTGTTTCCAATGCAATTCATTAATCAATTTTCAATGCAATTCATTTACAAAACCAAAACTTTATCAAGTCGAGTTCAAAGATCCTTTGTTATTCCAAGCAAGATAAAGTATCCTAGCCATGATGCATTGTTGTAATAACCAATGCTCAACCTTCAACTTGTATACAATTGACCAAAAAAAACATTTGTTAGGATCAATGCTCTTAATCAACAAAGGGCATAATTGACTATATTTACATTAGTTTTCAAGCCTAATTCAAATTTATTCCAACGTTATAATTCATCAATAAGAGGCTATTTCATAGGGAAGTTTGATATATTTAGTTGAAAATTGTTGCAACATCTAAAATCCATAGGTTCACCAGTGAATAAAGTTTCATCATGCCCAATATGTGAAGTGACTAATGCCAATTCATAGATTCCATGAATTATCTTGATTTTGAATTTGACCCCTAATTAATGTCCCTGTAAAAATATACCTTCAATATGTTCTAAAACAATTAGGAAATCACATATAATTTGCAACAATAATCTATATGGAAAATGTTTTCCCTGTAGAAGTCCCATGAACAATCATCTTATATATTTACTGCAGACATGTAGCATCACTTTAGAACAGCACTAGGTCACCTCTAAGTCACCTTCCTTTCCTTCATTCTTAGACTAAATTCAAGTTATTTCGTCATCCTAGAAGTCATTGACTTGTTTTGACCTTTAAGCTTAAGCCTAGGGTGCAACGATCCCTCTATATCCTAACTATTCTACATGTGAGCTTCAAAATAAACCATTTCTCTAGGAAGTGACATAGACAAAGGGAAGCTCCCTTCCACCACTTCTTGCAACTAGAGATTCAACGCTACCAGTTTCAATTCCACTTGTGCCATTCTTGTCGATCCTTCTGCTCTACCTGAAGTTGACTCATCTCATTCCCAATAACCATTTCATCTTCAACACCTTTACTACATCTAGCTACTCGACATTGAAAGGAAATATTTACCATCCCTTCACTTGAGTGTGGAAATGTAGTGTATATATAGCACAAAATTTTACAAAATCTTAGCTCAAAGACTCCCTATATCTCCCTTTCCTTTTTTTTTGTGTGTGTGTGTGTCTATATATATATATATAAACTTTTTTTTTGAAAGATAATGATAAAATAGATACAACAACATCTTCTAAGAAATAATTCTTCAATTGTTGAAAAAATGGTGATACTAATAGGTTGAATGGATTTTAATGGGTGTTACAACATTTTTAGTAGATTTAACATTGACAGATGTTATGACATCTATTGTTACAACATCTTCTATTACAACATTCGTTGTAACTGTCATTGTTTCAATAGTAGCAGTTGTTATAGCATCAACTTTTACAACAATTTCAACATTTTCAACAATAATGGGTGCTACAGCATCAGTTGTTACAAAATTTTCAATAGATTTAACATTGACACCTATTATGGCATTTTTTGTTACAACATATTCTATTACAACATCCTGTGACAACCCCACCCATGAATCTATCATAAAATGCATTGTAAATATTTTTTACAAATATGTGAAATTAAGAAAAAGGGACTGAGTCGAAGGGACACAGATTCCAAAGCTAGGGAGGAGTATTGCTTGCTTGGGAGGTTAGGATTTTCTTGTGGAGAAAATATGAAAATTTTGGGATAGCCATTAAAAGCTGGCTAGTGCATGAATTAATGAACTAGTTCTTAAAATTGAATGAGTTGTAAGGAAGGTACACAAGCCCATGCACTTGGGAAACTTCACAAGGAAAAGTGACAAGAAACCAAGAGAGGAATTGCGTAGTGCAAGAAATCAAGGAAAAATCATTTAATGTGATACAAGAAAAAAAGGAAGGCATGGTATTCGAATTGATGCTAAAGTACAAAGGACAAACAATTCAAGCAACCAAAAAATAGATAAATATAGTTCGATCAGCAAGAAGCGAAGAACAAGAGGCAAGAGAAGGGGTTTGGCTCTCAGTTTCCTTGGAGGTTGTGGGTTAGGATGCTAGTCTCTAGATACCTATAATAGTTTGGGGTTCCCTAGATGTCGTGGGTTGAGATAGGATCCCTGGGTGTTGTGGGTTGAAACAATATCTAGAGCCCTGTAATAGTTTGGGTACCTAGAGGTTGTGGGTTCAGATGTAATTTATGGAGCCCTATAACATCCTAGGTCCCCTAGAGGTTTTGGGTTGAGATAGCAGTATTTGGAGCTCTGGAAAACTTGGGAAGAGTTTAATCCTGCAACAACATCAAAGGAATACTTGATTAAAGACCTTGGTTACTACATTCTATTACAATGGATTCTGGAATCCCTGGGAGGGAGTGAATCATTTTGTATGCACTTGGGGTGAGTAAAGAACCTTTGTACTCCCTGTGATGATAATATGGAAGTGTCAACTAGTGGGATTGAGGAAGAGGCCCTATGGATTCTCTAATTTGTTGGCATATAGTGTTCTAATCCCTTAAGCAAGAACCCCGCTCATAATCTGGAATATGGCTCGAGGGTGACAACTACAAGTGTGGCTACAAATTTCTATGGTTGGGTGGAGATTCCTTGCCCCGGACTGAGTTGGGTGAAGAGTCCTTGTTCTGGTTGAAATGGCTTGCATTATTTTTGGATTGTAATAATGTTGTTAATGTGATGAGCATGTGGATACCTCTCTATGTAGAGATAAATTTATATTTATGATAAATAAATGCATACATAAACACATATGTCACAACTATGAAATGAACAATGTTGATAAACAAGTTGAACTAGTGCATGCATATACAATTGAATGAACTGTTGTGTTAAATGCTCATTAATGCAATTCCTATCATATACTTTTCAGCATAATCTGTAATGTTGTATACAATAAACTAACTTGAGTCATGTTCCTGAACCAGAATTGTGTCTTGGGGTAAATACTC
Organism: Pinus albicaulis; assembly: GCA_034641835.2. Lineage (NCBI taxonomy): Eukaryota > Viridiplantae > Streptophyta > Pinopsida > Pinales > Pinaceae > Pinus > Pinus albicaulis. Next base: position 1,232,015,208 of record CM076578.1, on the reverse strand, counting down.
ATTCATACTGATTAACAACACATATGTAAGTAATAAAAAGATGTCATGAAACACCACAAGAAAAAGAAGGATCCACAAGGATCTGGAATAAAAACTTGAAACATTGGGCACAAAGACCCTTTTTATTAACATAAAATAAGTACATTAGAGATTGCTCGCTTGGCAGGGTTTTTACAAATACATGGATGTTCCTTCACTGGGATATAAGCCCTTAAACCTATGCAAAAGGTGTTGATTCAATGCTTAAATTGTTATCCTCCCTTTAAGTGTATGAATAGATGAAACCGATGAAGGAAGGCTTCACTAGTATTTCATTATAAGCAACCTAGATATATTATTCTTGCATCAAGGTGTAGCTAGCTCGGCCCCGAAAGTATTTGCATATCACCATGGATTTTCTTATAGGATTTCTTTGAATATTTAATCCTTTGGTGTGTGGCAGGCGAGGTGGAGACATTTCAAGAGTTCACGCGCAACTAGTGGTAGGTAAGGGCTGGAGGAACACTTATGACATCACACCTATAATTCCCTGTCCGAGAACAGGAAATGCAAAAGGGTCAGGAACACCTTGGAGGTGGATTGGCTCAAGCTCAAGAGGGATAGTACCATAGGGAACCTTAATAATCCATCAACATCAATAATGAGTATTGGCATTTATCTGTAGGTTGGAAAGACCTTTGAGATAAATCCATGGTCGAAATAACCAACTCAGGGAAATTATGGATAGGTCAAGACTTTCTCTTATGATGGTTGTAAATATCCATGTTTGATTCATTTCTTAAAGTAGGGTCAATATCCCTTATTCAAGCCATGGAAGATATTGAAGGAAATCTCGATGTGGTGCAGGATGGAAAGCATTAAACTTATAACAAAAATTCGGCAAAACCTTGCACTAATCCAAACCCTAGTCGTGGAGACCCTTCATTGGCATGACCTAATTTATTCTTTAACACAAATGGATGAGGAAGTAGCAACGTGACCTAGAGGTACAAAATCATAATATTACCCCAGAGGATTGTGTGGTGTAGCTATGGGATTGATCAGGATGATGTTAGGCGGGATGAGTTGGCTAACACGCCAGCCCAGAAGTTCTATGATTGGTCAGAGGTGGACCCTCTTGACAATTCGGCAACGGGCTGATGCGGTGAGTGAAGGTCGTTGCATTTGGCAGGTCATGATTATTGTGTGTGTGTGTGTGTGTGTGTGTCTGTGTGTGTGTGTCTGTGTGTGTGTGTGTGTGTGTGTAATCATGTTGAGTAACAACTCTAATTGTGAGGCCCTTATGACGAGTTGGGAAGTCAAGTAGAGTTCAAAGAAAAATAAATATGTTTTACCCAATTCCTCTAACATCATGAGGGGTTGGGTGATGTTACACATCTATTGTTATAGCATCTACTTCTCAATTAGCTTTTACCTACGTTTTTGCTTCTCAATTTGTTTTCTTGATCCCCCAAGTGTTGGTGTAGTGTTGGGTGGTAGAAACACCTCTTTGATTTCTCACTTACGAGGTTTGACAAGAAAAATGAAATGGATTTCTACCCCCTCAATTGTTACAACATCCATTGTTATAGAATCCAATGTAATGGTCACTATTTCATTAGTTTCAATAGTAGTAGTTATTATAGCATCACCTTTTACAACAATTTCAACATCTTCAACAGTAATGGGTGTTACAACATCAACTGCTACAACATTTTCAGCATATTTAAAATTGACATGTTTTTATGGCATCTCTTCTTACAACATCTATTGTTACAACATAGTTTGTTACAACATCCGTTGTTACAACATCTGCTTCTCAATCCGTTTTTACCTATATTTGTGTTTATAATTTTTTTTTTTTTTGATCTCCCAAGTGTTAGTGTAGTTTTGGGTGGTAGATACACCTCTTTGGTTTCACACTTTCAAGCTTTAACAAGCAAGATGAAATGGCTTGTTGTTACAACATCCACTGTTGCAGCATCTGTTATGGCATCTGTTGTTACAACATTTGTTGTTAAAAAATCCATTGTTACAACATCTGCTTCTCAATTCGTTGTTACCTATGTTTGTGTTTTTAAATTTATTTTCTTGACCCCCCAAGTGTTGGTGTAGTGTTGGTTGGTAGAAACACCTCTGTGGTTTCCCACTTTCAAGTTTTAACAAACAAGATGAAATGGATTTCTACCCCCTCAATTTTTGTAACATTTGTTGTTATAACATTTTCTCTAATGGTCATTGCTTTAGTAGTTTCAATAGTAGCAGTTGTTATAGTATCATATTTTACAGTAGCTTCAGTATTTTCAATGGTAATGGGTGTTACAACATTTTCAACAGATTTAACATTAACATGCTATTATGGAATATCTTGTTACATCATCTACTATTAGAACATTCATTGTTACAACATCTGCTTCGCAATTCGTTGTTACCTATGTTTGTGCTTCTTAGTTTGTTTTCTTGATCCCCTAAGTGCTTGTGTAGTTTTTGATGGAAGAAACACCTCTTTGGATGCCCACTTTCAAGCTCTGAAAAGCAATATGAAATAGATTGTTGTTGCAATATCCATTGTTACAACATCTTAGTTGTAACTTATCTGAAATTTTATTATCGTATGTGCACTTTGATGTGATGTAATATGATTATTGTTTCATTTCATATGTTGTAATATTAGATATATAAAAAAGAAATTAATTATTGCATGAAATAAATAATAACTATTCATTCTAAATGTTTTTTTGGAGGAAAATGATCTTCCCAAATATCCAAATGATCCTCATCACATAGATCCAGATCACATTGGCTCCAACTTTAAGATGGTAGATGATGCTTATGATGACACATATACAAATGAAAACAAGGTCTATTTCGATACAAAAGATGATAATGATGATGATGATCACAATGGTGATGATAATAATGAGGCAGTTGTTAGTAGTAGCTAGTGGCATTCATGATAATATAGATTTCATCATGGATCATTTTTTATATATTTTTATGATGCCAATTTTCATGGTTACTATCATATGTATCATTTTCACAGCCTCTTGTACCATATTATTGAGTTGTATCTTTTATACATGTATCATTTTGACTTATATCATTTGGACATGATGTATCATATTGACTTGTATCATTTTTTCTTACATAATTCATCACTTTTATTTATATCATTTGCACATGATGTATCATTTTGACTTATGTCAATTGTTGAACGGGTATAATTTTCACATGTTATTTTATTTTAAAGGAAAAAGTATATTTCTATTAATCAAACTGGAATCTGGAAAGTTCCATTACATTCAAAAGCATCAAAATGTTCAAAGTCCTCCAAAATTTCTCTGACTAGTATCTTTGGGTATGAAATAATTTTTTTCCCAAATTTACTACAACATTCATCTTGTAATTTCTCCAAAATAACCCATTATATTTACATACCTACACAACATAATATACCTATATATTAATATGAAATTAACTTCCTGGTTCCCTCCACATTGTTTTGGTCGATTTCCTCTATAACAGCCTTGTCTACTTCCTCCTGCTAGAATGGTTTCACTGCTCCTTGTTGCCCCTTCTCCTGATCCAACTCCTGTTTATTGAGAACACCAGAGGGAGATCCCCTCCCTCACCAATCTCCATATCTTATTCACCACTTTCATCGAGGTCAGATATTTATTTTAACACTGAAACAATTGCATTCTCCACATTGACCTCATAGTTCTCCAAGGTTTGTAATCAATATTTTCTATCTTGGATATGATTACCTTCGCTATCGCTTAAACAATTTCAACATCTTTTCTCATACCTTCTAACTTACCCATCACTAAGGTGAAATAAGAGCGAGCCTCAAAAATTATTTTCCCACCTGTCTTGTAGATTATCTCATTGATTTTCTGATTGAACACCTAATCAATCTAATCTAGGGAGACACCAACGCCATTGCTTGAAGAGGAGGCCATGATCTCTTCGGCTTAGAAAGAATGTATCGAGAGCCACTATGCATTAATTCCACACAACCATATGCTTATAGCCAGACTTAACTCAAAAATGATAGTGGGGGGAGTCACTTCGAGTTTAATGTTGTTCATATTGGCAATTATGAATTCATTTCTTCTTGGTCTAGACCATAAACACAATCGGTCGAACTGAGATAGTCTTCCTCGCCCACAGAAATATCAAATCCTTTGATCGTGACATCCCACCTAGCCACATTCTTAGCACTAATCCTCATTTTTAACCATCTATTATATGAATGACCTGTCATTCTACTTGAGAAATCACTGATGAGCTAGAGCGACCACCAATGAGATTTTGTTCCATGAAATGACTAAAAAATTTATGCAACCTCATTTAGTTATAATATCCTCCTTAATTACCCTTAAGCATCTCGAGATCCTCGATTATAAGAAATCATGGTATGTGACATATAGTTGTTATGCTGCCCTCCTCCATCAAATCACCTTCAACCAAATTAACGCTTTTTTTGGATTGATCGTCCACCAAAATGTTTTTCTCTCTCTTGATATTATAGAACTCAAAAATTTTAGATTTATCCATGATCAATTAGATTCTTTTTAGAGTTGGCCTTGTATTTGGTTCCTTGCAACGATTCAATTTGATACATTTTTTAATTGTAATGAGAGAGTCTCCAAAGACATATATGATGATGATATTGTCATTATTGACTCGTAAATTTTTATATGTTGAAAGTGGTTGATTATTTGGATGCATATTTATTACGTATGATGGTTTTGATTTACTGCTCATGAATGTTTTCAAATTCACTTAAATTATAGATATTTGATTCACTTTTTTTAATTATACGTGATGATCATGTTACAATAATTATCTTGTTATTTTATATATATCGGAAGTTGTAGATTATATTTTTATGGAGATTTAATAAGTATAATGATGTTGTTAATTTTTATGGATGTTTTCTTCCCTAAAAATTCTTTATAAACGTTATCCTATAAAATATTTCAAATGCATTCATATGATGTATAATCATATAACTTATTTAAGATACATGATATATTTAAATAATTAAATTGAATAAAACATATTATTTTAACTGTATGGAATATAATAATACATTTTTGGAAGCAAACAAATAATCAAGAGTGAAATCCAAATTAGAAGAAAAAATGAAAGCCACACTAGAATAAAAACAGGAAGCAATACTAGAAGCCACACTAGAGAAAAGCGGGAAGAAGAACTGGAATCCAAATCAGAAACCAAACTAGATGCATATCCTGGCACTAAACCTGATGCTACAACTGACACTCAATCTGGCACTAAAACTTGCACTAAACCTAGAATTATTTCTTATGTTTGGAAACAAAAAAAGAAGCAACAATGGAAGCCAAATCAGAAGAAAAATTGGAAGCCACACTAGAAGAAATACTGGATGTAAAATTGGAAGCCACACTAGAAGAAAAATTGGAAGAACACTAGAAGCAAAACAAGAAGAAAAATTGGAAGCCAAACTAGAAGCAAAATTGGACACAAAATTGGAAGCCAAGGCTAGAAGTAAAACTGGAAGAAAAATTGGAAGCCACACTAGAAGCAAAATTGGAAGCCACACTAGAAGAAAAATTGGAATCCACACTGGAAGCAAAATTGGAAGCCAAAATAGAAGAAAAACTAGAAGCAAAATTGGAAGCCACACTAGAAGAAAAAATGGAAGAAAAATTCAACATTAAACTAGAAGCCAAACCAAGAGAAAATTTTGAAGCAAGTCGTGGCGCTATTTCCAATGCTAAAATGGCACTATTCCAGGAATTATTTATAGCATTATTCCAGGTACTACTTACAGTATTATTTCTGGCGTAACTCCAGGAAAATTGTATGGCACTATTTTAGGTGTTATTTCGTGCATTATTTATGGCGCCATTTTTTGGCACTATTTCCAATGTTGTTTCTGGAGAAATTCACGGTGAAAAATTTCGTGCTAGTACAAACATACTTGGTTGTGCCCATTTTTATGCCGAGAAAGGCATCCAATTCCTGAACTGAAAAACACCAAATTTCGGCACAATTTTAGGTTTCATTTCCCTATTCCATGAATACATACATATCTACATAAATTCCCCCATGCTATTTCCTCATATCACTACAATTCAACTCCAAAATATAGATCAATTTGGCTTCTATAGACTAATTAATTATTTTTTTCATCCCTAACCCCCACTCCAATCAACACACTTTGGGAAAACCTTTATTAGAAACAAAAAACGTAAACTACTTTAAAATATCAAATCCCCAACCCATCCTCCAAACTCCTCTCCCCTAGAAATAGACATGCCTAATATGAGAAACCCTGAAGAATCCTCTGAGGTTCCTCCTAATGTCTCCTCATAACCAAAAAAACTGGATGATCAGGAACCCTCAAAGAAAGATTTTAATTTTCCACACAATAATGAAGACATCAGTGAAATTTATTTGGACACTCTTGACCTCCTAAGCGTTATTATGGCATGGAAATATAAAAAACCAAAATTTATTCTAATGCATCAAGTTAAAATACTAATTAGATCCATTCTCAAATAAAGGAAGTAAGAATAAAAAAGTTTCAATCGGACAAACTGGTGCTAATCCTTTAGGGGTTCATGTCCAACCTATGAATAATAATACAACGCAATACAAGAATGAGAAGAAAAAATGCTAGAAGAATAATTAGCAAAGTTAGGAAAAATTGGGTGATATTCTAGGAGAAAAACCACCCTTGTTGTTGTTGTTCTGCTTTGAATTTCTATCATGCCAATAAATTTTACTTTTACATAGCTTATTAACTCCCATCATCATGGAGAATTGACCTCATCTACAATATGCCAACCTCGATCGACTGGGAGACTTGATTCTACCAATAAACTCGGAAGACTTTGTTCTCATACGAATCAGTGGGCTACCATCTACTAAAGGCCACCACGATAAACAATCCTTGCCCAACACTGATTGGACTATCCAACTCTAATTGGACTATCCAAATTGTTCGTTTCGTTGAAGCTTTGATATCACTACTCCTCACTCATGAAGTCATTGCTCCTCTCCACTATGTGGACTACCTTTCATATGTTTTCAAAATGGATCCAAGATTCTCATATTAACAAGAATTCATCTTTGCATACATTCTCTCAGCATCAAGATCTCATCATCAAACCAAAATAAACTCCACAAATCAAATGCTATCCAAGCTAGAAAAAATTGTGGCCACAATGAATCTGAATACAATTAGATCCTCATAAAAATATAATGGTGCATAATACAATCAGCAAAAAAAGACACTATGGCTATGTTCCAAATGCATCATCATCTCCTGCATAAAAAAAAGTGTGAGAGGATCACCAACACATACTTCAGTAACATAAAAAAACTTCTCCAAACAATCTATTCTACAACATGCTTTAGAAAATCTTCATACACAACCCTCGCATAGCTTGCACATAATGTTCCAATCTCTAACGCACTCCATACACCAAGAGAATCAACCATACTACCATTGAGGTTCCTACAATATATATATGAACTGAGGTGCTAAACTCAATAATTACCAAGAACTACTGAGCTCCACAAACTATGTTCATATGCTTGATTTGATCTAAATTCATATCATTTACTTGATCAATCCACTAAATCCACTTTCCTCTTGATATTTTCAATGTTAATCACTTTCTAGAAGTTCCCTGGCCTTTTCCAACCTTTACATAAAGAATTTTGAACAAGACAAGCCGAAAAAACCATTAATTAACTTGAGTAGCATGTGTAATGTGGGTAACATCACTCCCAGAATGTATATGAAACTCCTATGAGGGAAACCTACGTATGTACATTGTTCCTATGAAGGAAACTAGTGTATACCCTCAAAAACCAATTTTTCCAACTCTTCTGGGCTCCAAACTTCCTGAAACTAATCCTCTTCTTCTCTAAGCACTTGTACAAGACTCCAGACCTCTGAAATAGCTTCTAACTCATCTTCAAGTGGATCAAAGATTTCTCCCAAGTATCATTTTTCATGTTTATTGATAAGGACAAAAACAAGGTTGGGAAGTGTGCCAACAATTTCCCCACTCTCCATTAATCATCACCATCAACTGTAATGCATCTAAATAGACCTGCAATCACATCTGAAGTACCATCATCAAGTGAGAACATCACTCCAAAAATTCATCCTCATAAGCATAGACATTAACACCTAATGAAGACTTAGTTTCCAACTTAACTAGTGTGCCATCAACATGTAGCATCATCATCAACCAAACCAATGTCAACATCTGACCAACATGAGTGTTCCATCATCATATGATCAATATCAATGCCAACGCATACCGACACACACCAAATGCTCCATAATCATGAGGTTGACATAGGTGCATGACCTCATAAGGTTTACGTCAATGCCAACATAATCATCCTAGTGTCAACTCAACTAGTTTCAACCATACTACAATGAATGCATCCATACATCAGCTAGTCTACTAATGGTTGACATCAATGCCAACATGAGATAGATGTCATCATGAAATCATGCCAAGATCATCTAGTTGGATCCATGCACACCATCATGCAAAAATTACCCCCATTAATTCCAACAATATCCTCCTTTGGCATTAATGAAAACCATACACAAACTCCAAACCTTCATCCTCTATTTTCCCCCTTTGACATCAATGGAAAAGGGCCAACTCCATGTGATACGGTAGCAATAACTAAAGAAAAATAATAGAGTAACTAACGTGGGTGAAAATTAATTCATATCAAACAAACATCCATGTCTCTCCATACAAGCAGTAATCAATATTCTCTATCTCTCCATATATCAAAAGTAGCAAGCAGTAAATATATCCAAGCAACATTCAGAGCAGCATATCCAACAAACACCTCTAGCAGTAAGAAGCAACATGTCAACATAAGGCAACCATAATCAGCATATGCAATATAATCATAATATCAACTATATAGTATTCGTCAATATGCACATACACATGAATCCATCACTCCTCATAGCAACATCATATGAGCATCATGAAACAATACCCACATGAGGAAACCACACATAATCTCCCCCATGACTACATAGAAAAAACAACCAAAAATACCTCATCACATGAGGCCAAGACCCCAATTGTCATAGCATAGCATGAGGCACAACATGAACACCTCAGAGTGGATCATAATGCAAACAATGTATGGCTAAAGTAATAAGAACATATAGTTCTCCCCCTGAACATGTGTCATCTCCAAGCTATAAAGATATCGATTATGTTGCCATTATGGACAATACGTTGTCCTTGATGGCAACCCACTTGATAGAAATTTCAACATGATTATACAGGATGGTACAGATGTAACAGACAAAGGAATATCAATTCATAAACATAGGAATGAAAAAGGTGAATTTTGGGAAAGTATACGCAGGTCTTATGAAGCAAGGTCGCATACAGTTTATGCATCATGGTATTATGAATAACAGGGGTATTTACCATGGTATTGTCCCATATTCATAAGCGCGACAATGGATATTTAATATTGTCAAATAATACCATCAACATCACTAAGGGATTGGCCTAAGGTATTGTCTAAGGCTTGTTGATATTCAAAAAGAAGATCCTAGTGAAAATTAAGCACCTACACTAGGATGGAGCCTCAGGCTATTTTTAGGTGTATGTCTATTTATAGATGTATGTGAAAATTCTACTTATATATTGCATGTATATTTATAGATGCATGTCTTTTATTATTATCCCTTAATATTAGTTGGACAATAAACCATATTCTATTCTCAATTAGCAATTGGAAATAGTTAACTGAAGTGGAAAATCAGTTAGCTAAAGGAATTTCAAGTTAAGTGGCTGGTTGGTGGGACAGGCAAGTCAACTTAGTTGTAACTGAGTGATTCGAAGTTGTAACAGAGTTGGAAGTGTAGTTATGCAAGTTGTAAAGTTGTTTAACTCGGTTAAGTGAGTTAAACTCAGTTGTGCTAGTTGTAACTGAAGATACACTAGTGAGAGATCAAGTGAATTAATTATTAATTAATTCACAATCAGTGGTCTCACATGCAACTGAAGATTTACTATTATTAACTGCATTGCATGTCAGATCCAGTGGAGACCTAGTTGAGTTCTAGGTGAAAGGGAAGTAAACTATCATTTGTGACATTATCTGGTTTCACACATGCAACCACACACACATTGGATGTGCCTGTTTGGTCTCAATCTAGTCTTCTAAATTGAGCTCATTTAATTGTCAACCAGGGTTGGTAAACTACTGAAGTGAAGTGTACTGTATGTACCTAGGTATTTGTTTCCTAATACGTTGTGTGTAGTGTTTTGTGATGTTTTTGATCTTTTGGTGGCTTTATGTTCACAAGGAAAATGACTAAGCTAATGAAAGGAAGCTAATGATTAAAAACAAAACAGAGTAAAGCCTAATTGGTTGATGACAAATGGTAAATGAAAATGCAACACTGAAACAGAATCAAATCTAAACTATGACTAAGCAAAAACAAAGCTTGATAATGACTTTTAAACAAATGATTCAGAACATAAATTCAACTTGTCAAATGCTTACATCAAAGGTGTTTTGAGAGAGAGCTTGAGACATGGTCAACTAAGTATGCAAATCCTCCTATCTAAAAAGTTAAACAACTAACTTATAATGATGCAACATTTTGTCCTTGATTAGAGATTTGTTGAAGTATGTTTGGAGTAAAACATTGATACCATCATAAGATCTTCTACTCTAAATCTAGTTCCTAACTCTATTCTGCAACTCAGTTTTATAGCACTACACTTCACTCAAAGGTTATAGATTTCTAAAATGGTCTATTGAGGAAATGTTTGTTTGTAAGATGATAAGGAAGTTGCAGAAGTACTTCAGGCCTTAAAATGATATTGTCTTCTGTTCATATGGTTATGAATCAATTATGGATTTTAGAACAAGAAGAGGTTTGTGAATAATGAAGGTTGTTTTGTTAAGTTTAACAACTGAAGTGATCTAATATGCAGTGAATGACAACTGAATGTGGAGTGCCAATGCAATGAATGAAGCTAAAAAATGTGCTTAAGATGTCACTAATCTAAAACAGTGTTAAACTACAAGTCATTATCAAACTTAAAGTAAAACAACTGAACATGAGTTAAGTGCAATTAAACTCCGGAGCATCCTAACTATGCTATGCAAACGTAAAGACTGAAAGCAATGAAAAACTAAGATATCATAGCCATCTCCCACTCATCATTATGATATTTTGGACAAGCGTTTAAGAGCAAGAACAACTATGGTACTTAGTGAAAACACACAACTAAAACGTTCAAGACCACAATCATGCTTAAGACAGTATAAAGATTTCTTGGAAGAGTTTCTTCTTGTGGAAGAGTATTTAGCATAAGTATAACTGTGATGATGAATAAAAGAGATTACAATTAAATCCTACAATACTATAGCCATTTCTCATTCATCATTATAATCTTTTGGAAGAGCTTCTTCTTTTGGAAGAGTTTTTAGAATGAGTATAACTACAGTAGCTAATGAAAGCAACTACGAATTCAACTTCAAAAACGTAAAGGTAGCTAGAATACTTATCTAAATTACGCAAATAAATCCGTGCAAGAGGCAGGGGCCCTCTACCACCTGACGGAATCTAACTCCAAATAAAATTAACGCTTTCAAAACAACACTGTCTGCTTCATTAAAAGAGGAGTAACTTGAACAAAGAAATCTGCGTCTTCAGAAATTTAGCACAGAATCTAAGCAAAATCTAGAACAAAATCTAGCCTAGCTCTCGGTTTCCCAAGTGTTTATATAATAAATATACATAACAAGACTTGCAGCAATTACAGGAGCATTGTCTTTCCTTATCGAAATCACATTAGGACTCTTGAAGTGGCAACGTAAAAATGAAAAGGACATCTGGACTGAGACAGTCCTAATAGAAGTCTGCTTTCCTAAATTTGTTCCCACATATCAAAACCATATCCAGAATCTATTTCTTCCTTCATGGTGAGCAACGAACAATGTAGACATGACGTGGATTATGCCCATATGCGGTTTTTCTTGAGAGGCCACCTGGAACATACCCAAATGTGAAGACAGCTGCAGAATCACCGGTTAGCTACCATCGTCCAGATCTGAATAGTTCCGTCAAAAATGCATTACAATGGAAAAAATCACAAAACTTAGCAAGTCAGTCATGTAAATCATTCTAAAAGTAATTTTAACTAAATTCATTGATCAATTGGGTCTAGGATATCAATGGACAAAGGAAAATGAGGTAAAATAAGATGAAAGGAAGCACAATTTTGAGGCTCAATAGTGCCCATGAGGATTGCGAAGTCAAGGCAGGCAAGATTGCATTCATTCAGGGGTTGCACATTGGAGGCAGGATGTCTGGAGACAGTAAATTGGCTAAGGAACTTGCCAATTTTTGTATGACAGTGTGAGCCAATTAGCTCATGTACTGAGAGCTCTTGGATTATACCTTTGTATATAATTTTTTCATCATCCATGATATAATATACAATAGAATATAGTGGGGTTTTTAGCTATAAGCTTTCCCCATTAAAATTATTTGTGTTGTGTGTGATTGATCTTTCTTCATGATATTGTAATTGGCAATTGTGTTTCAAATTCCGCAAAGATTTGTAAAAGTGATTCTGTATTTAATAGTAGCGTATTATTGTTAGATCAAGAGAATCTAGGACATACATGTATTTTGTATAATTTCTACATGGTATCAGAGCACATTAAATTGCAGTAGCGAAGAGGGAGTTGAGTTTGTTGGTGGAAAGAATTCGAATTTGCAGAAAGACTTTCTTCGTGCTATAGCTGGTTCAAGATCGAAATGGCTTTCAATGGCTTGAGGTTAGAGTATGCACTCGGGGACAGCTTGAACTACATTTCTTGGAAGGACGGGATGGAGGCGGTATGCAAAAACAATGGCTTGAAGGAATTCATTGAAAAATATGTTCCTAAGCCAGATGCTGCAGATGCTTCCAATCTTGATGCATGGCGAAAGAAAGTGGAAAAGGCGAGGAGGATCATGTTGGAGGGAGTTTGAGACCACATTGTCTCAAGCCTCCATGTGAAAGCCACACCATATGCTCTATGGAAGGCTTTGACGAATCTATTCCAAAGAATCGGCGACCATACAAAATTGGCACTCAAAGATAAACTTAGGAAGATCAAGATGGAAAAGGGTGACACCATTCCAAAGTATCTCACAAAGTTTGTCCAATGTCGGGATGAATTGGGGAGTGTGAGAATAAATGTTTTTTATGATGATTTGGTGAGCTTATCCCTCATGGGACTTTTTAAGAGTTGGCACAGTTATGAAGACTCTATCAACGGATGGGAAAAATTTCCAGATAGGGAACGACTATGGTCAGATGTGGTGCAGGAGGAGTTCAGGCAGAACACTAGAGATGGCTCTTCATCAAAGCATGATGATGAAGAGGATTTTTCTTTGGCTGCCAAGGAGAAGAAGGGGAAGGGTAAGAAATTCCATTCTAAATCCAAGTCTAAAGGCAAGAAGTTGGATTTGTCCAAAGTGAATTGTTTTCACTGTCACGAACATGGGCATCTTGCTACTAACTGTCCACAAAAGAAGAAGAAAAAGAAGGTTTTTAGAGCTGCAAATGGTGATGCCCTTGCCTCGTAATTTGATCTTGACTTCTCCTTGATCGCAAGCATAGTGCCAAGTGCAATGGGATCAGTGTGGTATTTGGATAGTGGTGCTTCCTTTCACATGATGGGAGATAAGGAACATTTCAGTGACTTGGAGGAGAAAGATCTCCAATTGAATATAGAGATGGGCGACGAAAGATGGTACAGTGCTACCGGGATTGGTACCATTACCTTTCATAGGGATTTAAGTAAACCATTTCAATTGAAACATGTTATGCATGTTCCAGGTCTGAAGAAAAAATTTGGTCTCAGTCGCAATGTTGGAGGACAGAGACTAAGACGTTGTTTTTAGCAATGGAAAATATTTATTGCGACATGAAACAATGGGTCAAGAAAATAGGATAGGGATTCAAGTTAATAATCTCTACAAGCTAGAGGTAGATGGTTGCACTGCCATGATGGGAAAGGCAGAAAAATTGGTGAGCTAGGATGAGGGTGAATTATGGAACAGACGATTGGGTAATTTTCATCATGGATCCCTGAAATTCATGCAGCAAATATCTATCGGACTTCTAACGGGAACACTTGCTCAATTAGATCAATGCAAGGGTTGCACCATGGGGAAGTATGTAAAGTCCACATTTCATGAGAAGGAGAAATGTACTTTAGGGATCCTTGAGAGAGTTCACATAGACGTGTGTGGACCATTCTCGGTTTCTTCAACAGCAAAACATAAGTACTATGTAATATTTGTTGTTGAATTTTCTCGTAAATGTTGGATCTTCTTCATGCAGAAGAAGGATAAAACATTCTCAAAGTTCTGTGAGTTTAAGGCATTGGTGTAGAAATATTCAGGGAAGCAAGTGAAGGCTCTTAGGAGTGATAATGGTGGAGAATACATCTCTAAATATTTCAAGAACTTCTACAACAAAGAAGGAATTTGAAAAGAACTCATAATGCCTCATAACCCACAAAAAAATGGGGTCACAAAGAGGAAGAACAGAACGATCGTGGGTGCAGCACGAGCGATGTTGCATGATCGGGGCCTACCAATGCATTTGTGGGCAGAAGCATGCAACACTGTGGTTTATGTGAAAAATTGTTGTCCTCATATAGTACTTGGCATGAGTACACCTAAAGAAGCTTTCTCTGGTAAGAAACCGGATGCTTCACACTTCAAGATTTTTGGGTCATATTTTTATGTGCATGTGACCAAGGACACCAGGAAAGAAGCTGGAGCTAACTACTGAAGTTGGGATTTTTGTGGGGTACAAATAAACACCCCATAATTGTTGTGTGCATTTTCCAAAAAGTCGAATTATTGTTGTGCGACGGGATATAAATTTCGATGAGGGGAAAGCCATGCGGTTGTTGCTTGAGAGGGAGTTGGACTTGCATGCGGAGGAGGAACTGTCGGTTCCTAAAGATGAGTCTCTAGATGTGTATCAGCCACAGGAGAAGGTCCATGAAGTGGAGGAGTCCACTCACGCAGAGCCATCCATAAAAAAAGGCAGAAGGCGTACCACGGAAGTTGATAGGCTGAGACTTGATGTTGCACAGAATGTAGGAGCCCCTACTTCACAGCGCAAACAAAGATAGTCTCTTGAACAATTTATTGGATACATAGCTCTCATGAGAAAATGTATTGTGACTGAACCATATTCCTTTTAGGAATCAGTGCAGTAGCGCACATGGGTAGATACAATGGTGGAGGAGTATGACTCTATTGTCAAAAATAGTGCTTGGGAAATTGTTCCAAGGCCGGTTGATAAATTAGTGGTAGGTTCGAGATGAATCTACAAGGTAAAGAAAGTTGTTGATTGGAGTGTGGAAAAATACAAGGCCAGATTTGTAGCCCGGGGCTTCTCACAGATTGAGGGGGTATATTATGAAGAGACCTTTGCACCTGTCGCAAGGTATTCTTCCATAAGATCCATCCTTGCTCTCTCAACGCAGATGGGTTGGTGCATTCATCAGATGGATGTGAAAATTTTGTTTCTCAATGGGATCATTAAGGAAGAGGTGTACATAGAGCAGCCTGAAGGTTTTAGTATCTTCAACAATGAGTCACATGTGTGCCAACTCAAAAGAACATTGTATGGGTTGAAGCAAGCACCCCGTGCTTGGTACACTCGGATATACATTTATTTCACCGAACTAGGCTTCACCAAAAGTGAAGCAGATGCAAATATATAAAAAATTGTGGTGGAGGGTAAGATTTTAATCATTTTTCTTTATTTTGATGATTTAATATTGACTTGTGATGAGAAGCTAATACACTCATGCAAGGAGGATCTTGCAAGGGAGTTCGAAATGAAGGATGTGGGCCTCCTTCATTATTTTCTTGGATTGGAAATATGGCAGTGAGATGGTGAAATTTTTGTGTCTCAAGGAAAGTATGCAAGGGAGATATTGGGTAAGTTTCACATGGAGGGCTACAAACCCATCAATACTCCTCTTCCAGGAAACTGGATGAAAGGGGATGCTACTTCTAGATAGGTAGTGGATGCTACTGTCTATCGAAAGTTAGTGGGTTCGCTAATGTATCTAGTGAACACAAGACCAGACATTTTCTATGCGGTTAACTAGTTGATTCAAGCTATGGTTAAGCCTACCAAGCTCTTTTGGAAGGCGAGTAAGCATGTCATGAGATACCTGAGGGGCACATCATAGTATGGTTTATGGTACAGACAGACGGATGGAGTGAATTTGCATGGCTTCAAGGATGCAGATTGGGTAGGCAGCCCATCGGATAGAAAGAGCACATTAGGGGGGATCTTTAGCATTGGATCTATAGTTGTTTCTTGGTACAACAGGAAATAGAGATCTTTGGCACTCAGTTCAGCGGAAGCGAAATACATGCCAGCGAGTTAAGCTGCATGTGAGGCTATCTAGATATGAAATATATTGGTTAGTTTGTTTGGTTCTCATATCGATCCGACAGTGATTCATTGTGATAATAAGAGTTTCATTAAAATCTAAATTCATCTTGTGTTTCATGATAGATCTAAGCATATAGATATTTGGTACCATCATCTCTGAGATTGTGTGAAGAGGAGAATATTGTTGCTTCAGTACATTCCTACTATAATATTCCCAAATGGGGAACAAGCAATACATGAACACAATAATGGAAAGAAAAGTGAATAAATCAACACACCATGATATGAGAAAAATGTACAACCATCTTATTAAACATATCAACAAATAATAGGCACAAGATCTTGAGGATCAAGTCACTCAAGCAATACAAAACAAGCCTCTACAAGCAAAATATGCCAAAACATGATAAATAGCTGCGAAACAAATGCCCTTGAGCTAAGACAGCATAGTTTTAGGGCATAAAATATTGTATAAAGATAGATTAATGTGGATCTAGTATTATATAGCTCAAATAATTCTAGGAGTGAAGATCTGGCCTCCTAGACACCTTTCCAAGAGAACCAGAGAAGGGTTTCCGAAAATACACCCAGATACAAATAGTGATCTATAGCTCTAGGACTGAAGATTCACTGCAAACTTAAGCTCATGAAAATATAAGGCTGAAATAATATAGATCTGATGTATATCTCCTCAAGGGTCTTCTCCAATGAAAGGCTAAACCCTTAACCTACAGAAAAAACACTCTAAAAGAGCCAATAGATCCTCCTCTAAAACTGCCCTCCAGAATAACGCAAATCCCATCTGAAACTGCATTGTAAATGATGGGAATAAGTTGGCATGGAGCCAAATATCTAAAATTTTCTCAGAATCCTTCCTTTCTGATCTCCCAAGCGAAGGAATCCTTCCTCCTATGTAAAACTAGCTCAGAAAGTGGGTTTAGGAACCCTCCACTGCAACACCCTGTGACACAACACAATATTCTGCAGAAACTATGTTGTAGATAAAGACTGAAGCTTGGCCAGAATTTTGGATGTGTGGAAATTATAGATCAATACTCTCCCAAGAGGCCTATCAAGGAAAGAGGTGGGATTCCCGACCGAGAACACCTTGTGCTAAACAACACTAGCAATCTTAGCTAAACAACTAAAGATAGAAAAAGTATAAACAGACATATCAAAATAATAATCATAAGCTAACCTCATATGGCTTCCATCCTCTTTCTTATAAAAAATGTGAGCCTTCTTACTTTGGGTCCCATTCATTAGGGTTTCCATCATCATGCAATTAATATCCCTCCAAAACTATGTTGTTCCATCATTAATGCCACTCCTCCATAACAACGTCGTTTGATTTGGTCAAAGTTGACCTATTCAACCTGCTTCATCCCTTTTCACACATAAGGGTCTTTAATCCAGCTTTTATATGACTATTTAAACTAATCCACATTCACACTAGGTTGTCTCTATTGATGATTCATTCCCTCCATACCAGCTCTGTTGACTTGGTCAAACTTGACCTTGTCCACATGCATTAGTCCTTGTTCACACATGAGGGTGGTTTATCCAGATATGAATATGATCCCTTTTTACATTGAGAGGGATTTTATGCCTACTAAAGAAATTTATGGGCCTCCCCACCCATTTATTCATCTAACTATATGTCAAGAGAAAAAATAATATTTCAATTAGCTGCATGCTAATTTAGGAATATTACAATCCTCCCCTCCCAAATGTTGCTTGTCCTCAAGAAAATGTAAGGATAGAACTGAAGAGCCTCTCCTCTTCCTCTTGTAGCATCTCCATGTGATAAGCTCCTCCAATGAACATGATGATGTTTTATCAATATGTTTCCAAGTTGCTCCTCCCAAGTGTATAAGTATGCCTTTAGTGAAAAATCCAAATGGCCCTCATAATGAACAAGTAGAATATTCATGGAAGCATCTATGTGTGGTCTAGAGGCCTTCTTGAGGCATGGAATCTGAAATACATTGGGAACTCTCATTCCCATGTGAAGCCTCCATCCCCAAGCTATCATCCACAAAAATTGAGTCACCCTCCAACATGGAAACTCATGAAAATTATCCTCCACCTTTGGCACCTGCAATGTGGGTGGGTTGCATAATTGAACATGGTAGAAAAAATGGCTTGCCCCAAACTGTCTCTCTCTCCACTTATGATAAGTATAGAGTAGAAGCTGATTTTGGGCTGCAATAATGTTGCCCTTAAAAGGCAAGAAGAAGACTGGATCTCCAAATATCCTCTCCCTAGAGTCATGAATCATGCTGGTCCAAACCAACCCATACACAATGAGTGGTACATCATCACCATATGGCATCCAAATCAGAAAAATGCTGAAGGTTATGTGCAAGTTTGGATGGTTCCAATGGTTTCTCCAATGGATATACCACAATTTTATCAACTGATGTTTTAGAACATCATGTGGCAAGTTGTCTCCCAACATGTTGCTAGTTGTGCATGTTTTCTCATCTACTATGAGCTAATAAATGGCATTATATATCAACTAATCATAATAACAATAACACCACACTTGCCCAAAGTCATGCAAAGAAGGGTCATCTCCAACACAAATGTTGGTCCTAGAATGACCATGAAACCCAAAGATAATCTTGCCGTCTTGTGGAGAAATGCACTGTACATAGATGGTGATAAGATGAAAATACTTTATGAAATGATAAATAAGTATAGAAATAAGTTTCTTACCATGCATAGTGAGTAGGCTGAATGTGAGGTCCAGAATGAGCCCTCCCATGAGAATCTTCTCATAAGGATCTGAAAAATAAAGGGATGCATACTCCCCTTGGAACACTCCATCAATAGATACATACTCCCAAGTGAGATCACTGTTGGCCTTAGTGATAAGGCTCTTGCCACTCCATGACTCCATTCTTTGACATGCCATATGCCAAAGTCATCCACCATCATGCTGCTATGTGTGGCAATCTCCTTCCTATGTGGAAGTACCTCCTGATTCTCAATGCTAAAGGGTAGCCTCTTTGCACTTTGATTGTGCCATCCCTTTCTCCTAAAATATCATGCTAAGTATGGGAGAAAATCTGCCCATACTCTCCCAAGAGTAGCCAAAGCAACAATAAATATTGCGCCCCCTCACTCCTCCATCATACAAATCATGAGGTGAAGATATGATGATTGACATGAAGAATGTCATATCAACACAATGCACCCAAACTCCTTGCTGCCATATGATGCAAGTGCCATGCCAAATTACACCCACCAACCTACCCTTAGAATAAGGATATGTCACATGATAGCCAAACTCTTTCAAGAGTAGCCAACGCAACCATGCCTCCTGCTGCCCTGTGTCATAGATATGTAAGTGACTTACCAATCTTTTTCTTACCATCCACACCCTTTCATCCAAGTGTGTGTGTCTCCTACCATGCTCTATCTTGGCACTCCTCCAATGGAGAACACCATCCTCCCATATCATATTTCTGCCTTTTCATTTCATGGAATGTTGAAATTCAATCTCTTGGAGATCCCCAAGTGGGGACCACTCATCAATGACCATATTGAATCCACAAGGATCCAAGTATGTTGAAGGCAAAGATCCATCACAACAATGAAAGATAAAATACCGCTCATCAATCATCTACCCATCCAATGTCATACAAGAAAATTGGTCATCAGAATGTTCCAATAGTTGTTGGGCCCCCAATTCATCACTACTTCTCAATGACAGTGTTGTTGATTTCCATAATAATGCATTTGCTGCCTCATTCTCATGCTCAATGTTGAACATATAGTTCTGCATTGGATTGTTTAGGAAAATTCTCATCCTATCCTCCACAAATCTACACTCCAACCCCAAAAGTTGTGTGTAGCTCAACAATGGCACACTAGGATGAAAGTACATCTCCTCCTTGAAAAAATCAAGGCTCCCAGCACAGTGATAGTTTTCTGCTCCAACCCAACAGTGTATCTTGATCCTAGGTCATGCAATGGTATATTCCCATACTTCTCCATAAGATGTGCAGGAATAATATAATATGGAAACATTTGCATACCTTGGTTTCGCTTGGGAACATATTGTACTGCTACAAGGGTTCCATTCTCCAGTGTAATGGTTTCCCCAACTGCTGATGATGATGGTTGATCTTCCATAGATGTATTAGCACTGGTACAAGTCTCCTCAAGTGGTGGTGAAGGCCTCTTCTCCTCTGATTTCTTCTTGTCAAATTTCTTAATCAACCTTTGAGTAAAATCTACAAATCCAGTCACTCTTGCATGACTCAAATGGTTGAACCACCAAATGTTTGCTTCACCCTCTAGGTGCAATGTTGCAATCTCAATAGCTTCTTTTTCTACCACTAGATGTATTAGGAATAATGCATCCAACTTCATTCCCCAAGCCCTTGTTGTACCTACGAATGACCCATCAAAGTTTGACAATAGAAATCTATTGCTCTTTATTTTCCTATTACTGCAAGGTCTCCTTTCTTCTTCAAGTTGAATGAACTATGGGAAAGTTAGAATCTCCTTGAAAGCTCTAGGTTGAGACTTATATTCTGCTAGGTATCCACTTAGGATCTCAAGTGCCCTCCATCTCCATGCCTCTTGTCTTGTTCTCCAAAATAGAAAGGTGTAGTGTATTTCTTTAGGGTTCTATGCAACACTGGTTCTCTCTTCTGATAATAAGAAGTACATTGACCTTCCTCTTCTTGAAACCCTTTAAAGGTTTCATTGCATCTCTCCTCTTTCATCTGCTTGACCTTCTTGGAGAGGTTCTTCATAGATCTTAAAAGTGATGAGACAAGGCTCATTCCTTCCATCATTTTAGATCTCTTCTTCTTCTCTTCCTCTTCTTATAGCATATTGGTTGAAACTCATAGGCTGAGCCAAGATTATGCTCTAATACCACTGTAATATTCCCAAATGGGGAAGCAGCAATACATGAACAAAACAATGGAAAGAACAGTGAATAAATCAACACACCATGATATGATACATATGTACAACCATCTTATTAAACATATCAGCAAATAATATGCACAAGATCTTAAGGATCAAGTCACTCAAGCAATACAAAACAAGCCTCTACAAGCAAAATATGTCAAAACATGACAAATAGCTGCCATAAAAATGCCCTTAAGCTAAGACAGTGCAGTTTTAGGGCATAAACTGCTGCATAAAGATATATCAATGTGGATCTTTTGTTACATAGCTCAAATAATGCTAGGAGTTAAGATCTAGCCTCCTAGACACCTTTCCAAGAGAACCCAGGAAGGGTTTTCGGAAATACAACCAAATACAAATAGTGATCTATAGCCTTAGGACTGAAGAGTCACTGCAAACTGAAGCTCATGAAAATAGAAGGCTGAAATAATATATATCTGATGTATATATCCTCAAGTTTCTTCTCCAATGAAAGGTTGAACCCTTCACCTACAGGAAAACACTCTAAAAGAGCCAATAGATCCTCCTCTGAAACTGCCCTCCAGAATAATGCAATTCCCAGGTGAAACTGTGCTATAAATGATGGTAATAGGTTGGCATGGTGCCAAATATCTTAAATGTGCTCAGAATCCTTCCTTGTTGATCTCCCAAGAGAAGGAATCCTTCCTCCTATGAAAAACTAGCTCAGAAAGTGGGTTTAGCAACCCTTCACTGCAACACAACACAATATTCTACAGAAACTGCACTGTAGCTGAAGACTAAAGCTTGGCCAGAATTCTGGATGTGTGGAAATGATAGATCAATACTCTCCCAAGAGGCCTCTCAAGGAAAGAGGTGGGATTCTCGATCGGGAACACCCTGTGCTAAACAGCACCAGCAATCTTATCTAAACAGCTGAAGAGAGAAAAATTCTAAACAAACATATCAAAATAATAATCATAATCTAACCTCATATGGCTGCCATCCTCTTCCTTATAAACAACGTGAGCCTTCTCACCTTGGGTCCCACCCATTAGGGTTTCCATCATCATGCAATTAATCTCCCTCCAAAACTGTGTTGTTCCATCATTAATGCCACTCCTCCATAACAGCGTTGTTTGATTTGGTTAAAATTGACCTATTCAACCTACTTCAGCCCTTTTCACACTGAAGGGTCTTTAATCCAACTTTTTTATGACTACTTAAACTAATCCACATTCACACTGGGTTGTCTCTATTGATGATTCACTCCCTCCATACCATCTTTGTTGACTTGGTCAAACTTGACCTTGTCTGCATGCATTAGTCCATGTTCACACATGAGGGTGCTTTATCCAGATATGAATGTGATCCCTATTTCCAATGATAAAATGGCTCTATTCCAGGAACTATTTACAGTGTTATTCCTGGTACTACTTATAGTATTATTTCTAGCGTAACTCCAGGAAAATTGTATGGCACTATTTTAGGTGTTATTTCGTGCATTATTTTTTTGGCACTATTTTCGATGTTGTTTCTGGAGAAATTCACGGTGAAAATTTTGGTGCTAGTACAAACATACCTGGTTGTGCCCATTTTTGTGCCGAGAAAGGTGTCCAATTCCTGAACTGAAAAACACCAAATTTCGGCACAATTTTAGGTTTCATTTCCCTGTTCTATGAATACATACATATCTACATAAATTCCTGCATGCTATTTCCTCGGATCACTACAATTCAACTCCAAACTATAGATCAATTTGGCTTCTATATACTGATTAATTATTTTGTTCATCCCTAACCCCCACTCTGATCGACACACTTTGGGAAATCCTTTATTAGAAACAAAAAACTTAAACTACTTGAAAATATCAAATACCCAACCCATCCTCCAAACTCCTCTCCCATAGACATAGACATGCCTAATATGAGAAACCCTAAAGAATCCTATGAGGTTCCTCCTAATGTCTCCTCATAACCAAAAAAACCGGATGATCAGTAACCCTCAAAGAAAGATTCTAATTTTCCACACAATAATGAAGACATCAAGGAAATTGATTTGGACACTCTTGACCTCCTAAGCGTTATTATGGCATGGAAATATAAAAGCCCAAACTTTCTTCTAATGCATCAAGTTAAAATACTAATTAGATCCATTCTCAAATTAAGGAAGTAAGAATAAAAAAGTGTCAATAGGACAAACTAGTGCTAATCCTTTAGGGGTTCATGTCCAACCCATGAAGAATGATACAAAGCAATACAAGAATGGGAAGAAAAAATGCTAGAAGAATGATTAGCAAAGTTAGGAAGAATTGGGTGATATTCTTATCTACTTGGGTATAATAAAGTTGATTTTGGAGGTTTTATCTCCACCATGAATATAATCACCTATAATATTAGAGGCTTTAATTGAAAGGGAGAGTGAAGGATTCTCAAATACTTGTGGCTCATGGAACATTCAATCATTTTAATGATTCAAGAAATTGAAACTTCCTGTGAATTTTTATATATGTTAAAAAAAAATGGTTTTGAGGATGTTGTTGGAAACCTTTGAGAACTACTGAGACGGGGGGTGTGAATCAGTAGTACGATCTATATATGATTTTTACCAATTTAAATTTTAATTATTGAATCACACATATGTTAGCAGCAACTCATTAAACATGTGCATCACATAAGCATAACTAAAAATCATAAGAGGCAACATAAAGAATAAACAGTGCAAACAATCACATAATCACACATAAGACACAATATTTCTGGTGGAAACCATTCTGGGAGAAAAACCACCCTTGTTGTTGTTGTTCTGCTTTGAATTTCTATTATGCCAATAAATTTTTCTCTTACATAGCTTATTAACTCCCATCATCATGGATAATTGACCTCATCTACAATATGCCAACCTCGATTGATTGGGAGACTTGATTCTACTAATCAACTCGGAAGACTTTGTTCTCATATGAATCAGTGGGCTACCATCTACTAAAGGCCACCACGATAAACGATCCTTGCCCAACTCTGATTGGACTATCCAAATTGTTCATTTCGTTGAAGCTTTGATATCACTACTCCTCACTCATGAAGTCATTACTCCTCTCCACTATGTGGACTGCCTTTCATATATTTTCAAAATGGATCCAATATTCTCATCTTAACAAGAATTCATCTTTGCATACATTCTCTCAGCATCAAGATCTCATCATCAAATCAAAATAAACTCCAAAAATCAAATGCTATCCAAACTAGAAAAAATTGTGGCGACAATAAATCTGAATACAATTAGATCCTCACAGCAATATAATGGTGCATAATACAATCAGCAACAAAAGACACTATGGCTATGTACCAAATGCATCATCAACTCTTGCATAAAACAAGTGTGAGAGGATCACCAACACATACTTCAGTACCATAAAAAAACTTCTCCAAACAATCTATTCTACAACATGCTTTAGAAAATCTGCATACACAACCCTCACACAGCTTGCACATAATGTTCCAATCTCTAACTCAATCCATACACCAAGAGAATCAACCATACTACCATTAAGGTTCCTACAATATATATATGAACCGAGGTGCTCAACTCAATAATTACCAAGAACTACTGAGCTCCACAAACTATGTTCATATGCTTGATTTGATCTAAATTCATCTCATTTACTTGACCAATCCACTAAATCCACTTTCCTTTTGATATTTTCAATGTTAATCACTTTCTAGAAGTTCCCTGGCCTTTTCCAACCTTTACATAAATAATTTTGAACAAGACAAGCCAAAAAACCATTAATTAACTTGAGTAGTGTGTGTAATGTGGGTAAAATCACTCCCAGAATGTATATGAAACTCCTATGAGGGAAACCTACGTATGTATGTTGTTCCCATGAAGGAAACTAGCGTATACCCTCAAAAACCAAATTTTCCAACTCTTCTGGGCTCCAAACTTCTTGAAACTAATCCTCTTCTTCTCTAAGCACTTATACAAGACTCCAGACCTCTAAAATATCTTCTAACTCATCTTTAAGTGGATCAAAGATGTCTCCCAAGTATCATTTTTCATGTTTACTGATAAGGACAAAAACAAGGTTGGCAATTGTGCCAACAATTCCTCCACTCTCCATTAATCATCACCATCAGCTGCAATGCATCTGACTAGACCTGTAATCACCTCTGAAGTACCATCATCAAGTCAGCACATCACTCCAAAAATTCATCCTCATAAGCATAGACATTAACACTGAATGAAGACTTAGTTTCCAACTTAACATGTGTGCCATCAACATGTAGCAGCATCATCAACCAAACCAATGTCAACATCTAACCAACATGAGTGTTCCATCATCATATGATCAATATCAATGCCAACACATACTGGCACACACCAAATGCTCCATAATCATGAGGTTGACATAGGTGCATGACCTCATAAGGTTTACATCAATGCCAACATAATCATCCCAATGTTAACTCAACTAGTTGCAACCATACTACAATGAATGCATCCATACGTGAGCTAGTCTACTAATGGTTGACATCAATGCCAACATGAGTTAGATGTCATCATGAAATCATGCCAAGATCATCTAGTTGGATCCATGCACACCATCATGCCAAAAGTATCCCCATTAATTCCAACAATATCCTCCTTTTGCATTAATGGAAACCATACACAAACTCCAAACCTTCATCCTCTATTATCCCCCCTTGACATCAATGGAAAAGGGCCAACTCCATGTGATAAGGTAGCAATAACTAAAGAAAAATAATAGAGTAACTAACATGGGTGAAAATTAATTCATATCAAACAAACATCCATGTCTCTCCATACAAGCAACAATCAATATTCTCTATCTCTCCATATATCAAAAGCGGCAAGTAGTAAATATATCAAAGAAACATATCCAACAAACACCTCTAGCAGTAAGAAGAAACATGCTAACATAAGGCAACCATAATCATCATATGCAATATAATCGTAATATGAACTATATAATATTCTTCAATATGCACATAAACATGAATCCATCACTCCTCCTCATAGCAACATCATATGAGCATCATGAAACAATACCCACATGATGAAACCACATATAATCTCCCCCGTGAATACATAGAAAAAACAACCAAAAATATCTCATCACATGAGGCCAAGACCCCAATTTTCATAGCATAGCATGAGGCACAACATGAACACCTCAGAGTGGATCATAATGCAAACAATGTATGGCTAAAGTAATAAGAACATATATTTCTCCCCCTGAACATGTGTCATCTCCAAGCTATAAAGATACCAATTATGTTGGCATTATGGAAAATATGTTGTCCTTGATGGCAACCCACTTGATAGAAATTTCAACATGATTATACAGGATGGTACAAATGTAACAGACAAAGGAATATCATTTCATAAACATAGGAATGAAAAAGGTGAAGTTTGGGAAAGTATACGCAGGTCCTATGAAGCAAGGTCGCATACAGTTTCTGCATCATGGTATTATGAATAACAGGGGTATTTACCATTGTATTGGCACATAGTCATAAGCACGACAATGGATATTTAATATCGTCAAATAATACCATCAACATCACTAAGGGATTTGCCTAAGGAATTTTCTAAGGCTTGTTGAGATTCAACAAGAAGATCCTAGTGAAAATTAAGTACCTACACTAGGATGGAGCCTCAGGCTGTTTTTAGGTGTATGTCTATTTATAGATGTATGTGAAAATTCTATTTACAGATTGCATGTATATTTTAGATGCATGTATGTTATTATTATTCCTTAATATTAGTTGGAAAATAAACTATATTCTATTCTCAATGAGCACTTGGAAATAGTTTACTGAAGTGGAAAATTGGTTAGGTAAAGGAATTTCAAGTTAAGTGGTTGGTTGGTGGGACATGCAGGTCAACTTAGTTGTAACTGAGTGATTCAAAGTTGTAACAGAGTTGGAAGTGTAGTTATGCAAGTTGTAAAGTTGTTTAACTCAGTTAAGTGAGCTAAACTCAGTTGTGCTAGTTGTAGCTGAAGATACACTAGTGAGAGATTAAGTGAATTAATTATTAATTAATTCACAATCAGTGGTCTCACATGCAACTAAAGATTTACTATTATTAACTGCATGCATGTCAGATCCAGTGGAGACCCAGTTGAGTTCTAGGTGAAAGGGAATTAAACTATCAGTTGTGACATTATCCGGTTGCACACATGCAACCACACACACATTGGATGTGCCCATGAGGATTTTGAAGTCAAGGAAGGCAATATTTCATTCATTCAGGGATTACGTAGTGGAGGCAGGATGTCTGGAGACAGTAAATTGGCTAAGGAACTTGCCAATTTTTGTATGACAGTGTGAGACAATTAGCTCATGTACTGAAAGCTCTTGGATTAGACCTTTGTATGTAACTGTTTCATCATCCATGATATAATATACAATAGAATATAGTAGGGTTTTTAGCTATAATCTTTCCCCGTTAAAATTATCTGTGTTATGTGTGATTGATCTTTCTTCATGATATTGTAATTGGCGATTGTGTTTCAAATTCCGCAAATATTTGTAGAATTAATTATGTATTTAACAGTAGCATATTATTTTTAGATCAGGAGAATCCATGACATACATGTATTTTGTATCATTTCTACATGGTATCAGAGCACAAGAAATTGTAGTGAAGCAGGAATTGAGTTTGTTGGTGGAAAGAATTCGAATTTGCAGAAAGACTTTCTTGGTGCTATAGCTGGTTCAAGTTTGAAATGGCTTTCAATGGCTTGAGGTTAGAGTATGCACTCGAGGATAGCTCGAACTACATTTCTTGGAAGGACAGGATGGAGGCGGTACTCAAAGACAATGGCTTGAAGGAATTAATTGAAAAATATTTTCCTAAACTAGATGCTGCAGATGATTCCAATCTTGATGCATGGCGAAAGAAAGTGGAAAAGGCGAAGAGGATCATGTTGGAGTGAGTTTGAGACCACATTGTCTCAAGCCTCCATGTGAAAGCCACACCATATGCTATGTGGAAGTCTTTGACGGATCTATTCCAAAGAATCAGTTACCATATGAAATTGGCGCTCAAAGAGAAACTCAGGAAGATCAAGATGGAAAAGGGTGACACCATTACAAAGTATCTCACAAAGTTTGTCCAATGTCGAGATGAACTGGGGAGTGTGAGAATAACTGTTGTTGATGATTATTTGGCGAGCTTAGCTCTCTTGGGAATTCCTAAGAGTTGGCACAATTATGAAGACTATGTCAACGGATGGGAAAAATTGCTCGATAGGGAACGACTATGGTCGGATGTGGTTCAGGAGGAGTTCAGGTGGAACACCAGAGATGGCTCTTCATCAAAGCATGATTATGAAGAGTATTGTGCTTTGGCTACCAAGGCAAAGAAGGGGAAGGGGAATAAATTCCATTCTAAATCCGAGTCTAAAGGTAAGAAGCTGGATTTGTCTAAAGTGAATTGTTTTCACTATCACGAACATAGGCATCTTGCTACTAACTGTCCACAAAAAAATAAGAAAAAGATGGTTGTCAGAGCTGCACATGGTGATGCCCTTGCCTCGCAATTTGATCTTGACTTCTCCTTGATCGCATGCATAGTGTCAAGTGCATTGGGATCAGTGTGGTATTTGGATAATGGTGCTTCCTTTCACATGACGAGATAAAACGAACGTTTCAGTGACTTGGAGGAGAAAGATATCTAATTGCATATAGAGATGGGAGACGACGGATGGTACAGTGCTACCAATATTGGTACCATTACATTCCAGAGGGATTTAGGTAAACCATTTCAATTAAAACATGTTATGCATGTTCCAGGTCTGAAGAAATATTTGGTCTCAGTCACAATGTTGGAGGATAGAGGCTATGACGTTGTTTTCAGCAATGGAAAAGGTTTCCTGCAACATAAAACAACAAGTCAAGAAAAGAGGATAGGGATTCGATTTAATAATATCTACAAGCTAGAGGTAGATGGTGGCGCTGCCATGATGGGAAAGGAAGAAAAAGTGGTGAGCTGGGATGAGGGCGAATTACGGAACAGACGATTGGGTCATTTTCATCATGGATCCTTGAAATTCATGCAGAAAATTTCTACTGGACTTCCAATGGGAACACTTGCCCAATTAGATCAGTGCAAAGGTTGCACCATGGGGAGGTATGTAAATTCCACCTTTCATGAGAAGGAGAAACGTACTTCGGGGATCCTTGAGAGAGTTCACATAGACGTGTGTGGACCATTCTCGGTTGCTTCAACAGAAAAACATGTACTATGTAATATTTGTTGCTAAATTTTCTCATAAATGTTGGATATTATTCATGTAGAAGAAGGATCAAACATTCTCAAAGTTCTATGAGTTTAAGGCATTGGTGTAGAAAGATTCGGGGAATCAAGTGAAGGCTCTTAGGAGTGATAATGGTGGAGAATACATCTCTAACTATTTCAAGAACTTTTGCAGCAAAGAAGGAATTCGAAGAGAACTCATAGTGCCTCATAACCCACAGAAAAATGGGGTCGCGAAGAGGAAGAATAGAACAATCATGGGTGTTGTTAGCACCCAAATTGGACCCCAGCCTGAAAAGGGAAAAACAGGGTAACAACTAAACCACGCTCAACCTTGTAGCTAGCCCTACAAGGTAAGGAGAGGGCTCTCTCCGTAATGATAGATGTTCAATAAAACACAATAGTGGACTGATATTAGGCTAGGTAAAATGATCGAAAAAGGTTTAATAAAATGAATTAATTTCAGGGATGTATGGGATAAAATGGGACAGTTGAAACTGGGGATTAAATCAGGACACAGGGTTTTTCATGGGGCAAGGTAGGTAGGAAATTTAGCAGTTAAAGTTTAATAAAGATGGGATGGAAATACTGGTGAGAAGCTTAAAAGGGCACGATAAATGGATCCTCTTCAAATAGAAGAATAACACAGATAATGAATGATTTCCCAAGGCAGTGCATGAAAATGGATCCTACATTTCTATCTTGAAAGCATTCAAAAGGAAATTTTTATGGATGAGAGGTGAAACATAACAATTTACATATGAAACAAAGGATAAAAACAAATGCTAAATCTCATACTGCATGGATCCCACGAATCAGAGCTGCATCTCTTATTAAGTCCCTGTCAACTGTACAATGGAGCGCAAAATTTTCTTCCACACTATTCCCCTACTTCTAAGTTACAGACCTCAGACTACTTTACAAATCATTTACAATTACATTAAATAAGCTGAAATGTGGGAACATAGATCCACGAAAAGAGGGAATTGTTTAACAACTCAGAATTGAAATCTGAATATGGCAAAGAGAACCAACAATTTGCCTCTGAAAACAAGGAACAGCAATACATTTGACCCTTTGAAAATTTGTTGTTATACTGTATGAAGGAAAATAGGCACCGGGAAATCGCATTTCCTACTTTGCTAACAAGTGAAAAAAATCCTATTTTTAATATAAGTTTCTTGGCCTTTTGACTTTTCGCATTGCTTTCTGTTGTTGCTTTCCATTATTTGTTCGAGAAAACTAACATTTTAATAAAATGCTGTTGAAACAAAATGGAATAAAATTATATACCTTTGTGAAGGGAAAAAATTAATTTTGAATGGGAAAAAGGAAGGAGGCGGGGTCCACGTTTATAATCGCAATGGGGATTGGATGGGAGGCGATATATAATAAAACATGGTGATATGCTTTGTGCAATAGTGCCATCGCCAATCGGTGATCGGGAATGGGGAGGATGTTATTTGAAAAAAAAACCAAAACTTCCAATGCGATTTAGCAAGGCCCGATGGGAAATGTCAAAAAGAAGCGGGGAAATCCCTTTCAGAATATGGTTATTCATTATTTACAAAGGGAGAAGGGCTTTTTATGTGAGAGAGCGAGGGATTTTTATGGTGGGACCGGGTATGTATAATCGCAATCAGCATCGGGGAGTTGAGGGGAGTGCATAACACAATGCAACTTTTCTAATGCGATGGGGAAAGGCTATTGTATAATAAAAATAAAATTTAGAACTTACAAGGCAAAAACATTTTGTATATATAAATTGGCGGAGAATATATGGTGGGCCCGACCAATCGGGATAGGAGATCAGAGGAGGTCATAGAGAGATGTTATATACGGATTTGCCGATCGTCGATGGCCCGATTGGCTGTGGGCCGTCGGATGGAGTTGGGAAATCAACAGTTGTGGAATGATCGGAGGTTGTTGATCGGGGTTTTGCAATTGGGAGGGAGTTCAATCGGAGAGGAGCGATTCAATAGGAGCCGATCGAATGTAGGCCGTCTGATCGGATGCATAGATCGACGGCCAATACAACATCGGCAGAGTCAATCGGGGATATGGTATCGGAGATATATAATCGGGGCAATTGCATCAAAGGTTTTGCGATGGGCTAATCGGGCGTGCTTATAAAATGTGCCGATGCAATGGAAAGGGAAGGGACTTACATAATCGCATTGGAGTTTTGGCATGGGCCAATTGGAGCGCACTTGTTAAAATTTGCGATTGCGATGGAAAGGGACTTGGGTTATGCGGGGTTTATACAATATAAACCTTTAAGTTTTATTATAAGGTTTCCATAGTATGGTGGGGAAGTGGTTTGGGACGGCGGGGGGAGGTTTTATAATATGAGACTTTGATTTATTATAAATTCTCAAGGGCATGAGGGGAAGTGGTTAAGGAAAAAATCGCATATTTGTTTAAATTATTTTATAATGCGATTTTGCAAATCGGAAGGGGAAAAAGGGATTTTATAAGGAAAATATTAAACTTTAAACATAAAATTTAAGGGAAACATGGGAAATAGGGGAAGTTTGAGGATATAGGTGATTTTACTTCACTTAAGCATAAATTTCAATCCAGAAGTCAATTTTAAGAGTGTAATATACCGTTGGAAAGCTCTTTCCGGGCTCTTTCTGACGGATCTGCTTGGAAGATAATTTGGCACTGAGCATGCTGTGAAAAACTTCTCTGAAGGCAGGGTGATGACTTTTGGAGAAAACAGTTTCTGA
This sequence comes from Pinus albicaulis, assembly GCA_034641835.2. Classification (NCBI taxonomy): domain Eukaryota; kingdom Viridiplantae; phylum Streptophyta; class Pinopsida; order Pinales; family Pinaceae; genus Pinus; species Pinus albicaulis. The sequence continues at coordinate 1,231,982,810 of CM076578.1, read as the reverse complement.
ATTGTGACTTATTACATATGTTGACATAAAATTACATAATGAATGATAATAAAGGAAAAATATCATGTTTTCACCTCAAAACATTGTTTTGAGGTGAAAATTACATCAAACTGAATAAAATATGTCTTTGATCTTCCATGTGCTATGACTTTGAGTTTATTGACTTCCTCATGATCTTTCTGATATTTATTTGACATTTGACTCATTAATTTGACCATGGTAAGACCCTAGAAACTAATGAGACCCATCCTATGACCTAATCACATAATTTTTTGAAAGTGAAAGTGACTTATGACCAAAGACCATAGAAAGGAGCATCATCAAGTACCTCATGAGGGAAAACTGACGAAAAGTTACTACCATCAATGAATCCATGACCTAGCAGAATGGTGAAATTTATTTCAGTGTGGGACTCCTAATATGCCAATGCAAAAGAGCAGTTTTGATCACTGATGGAAGTATGACTAGACTGACACTAACAGGTGCAACATGAGAGATGTTGAATGATCAGGTCCTACCATTTCATTTGTGGGCAGAAGCATGCAACACTGCGATTTATGTGCAAAAAACACTGTTACCGATGAAATAGGTAACCGCACTGTTGCCTTTTTTTTTGTAGCATAAAAAGCACCCAATTTTGAAAAGTGGTGATGGTATTCAACTCCCTTTTTTTTCAGGCACATTTTTGACACTCTAATATTTTTATTTATGAAGTATGAATATTTGTTTTAAAATGTTTGTGATTTTCATGCTAATTTTGAAACGTATTGATGCAAGATCAACTTTTTTTTTAGAGCGTGATTTTCAAGCTAATTTTGAAACTTATTGATGCAACATCAACCTTTTTTTTTTAGAGTGGGTGATTTTCATGTTGGTAATAAAACACAAAACTTAGATAAAAAATATAAATATATAAACAATAAAAAAACCAATAAAATGTAAAAAAAAAAACAAAATTAACACATAAAAATAAAAATTTAAACAAAAATAAATAAATAAAACAAAAAACAAAAAACAAAAATATTCGAAAATTATATCAAAAGAAATGACAAAATTTGAAAAAAAAAACACACAATTTAAAGAAAAAAAACAAAAATTAACCAAAAAAGTAAAAATCAAAAATCAAAAACATTATTTTCTAAGTTATTGAAATAATAATAATAGTAATAAAAAATTAAAATAAAAAATAAAAAATAAAATTTAGATAAAAAAATAAAATACAAAAAAAAAAAAATTAATTTAAAAATTTAAATTAAAAAAATAATAAGAAGAAGAAGAAAAATACAAATTTTAAAATTAACAAAAAAAAAACAAATTAAAAATAAATAAATATAAAATTGAAAAACAAAATTAAAATAAAAATTAAAAAAAAACTATCATTAAAAAACAAAAAAACAAAATGAAAAAAACCACATGCAAATAATTAAAAAACAAATATTCATAAATTTACTGTTTTTTTTTTAATGAAACAATTTATAAATTAAAAAAATGAAACTAAATAAACTAAAAGATTTTAAAAATTTTAATTAAATTAAATTAAAATTTAATAAATTTAATAAATAAATTTTAAATTTTAAAAAATAATTAATCTAAAATATTAAATTTAAAAACAAAATTTAAAAAAAAAAAAACAAAAACAAAAAAAATTTAAAATAAAAAATTTAAAATAAAAATTTTCAATTAAAAAAAAAAAAAAAAAAACAAACAAACAAATTTAAAAAAATATATATTGTACGAAAAAAGAATTTTGATCGTCGTGGCGAGCGCCAATCGGCCTCCCGCCTGTGTGGTGGCGGAGGCGGAGGCCATGGGCGGGGGAGGTCGCAAAGCCCCCGCAAATGCCGCCCGCTGTGGCGGCGACTTGCCGCCGCTTGAGGGCGGGGAGGTCGCATGCAGCCCCCCGCCCGCCCGCCGGCCGCCTCCATCGCCACCCCGGACGGGGAGGCCGACCCCGGGAATCGCCCTCTCGCCACGGAGGGCAATTCCCCGAACACACCGCCGCGGAATCGGCCTCCTCGCTCTAGCTGGCGGCGAGGCCGGGGCCGTTGGCGGCGAGAGGCTGCATGCAGCCTCCCCGCCCACCCAACGGCCGGCCTCCGCCGCCACCTGGGCGGGAGGCTGATTAGCGGCATCACCATGATCAAAAAATTCTTTTTTTTTTAATTTTTTTTAATTTTTAATATATTTTTTTTTAATTCAAAAAATTTAAATTTTTTCTTTTTAATTTAATTTTTATATTTGAATTTTTTTTTTTTTTTTTTTTTTTTTTCGAAATTTTGTTAATAATTTTTATTAAATTTTGTATCTTTTTTTATTTAATTGATTTTTTTCTTTTTTCTTTTTATTTTATGTTTAGTTTTTTCATTTAATTTTTTAAAATTTAATAAATTTTGTATTTTTTTTTTAATTTATTTGAATTTAATATTTTTTTTTAATTTTTTATTTTTTTATTATTATTTTTTAAATTACATAAAAATTTTATATTTTTTTTTATTTCAATTAAAATTCTGTATTAAAAATTAGATTTTTTTAAATTAATTTGTTTTTTATTTTATTTTTTATTTAATATATTTTTTTAATTTATTTTTTTCAATTTTTCATTTTTAATTGATTTTTAAAGTTTTTTTAACTTTTTATTTTAACAATGTTTTTTTTTTCTTTATATTTAAAATTTATTTTTTATTTCAAAATTTATTTGTTTATTCATTTATTTATTAAAATTTAATATTTTTCTTTTTTTAATTTAATTTGTTATTTTAATATTACCATTTTTTTTTAAATTTAATAAAATCTAATATATATTTTTAATTTAAGTTGATACATATATATTTTATTTTTTATAATTTAAATTTAATTTATTTTTTAAAATTTATTTGTTTTTTATATATATATATATTTTTTAATTTCATATTTTTATTGTATTTTATTTTTTTTTTTTTTTTTATTTTTTTTTTTTTTTTAATTTAATATATTTCTTTAATTTTTTTTTAATTTAATAAACATTTTCTTTTTCTTTTTTAAATTTAATTTCTGTATTTTATTTTTTATAATTTCTTTTTTTTTTAATTTAATATTTTTTTTTTAATTTCTATATATTTTGAAATTTTAATCTTTAAATTTTTTTGATTTTTGATTTTTATTTTTTCCTTAAATTTTAGGTTTTTTTAAATGTTTGAATTAAAATTTTTATTTTTATTATTTTATTCCTATATATTATTAAATTTTAAGCTTTAAAATGTTTTTATTTTTTAAATTTATTTTTTTCTTAAATTTTATGTTTTTTTTAATGTTTGAATTTTAAAAATTAAAAAATGTTATTTCTGTTTTTAAAAATGTCAAAAATATGACACAATTTTATTTTATTTTGTTATTCTAGCATCAACTAGTTTTATTTTGAGGGTGTTTTTTCTTTTTTCAAGAAGCAATTTTGTTTTTAGCATAATTTTATAAAATGTTGAAATTTGACCTTCAAAAAAAACCAAGTGTGTTCTGGAATACAGGTTTTTTTGTTTTTGGGGTGTTTTTTCATGTTTTTTTAGTCTTTTTGGGCTAGAATTCCCGTTTTGAGGTCAGGTTCCCTATTTCATCGGTAACAGTGTTAAAGTCATTGTCCTCGTAGAGTAGTTGAAGTGAGTACACCTGAAGAAGCTTTCTCTGGTAAGAAACTAGATGCTTCACACTTCAAGATTTTTGGGTCATATTTTTATGTGCATGTGACCAAGGACGCCAGGAAGAAGCTGGAGTTGACTGCTAAAGCTGGGGTTTTTCTGGGGTACACAGAAAAACCCCATAATTATCGTGTGTATTTTCCAAAAAGTCGAATTACTGTTGTGCGATGGGATATAAAATTCGATGAGGGGAAAGCCATGTGATTGTCACTTGAGAGGGAGCTGGACTTGCATGCATAGGAAGAACTATCGGTTCCTAAAGATGATTCTCTAGATGTGGATCAGCCACAGGAGAAGGTTCATGGAGTGGAGGAGTCCACTCACGCAGAGCCATCCATCAGAAATGGCAGAAGGCGTACCATGGAAGTTGATAGGCTGAGACTTGATGTTGCACAGAATGTAGGAGCCCCTACTTCATAGCACAGACAAAGATAATCTCCTGATCAATTTATTGGATACATAGCTCTCATGAGAAAATGTATTGTGACTTAACCATATTCCTTTCAGGAAGCAGTGCAATAGCCCACATGGGTAGATGCAATGGTGGAGGAGTATGACTCTATTGTCAAAAACAGTGCTTGGGAAATTGTTCCAAGGCCGGTTGATAAATCAGTGGTAGGTTTGAGATGAATCTACAAGGTAAAGCAAGTTGCTGATGGGAGTGTGGAGAAATACAAGGCCATATTTGTGGCCCGAGGCTTCTCACAAATCGAGGGGATAGATTATGAAGATACCTTTGCACCTGTCACAAGGTATTATTCCATAAGATCCATCCTTGCTCTCTCAGCGCAGATGGGTTGGTGCATTCATCAGATGGATGTGAAAATTGTGCTTCTCAATGGGATCATTTAGGAAGAGGTGTACATAGAGCAGCCTGAAGGTTTCGATATCTTCAACAATGAGTCACATGTGTGCCGACTCAAAAGAACATTGTATGGGTTGAAGCAAGCACCCCGTGCTTGGTACACTCAGATAGACAGTTATTTCACCGAACTGGGCTTCACCAAAAGTGAAGCGGACGCAAATCTATACAAAATTGTGGTGGAGGGTAAGATTTTAATCACTTTTCTTTATGTTGATGATTTAATATTGACTAGTGATGAGCAGCTAATACACTCATTATTTCGAAATCAAGGATGTGGGCCTCCTTCATTATTTCCTTGGATTGGAAATATGGCAATGAGATGGTGAAATTTTTGTGTCTGAAAGGAAGTATGCAAGGGAGATACTGGGTAAGTTTCACATGGAGGGCTGCAAACCCATCGATACTCCTCTTCCAGGAAACTGGAGGAAAGGGGATGCTACTTCTGGAGAGGTAGTGGATGCTACTATCTATCAACAGTTAGTGGGTTCACTAATGTATCTAGTGAACACAAGACCGTACATTTTCTATGCAGTTAACCAGCTAATTCAAGCTATGGTTAAGCCTACCAAGCTCTTTTGGAAGGCGGGTAAGCATGTCCTGAGATACCTAAGGGGCACATCAGAGTATGGTTTATGGTACAGACAGGCGGATGGAGTGAAGTTGCATGGCTTCACGGATGTAGATTGGGTGGGCAACCCATCAGATAGAAAGAGCACATCAGGGGGGATATTTAGCATTGGATCTACAGTTGTTTCTTGGTACAGCAGGAAACAGAGATCCGTGGCACTCAGTTCAACGGAAGCAAAATACATGCCAGTGATTTAAGCTGCATTTGAGGCTATCTAGATATGAAATATCTTGGTTGGTTTGTTTGGTTCTCATATCGATCCGACAATGATTCATTCTGATAATCAAAGTTTCATAGAAATCTCAATTCGTCCCATGTTTCATGGTAGATCTAAGCATATAGATATCCGGTACCATCATCTCTAAGATTGTGTGCAGAGGAGAATCATGTTGCTTTAGTACATTCCTATTGTAATATTCCCAAATGGGGAAGCAGCAATACATGAACACAATAATGGAAATAACAGTCAATAAATCAACACACTATGATATGAGACAAATGTACAGCCATCTTATTAAACATATCAGCAAATAATAGGCACAATATCTTGAGGATCAAGTCACTCAAGCAATACAAAACAAGCCTCTACAAGCAAAATATGCCAAAACATGATAAATAATTGCCATACAAATGCCCTTGAGCTAAGACAGTGCAGTTTTAGGGCATAAACTGCTACATAAATATAGATCAATGTGGATCTACTGTTATATAGCTCAATTAATGCTAGGAGTGAATATCTAACCTCCTAGACACCTTTCCAAGAGAACCTAGGAAGGGTTTCTAGAAATACACCCAAATACAAATGGTGATCTACAGCCCTAGGACTGAAGATTCACTGCAAACTGAAGCTCATGAAAATAGAAGGCTGAAATAATATAGATCTCCTCAAGGGTCTTCTCCAATGAAATCTTGAACCCTTCACCTACAGGAAAACACTCTAAAAGAGCCAATAGATCCTCCTTTGGAACTGCCCTCCAGAATAATGCAATTCCCAGATGAAACTACATTGTAAATGATGGGAATATGTTGGCCTGGTGCCAAATATCTGAAATGTGCTTAGAATCCCTCCTTTTTGATCTCCCAAGAGAAGGAATCCTTCCTCCTATGAAAAACTAGCTCAAAAAGTGGGTTTAGCAACCCTCCACTGCAACACCCTATGACACAACACAATATTCTACAGAAACTGTGTTGTAGCTGAAGACTGAAGCTTGGCTAGAATGCTACATGTGTGGAAACGATAGATCAATACTCTCCCAAGAGGCCTCTCAAGGAAAGAGGTGGGGTTCCCGACCGGGAACACCCTATGCTAAACAGCGCCAATAATCTTAGCTAAACAACTGAAGAGAGAAAAAGTCTAAACATACATATGAAAATAATAATCATAAGCTAACCTCATATGGCTGCCATCCTCTTCCTTATAAGCAATGTGAGCCTTCTCACCTTGGGTCCCACTCATTAGGGTTTCATCATCATGCAATTAATCTCCCTCCAAAACTATGTTGTTCCATCATTAATGCCATTCCTCCATAACAACGTTGTTTGATTTGCTCAAAGTTGACCTATTCAACCTGCTTCAGCCCTTTTCACACATAAGCATCTTTAATCCAGCTTTTATATGACTATTTAAACTAATCCACATTCACATTGGGTTGTCTCCATTGATGATTCACTCCCTCCATACAAGCTCTGTTGACATGGTCAAACTTGACCTTCTCCACATGCATTAGTCCATGTTCACACATGAGGGTGCTTTATCCAAATATGAATATGATCCCTTTTTACATTAAGATGGATTTTATGCCTACCAAAGAGATTTGTGGGCCTCCCTACCCATTTATTCATCTAAATTTCAAGAGCAAAATTAATATTCCAATTACCTGCATGCTAATTTGGGAATATTGCAATCCTCCCCTCCCAAATGTTGCTTGTCCTCAAGCAACTGTAAGGATATAACTGAAGAGCCTCTCCTCTTCCTCCTGTAGCATCTCCATGTGATAAGCTCCTCCAATGAACAAGATGATGTTTTATCAATATGTTTCCAAGTTTCTCCTCCAAAATGTATAAGTATGCCTTTGGTGAAAAATCCAAATGGCCCTCATCATGAACAAGTAGAATATTCATGGAAGCAACTATGTGTGGTCTAGAGGCCTTCTTGAGGCATGGAATCTGAAATATATTGGGAACTATCATTCCCATGTGAAGCCTCCATCCCCAATCTATCATCCACAAAAAGTGAGTCACCCTCCAACATGGAAACTTATGAAAATTATCCTCCACCTTTGGCTCCTGCAATGTAGATAGGTTGCATAATTGAACATGGTAGACAAAATGTCCTACCCCATGTTGTCTCTCTCTCCACTTATGATAAGTGTAGAGTAGAAGCTGATTTTTGGCTGCAATAATGATGCCCTCAAAAGGCAAGAAGAAGACTGGATCTCCAAATATCCTCTCCATAGAGTCATGAATCTTGCTGGCCCAAACCATCCCATACACAATGAGTGGTACATCATCACCATATGGCATCCAAATCAGAAAAATGATGAAGGTTATGTGCAAGTTTGGATGGTTCCAATGGTTTCTCCAATGGATATAGCGCAATTTTACCAAATAATGTTTTACAACATCATGTGGAAAGTTGTCTCCCAAGAAGTTGCTTGTTTTTCATGTTTTCTCATCTACTATGACGTAGTAAATGGCATTATATATCAACTGAGCATAATAATAATAACACCACACTTTCCTGAATTCATGCAAATAAGGGTCATCTCCATCACAAATTTTGGTCCTAAAATGACCATGAAACCCAAAGATAATCTTGCCCTCTTGTGGAGCAATGCACTATACATAGATGGTGATAAGATGAAAATACTTTATGAAATGATAAATAAGTACAAAAATACATTTCTTACCATGCATAGTGAGTAGGTTGAAAGTGAGGTCCAGAGATGAGCCCTCCCATGAGAATATTCTCATAAGGATCTGAAAAATGAAGGGATGCATAATCCCCTTGGAACACTCCATCAACGGATACACACTCCCAAGTGACAGCATTGTTGGACTTAGTGATAAGGATCTTGCCACTCCATGACTCCATTCTTTGACATGCCATATGCCAAAGTCATCCACCATCATGCTACTATGTGTGGGAGTCTCCTTCCTATGTGGAAGTACCTCCTCATCCTCCAATGCTGAAGGGTAGCCTCTTTGCACTTTGATTGTGCCATCCCTTTCTCTTGAAATATCATGCCAAGTATGGGAGAAAATATGCTCATACTCTCCCAAGAGTAGCCAAAGCAACAAGAACTCTTGTGCCCCCTCACACCTCCATCATACAAATCATGAGGTGAAGATATGATGATTGACATGAATAATGTCATATCAACACAATGCACCCAAACTCCTTGCTGCCATATGATGCAAGTGCCATTCCAAGTTACACCCACCAACCTACCCTTAGAAGAAGGATATGTCAAATTATATCCAAACTCTTTCAAGAGTAGCCAACGTATCCATGCCTCATGCTTCCCTGTGTCATAGATATGTAAGTGACTTACCAATATTTTGCTTACCATCCACACCCTTTTGTCCAAGTGTGTGTGTCTCCTACCATGCTCTATCTTGGTACTCCTCCAATGGAGAACACCATCCTCCCATATTAGATTTCTGCCTTTGCATTTCATGAAATGTTGAAATGCAATATCTTGGAGATCCCCAAGTAGGGACCACTCATCAACGACCACATTGAATCCACAGGGATCCAAGTATGCTGAAGGCAAATATCCATCACAACAATGAAAGATAAAATACCTCTCATTGTTCATCTACCCATCCAATGTCATACAAGCAAATTGGTCATCAGAATGTTCCAATAATAGTGTTAGGTCCCTATATTACTAGTATAGTCCCTTATTGTTGTTAGTGTAACCCCCTTATTTTTATTATTGTACCCTTGTAACCCCCATATTTTTATTATTGTGCCCTTAAATTATTATTGTTAGGTCGGCTAGGATTACATTGTGGCCCAGTAAGATTACATTATGGCCCCATGGACTCCTATATAGAGAAAGGAGGTTTTGTAAATTGTATCATCCAATAATTGTTCATTTATGTAATGTATTGAAGGTTTCCCCCTCAAAGTGGCTTATTTCTAAGGCGTTGATATCTCTTTTCTTCTATATTTGGAGCTGGTTACACAACATTTGGTATCAGAGCTTTGGATTCTAGGGTTTCGCTGCTCCAAATAGGTAATCGTGGAATTTTCGCTATAAATTTTTTTTTACGAAGCTTCAGAAGCTGAAATTTTTAGGGTGCAAAGCTGAAATCCTGAGGAACATCGTCAAAAAATTTCAGATTTTGGTTCACAATATTTTCGGAGATATGATCTGTGGAAGTTAGGTCTTTGTTCAGGCTCCTAAACAGGTCATTGTGGCATTTGTGCTATAACGTTTTTTCTACGAAGGTTCAGAGTCTGAAATTTTTAGGGTGCGAAGCTGAAATCTTGAGGAAAATTTTCAAAAAATTTCAGATCTTGGTTCGCAATATTTTTGGAGATATGATCTATGGAATGTAGTGCTTTTTCAGGCTCCAGAATTTCATCTCAAAGAGGTGATCGTGGGAAATGATTCATAACTCTCTCTATGAGCATCGGATTGGAGTGCCGTAAAAAGTGGTCGCAATTACACGGACTGTAGTTTCTTGGCTATCAATTTCAGAGTCGAAGGACGAAACAGTGACACGTGGAAATCCGTACAAGTTTTCTCTACTGAACCAGTCCAAAATTGGGTCATTGTGGAAGATGGGACATAACTTTGTCTTGAAGAATCCAAATCAGATCAGACCTGTGGCATTTGAAGGAAGATTTAGAGGGATACTACAGTGCTAAATTTCAGATATTGAAGATCTGCAATTACAAAGATAACTCAATTTCAATATCAAGCTCCTCAAAAGCAAGTAAAAGGTGTGTATTTTTTTTCCGAATTGCATAAATCTTGTTTGAAGAATCAAGTTGAATTGATTCCAAGGGCATACTGTAGAATATATATCAATATTGGATTCTAAAATGGCCCCTAAAAAGAATTCAACACCCATTAAGCCTTTAGAAGGCTCTACTATGACTCAAGAATACCAAGAATGGCACCATGACATATCAAAATTACAAGAGCAAGTGCAACAAATTTCGCTCTCGCAAAGAACAACAAAAAAAGAAATGGAAGTTTTGAAGAAAGGCGTGGAAGCTAAGATGAATGGTTTGGAAGCTAAGATGGATGGCATGGAAGTGGGCATGGAAGCTAATATGGATGACATGGAAGCTAAGATCGATGAAAAAATGAAAGACAACATGGAAAACATGAAGAAGGATCTAAAAGTAGACATCAAAGGTTTGGCAAAGTTGATACAAGAAATGTTTCCTAATGGTGAAAAGATAGTAGAGGAAACTCATGATGAGAACAAAATAAATGTTAATCGCGATTTCATAAACACTACTGTTGGAGGGAAGAACCACCATATTCCAAAAATCGATATGAGGAAGTTTGATGGAAAGGATACTGTAACATGGATACTACAGATGGAGCAATATTTTGATCTCCATAATGTGAAAAACACACAAAAGGTACGCATTGCAACTTTACATTTAGAACCAAATACATTTGTATGGTATCGATGGCTTTGCTCCCATAAAAAAATTGTCACTTGGTCAATTTTTATGGAGGAAATGATAGCACATTATGAGGATACAAAGAGCAACACCTTCTTTAGCCAATTGATAAATCTCAAACAAAAGGGTTTAATGGGGGAGCACATTGAGGACTTCCAAAATTTGAATATAAGGGTAACTGATATTCCAGAGGAACACATGATTGATCTCTTCATAGGTACTTTAAAGGATAACATCCAACATGAAGTTCGAGTTTTGGAACCTGATTCATTGGAGAAGGCATTCAGGTTGGCAAGAAAAATTGAATGAAAAATTATGGCGACAAGGAAGCCTACCATTCACTTCTATAAAGAGGGAAGTGTTGCTACTCCTAGATTTCCACAACCTACAAGGTTGACACCACAACAATTGGAAGAAAAAAGAGCAAAAGGGCTTTGCTACAGTTGTGATAGAAAATACACTAAAGGTCATAAGTGTGCTGAGAAGAAATTATTTTACATAGATTGTGAAGAGGAAGAAGAAAATGAACAAGAAGAGGAAATACACCAAGAACCAACCCAAGAAGCGGAAGAAATGAGTCCGACCATATCGTGTAATGCATTGGCAGGAATTACCACTCCTCAAACTCTCAAGATAGAAGGACATATCAAGAAGAAAAGGGTAATAGTGTTGATTGATTCAGGTAGCACCCATAATTTTATTCATTATAAGGTAGCCAAGGAATTAAATTGTTTCTTATACCCAGCACCAGAATGTCAAGTGATGGTTGCAAATGGAGGAACTATAAATTGCTCTGGAAAATGCCATAATATCAAGCTAACCATGGGGGAATATGTATTGACTAGTCCAATGCTTTTCATTCCTATGGGAGGTGCTGATGTTGTACTAGGAGTACAATGGTTACAATCTTTGGGGACGGTAGCTTTTAATTTTCAAGAACTTTTCTTGAAATTTTTTCAGAAGGAAAGGAAATTGAATTATGAGGTATTGCAGGAAAGCCGTGAAAGATAATAAGCTCTAATGTCATGACAAAGCTTCTAAAGAAAGAACAACAAGGTGTAATTGCACAATTATGCTCACTAGAAGTTCCAACATCAAAATCATCTATTTTTGCAGATCTCCAACAAGTCTTGGACAATAATTCCAAGGTGTTTGAAACTCCCAAAGGACTCCCACTTATTCGTGATCATGATCATGCTATTAATTTGATTCCAGGAAGTTTTCCTCCAAAAATCGGGCCTTATAGATATCCTTATGTCCAAAAGAGCGAAATTGAACGTATGATTGCAGAAATGTTAGAGGCGGGTATAATTCAACCTAGTCACAGTTCTTTCTCTGCTCCTGTAGTATTGGTAAACAAGAAGGATGGATCATGGCGAATGTGTCCGGATTATAGGGAGCTCAATAAGCTCACCATTAAAGATAAATTTCCCATTCCTGTGATTGATGAATTATTGAATGAATTACATGGAGCAATTTATTTTACTAAGTTGGATCTTCGTTCAGGATATCATCAAATTAGAATGAAGACTGAAGATATTCCAAAAACAACATTTCGAACTCATGAGGGTCATTATGAAATTTTGGTCATGCCTTTTGGCCTTACCAATGCACCTTCTACATTTCAAGGGTTGATGAATTCCATTTTCAAACCCTTCCTTAGAAAATTTGTGCTAGTATTTTTTGATGATATACTAATCTACAGCAGTCTTGGAAGGATCATGTTGAACATGTTGACAGGGTGCTCAAACTATTGCAGGAGAAACAATTATATGCAAAAACATCCAAATGTTTCTTTGGAGTACAAGAAGTGGAATATCTGGGTCATATTGTATCTCACGAGGGTGTCAAAGTAGACCCTAACAAAATTAAAGCCATTAAGGAATGGAAAGTCCCCACAACCATAAAGCAGTTGCGAGGATTTCTCGGGTTAACAGGGTATTATCGCAAGTTTGTTAAGAATTATGGGAGAATAGCAGCACCTCTAACAACATTATTAAAGAAAGATGCATTTTCATGGACTCCTGAAGCAACTAAGGCCTTTGATCATCTTAAAGAGGCAATGTGTCAAGCACCAGTCTTAGCTATGCCAGACTTCACAAAAACCTTTATTGTGGAATGTGATGCATCAGGAAATGGAATTGGTGTTGTTTTAATGCAGGAAGGAAGACCCATTTCTTTTGAAAGTCATCCAATCAAAGGAAAGTATTTACATAAACCTATTTATGAGAAGGAAATGTTAGCAATACTGCATGCACTAAAGAAATGGCGAACATACCTAATGGGAAGACACTTCAAGGTAAAAACTGATCATGATAGTCTTAAACACTTTATGGAACAAAGACTATCTTCAGAAGAGCAGCAAAAATGGGTCACAAAGATGTTGGGTTATGACTTTGAAATAATCTACAAAAAAGGAAAGCTTAATGTTGTTGTAGATGCACTCTCAAGAGAGAATGAAGAGGTGGAAGCATTGCTTTGTGCCATTTCTATTATCCAACCAGATTGGATAACCGAAGCGAGAGATGAATGGAAGAAGGAAAAAGATGTATGGACACTCATTCAAAAGTTGCAGCAAGATCCTAGTACATCTGATATATTTAGTTGGAAAAATGATTCCTTATGGTACAAAGATCACTTATATCTTTGTAAGAATTCCCAACTAAAACAAAATATTCTTCTGGAATTGCACACTTCTCCTTTAGGAGGACACTCAGGATTTTTAAAAACTTACCACAGGGTGAAGAAAGAATTTTTTTGGGATGTCCTTAAATCTGATATTCAAAAGTTTGTGGCGGAATGTTTGGTTTGCCAGCAGAATAAAGTGGAGACAATTAAGACCCCGGGACTTCTACAACCTTTATCCATTCCAAGTCAACGTTGGGAGGAGATTTCAATGGATTTAATCACAGGTTTACCTAAGTCCGAAGGAAAGAGTGTCATCATGGTGGTAGTTGATAGACTTACCAAGTATGCACACTTTTGTGCATTATCTCATCCATTTAAAGCAAGTACAGTTGCTACTACATATATGGACACAATTCAAAAGCTACATGGAAGCCCAAGGGTTATTGTGAGTGACAGAGATCCCATTTTTACTGGAAATTTTTGGACGGAGTTATTTTCTTGTTTGGGTACTCAATTAGCTCATAGCTCATCTTATCATCGTCAATCCGATGGTCAAACTGAGATAGTAAATAAATGTTTGGAAGGATATCTTCGTTGTTTTGTATCTGATAAACAAACACAATGGGTCAAGTGGTTACCTCTCGCTGAATGGTGGTATAATACTTCCTTCCATACTGTAGCAAAAATGACCCCATTTATGGCACTTTATGGATATCATCCACCATCGATCACATCATCTTTAAGGGAAAATTCGAAGGTTCAAGCAGTGGAAGATCACGTCGAGCATCAGCAAGAAGTTCTCCAACTCTTAAAGGATAACCTGAATTTGGCACAAAACCGAATGAAACAACAGGCAGATCAACATCGCAGCGAGAGAAGTTTTGATGTAGGAGATTGGGTATTTTTACGGCTACAACCATACAAACAAATGTTCCTCAAGCAAGCTAAGAAGGATAATAAATTATCACCAAAGTACTATGGTCCTTACAAGGTGTTGCAAAAGATTGGTACTATGGCATACAAATTGGAGCTTCCTGCTTCTTCGCGAGTACATCCAGTTTTCCATGTTTCATGCTTAAAGAAGGTTATAGGTGAAAATCTTCCAGCTCAAACAATATTTCCAGAACTTGATGAGGAAGGAAAAATCATATTGGAACCTGAAGCGGTCACGGAAACAAGAACTCGACAACTACGGAATCGATCAATTTCAGAGTATCTCATCAAGTGGAAGAACTTGCCCACTGAAGATTCTACATGGGAGGATGAGAATTTTATACAGAAGCACCCAGAGCTACTCAAGCGTTGAGGACAACACTTTTTTGAAGGAGAGGGGCATGTTAGGTCCCTATATTACTAGTATAGTGCCTTATTGTTGTTAGTGTAACCCCCTTATTGTTATTATTGTACCCTTGTAACCCCCATTTTGTTATTATTGTGCCCTTAAATTATTATTGTTAGGTCGGCTAGGATTACATTGTGGCCCACTAGGATTACATTATGGCCCCATGGACTCCTATATATAGAAAGGAGGTTTTGTAAATTGTATCATCCAAGAATTGTTCATTTATGTAATGTATTGGAGGTTGCCCCCTCGAACTAGCTTATTTCTAAGGCGCTGATATCTCTTTTCTTCTATATTTGGAGCTGGTTACACAACAAATAGTTGGACCCCCAATTCATCGTTGCTGCTCAATGACAGTGATGTTGATTTCCATAATAATGCATTTTCTTCCTCATGCTCATGCTCAATCTTGAACATATAGTTCTGCATTGGATTTCTTAGGAAAATACTCATCCTATCCTCCACAAATATACACTCCAACCCCAAGAGTTGTGTGCAGCTCAACAATGGCACACTAGGATGAAAGTACATCTCCTCCTTGAAAAAATAAAGGCTCTCCAGTGCAGTGATAGTTTGCTACTCCAACCCAGCAGTTTATCTTGACCCTAGGTCATGCAATGGTATATTCCCATACTTCTCCATAAGATGTGCTGAAATAATATAAGATGGAAACATTTGCATACCTTGGTTTCGCTTAGGAACATCTTATACTACTACAAGGGTTCCATTCTCCGGTGTAATTGGTTTCCCCAACTGCTGACGATGATTTTTGATTTTCCATAGATGTATCAGCGTTGGTACAAGTATCCTCAAGTGGTGGTAAAGGCCTCTTCTCCTCTGATTTCTTCTTGTCAAATTTCTTAATCAACCTTTGAGTAAAATCTACAAATGCAGTCACTCTTGCATGACTCAAATGGCTGAACCACCAAATGTTTGCTTCGCCCTCTAGGTGCAACGCTGCAATCTCAACAGCTTCTTTTTCTACCACTAGATGTAGTAGGAATAATGCATCCAACTTCATTCCCCAAGCCCTTGTTGTACCTGCGAATGACCCATCAAAGGTAGACAATAGAAATCTATTTCTCTTTATTTTCCTATTACTGCAAGGTCTCCTTTCTTCTTCAAGCTGAATGAACTATGGGAGAGTTAGAGTCTCCTTGAAAGCTCTAGGTTGAGACTTATATTCTGGCAGGTATCCACTTAGGATCTCATGTTCCAAGTGCCCTCCATCTCCATGCCTCTTGTCTTCTTCCCCAAAAGAGAAATGCATAGTGTATTTCTTTAGGGTTATATGAAACACCGGTTCTCTCTTCTGATTATAGGAAGTACATGCACCTTCCTCTTCTTGAAACCCTTTAAAGGTTTCATTGCATCTCTCCTCTTTCATCTGCTTGACCTCCTTGGAGAGGTTCTTCATAGATCTGAAAATTTATGAGACAAGGCTCATTCCTTCCATCATTTCAGATCTCTTCTTCTTCTCTTCCTCTTCTTATAGCATATTGGTTGAAACTCATAGGCTAAGCCAATATTATGCTCTAATACCACTGTAATATTCCCAAATGGGGAAGCTTCAATACATGAACACAATAATGGAAAGAAAAATGAATAAATAAAAAAACCATGATATGAGACAAATGTAAAGCCATCTTATTAAACATATCAACAAATAATAGGCACAATATCTTGAGGATCAAGTCACTGAAGCAATACAAAACAAGCCTTACAATCACAATATGCCAAAACATGAGAAATAGCTGCCATACAAATGCCCTTGAGCTAAGACAGTGCATTTTTAGGGCATAAACTACTGCATAAAGATAGATCAATTTGGATCTGTTGTTATATAGCTCAAATAATGCTAGGAGTGAAGATCTAGCCTCCTAGACACCTTTCCAAGGGAACCCGAGAAGGGTTTCCGGAAATACACCCAAATACAAATGGTGATTTATAGCCCTAGGACTGAAGAGTAATTGCAAACTAAAGCTCATGAAAATATAAGGCTGAAATAATATATATCTGATGTAGATACCTCAAGGGTCTTCTCCAATGAAAGGTTTAACTCTTCACCTACAAAAAAACACTCTAAAAAGCTAATAGATCCTCCTCTGAAACTGCCCTCCAGAATAATACAATTCCCAACTGAAACTATGCTATAAATGATTGGAATAGGTTGGCTTGGTGCTAAATATCTTAAATTTTCTCAGAATCCCTCCCTGTTGATCTCCCAAGAGAAGAAATCCTTCCTCCTATGAAAAACTAGCTCAGAAAGTGGGTTTAGCAACCCTCCACTGCAACACCTTGCAACACAACACAATATTCTGCAGAAATTGTGCTCTAGCTGAAGACTGAAGCTTGGCCAGAATTCTGGATGTGTGGAAATGATAGATAAATACTCTCCCAAGAGGCCTCTCAAGGAAAGAGGTGGGATTCTCGACCGGGAACACCCTGTGCTAAACAGCACCAGCAATCTTAGCTAAACAGCTGAAGAGAGCAAAATTCTAAACAAACATATCAAAATAATAATCATAAGCTAACCTCATATGGCTAACATCCTCTTCCTTATAAACAATGTGAGCCTTCTCACCTTGGGTCCCACTCATTAGGATTTCCATCATCATGCAATTAATATCCCTCCAACACTGTGTTGTTCCATAATTAATGCCACTCCTCCATAAGAGCGTTGTTTGATTTTCTCAAAGTTGACCTATTCAACCTGCTTCAGCCCTTTTCACACATAAGGGTATTTAATCCAATGTTTATATGACTATTTAAACTAATCTACATTCACACTGGGCTATCTCTATTGATGATTCACTCCCTCCATACCAACTCTGTTGAATTGGTCAAACTTGACCTTGTCCACATGCATTAGTCCATGTTCACACATGAGGGTGTTTGAGATTGCATGTCTATTATTATTATCCCTTAATATTAGTTGGACAATAAACTATATTCTATTCTCAATGAGCACTTGGAAATAGTAAACTGAAGTGGCAAATCAATTAGCTAAAGGAATTTCGAGTTAAGTGGTTGGTTGGTGGGACATGCAAGTTGACTTAGTTGTAACTGAGTGATTCGAAGTTGCAACAGAGTTGGAAGTGGAGTTATGCAAGTTGTAAAGTTATTTAACTCAGTTAGGTGAGTTAAACTCAATTTTTCTAGTTGTAACTAAAGATAGACTAATGAGAGATCAAGTGAATTAATTATTAATTAATTCACAATTAGTGGTCTCACATGCAACTGAATATTTACTATTATTAACTGCATGCATGTCAAATCCAGTGGAGACCCAGTTGAGTTCTAGGTGAAAGGGAAGTAAAATATCAGTTCTGACATTATTTGGTTGCACACATGCAACCACACACACATTGGATGTGCCCTTGAGGATTGCGCAGTCAAGGCAGGCAAGATTGCATTCATTCATGGATTTCTATCAGCAAGAATTACGCAATGAAGGCAGGTTGTCTGGAGACAGTAAATTGGCTAAGGAACTTGTTAATTTTTGTATTACATTGTGAGACAATTAGCTCATGTACTGAGAGCTCTTGGATTATAACTTTGTATGTAATTGCTTCACGATCCATGATATAATATAAAATAGAATATAGTGGGGTTTTTAGTCATAAGCTTTCCCCGATAAAATTATCTGTGTTGTGTGTGATTGATCTTTCTTCATGATATTGTAATTGGCAATTGTGTTTCAAATTCCACAAATATTTGTAGACGTGATTATGTATTTAACAATAGCATATTATTTTTATATCAAGAGAATCCAGGACATACATGTATTTTGTATAATTTCTACAAGGCTTATGCAATATAAGGAGATGGATATCAAGTGTTAGGGTGTGAATGTGATGGATTATTTATGAATGAATTTATTTGAAATAGGTGTGCACCAAGGAGCATGGAGATGGATAAAATCTGATAGATCTAAAATGACTACATACTGTATAATATGTGTTATAGCATCATTTCTCACTTTGACATGATTCATGATTGATTTATGGCTTTTTGGGCACCCATTCCTACAGACTTGGACAAATTCACTTAAAAACAGTGTAAAATCCCTCATACGCGACTATGCCCATACTTTTCCGCGTGTATACGCGAGTACAGCTAGACTTTTCCGCGTATGCCATTAAAATGATTAAAAAATATATAAAAAATCCCTAATTTCGCGCAGGGTTGATGGTTACTCGTAGTTCAACCACCCTGCACTCGTGGCCAACTATTTCCAACCTGGCCGAAACTACTGGAGGGACTATAAAAAGCCCTCATGTGTATGGCCTAAGGGAGAGAGAGAAAGTATTGATATTATACTGGTTGGTATTCCCTATCCAAGTCCGATTCCCCGGCCTCCCGCACTTTCCTTACCATTGTAGGAAACCCTTGTTTCCTTGAGATACACATCCCTTTATATGTTATCTCGTATGCACCAGTTTGGAAGCAGTCTTAGCGAGGCAAGGGCTGGACGGATCCGGACGACGGTCTGCGAAGGCCTTGGAAGGATCAGGTGATCTCTCCACGATTACTTTTGTACGTACTATTTATAATACAGAAGTATCATGCCGTTCCCGAAATAAACGTGTTAGTGCATGCTTTTATGTATGAGAATATTTGTTATACAAGCATTCATTATGATTTATTTAATGTTTTATATGAATCTCACTAACATATAGAGTAGAAATATGCTGTACAACTTGTCCTTTGTGCTGGTTTCTTCTTGTATTTCAGGTTAAGGAGGAAGGACGGTTGCAGGGAGTTTGAACTCCACGTGGATCTACTTCAAACGTAGGACCAACGGGTAAACCTCTCATTCTGCTCTATTTAGTTTTTATGAACGTGCATGATTGTGTGAGTCTCTGTTAAGTAGTACGCCCCTGCTCTGTGGAGGTTGAATCCCAACCAACCTCTAGGGTGTTAATTCCCCGAAACAGAACTGGCGACTCTACTGGGGATCACATTCTTGTGATTCTCCTGTTGGGTTGTTTCAGCTGTTTGGTAGGTTGCCAACAGTTTTTTCTGTCTTTTACAGTCCAGTTTGCTTTCTTGCAGTCAGTCTGAAGTCTTGGTGCCTTTCCCAGGCTTGTCTTTTTTGTTTTTCATTATCTTTCTTTGTATACGCTCTTTTGTCTGCACACAGTCGCGTATACACGCGAGTTTGTAGAAAGGGACCCACGTATACGCGAGTTTCCCTTAACACAGACGCGTATACACGCTGGTTGCATAACTGCTAGGTCGCGTATACCTAGGAAGATTTTGAAATTTTAGGATTCTGGTGTTTTTGGTCCTTTCTGGTTGTGGAGGCCTGTGTCTGCAGAGTCTCTGTACTTACTGGAGTGTGACAGAAGTGGTTTCAAGTCTTGTTTCTCTTTCGTTTGTTCGAAAACTAATCTTTTTGGCAGAGTGTTCTTGTTGGTGCTGGCACTCCTGGATTGAGTTCCAAGATTGCTTTCTGAGCATTCTTGGCTGTTCTGCTTTATCAGAACAGAGAGCTACTGCTCACTAACTCGCTCCTATTTTTGTGTTTTGCTTTGCATTGCGTTTTTGCTTTGTTTTCGATTGGTTTTCTTGAGTTTCATAGGCTAGGGTTTTGTTGCAATTTTCAAAGAACTTTTCTTGCTTCTTTGGAGTCTTTTGTTGCGGCAAGTTTGCACTATTCGTCTAGGCTGCTTGGCTGAGTTTTTGGTCTTCCGTTGCTCTTATTGATCTTGCTATCATTAGCTTTATAAGGTTTGGGAGCATAGTTGAAGTTTGTGCTTGAAATTCGGTCTCGTTTTGGCTTGAATTGGGATAGTTGTGCTTGGTCTTTTTGAGCTCTTGTTTTATAAAACTAAAAAGCCCAAAAAACATTCGTTTTGCTTTTTGTTTTTTGCATTTCAAAAACTCAAAAAACATTTGGTCTTGTTTTTGTTTTTGTTGTTGCGTTTTTCAATTTCATTTGGCCATATCTTTTGGAGCTTTTGTGAAGTTTCTTGCTTCTAGTTTTTGGTTTGATTTTGAGGAGAAGTGGTCATTTGATTCCTTTTTCTTGTTGTCAAGTATTTTTGTTGTCTTATACTAAGAGTTCTTGTTTCAAGAATTGGCTTTCTGGACAACAAAAGATGAGTTAAAACTGAAGGAGCTTTTCTGGAAATTTCACCTTGTTTCAAGGGACTTTTTGCATCTTAGAATTTACATGCTAGTAGTCATTTGCATTAGGTGCATTGAATCATTTAGTTAGCTTCTTAGTTTTTGTGAGTGTGAGTATGTAATTCGAAAAGAAAAATACATTTTTTAGTCTCGTAGAACCTGTATAGAAATTGCTCTTCATCGAAAGACAAAGAACTGCATGTGCATGTAGTCAGGTTTTTATTAATTTCTTTTACGTCAAAACACCATTGGTTTCAACTCCATATCCTTGTGACTTAATACAAAAACCCTTAAAATAAGCGATTTAATCTAAAATCAACTAGCAAGTTTTACTAAGTGTCAATCACCAACTAGCTAGGCTGTAGGGCCTTGGAATAGGTGAGTGGAGAGTTAACTCTCCAAGGCCGCTCAAACAAACATAGAAGTTGATTAATTGAGCGAAATCCAACTCCGTGAGGTGGACCGGGAAAGCTCTCATCCGAGAGTCAAGCGCGAGGGGAAGTGAAGGTTGAGAAGAGGGATACCCCCCTCCGATTAGCTGAATCTGACCTCAAGACCGTTCCGCCCAGCTTCTGATACGGATTGGTGTCCATAGTTGCCACTCCTAGGTTCCACACAGGTGACTGCGGGGGGGAATACCCGTGGTACTTGAGGCAGACGTCGCATCACTTTCAGCAGTACTTCTGGGGGGTGCCCTTGCGAAGCTTGGGTGCTTGAGCCGGCAAAGGCTGTCGTTAGGAGGTCGGCGTAACTGTATCTGATACCTTCGCTAGTTGTTCTGGGCCCTAATCATCCCAGACTGCTTTCGGAAGGCCCTATACTTCGCTTTCCTATATTTTGGTGTCCGGTCCTCATCACCCGGAGCGGAAATACTTGGAGGTTGTTTGCTTGCTGTTTCTCAGGGATTTTTATTTTAGTGAGTGCTCTTTGCTCCTAGCTTGCCTAGCTTTTCACTTTTTTGAGTCTAATATAATAAATCTATAAAAGTGGCTGATCAAGCGCCTCGACGTTCGAGGAGAATCCGGGGGTTATCTCCCGAGAGTGCAGAGCCTTCTTCGCGAAGGCGTAGGAGCGATTTAGCAGGTGGTTTTCACCCTGTGGAGTCTGACGCTGTGGAGAGAGATCCTCCACTAAGGTCTGAAGGTTTCATTGCTGATTCCGGTGTCGGTTCCGAGAGGAGCGTTCTTCTCACCTCGCGAGTGTTGTTTCCTCAGGAAGAAGATTTTCAGATAGAAGATATACCTGAGCCTGCAGCTACAGGCCCATCTCCTCTTCCTCCTGATCATCCGTTTGTTATTCAGTACATCGGACCGGAGTCTGAGAGACCGCCGGATCTTCCATATCTTCCTTATCTTTCGATGGCCACGACTGGGAACGCGGCTTCTACCGTGAGTGCTGTGGGCATTCAGACCCCTGCTTCTGTCGAGGCAGGGGGCACTCTTGCTCTATCTTCGATTGCTTCTAGCACTGCTATGTTTGGCTCTGGGTTCACCCAAGCATATGCTTCTCATTCTGGTCCCTTCTGTTCAGGGATGTCCACGGGCTGAAATCCCTCTTTTTCCTTTATCACGTGCAACTCGGATCTACGCCCATGTCTAACATGGCTAGTGGATCACCTTCGTTTCAGTGTTTTCTTAATCGGGGCATATTCCCAAATCTCCAATCCTTCTTTAGGTCGTTTTTACGTCCCAGACCCAGAGTTTCAACCCTTGGTCTGGGGGGCAAAGTTCGACTGCTTTTATGGGATGGAATCCTATGTTTGCAACGTCGGGGGCAGGGAATCAGTTCTTCGCGAGTCATCAAGGGAATGCTTCTTTCCCTGCATCGAGTGCTTATCAGTCTAGCCTGAGTCGGCCATTCTGCGGTGTCTCTTGACTCATTATTCAGTCGGCCTTCCCGGTCTTGTCAGTATCATGTTCTATCACATCAGATGTTTTGATCTTCTGCTCGTGCTGGTTTGAGAAGGTCTCCATTGACTTCTTTCCGGCGGGTTTGTCTCTTATCGACTACGACACATTGCTCTGAGAGCAAGCCTAGAGCCGCACCTTGGGCCTATTTCCATCATTGATAGGTGACCTCGTGCTCAGCATTTGATCATCATCATGGGTCTTTGACTGAGTGGTTTCCCCTGTGTTCGACGTCAGCACACATTATCACACTTGGGATTCGTGCAGTACCTGGATTTCCATTTGACCCTATCGGTGGATTTCTCGCCTCTGTGTCAGATTTTATTATTGGTTGGTTCAGAGGGTTTCTTCCGTGCGCTAGCTTCATCTTGTGCACGTCGAAAACGTACTTCGGTTTTGGTTCCATCACTCTCCTTCGTCCGATTCCTTCCAAATCTTGGCCTGCGGGTTACACTCGCGCTGGACTGATGTGGGATGCCTTAATTCCTTCCTTCCAGCAGATCTTTTCCCATCGACTCCGACTCATTGCTCTGGGAATAAGGTCTAGAGTCTTTTTGTCAGTACCTTAGGGTTTGCAGTCATCAGTGGCAGACTCTTCGCTATCGACAGTGGGGATTCATCATTGCCTCCCGATTGGTAGATTCTTTCAAGTGTTCGACTTCAACTCATTCATTCGCACTTGTTAGATTGTACTGGGGCACCTTGACACTCATTTTCATTATTGGTGGGTTGTCTCGCGTTGGTTAACGGTATACATCATTGACCGGTAATCCAACGATTTCTCACATGGTCGACTTCAACTCATTTATTCCCATTGTGTAGAATTGTGCCATAGTGATCGGTGAAGACCTCGGGTTGCATCAGCATGTTTCGGTTCACTTTTGACAGTCCTTTCAGTATCTGCCAGTGATGCCGTCCACCCTTATATGTTGCAGTTCAGCACAGCAGCATCTTATATGTTGGTCCCCGAGTTGCGTGATTGTACCGTTTGATCCACCACTTATGATCCGGTACTTGGAGATTCAGTTACTTGATCAGACATCCAGTTGCACTATCTTTGATCAGCTTTCTATATGTGATATTTGGACATTGATTCAGACTTGTATTTCCGGGCCCTGCTCAGATGATTCACTATGTACTTTCAGTTCAGTTATACTTGTATACATGTTGGATCTATTCAGTACTTTCTATATATATGATGTATTTTTGACTGAGCATGGGTATGCCCGCCTCAGCATGTGTTGACTCTCTGGTTTCTTTCATTGGTTTTTGGCAAGCTGAAATCTGGTGAAGTCCTCTCTTGTCCTTGCGAAGTTCTTTCTATGTGCATAATACATTTCGGCCATCATGTACCCCTTCTAACCTCATATATTAGGGGGCATCTGTTATAGCATCATTTCTCACTTTGACATGATTCATGATTGCTTTATGGCTTTTTGGGCACCCATTCCTACAGACTTGGAAAAATTCACTTAAAAACAGTGTAAAATCCCTCATACGCGACTATGCCCGTGTTTTTCCGCGTGTATACGCGAGTACAGCTAGACTTTTCCACGTATGCCATTAAAATGATTAAAAATATATATAAAAAATCCCTAATTTCGCACTGGGTTGTTGGTTACTCAGGTAGTTCAACCACCCCAACCCGTGGCCAACTGTTTCCAGCTGCTAAAACTACTTGGAGGGACTATAAAAAGCCCTCATGTGTATGGCCTAAGGGAGAGAGAGAAAGTATTGATATTATACTGCTGGTATTCCCTATCCAAGTCCGATTCCCCGTGCCTCCTCGCACTTTCCTGGGGCTCATTGTAGGAGAAACCCTTGTTTCCTTGAGATACACATCCCTTTATATGCGTCCTATGCACCAGCTTTTTGGAAGGAGCTTAGCGAGGTACAATGACGGATCCCAGCGCACGTCTCTGCGAAGGCCTTGAACATCAGTGATCTCTCCTCTTGATTACTTTTGTACGTACTCATTTATACGAAGGCATATCATGTCAAGCCCCGAAATAGGAGGAAAAAAGTGTATGCTTTAATGCATGAAGAATTTTGTTACAAGTGCTACCCATTATGGGATTGCTTAATGCTTTATAAGTAATCTCACTAACATATAGAGTAGAACATGTCAGACCACTTGTCCTTTGTGCTGGTTTCTTCTTGTATTTCAGGATAAGGAGGAAGGACGGTTGCAGGGAGTTTGAACTCCACGTGGATCTACTTCAAACGTAGGACCAACGGGTAAACCTCTCATTCTGCTCTATTTAGTTTTTATGAACGTGCATGATTGTGTGAGTCTTTGTTAAGTAGTACGCCCCTGCTCTGTGGAGGTTGAATCCCAACCAACCTCTAGGGTGTTAATTCCCCGAAACAATATGATTATGGCTTGGTAGACCTATGATAATGATATTATGATGTGTGTCTGTAGCAATGTGTATGTCGAGATTTGGGTTTGACAGATGTTGTGTTGTGCAGCGAAGGAATGATTCAGTGATTACATATCTATACATGAGTTTATCTCTAATAAGTCACATACATATGTGGACCGGCTTCTGGCTAGTCATGTATAAATTTAGCAAAAGTTCAGAATCTTTCAGTAGGTGTCAAACATGAGAAGCACGTACATACGCAGTTATGTTTTGTAAAAGCCACAAATATCTGCTAGGGTTTTTCAGTATGAACTATTGATGAAGTTTTATCAGTTCTATTATGTTTTCTGCTATTTTTTTATGAAAATCCTTTTATGATAATATGTAATTGATATTACTGGTTGGCCCTTGAATTGTTTATGGAATGATATTTTTACTAGTGATGATGCTATTTTGTAGTGATATGTATTTGTTCAGTGATTTGTGATAGGTTCAGTATGTGATACAGTGATTGATTCAGTGTGACAATGGCTAAGACCTATTTTTTCATTATTTTGATATATGTAAGCAGGTTCTTTTAACGAGAAGAGCGTACATATGCAGGTATTATTCAGAATAGTAGTGTATACAATTTGATGTATGCTTGATCAATATTTGCAATAGCAGTAGTTGATTTCTGTGATGGGTAATAGTGTCTGGCTTCGTATATTAATGAATAGTTGTGCATCTGTCATGGTTCAGTTTGATCTAGTTGCATTGGTTGATTGAGATTCAGTGATTGATTCGTTGATTCTGTTGGTTCAGTGATCTGTGATGGTTTTTTCAATGATTGATTCAGTGTTACAGTGAGTCAAATTCAGTGTTCAGTGTTTTGACACTTGTAGACATGTCCTCTTAAGGAGAAGCATGTTCATATGCCAGTATGATTCTGAACAGTAGCATATACCTTCTGATATATGATTGACCAAGGTTTGGAGTGACAATATCTTATTTCTATGAATCAATGTGCATTGATATGATCTAATAAGGATTGGTTTGATCTAGTTGCATTGGTCGATTGAGATTCAGTGATTTGTTTGTCGATCTTGATTGAATGACAATGTTGATTCATTGATTGATTTGATGGTTCATTGATTAAGTTATTTGATTTAGTGATTGGTTTCATAATTTTTGTTGAGCTTAAATGATGGAATTGGGTCCAGTCTGAAAATATGATGAAAAGTGGACTACAAGTTTGATGTTTTGAGTCAGGTGGATCTAGTATGAAATTTTACAAAAACGTGATCCATAGAGGTGTTGAGGGTTGGAGCCTTCAGTGAGGGAGTCGAAGCTTCCTTCCAGTGGTAGCTGCTAAATATGTTCAGGGGGTAGGATCTCCCTTCCAGTGGATGTCGGTAAACAAGATAAGAGGGTTGGAGCTCACTTTCAGTGGCTGCTGGAGAATGAGAGAGGATTATACCCTTCTGCAGGGGGGTTACTACACACTGGTATGAGTATGTGCCAGTACAAGACTATAATATGTTTTCCTTTATAATAAAATATGAAGACAAAAATGATGACAATAGTGGTTTTCTCCCACATTGGGTTTCCAACTAAAAATCGTAGTGTCCTCATGTGTTGTTGTGTTGCTTATGTTTGATGGTTTATAATTCTTTTACTGCTCATGGTTCATGTTTAATTAAAGCAATGATGCATTTAACATGTGATGAAATAAATGAAAATTAGTTATCTGGATATATGTTTTTTGTCTTCATCACAATCGTGTACATACACGAGTTTACTTAATTACATTACCGTACACAAATCTGAATACGAAATTGAAAGGTTTAAGTTAGTTTTAAAATATTGTTGGGTTGTAATGATTGCTTCCTGCTACAAATAATGCTTCCTTTGAAAAATAGAAGCACCATATGGACTAAGACTTCACATGACCATGACTCAAGTGACATATACATGATAAATTCATGGATGTAGAAGTGACATAAGAACTCATACATGCTCTCATATAACCATAACATGACCTCATGACTCATTACTATAAGACCCAAAAGATATTATAAGATAAGTACATGGCTCCATGATCATTTTACATAGATTTTCAACGAAATGTGTGGTTTCTATGATCATCTCCTATGGACCAATGACTCAAATACATAACACATCATGACTATTACATCATCATTAGCCCATTCATGTGTCTGTAAAAGGCTCCATAAGACTCCTCCATAATATTCCCATCACCAAGATGATTCAAAAACTATTGACTGGACTCTCAACCAATACATAATGATGAAACCATAGAAAAAACATGGTTGCAGTAATCATCATACAATATCTCATACATGTTTTCTCCATGCCACATGTCATATCAATACATCTAGAAGTAATTATCATAATCTATGCATGGTTGCACATATTTTCAACCAGTTTTTAGTGGAAACCAAAAGAATATACATGGTTGAAAAATGTGCTCTTTCTCACTCATGAAAACACATATAAACCTGCCACAAATGACTGAGTGAAAAGTAATGAAGAAAATGTTAAATATCACATGTAAATCCATACCAGGCATAGATCCCCCTGAGCTTAATATACCTCCAATATACAGGCTGATCCTTTGCACCTAAATGTGCATGAGGCTAAAATGAACTCATTATAACTACTACTGAAATAATCTCGTACTCACCAAGCGACCAAATGCTCCCTCTGAGGTTGTTCACCTCACATAAATTAAGTATTCCTCTATAATTATGCATGAATAATCATGGACTACAGGAAGTAATTATCTTCACTAGTTGAAGATTTGTTGATCCTTCTTCTTCCACATGGTCTTGCGTTTCTTCCTTTCTTATTTTATCTAGTTCTTCTCTTGCTTCACTAGTTTTGTACTAGATCCTCTTTGTTTTTTCCACTTTTGACAGTTTTTTCTTGAATAAATGGGGAGCAAAAAATCTCTTTCCATATGGCCAAATCTATGGCAAATTTAGCACTCCACATGGCTAAGAGGATCCATTCTTATTCTTCTCATGCCAAATCTAAACCTTGCATGAACTATGTCTCTCCTCCAACAATTAGACCTGCAATTTATTGCCTTGTGGCAAAAAAAGTGACATGAGTAGCACTAACCATAAAAATCACAAGTATACATGTTGGTCATTCTTCTTGGTTGTTGATATTGTTGGAATATTTGCTAATGTGGGCTATACATTTTTCTCTAGCAATTTGTTGCAACATGTCCAAACTTGTGACAGTTGTAACACTCTACATTATGCACAAAATAAACAAAATGGATTTGATTGCTTTGATACTTTACAAATCTAGCACAATCATCTTTAGGAGAAAATTATTTTATGAATGTAGGTGTTGCTTGAGATTTTATTTTCTTTTATTTGTTTTGTTGCTTGATTGGTTGTTGGTTCTGCTTGTTTTTCTATTGTTGGTCCTTCTGTTTTCTATACTGATCTGATTATGAATTTTAGTTTTTTTGTGATAATTTCATTTTCATATTTATAATTTATTTGTTGATCTTATGCTTGTTGTACATAGGATTCCTTATTGATTATGTGTGTCAAAAAGGTAATTTAACTGAGTTTTTATGAGTGAATTCAAGAACATAAAGTATGAAATTCAAATTTTGAACAGCAGCAACATAAAGAACAGCAACCCATCACAATTCATCCATTAAAACAAATTTTTGATGAAGGAGTTCACCCCTCTTGGGCTACATCTCCTTGGTTCAGCTTCCATGTCTTTGGCCTACATGCATCAAATTCTCTTAAACATACTCCAATGAGTTAAGAATGTCAAAATCTATCATAAATCACTATTCATTTACTCCATTTGGCCTTCAACTAATCTAGGCATGGCCTTCCTTCTCAATGTCTCTTGGCTTCAATTTTATTCAAAGTGATAAAAACACATGTATAATTTCTCCTTTGCTTTGAAACCTATTCCAGTGTGTTCAGAGCATGCATATATGCTAGGAATGACTCTTCCTGAGCCAAAATTGGTCGAAAAATTCTCAATATATGGTCTATTCAATTTTTCCCCAAAATCCTCCTCCAAATCTAGAGAAGACTCCAGATAAGTCCTCCAAACTAGTGATTCCGCCAAAAATGGTGGAGTCCACTAAAAATCCACCAAGTATTAAGCGTATTTAATTAATGTTAAACTGTTTATTAGAAGGTGATAATATTAGTTTTAATGGTGCATAAGCGCAGTTTATTAGAGCCTAATTAATTAGCGCTAACCATGGTTTTTATGGGTTAGTAACCCATATTAGCATTTAATATTTGCGTAACTAGAAACATCTACCTACTCCTGGTTATGTGGAAAGTTCATATGGGAGGAGGGTTGGCCCCTTCCATTCCGTTGTTTGAGAACACAATGCATTCAAATATAATTTGGGCGTGGAGGCTTTACAAGCCCAGCCCGTTGTCTATTGGAAAAGTCATGGTAACGTTTGGGGGCAGATCACAGGTTCGACCCTGACCTTTGCCCCTATACATATATCTTTCCCACCATATATGCCAAACCTTTGGGTTATATAATTCGTAATACGAACTTTGGAATATTACAAAATGTGCCAAATTATAATATAGTTCAAAACTTTGAATATATGTGGAATTTATAATATAAGTTTGGATTTAATAATTAAAATTAATATATATATAATATATGATATTAGGAATTTTTCTTCTATAATCCATAAAATGTATATAAATTCTTTCAGTGACAATCACATCTAAGTATAATTTGCGATGCGTTTTGAACCAGCCAGTGTGACTCATCATCAGGACACTGGTAGGTTCAAAATGTGTCGCAAAATATACTTAGATGTGATTATCACTGAAAGACTTTATACACATAATATATGATATTAAAGCATATAAAAATATTATAAATATATTAATCCAACCTCAAAAATTAAAAATAATTCCAACACATAATAATTCATCATGAACCCAAATTCAACCTTAGGAGGACATTGGGAAATTTCACCTTCTCAAACCCAAACTAGTGAAAGTTGTTGCGACACTTGTCCCAGTGCCACTAGGAAAAAAATGAAGAATATTCCTTGTGTTTTTGTTCCTAGAGACAGCCTTGAGTTGTGAAAGACCAGTGCCTAGGACATCTTATATATATAGCAAGGAGCATATAGTATAACAGAGGAAGTTATCAAATAAAGGCTCTCATGCTATCTCCTGAAAACCAGAAATATTGATTTGAATGGGACCGAGACCCTCAGAAACTAACACAGGGAAAGGAATACTGCAGAGGCAATGTGCAAAACTCTAATATAAAAGCATCAGACAATTCAGAGGCAGCTTACTGTAAAGAGGGCCAATTCAGAAATACCTCATAGAAATAAATTATCAGAAGGTGTATGTTGTGAATGAAAGATTGAGAGAATACTTGTTGTCATTGAGCTTATATCCAGATACACAATATTACCATGTAATGGGCTTACCAATTTAAGAATCCATACATGGAAATAACGTTTTAAAAATAACCTCCCAAAGAAACTAATATAGCATAAATATGGTTTGAGTGAATAGTGAAACAGTATATCATGCCTGAGCCATATTTAAATTGCTTGACTAATCCGAGCATGGGTATCAACTAGGATAAATCCATACCAAAAATCAGTGAGCCACTCACATTCCAAAAACATGATACAGGAAACATGGATGAAATGAAATGATCTATTAAAATAACACATAAGAGAGAAAGTTACACACTGTGAGACACCAAAGACCAGAATCCTCTTTAAAGACGGAACTCCTCCTCACTGAGACCCAACGGGCCCTGTACATTCATATAAGAGCTTTT
The DNA here is from genome assembly GCA_034641835.2 of Pinus albicaulis. Classification (NCBI taxonomy): domain Eukaryota; kingdom Viridiplantae; phylum Streptophyta; class Pinopsida; order Pinales; family Pinaceae; genus Pinus; species Pinus albicaulis. The sequence goes on along the minus strand of CM076578.1, from coordinate 1,231,951,783 downwards.
ACAAAATGCATACAAAAATTCTCTTACTGCATGATTTTCTGATAAAATCTGGAACCCTCAATCCTCTGTTCTTAGGGAGCTTTATAGGAGAAAAAGAAAGCTCGAAAAGGGAGTAGGTGATGAACATTTAATTTGCCTCATTAAGATAAGATGGCGGAAACGTGCATGCCCATATTGCTGGATGAATCTGTAGCGCTGTAAGTACTCTACTGCCTGCTTTCTGAAATAAATGCATTGGGTAGAAGTCTCTTCAGGAACACGGCAAAGAAGTAAAATCACATGGACATTCTATCCTTTCCTGAAAGAAAATTGTGCTGAAAAGAAAACTGTAGGGTATTTTTTTCTGCGAATGGTACTCTCTGCCTTCTAAACCCTGAATTAAGGTTTAAGATCTTCAATGCTAAACATTGAATTCCTCGATCATTCACTGATATTTCTCTGCTGCTCCATTAATGTCTCCATCTACGCAATCTGTGCTTTGAATGACTCTGGAGGGTTTGACAAATTTTAACCCTGCTTCTTTAATGGAAGTCTTGTCGACATACCTTCCCAGGCCTTTCTCCATAATTCCAGCCTCTGAAAAATGGTCCTTTGATGTGCTCTCTATTACAGTAATCGAGACTATAAATCATGGCAGTTTTCTGCCGTTGTAACCCTGCAAAACCCGCAAACTCGTTAGGAAAACCATGCATGGGGATGGTGGATGCGGCGAGGTCAATGAAAATGGTCGTGCAGACATGGAGAAATGGTGGAACAATGCAGGGTGGCGGAAAAAACACAGTTAAACGATAGAGGATGGACTGGTAAAAGTTTTTAACGTAAAACATTGAAATTTGACTAATGAATGAAATATATAAGGGCAGAGGAAAAATATGACAAACACGTGGAACGGTGACGGGGCGGAAGACACGTGTCGATGGTGGGGAGGTAGGTGATTCAGACCGTCTGATCTCAAGGCGAGATTGATGGCTCAAAATGCGTCGGAGGGCGATGAACGGTGGGCCAGGGGTACGATTTCCCCGTGTTAACTCACGAGCAACTTTGTGGAGCGATCACTGTTGGATGGGCCGCTCTAGATCGGACACCTCACGTGCATATCGCGCCGGATATTCTGCTGAAATATAACGTGCGATGAGCGGCGGTTTTCAAACAGTGCTCAGTGACACGTGTCACGCGATGAATGGCATCACTCCAAAATGAGAAATATCGCCCGCCTCCGAAAGGTGGTGCGATATAAACCAGCGGGTTTTGTACAATGAGCGGGTACACTATGGACCGTTGATTTTTCAGGCTGATCGGACGATGGACGGGGTGGGCCACAGGCGCGATGAATCCTTGCGAATGTCATCCAATCTGTACAGATCGACGGATAATACTGCACCCGATATATATATGTGATAAGCGCCTTCATGGCTAGCGCTCGGTTCCGACTTTCGGTCATGTGGAGAAAAAAGTGCAGGGGCTAGGGCCGAAAGGTGCTAGGCCTTAAATATATTATAATGTGGGATTTCGGCCCTTTTATGTAGTTTTGAGGCTGGGAGAAGGTAACGATGAGCAGAAGACAAATTTCTCAGGGGAAAAAGAGGGGGTTTGAAAGGTTTAAGCGAGATTTCTTGTCAGAATTTAACAGGGGGCTGACATGATAAACATTGGCTCCACCTGGGGACGGCACGTTCATCCCTGGGCATGTCGAGAACTTCGTAGACCACCTGATGATCTTCTATGTGAAATCTACTCTTCAAAACTTCTACTTTTCTTTTCATAATTCATCACAACACCCACATTATTCAAACAAGGGTGAAAACATGAAACTAATATACAGTATAATACATCAGGCTATCTATGCCTGAATCAGAACCGGAAGTAGGGTTTAAGGAACTGACCATTTACAGGGGCGTCAAGCAAGTCACCCTGTAAATTTTCCAACTTGAAAGTGTTGTTACCTCCTTGTTCCACAATTTTGAAAGGACCGAACCAGAGTGGGTCGAATTTACCATGTTTTCCTTTTTCAGCCCTCCAGATATCCCACCTGAGCACTAAATCACCAATCTGCAAATTCCTGCTCTTAGCATGCTGATCAAAAAGGTACTTCATCTTATCTTGATATTCAGCCAGCCTTTGATTTACCTGGTTGCGTGTTTCTTCCAATTCCACCAGCTGATTTATTCTCCTAGTCATATCATCAGGCTCTTCTTGACTTTCCTGCATGAATCCGGCAACTGGTAGGGCTAACTGTATAGGGAATACTACTGCCCTCCCATATACTAATTCATATGGGGATTTCCCAGTTGCTCTCTTGCTGGTAATTCTATTGGCCCACAGAGCAAATTTCAACTGGGAATCCCAATTTTTCTGATTTTCATTTATAGCCTTCTTTAGTGCCCTTACCAGGGTTTTATTGGAAGACTCTTCCAAGCCATTTCCTTGTGGGTAATAGGCAGTAGAGTGACTCAGTGTGATGTTATATTGCTGACAGAAACTCACCAAATTTGCAGACTTGAAGGCCTGGGCATTATCAGTCACTATTCTGGCAGGGCAGCCAAACCTGGATATGATGTTTTCTTCCATGAACCTTATTATCACAGTATCTGTTGCGTTCCTCGCAGGTACGGCTTCCACCCATTTTGTGAAATAATCAATGGCAGTTAAAATCCACTTATGCTGACCACTAGATGGAGGATGTATTTCACCTATAAAGTCAATTCCCCATTGTCGGAATGGTTCGTCCACGTGCACGGGAATCATAGGCAGAGGTGCCAACTTCTTTCTTTCAGAAAATTTCTGACATTTCTCACAAGCTCTAATCCGGGCAAAAACATCTCCAAAAATCTTGGGCCAATAGAAACCAGCCTTCAGGATTTTGTGAGCAATGGCCCTCCAGCTGTAATGACCCCCACAGATTCCTTCATGAAATTCATCCATTATACTCTCTACCTCACCCTCTGTGAGACACAGGAGTAGAATACCTGAGGGATCTCGCCAATATAGCCGACCATTGGTGACTATGTACTTCTGTGATTTCAATCTTAGCGTTTTGTATTTAGCTTTATCACAGCTTGGAGGACAGCTGAGTGTGAGGAGATATTCTACTATCTCCTTGTACCACTGACTGGTGAGGTACTTTATATGTGTTTCTGGAGTAGCTATCCCAATTCCCTGTCGCTCTTCTTTTTCCTCAGATTCCTCATTTGCTATTATGGACAAGTTTATACCCAGAGCCTGATAGTTTGATTCAGATAAGATTTTGGCTAGCCCTTGTCCTTTGATCAGCTTGGTAGGGCGGATGTCTAGCTCATACTCTTGTATTTTGGCGATCCACTTCCCCCTTTTTCCTTCACTATCCCCTTGGATAAGAATATATTTTACAGCAGTTGTAGGCACAAATGCAGTGATATGGGACTGCAAGATATACACGCAGAATGCTTTGAGGGATTTCACTAGGGCGTATGCTTGCTTTTCTAATATGTTGTATTTTAATTCTGCATCACGGAGCACCTGACTAAAGAAGGCGATGGGCTGCTCGTACCCTTCTTCATTTTTCTGCAATAAAACTCTTGCTATTGTATGAGGTGATGCAAAAGAAAAGATCATGAAAGGTTTAGCATAATCGGGTCCAGCTAGCACATGGGCTTCTGCAAAAGCATTTTTTTATTCTGGTAAAGGCCTCTCATGATTCTTGGGACCATTTAACTTCATTATCTTTCTCCAGCATGTCAGTTATATGCCTAACTATTTCAGCATAGTTAGGAATAAACCTTCTCAGAAAATTAATGCACCCTAGGAACACCTGCACCTCCTTCTTATTTCTAGGAAGAGAAATGCCATTTATAACCTCGACCCTCTTAGGATCTATCTTTACCCCATCTTTAGTGACAATATGTCCCAGAATTTTACCCTCTTCTAATGCAAATAATGACTTCTAAGGATTTAGAGAGAGACCATACCTTCTGCATTTCTCAAAGGTTCTACACAGATGCTCAATGTGCTCAGTATCATTCTTTTAAAATACAGTGATATCGTCGAGGTATACTACCAAAAATTTATCTTGCTCCCCAACAAAAGCAATGTCCATGGCCCTCTGAAAAGTGGCCCCTGCATTAATCAACCCAAAAGGCATCCTGGCATACACAAATGTACCCCATGGTGTGGTGAAAGAAGTCTTCTTTTGATCTTCTGGAAGTACAGCCACCTGATTATAACCAGAGAATCCATCCATCATTGACATCCTAGAAGCTCCAATCACTTTCTGTAGGATGTGATCCTTCTTAGGCAGTGGATAATTATCCTTTAAGGATGCTCTATTTAAATTTTGGAAATCCACACACAACCTTATTTCTTCGTTCTTCTTTCGGACAGGGACTAGGTTTGCCACCCATTCAGATTATCTCAATGGTACAATTATTTTGGCCTTTAACAGCTTCTTAATTTCCTTCTCAATAGAGGGAAGCAATAGGGGATTTATTTGTCTGAGCTTCTGCTTATGAGGCTTTGCATCTCTCTTTAGTGGGATTTTGTGGTGCATTATATTGATGTCAAAAAATTTTAGGTCCTGATAAGACCATGCAAACACATCTCTGTAAGACTGAAATAATTTCTGGTATAACTTTTTATATTCTTCTGGGACTTTCTTGGATAATTTTACAATTTTGGGGTCAGCATCAGTACCAAGATTCAGGTCTTCTACCTGACTTTCTTCTACCACTTTTCCTGGTTGTTGTGGGACATCATTCTTGTCAAATAATATTTCTAGAGGCACTAGCCCTCTAGGTATATTTTTTCCCTTTAATTGCAACACTTTATTACCTGCCATTTTCTCCTCCCAATTTCCTTTTAAAGTGTCTTCAGACACTTCTTCTTTATCAGCATCAATCTCCATATTGGAGAATTCTCCTACTGTTTCCAGGAATCTCTTCATCTGTTCTTCATCCTCAAATACCTGCCAGTGCTTGATGTTATCTGGAATTGATGGTCGATAACGTACCTCAATTTCATATCTTAGGAGGTGGTTTTGAGGCGGACGGAATGTACTAGCAGCCACAGCAAGGGAATCGGCCATCCTATTCTGTTCCCAGGGCATGAACTGGATATTAAATGCCAAGAAAAAATTCTCTACCATATCCCAAACTTCATTCCTATAAGCCCTCAGTCGTGGATGTTTGGTTTGACACAGATTCCTGACTTGTCTAACCACCAGTTCTGAATCTCCCAGAACTTTTAAACTTTGTATATTCCTTCTCCTGGCTGTCTACAATCCTAACAGAAGTGCTTCATATTCAGCCACATTAATTGTAGCTTCATATTCTAGCTTGAAAGACAATGGGACCCATTTCTCTGTAGGAGAAATCAATAGTATTGCAACTCCATTACCTTCTCTTGAATTTGCTCCATCAAAATGAAGTGTCCAGATTCATGTTTCATGGCTCTCTGAGGGCTGCTCAGTCTTGATCTGTTAGAAGGATGGTTCATGAGCATAATATTGATCTTCTTCCAGCATCAAGCATGATAAATCTCCTTCTTTACTGTAGACTGGTGAATTAACAGAGTTGTCAGCCTTAGTCACCATCTTGATAAATCTAGTTTCCTTGTACAGCCTGCTCTCCTGGCCACCAAAAACTGGGATAGTAGCATATGTTAGATCCAACTTGATTGACCCACCAATCTTTGTTCCCCAGGACCTTGACAGCAACATGCCAAAGCGAGCTGGGATGTCAGCCACCAAAATGTCTATTACCACACTTTTTGCTGGGATTTGGGCCAAATTGACCACCAAATCCTTGATCATCCCCAGGCATTTAACTCTTTTGGAATCAAATGAATAGAGGTCCTTGTATGGACGGGTGATTTGTAATCCTAGTTTTTCCATGACTAACAGAGGCAGTAGATTATGGGAAGCTCTGGAATCTAACATACAGTTATGCAATAGCAGGTCATGAATCACTAGGGACACATAGAAGGGAGGGGTAGAAGCATCTAATTCCTCAACATGTGGGCCAAAGACAACCATGGGTCTTTCTTCTTGAAGGTTGAGACTATCTGGGGTGAGTGATGCTTCTGGAGGGATCATAAAAGAGGTGACTTGGGATTGATATGCAGGTTGCTTCAACAGTTCAGTCAAGGGAACTAGGATTTTGACCTTCTCGAGTTCTTTTTGCATATTGAAAGTAGGAGAGGACTTCTCTAATACAACCTCTTTTGACTCTTTATTTTCAGCTGAGGGTTTAAATTTTTTTGACACAGACTTGGTATTAGGGAGAATGAATACTTTTGAAGAGGAAGGAATTTGATCATTAGACTGCAAAGGTTTGTTTAGAAGCCCCTTACCTTTGTCTGTGACTTTCTGCATTGTTGACTCCTTCTGAGAAGGTGCTTCCTTCTGGGGTAGCTCTTTTTCTTGATCTTGAGTACGAGTCCTCTTCCTAGAAGATCTGAGATTATATCTTCTATTGAACTGTGCTTGCATGAAATCAACAATTTTTTTACAATAGTGATCAATTTATGAGTCTTCTGTGTCCCTAGCCTTTTCTTCTTCCTGCAATGAGCACTCGGTACCATCATTTCCTTGCAAAGGGCATTCTTCTCCATAACTATTTGAAAAAGAAATATTTTCATCCTCCAGTCCATAGTCAGTGTCTTCAGTAGGATCATCTACTGGACCTTCCAAGTACAATGGGTGTGGTACCTAATCTTGTTGTTCCTTTGGTTCCCTTGGCAATATTTGCAGAGGTGGTTTCCTATACTGAGGATTGTAACCTCTTTTTGGAGCATTTTGAAAATTCCTAGAGGCTGAATTCTTGGCCTCCAATTCAAGCTTGACCAGTTTACCAGAAAGGTTCTTAATCAATTTTCTCATTTCTTCAATTCTGTCATTAGCTGAGTCTCTGTCTTGGTTAGAGGTAGATACCTCCTCTTTGCCCCTTCTTCTAGTATCTTGTTCATATTTTCCCTTTGATTTACCAGTGGAGGCAAAGTTTGCTTCCAACTCTAGTGCATCTATCTGTGCATCATCCAGAGTAGCAGGCTTTCTTTCTCTCAAAGAGAAACTGAATTCTGAATCAAAGGCTGCTACAAAAACAACTTTGGCAGCAGTTTGATGAGGTTTCATATCAGCAGGAAAACTCAAATACAATTTATTAAATCTCTTGATAAATTTTTACACCCCTTCATTATGTCTTTTATTGAGTGTATTAAACTCAGTAATACAATGTCCATGGTCTTTCTTCTCTCCCCATTTCCTGAGAAAAGTATCTTCCATTATTTCCCAAGTGGTAACAGAACGGTCTGCCATTGTCTTAAACCATTTTCAAGCTTCACCATCAAGAGATTTGACAAACAGCCTTAAGACCACATCTAAATGTTCCAGATTAAAATTCTCTGCAAAAGAACAGAAGACCTCAAGATGTTTTTGAGCATCAATCTCGTTTTCCCCATTGAATCGGGGTAAAATCTTCAGATAATCTTGTGGCATATCATTCAACACTTGGGGTAATGCCAGAGGGGCATATTTATTTAGCAAGAAGCCTAGAACATTGGCCATTAGAGGGGGTGGAGGTAGTGCAATAGTTTGATGAGTAACAGGAGGAGGAGGAGGTGGAAGTGGAGTATAAATAACAATAGGAATGTAATGAACAGCACCTTGAGGTGTTGAGGGGAATAATGATCTGTTAATAGCAGATACTTCAGTAAATTCTTTGACCTCGTCAACCTCAGGAGTAGGGTGAAAATTATCTTTATTTCTGACACCTCCTCGGGGTGGACTATTTGAATAATAATCGGTATCTCCCACAGTGGAGTCAGTACCTAGCACTTGGGCTACTTGAAAAGAAGAAGATGGAAAGTTTTCTATAGAAAATTTAGGAATTTCAGAGTGGACTGATTTCCTTTCTCTCCAATTTCTCCTATGTATGATATTTTCAAGGTCAGACACTAAAGTTGTCTTTGGCTGAGACGTATCTGACCTCAGGTGTGGCTTACGAGGAACCAGGACTACAAGTAAATTTATCTAATGAACAAATGTGGAGTCGCCAAGGTGAGGGATCTACAACTCTCAACTCTTCATACTCACCTACTTGAAGAGTGAATTAGGTTTTGTCGAGGCCCAGGGATTTAAATTTTCTCAACTTCGTTCCCCGGCAACGGCGCCAAAAATATGTTTTCGTTCCTAGAGACAGCCTTGAGTTGTGAAAGACCAATGCCTAGGACATCTTATATATATAGCAAGGAGCATATAGTATAACAGAGGAATTTATCAATAAAAGCTCTCATGCTATCTCCTGAAAACCAGAAATATTGATTTGAATGGGACCGAGACCCTCAGAAATTGACACGGGGAAAGGAATATTGCAGAGGCAATGTGCAAAACTCTAATATAAAAGCATCAGACAATTCAGAGGCAGCTTACTGTAAAGAGGGCCAATTCAGAAATACCTCATAGAAATAAATTATCAGAAGGTGTATGTTGTGAATGAAAGATTGAGAGAATACTAGTTTTCATTGAGATGATATCCAGATACACAATATTACCATGTAATGGGCTTACCAATTTAAGAATCCATACATGGAAATAGCGTTTTAAAAATAACCTCCCAAAGAAACTAATATAGCAGAAATATGGTTTGAGTGAATAGTGAAACAGTATATCATGTCTGAGCCATATTTAAAGTGCTTGACTAATCCGAGAATGGGTATCAACTAGGATAAATCCATACCAAAAATCAGTGAGCCACTCGCATTCTAGAAACATGATACAGGAAATATGGATGAAATGAAATGATCTATTAAAATAACACATAAGAGAGAAAGATACACATTATGAGACACCAAAGACCAGAATCCTCTTTAAAGACGGAACTCCTCCTCACTGAGACCCAATGGGCTCTGTACATTCATATAAGAGCTTTTACAAAATGCATACAAAAATTCTCTTACTGCATGCTTTTCTGATAAAATTTGGAACCCTCAATCCTTTTTTCTTAGGGAGCTTTATAGGAGAAAAAGAAAGCTCGAAAAGGGAGTAGGTGATGAACATTTAATTTGCCTCATTAAGATAAGATGGCGGAAACGTACACGCCCATATTGTTGGATGACTCTGTAGCATTGTATGTACTCTACTGCCTGCTTTCTGAAATAAATTCATTGGGTAGAAGTCTCTTCAGGAACACGGCAAAGAAGTAAAATCACAAATACATTTCGTCCTTTCCTGAAAGAAAATTGTGCTGAAAAGAAAATTGTAGGGTATTTTTTTTTGCGAATGGTACCCTCTGCCTTCTAAACCCTAAATTAAGGTTTAAGATCTTCAATGCTGAACGTTGAATTCCTCGATCATTCACTGATATTTCTCTGTTGCTCCATTAATGTCTCCATCTACGCAATCTGTGCTTTGAATGACTCTGGAGGGTTTGACAGATTTTAACCCTGCTTCTTTAATGGAAGTCTTGTCGACATACCTTCCCAGGCCTTTCTCCATAATTCCAACCTCTGAAAAATGGTCCTTTGATGTGCTCTCTATTACAGTAATTGAGACTGTACATCATGGCAGTTTTCCGCCGTTGTAACCCTGCAAAACCCGCAAACTTGTTAGGAAAACCATGCATGGGGATGGTGGATGCGGCGGGGTCAATGAAAATGGTCGTGCGGACATGATGAAATGGTGGAACAATGCAGGGTGGCAGCAAAAATGCAACGAAACGATGGAGGATAGACTGGTGAAATTTTTTAACGTAAAACATTGAAATTTGACTAATGAATGAAATATATAAGGGCGGAGGAAAAATATAACACGTGGAATGGTGACGGGGCGGAAGACACATGTTGATGGTGGTGAGGTAGGTGATCTAGACCGTTCGATCTCAAGGTGAGATCGACGGCTAAAAATGCATCGGAGGGCGATGAACAGTGGGCCAGGGGTACGATTTCCCCATGTTAACTCGCGAGCTACTTTGTGGAGTGATCGCCATTGGATGGGCCTCTCTAGATCGGACGGCTCACGTGCATATTGCACTGGATCTTCTGTTGAACTATAATGCATGATGAGCGACGGTTTTCAAACAGTGCTCAGTGACGCGTGTCACGCGATGAATGGCATCGCTCCAAAATGGGAAATACCGCCCGCCTCTGAAAGGCGGTACGATATAAACCAGCGGGTTTTGTATAGTAAGCGGGTACACTATGGGCCGTTGATTTTGTAGGTTGATCAGACGGTGGATGAGGTGGGCCACGGGTGCGATGAAGCCTTGCGAATGTCGTCTGATCTGTACAGATCGATGGATAATACTGCGCTCGATATATATATGTGATAAGCGCCTTCATGGCTAGCGCTCGGTTCCGACTTTCGATCATGCGGAGAAAAAGGTGCAGGGGCTAAGGCCGAAAGGTGCTGGGCCTTAAATATATTATAATGTGGGATTTCGGCCCTTTTATGCAGTTTTGAGGCTGGGAGAAGGTAACAATGAGCAGAAGACGAATTTCTGAGGGGAAAAAGAGGGGGTTTGAAAGGTTTAAGCGAGATTGCTTGTCAAAATTTAACAGGGGGCTGACATGATCAACACTTTGCATGCTGACTAGGATACTGTGTCATCAACCTGTCACTATTCTGCAATTTTTTTTTTTTAAATTTGTGTGTTCTAAACATTGGTCAGAAGGCTATAACTTCTTCATCCGGAGTCAGTTTTCAACGAAACAAGTTGCGATGGATTCCTGGTGACCGAACGATAGTTGTCATTCAGTTTCCAATAAATTTTGAGCCCTTAAATTTTTGAGATAAATACTGAGCCTCTGATCATATACGACTTTTGGATATGCTTCTTGTTTCCTTAGATCTCACTTTTGTTGTTGGTATTGTTTGCTACAATTTCTTTCGGTTCTTCATTGATGTTTTTACCTGCACGCAATCTAGACGCGCCCTTTTGAAATCTAAGACCAAATTTATCCAATGGTGATTTTTGGATCTCAAGAAAATTATCCAAGGCTATGATAATCTTCTCCATCTTCCACTTCTTTATCAAGGAAACCACTTCAAGTTATAATATTTCACACTCATCTTCCTTCTCCATATACCAATTCCTCATAACTTTCTCAACTTTTTTTTAATTTTGCTAATTTAACTTTTAATCTCATGATTTCTTCTTTGAGCTTGGCCTCCTTATCATCACAAATCTACAATAATTTTTCTTTATCCTTGCATGTATTTGTAAGTCTAAAAACCTCATCTTTAAGAACCTTAATATCATTCTCATCTTCACTATCAACATGATCAAAATTTAAACCATCAAAATTATAAGTCAAAATAAAATCATTAATGTTTATACCTTTAGGTGCATGCTTTTATTATCTCTTCTCATCATTTGTTGAATCATGTGCACTAGAAGAATGAGACTCTTGTGGATGATATTCTTGTTTTTGGAGGCTCTTCTTCTGTTCTTATTCTTATTCATCTTCTTATTGCTCTTCTTATAATTTTCCTTATTCTTGTTGGTACCATCTCCAAATATGGATTCTATCTTGTCCCACATATTTTTGGCATGTTTCAAACCCGCTAGTTTCTTCATAACATCATCATGAATATTATTGTAGATTATGCATCGTGCTTGTGCATCTTGATGCAAAACTTCATATGCAATTAGATTTTTTCCACAACCTTCACATACTACTCTCCAAATGTTATATCCACAAGATAATAATTGAGAATTTACATTTTTGTGCCATACCTTGTAATTTTCAATGGTGATGACAACCATTGTGGAAAAAAAATTAATAATTAATTAATACCAACAAACCCCAAATCTACTCTCCAACAATCAAGTTGTAACCAAGAGCCCTGCTTTGATACCAATTGTTGGAAACCTTCGAGAACTACTGAGGGGGAGGGTGAATCAGTAGTGTGATATATATACAATTTTTACCAATTTAAAATTCAATTATTGAATCACACATATGTTAGCAGCAACTCATTAAACATGTGCATCACATAAGCATAACTGAAAATCATAAGCAAAAACATAGACAATAAAAAATGCACATAATCACATCATCACACATAAGATGCAATACTTCTGGTGGAAATAATTTTGGGATAAAAACCACCGTTGTTGTTGTTTCTCTACTCTAAATTTATATTATGTCAAGAAAATTGTCTTTTACATAGCTTTTGACTCCCATGAGCATGGAGACTTGACCTCATCTAAAATATTCCAACATTGATCAGCTAAGAGACTTTCTTCTATTAATTAGCTCAGAAAACTTTTTTCTCACATGGATCTATGGAACACCATCCGATGAAGGCCACCATGATCAACGATCCTCACCCAACTTCGATTGGACTATCCAAATATGATTGGATTTAGAAACTTTTTCTTTCGCTAAAGATTTGATATCATTGCTCCTCTCTCATGAAGTCACTACTCCTCTCCACTGTGTGAACCTCCTTTCATCTATTTTCAAACTGGATCTAAGATGATCTTCTCAATAAGAATTCAGCTCTACATACATGCTCTCAACAGCAATATCTCATCATCAAATCAATAAAACTCTACAAAACAAATTCTCTCTAAACTAGAAAAAATTACGGCCACAATAAATCTAAATACAATCATATTCTCACAGCAAAATAATTTTTCATAATACAATCAATAACAAAAGACACTATGGCTATGTTCGAAATGCAACAACAAATCCTACATAAAACAAGTGTGAGATGATCACTAACATATACTTCAGTAGCATACATAACTTCTCCAAACAATTTCTACTCCAACAGTATAAAATCTAATCTATTCTACAACATGCTTCAGAAAATATGTATACACAACCCTCACAAAACTTGCCCACAATCCTCCAATATCTCATTCACTCCATACACCAAGAGAATTAACCATACTAACATTAAGCTTCCTACAATATATAGATGAATTAAATTTATCAATTCAATAATTACCAAGAGCTACTGAGCTCCACAATCTATGTTCATATGATTGATTTGATCTAGATTTATCTCACTGACTTGATAAATCCACTAACTTCACTTTCCTTTTGATATTTTCAATGTTAATTACTTTCTGGAAGCTCCATGACCTTTTCTGACCTTTACATTAAAAAATCATGAAAAATACAAGCTATAAAAACCATTAATTAGCCTGAACAGCGTGAGGAATGTAGGTAAAATCACTCCTAGAATGTATATGCTACTCATGTGAGGAGTGTTGGACATTGGGTTCAATGCTCCTCATGTGTTTCGAGACATGGTCTAACCGCCTCTCGCGGATCCTAACTCTGGCGATTGTAGTGGAGACTAATGCCTGTGGGTTTTGGTCTAACGACAATCGTGATTCCAACAAGTGGTATCAGAGCGATAGGTCTCAAGTTTGAAACTCACCTGGCTCGCATTGGGAGGGAGATTCTTGGAAATTTATTTCAACGCTCCCCGTGTATTTCACAACATGGACTAACTGCCTCTCGTAGATCCTAAATATGGCGATTGTAGTAGAGACTAATGCCTGTGGTTTTTGGTCTAACATCAATTGTGATTTCAACAAGGGGAACCTGTGCATGTACATTGTTCTTGTGAAGGAAACTAGCATATACCCTCAAAAACCAAGTTTTCCAACTCTCCTAAGCTCAAAACTTCTTGAAATTGATCCTCTTCTTCTCTAAGCACATGTACAAGCCTCTAGATGGATCAAACATGGTCCAAACTGGAACAAACATGTCTCCCCTCCAATTTTACCTAAAATACCAACATACAAGGTTGGGAAGAGTGACAACAAGTCCTCGACTCTCCATCAATCATGACCATCAGCTTTAACACATATGAACAGACCTGCAATCACCTCTGAAGGACCATCATCAAGAAAAAACATCACTCCAACAAGCCATCCACCTAAGCATAGACGTGAAGACCTAATGAAGACCTAGTTGCGAACTCAACTAGTGTGGCATCAACCTATAGCAACATAATCAACCAAACTAATACCAGCATCTAACCAACATGAGTGTGCCATCATCATAGGATCAATATCAATGCCAACACATACCGACACACACCAACTGCTCCATCATCATGAGGTATACATAGGTGCATTACCTCACAAGGTTGACATCATAAGGTTTACATCAATTCCAACATAATCATCCCAGTGTCAACTAAACTAGCTACAAACATACTACAATTAATGCATCCATACATAAACTAGTCTACTAATGGTTGAAATAAATGCCAACATGAGCTAGATGTCATCATGAACTCATGCCAACATCAGCTAGTTGGATCCATGCACACCGTCATGCCAACAATATCCCCATGGAAGCCAACAAATGTAAACGGTAGCTCTAGTTCGTTAGGTCGATCTAGATGTCTTTCTATCATCTATAACTCTCAATAGGTATCCATCATTAACATGTTTTCTTCTTTCAAAATTATCACTATATAATTTTAGCTCATAGAATTGTCATAAACTTGTTTTCTTTCAAATTTAAACGACTTAACTGCCCAAAGACAAGTTGAATTTTCGTAACTCCACCAAGACACTTAGTCTTCTCATCTCCCCAATAAATTCAATCCTATCGGCGATCTCAATTTGATAAAGTATTTATAAGAAAAAATGGTGGTTTTAGAAAGCTATAAGTGGAATGCAACCTCTTCCATGATGTCACAACTTCTGATATTGTCGACATAAATACCATCAACAATACCTATACTTAGAACAATATTAGAGGTGGCTCCTATGAAATAGATTTAAAGCTGGATAGGTATATAATCTCTCAAAATATCATTTCCAAGGAAATTTTCATTGAGGATTTGTTTATCCCAAGCGAGGGCCTGAATCACTAGCTGATCAAATTACACACTGAAATGAGGTACCACCCTATAAATTTTGATGACATCACTAGAATTAATTATTTTGGTTATTTTGAATTCTAGGTCCACTATTTAATTCCAATTTTAATTAAATATGTGTTTAAAGATAAAAATGAGGCTCTCTTAAGAGATATCTCTATCAAAGAAATGGAAGAGGTAGTAGAATTTATGCCCTAGAGTAAGGCACTTGAACAAGTCTACTTAACTACTAAATTGTTTCAAACCTACTAGTCAAAAATTCAATATGAGATCTAGTAGGAAGAGGAGGAATCAAGGAGATCTAAAACAGTCCTAAAATCTCTTGACACTTCCTTCTTAACATTAGTTCCCAAAAAGGAAAAATTCAAGGACCTTAGTATCTTTCATACCATTTCTTTGCGTGATTTAATCTACAAAGTGATCATTTAAATAAATCCAATCACCTCAAGCCCATCCTACCTCATCTTATTTCAATGGAACAAACTAGCTATGTATGAGCGCATCAAATTCTAGATGGTATAGTGATTTCACATGAAATAATTCACTCTTTGAAATAATCCAAGAAATTTTGCATGCTTATAAAACTTGATCTCTCTAAATAAATTTATAAACCCAACTGGAGCTAACTCTTTAGCATTATCCACACCTTTGGCTTTAACCTTGGCTAGATATGTTAGATAATGAGCCTTATCTCTCCAACCCTATTCTCTACTTTGCTAAAAGGATTTCCTATTGCACCCTTTTCGTCATCTCATGGTATATGTGTTATAGCATCATTTATTGCCATTATATACTTGATGACTTATGCATTGGCCTTGGGTAGCCCTTCCATTCAGACTTGGTCACATTTCTCAAAAAACAGTACTTTAAAATCCATAGACGACTCTGCCTAGCTTTTTCCTTATATATTGATCCATATTTATGCAGGAACACAATTAGAATAAACATATAACCATAAATACAGAGATGCAGTGGAAATAACACTTCATTTCACTAATATCAAAGAACTGAAATTTGCTTACAGACATAATGGAAATAAAACTAGCTAGGGCACTGGTAGCTATCTCTGAGAAGAGATGTGGCGGCTACAGGCCTCTAAACTGAGTTACAATGAGGCTCGAGGGCCTATTTATTATTTAGAAACAATGGAAAACCCTAAACATCCAAAACCCTAACCCTAGGAGATGAAGCGCCAAAACTATGGGCCCCGTTTGGGTAAATTGGTGTTTCAACTTCCCGGGGACGTAACTTTGGCATACGATCTCCATTTGACGCGAACCATACCTCGTTAGAAATTTCTATCTGAGGAATACAAATTTTGAGTGAGAAAAATTGGTCCATGGACCCATGTTGCTCCCGGTTTTCCCAAAAAACTTCATTTAGGGCCTCAAAGGTTCTAAAACCAAGATCTGAAAATCGTTAAAATAGGTAAGTTATGCCAAACCTAAAAAATGAAAGAGACAAATGGTGTCACAGAATAGGGTGGTGACCGACATCTAACTGGATCATTCCTCCCCCCTTAGGAAGCAATGGTCCCCATTGCGTTAAGTTCCCCCATGAGATGAGGAAATTTCTGCTGAACTTGGTCCCTGGTGAACCACTTTCCTTGGTGCAGGAGTTGGCCAGCTTTGACAACCCGATACAGTTGGATCTGCTGTTGACGAGTGTTCTTGATTTGCATGTCCATGATACAATCTGTGGTGGCCTGTTCCATGCAGTCTGGGTTTAACTCTGTTGGTGTGAATTGTTCTGCAATGTCCGAGGTGTCCAGTAGAGGTGGGAAGTAAGGACGAAGGCGATCCACATTGAAGACTGGGTGCAGACCAAGGAATGGTGGAATACTGAGCTCGAAGGCATTGTTCCCTACAGCCTTGGTGATGGTGTACGACCCATATCAGAGCGGGCGAAGCTTGCGGTGGGGTCCAGTGAGGTGCTCCTTCTGCAAATGTAGCCATACTTTGTCGCCCACCTGGAAGTTGTGTGGCACCCGGTGTTGATCATGGTGTTGCTTGTACTTGGCATTGGCTCTGTCCAATATATCATGAACCTGTTGGCGGATGTGTTGAATGCGCTCGATGAAGCTACTTGCTTTGTCAACTTCAGACTGGACATGAGCTGAATCGGCCTGAGCAGCTGCAAACTGCATGGCTATGTCAATGGGACATAGTGGCTGGAATCCCAAGCCCACCTGAAAGGATAAGGACCGATCGAACTATGGGAGAGTCACATAACCACATATAGCAAAGGTTAGGAGTGCCTCATCCCACAAAGCGTGGTGTTGAATTGTACATGCTACTAAACGTGTACAATCATTCTCGTTGACGCACGGTGTCTAGCCATCCTGCTTGGGGATGAAAGCCGGTGGACTTGGTGAGCGCAGTCCAACATTGATCTTCGCATGCACCAAATGTACGAGGAACCTCGTTTTATCCTAACTGGATATGACACAGACCGTGATCCCAAAGTGCACCCACACTCATTCAAAGAAGAGTTTAGCAGTGGCTTCTGTTGTGATATTCTTCTTGCAGGCCGCCATAATGGCCATCTTCGAGAATCTGTCGACAACCACAAAAACACAATCATTTCCATGCTTAGTAGAATGCAGGCCTGACATGTAATCCATGGAGATGGATTCCCAAGGTCGACTAAGGGTAGGTAGCGGAGTATATAGGCCTTGCTTCTTGATGGTTAGTTTGGCAATGGCACAAGCAGTGCAGGATCTGATGTGCTTCCTGACATCCTTTCGAAGGTTCGGCCAATAGAAATACTTCTGCAGTACTGCTACTGTTTTCTTGACCCCGAAATGCCCAGCGACTCGACTGAAGTGTGCTTCCCATATCATCTTGGCACGCTCACTTGAAGGAACACAAAGGTGGCCCAGGTGACATAAAAGTGCATCTTGGAGGTGAAAATTTGGAACTTACGTACCCCCCAAGAGTGCCTTGTAAGTGTGTCAAAATTCTGGGTCACTCTCGTAGAGAAGCGGCCAATCAGAAGTATCATGCCCACAAGAGTTGAGAACAGTGGTGAGCACCACGATCAGTGCTCGGCTGAGGCAGTCTTCAACATTATTGGTGCTACCCTTCTTGTACTTTATGTTCAAATGAAACTATTGCAGATATGTGGACCACTTCTGATGGCGATCATTCTGCAACTTCCCTTGTGTCTATATGAACTGCAGGGGCCAATGGTCTATGTGGATAATTGTTTCCTTCCCCAAAATGTAATGCTTCCATTTTCGACAAGCTTGCACAGTGGAATACATTTCTTTTTCATAAGTGGGATACTTGTGAACTGTGTCAGACAATTTCTCACTGTGATATGCCACTGGATGTCCCTATTGAGTAAGAATTGCTCCATTAGCATAGTCAAAGGCATCTATCTCGATCTCAAATGGATGTTGCAAGTCTGGTAATGTGAGCACTGGGGCAGAACAAAGGCGATTTTTCAATTCTGTGAACGCCTTCTGTTGAGGTTCTGACCAAAATAATTTTTCTCTCGCTCCTCCCTTGGTGACTTAATTAAAGGCTGGCGGATATGAGAGAATCCCAACACAAACCTCCGATAGAAATTAGCAAGACCCAGAAAGCTGCGAAGCTCTGTTATAGTGGTTGGGGCTGGCCAATCCCGAATGACTTGGATCTTGGCTGGATCCACATGCACACCCCTTTCATCAATAATGTATCCCAGATATTGAACCTGGGTCATGCCAAAAGTGCACTTCTCCAAATTGGCACACAACTTGTGTTGCCGCAGTGTTTGGAGGACTTGTCGGATGTGGTGAAGGTGCTCTTCCCATGTCTTGCTGAAGATCAGAATTTCATCCAAGTACACCACTACAAATTAGTTGTTGAATGGCCACAAGATGTCGTCCATCATCCTCATGAAGGTTTTGGGAGCATTCATCAACCCGAAAGGCATGACCAGCCATTAAAAAAGGCCTTCCTTGGCTTTGAATGTAGTCTTCCACACATCAGAGGGTTCAATTGGTACCTGGTGATACCTAGACTTCAAGTCGATCTTGCTAAAATATTTTGCACCTTTGAGTTGGTCCAGAAGGTCATCAATCCGTGGGATCGGGTACCTATTCCGGACAGTGATCTTATTCAATGCCCGATAGTCAATACAGAGTCTCGACATCCCATCCTTCTTTTGTACCAACACGATCGGGCTCCCACAGGGCGATGAACTTGGTCGGATGTGACCTTTTTGTAGCAACTCCTGAATCTGCCTCTTTATTTCATCATTCTCCTTAACAGAGTGCCGATAGATCGCTCCATTGGGTAGCGGCGCACCTAGGGTCATCAATCGGGTGCTCGACCTGACAGTGCAGAGGAACCCCTGTGGGTGAGGTGAAGATGGCTCTCACTTTCCACACAAATCCCACCATTTGTTGTTGCTGTGGCACAGGAGCCCGTTTGGAGCACACTGCGCCCCTTCTTCTCGGTAGGGCGATCATCGCAGTAAAATGAATTTCTAGTTTGGGAAATGAGCTTACTGCATTGTTTTGCAGTAACCAAAGAGATAGTCGTAGGAGGTGGTACCTCTGGTATCCTATACAACTTATTTCCCAAAGTAATAATAACAGCACGAGGTCGAGACTCATACACAGCATGACGCCTCCACAAGTATGGTTGTCCTAATAATACATCAGAAACATCAATAGGAGCAACGTCACATAATACCTCATCCGCGAAGGGCTTGATGCTTAGCTCTGGACATGCACATCACAGTGACCGGTATATATTGCTTCAGAAGCCACCCGATGGTGTATGGATGTGGGTGAGCTATGGTCGGCAAGCCCAACCGCTTCACGGCGTCTGCTGAAATGAGGTTCTTTTGGCTCCCATTGTCGATAATGAACTGTACAGGGGAGCCCTTTACCCACATCTGGGAGTGGAAGAGACGTTCCTCCTCCTCTGGATCTTCCGGTTCCTCCTTCTGGACCTTTGTAGTGGCAACAGTGGCGTTGGGTTCCGCATCAATAATCTGTTTCCCTTTTTCATTCCCCTTTTCAGGTTCTGATTCGGAGTCGGAGCATGCATCTGACTCAGAAGCCCTCATCTCGGCCACTAGCGACTGCTTGGCCCGACACTCACTTGTGTTGTGAGTGGAGCTCTTATGGAACTCACACCACTTTCCCGTGTCCTTATTTGGGTTTACGGTGTTGTTATTCGCTCTCTATCTAGTCTTCACAATTTATCTCATGCAGGCTCTATTCTTCTGCCCTTTTGTTTTATAAATAACATACCTTCCTCTGCTTTTGATTCGCAGATCTGTGTCCGCTTGTCACCGTCAATCTTGGCAGCATACCGGTATGCCATACCAAGCGAGGAGATGTCGAAGAACTCCATTTCCTCCTGAATGTATCTGTGCAGACAACTACGATACTTTAGCACCAGATGTTTCTCTAAATATTTGATACCCAACTTGGTGCGCAGGGTATGGAAAAGATTCGTCAACTCATGCACATCTTGAACCCTTTGTTGTCGCAGCGTGGTCCATTGTATGTACTTGTCCTCATAGCTCCCCACGGGATAGTATTGTTCCTTAATGGCGTCTCAGAAATAATTCCAAGTGGGTACGGCTGAGAACAGAGAGGGTTTTGTCTCGTCTTTTTTCTCACAGTGGGTTTCCCACCAGTCCTTAACATGGGGGGCAGCTTTGAGGAGTACAAAAATAATCTTCTCCCTATTGGAAAAGTCATGAACCAAAAAATATCGTTCTAATAGATTCAACCATCTATCTATAGCATTTACATCTATTTAACCCTCAAATATGGGAATTTCAAAATTTACTTGTACCTCAAAAGGAGTCGCACCTCCAGAGTGGCTGCTGGATGCAGATGCGCCGCTGGTGGGCAGCCGTTGAAGGATCTGGGAAAATTTATCCATCATCGCGTTCCTTTTTTTTTTAGGGCCCCCTCGAGAAATATTTTTATAGGATCTCCTACTCCCTCATCTTTCTTTTTGTCCCCCATGGGCATCCATCGGGGTTTGCGAGGCTGATCTTGCAAAGGTTCCACCAGATCGAGCCCTAACTCCTTATACCCCGACCTCGTTGGGGACATGCAAAGAAGGATCGAGAAAACGTAGACCCCTCTGATACCACTGATCTGGATTTATGCAAGAACACAATCAAAATAAACATATAACCATAAATACAGAGATGCAGTGTAAATAACACTTCATTTCATTAATATCAAAGAACTGAAATTTGCTTACAGACAGAATGGAAATAAAACTAGCTAGGGCGCTAGTAGCTATCTCTGAGAAGAGATGTGGCGGCTACAGGCCTCTGAACTGAGTTACAATGAGGCTCGAGGGCCTATTTATTATTTAAAAACAATGGGAAATCCTAAACAGCCAAAACCCTAACCCTAGGAGATGAAGCGCCAAAACTATGGGCCCCGTTTGGGTAAATTGGTGTTTCAACTTCCCAGGGGCGTAACTTTGGCATACGATCTCCGTTTGACGCGTACCATACCTCGTTAGAAAGATCTATCCGAGGACTAAAAATTTTGAACGAGCAACATCACCATAACCCACATGTTGCTCTCCGTTTCTCCAAAAATCGCGTTTTAGGCCTCAAAACGGTCCTAGAAGTTCAAGACTTGAAAACCGCTAAAACAGTAAGTTGTGCCAAACTAAAAAATTGAAAGAGAAAATAGTGGGGCCCTAATTGAATAGTGGTGACTACCATTATCCACTCCTGGATCATATACACTTCGGTCTATATAAAGTAACTCTTAAGCGATACTTTTGGAGGCTAGGGTTTATACTTCTAACTTAACTACCCAGTTCATGGGTCAACTGCCTCTAATCAAAAATAATTTGAGGAAGTATAAATACCCCTCAATGGAATGGCCTAAGGGAGGAAGAGAGAGAATTATAGATATCATACCCTGTTATAGCCCTAACCAGGTTTGATATTTTCCCTGTGCCTCCTGCACTTCCCATATTTTCAGGAAACCCTTGTTTCCTTGTGATGATCACCTTCATTATATGTGACATCCTTTGTGCAATATTCATGGAAGAAGCTTTGTGAGGCTAGGGCTGGATGAATCCAAAGGATGGTTTGCTCAAGGTCGTGGCAAATCTCAAGTGATTTCTCCATTATTGTTTTTTGTACATGTTATCAATAAAAGAAGTCCCATATTTTTCATGATGTTCATTTGTCATATATATCTTATACATGCTTAATTATCTTGAAGATTTCATTTATTTTTATTTTTATGAGATGATGTATTCTATTTTTCTAAAATCTAGAACATATATGTTGTACAACTAGGTATTTATGCTTGTTCTTTGCTGTTTTGCAGGTTCTAGAGCACCAAGAGTTGCAGGGGGTTTGAACCCTACGAGATTTACTAAAAATGAAGGGTAAATAGGTAAGATCTGAAATCCTCACTTTCTAGTTTAAAGAATAGAAGTAGGTTATTTGAGTCCTTCTTGTGATGACATGCCCCTGGTCTGTGAGGTTTATCAACCCAAGACCTTAGGGTAACATTTCCCATAACAGAATTAGTGACTTCGCTGGGGATTACATCCGCGTAATTCCTATTTTGGGTTTTTTTTATCTGTATTTTAGGTTCCCTGATAGGTTAATCACATTTTATAGTCTAGTAAGCCATTTTCCAACCAGACAGAAGTCCTGGTCTCTTGATCAGGCTTGAATTTTTATTTTTTCCTTATTTCTATTTATATACACTACTTAGGCTGTACACATTCGCGTGTGCCCTCTGTATTCTCCAAAAGGACATACGTATATGCAAATTTCTTTGGTCACAGTTGTGTATACATGCATGTTGCATTCAGCAAATCCACGTATGCCTGGTAAAATTTGAAAATTTGAGTTTTGAAACCCTGTCACTCATTTTTTTCTATGTGTGACCACTCCTGTGGTGACTTTAGGGTGTCTGGACTGTGTTTGTTGTGATTGTATGTCCCTTTCTCTCTTATTCTTTTGAAAACCTGGCCATTTGGTAATTTTCCTATTTTGTGAAATTGCAATTGCGGTTGTAGCATCAAGATCTCTTCCTGGAGTTCTTGGCTATTCTTACCATTCAGAACAGCAAGCCTCTGCTTGTTTTCTCATCTTGGCCTTATGCATTGCTTCGCTTTTGGTTTTTTCCTATTTTGACTCCTTTGGTTTTCTTGACTTCTTGGGACTAGCCTTGTAGTGAATCTTGATGCAACCTTTCTTGGTTTTTTGAGTTTTTTTTTCGTTAGAAGAGTATGCTACTATTCTGAATCAATTTCTTGGGTCTTTTTCTTCTTCTTGCTTATTTGAGTCTCGCTACGAAAGTATCATAGTTTTCTTATGCACTTTGAAGCCCTTTTGAGACTCATTTTCTTGATTCCAGTTCTTCAGTAGTTTTGTGCTTGTATTCTTGAAATATTTTTCTTTCCATTATAAGTGAAAAGCCAATAAAAATTTCTTATTTTCCGTTGCTTTTTCTTCGATTTCATTTTTTTTATGATTTTCATATGTTTTGAAGCATTTTTTTTAGTTTTTGGTCTTTGGTTCGTTTGCTTGGTTTTGAAAGAAGTCTTGTCTAGATTTCTCTCTTTTACATCAAGTACATTTTGGCATTTTCTATGCATACGAGTTCTTGTTGGGACTAGCCTTGCTTTTCTGTCAAAAGGGATTGAACCATTTCTCTCTAGAGACTCTTTTTGCTTCTTCAAATTTAGCAATCTTAGAATTTTCATATCATTGGTAGTTTTGCATTAAGTGCATTGAAGCATTTGAGTCTTTTTCCATAGTTTTTTGAAGTGTGTGAAGAGTGAGTAACTGAAAAGAAAAACAAGTTTCTTTTCTTATTTAGTTTCGTAGAACCCATATAGAGATCTCTTTTCATCGAAAGAAAAATATTGCATTTGCATGTAGTAGGTTTTCATTGATTTCTTTTGCATCAATAAACACAATCAGATTCACTTCCATATATCTTTGACTTAAGTAACAGCCAATTTAAAATCAAGCGTTATAATTAAAATCAACTAGAAATTTTTGTATTATTGTCATTAATCATACACCAACTAGCTAGGTTGTAGGGCCTTGGAATAGGTGAGTGGAGAGTTAACTCTCCAAGGCTGCTCAAACTGTTAAACATAGAAAATTTATTAATGAGCGAAATCCAATTCCGTTAAGTGGACCGGGAAAGCTCTACCTCCAGAGAGTTAAGCACGAGGGAGAGTGAAGGTAGATAAGAGAGATACCCCCTCTCCTATTTGTTGATTGGTGCCCTTAGTTGCCTCTCCTAGGGACCACACAGGTGACTATGGGGGTGAATACCCGTGGTACCTAAGATAGATGTTGCATCACTTTCATCAGTACTTCTGGAGGGTGCCCTTGTAAAGCTCGGGGACTTGCACTAGCAAACGCTATTGTCAGGAGGTCAGCGTAACTAACTATGTTACCTTCGCTAGTAGGCTTGGGGCGTAATTACCCCAGACTATTTTCGGAAGGTCCTCTTATTTCTGTTTCTTGTATTTTGGTGTCTGGACCTAATCACCTAGAGTAGAAATACCTGAAGGCTGCTTGATTGAATGTATCTTAGGAACTTTTTTAGAATGTGCTCTTTTCTCCTAGATTGCTTAGCTTCTTATATTTTTTGAGTCTAAAATTAATCTCTTAAAGTGGTTGACGATCACCTCATCGATTGAGGAGGCTTCACGGGCTTTCTCCTGTGAGTGCCGAGCCTTATTCAAGAAGGCATAGGATTATTTTAGTGGGTGAGTTTTACCCAGTGGTCTCGAACATAGTGAAGAGTGATCCTCCATTTGGGCTTGTTGTTCCTGTGGGTTGTCCTAGTGTTAGTGTTAGTTTAGAGAGGAGTGCTCCACTCATCTCTAGAGTCTTTTTTCAAGCAGAAGAAGTTGAATTTGAAGAAGTTCCTCAGCCTCCCGAGTCTCTTCCATCTCCTCTTCCTACTAGTTTTCGTTGACGTCCTTTTGTACATCGAGCCTGAGTCTGAGAGACCGGATAGTTATTTTCCATCATATCCCTTTCTTTCGATGGCCACAACTAGGAACACAGCCTCGGCTATGAGCACTGCAAGTGTTCATACTCATCTTTCAGTCAAAGGAAGAGTAATTATTAACATATCGACAATCAATTCTAGTGCTTCTATGCTTAGTTGTACTTCTATTCCATATTCGAGTCGAAACACCCAAGCATGTGCTTCTCAATCTGGCCCCTTTTCTTTTGGAATACCCTCTACTGGAATTCCTTTTGTCTCCTTTTCTGCTGTCTCAGTTGTCTTCACACCTATACCTTTTTTGTGGAGGTAAAACCCCTCTGCAGACAGAGGCGATCCCTACTAGCCTAGACCGGGTCTAGCAACAATCGTTCACGCTATAGTGCAGGTTCCTAATTGTAGATAAACCAACTAGCGATGAAGGCTTACCTGGAATCCAATGCTGTCGCTCGTAGAGAAAGTAGCACTCCCGCTCCTTAGCTCTAGCAGATCACAATCCTCACGATCTCTGTGATTGGACACCTACACATGCAAGAAACAAAACAAACGCAAGCGTAAAATCCAGTATATGCAACTATATTTCAGTCAGAGAAGACATAACTCATCATCATCATTAATAACAAGAGTGGAACCATAACCAATAGTCACTTATCATTAATCAATCAAAGAAGAATACAACCATAGCTCTGACGCTGAATTCTCCTTCGGAGGGTCGTCAACGGAACGTGTCTCGATAAAGCCTGTAAGGGATGGGAAAAGCCTCTCTCTCCAGATGTCTCGTTAATAATCTCCTTGCTTGGATTTGGCCTTAAGGGAATGAATTAAGGCTCTTGTAGCATTAGGCTCTTGGGAACTTGGAGATTAGCTTTCAAATGGGATGAGAAAGCTTTTATAGATGGAGGAAGGGGAGTTGGGATCCCTATAATCATGGGATTGGCCCTATCCTCAAGGAAGCTTCCATGAGAGGTGGAAAACCACTTCCTCTACATGGAGATCTGGAGCCAAACCTCCCAAATCAAATTAGATACCAGTTCCTGGATCAGTTAGGACGAAACTTACGCCATTTATTTTTAAAAAACACTCCTTAAAATGGCTGGCGCGAGTGCGACTCTGGAACAGAGCGCCAATTGGCGCGCCCTCTTTGAAGGATTTCCCCCATTGGCGCGGGTAATGAACTGGTTAACCTTGCCAATGCAAAAATAGGTGTTTTTAGGGTTTTCACAGGGAGTTTTCTTCAGGGAAATGAAAGCTCATGTTCAGAGGGATGTCATGAAAGTGGTTTCAAGTCATGTCATTGCTCACAGGTCACGGAATGAGCCCTCCAATTGTGCGGGATGGGGAATTGTAGGGACGGTGACAAATTGTTGTGTAACAGATGCCCCCTAAAGTATGAGGCCCGAGAGAGAGAGAGGGGTGAAATGCTTTACGAGAACGAGTCCAACTGATATCTCAAATACATGATATATACATGGTATGGGCGCAGCCATCCATAATAGAGTATGTAGCAATCCAGATCTGAGGCATGGACGCAGCCATCCAGTGAGGATCGGTAAATAGACTCAGGTATCGCAGCCATCCAATCAGCGAGTCATGTAACTAATCATAATAATCCACAAAATCGCAGCCTGGATTATAACATACATGAATCCAGGGTCTTGCGCTCCATCTCAACACGAAAAAAGTACAAGTTCAAGCATGCAAATAAGTGAGCTGAAGTCGAACATGCAAGAACATCGTCTGATTACCAGCCAATGATGAAAGCTGATAACAGACGTGAGAGGTACCAACAATAATGAAAATGGTCCTCAAGGTACTACAGGTACAATCTACGGCATGTGAACAATGAGCTGACGTCGAAAACCCACAGAATCACTCAATCGGAGGCCAATAATGAAAACCTCACGTCGAATGCGAAGAACCTGACATTGAGGCATGCAAGCTCCAAGGTACCAGAAGGGAGTCTCTAGATCAGCTTCCTGGATAATGAGCTGAAGTCGACAGGAAGTGACCTTGATTGAAGGTGGGCCATAGTGTTTCCCACATCATCGATGCGAGACAGAGGAACATAATGTCTTTGTGAATCAGGATCATATGAGAATCAGAGGAAGGTTGGTACTTGCAGAGGTCAACTTCTCTTGAACATATAAACGGCACGACAATGAGTTTGGCAGTATTTGACATCAACGGATCAGAGGTCATGGCGATGAGGCAAAGAGTAGATGAGAGGTCCAAAAGGATCACCCAAACCCATGGAGGCAAGTGAAAAACGAGATGATATGTCCCCAACCCGACACGAATGCAGACAAGTGCCATGTTCAAGAGCGACATACTACTGACACGACAATGATGTTGGTTCCATTTTCCCCACCATCTCTGGCGAGTACCTCTTTATTTTTACACAAGCTTGAAGAGGATACCATATGCTTGCTATATAAGCCCATCCTAGTACATTTTACGAGCCCTAGGAAGGAGGAACTCGGATACCGTCATTACGACTGAATCCAATGTCATCAGGGTTTAATGAGTCTGACAAAGGAAGAACTCGGCATCTTTTCATGTTTAGAGAGTTTGAAAAGACAGTGGAAAAGTAAACTCCAAAGATCCCTTTTCGTAAATAGTTTCTCAGATCCGAAAAGGTAGAAAATAATATCTGAGAAAACCTCCTAGTCGTGATAGGCTAGGGTATTCCTTTTTCGTAAATAATCTATCCCAGCCTGAAAAAGGGGTAAACATATACTGGGTAGATGTCGTTTCATGACCACTTTAACGAGATCGAAACGACAAGGGCCTCGGAAATATTTTCATGTTTAGAGAGTCAGAAAAGCGCTGAAAGATGACTCCAAAATGACTTTTTTGTGTATTTATCGAGTCCGAAAAAGTATAAAATACAACTTGTGTCACCGTTTCAGTCGCGTAAAAAACCTGCTGCTGCACATAAAGGCAAGTGTAAAATCCATTTTCGACAAAATATATTAAAATATTAATAAAAAATGACTTTTAAAACCTATTTAGATTTCAGAAAGTTATAAATAAGTCTCAAATGGTAAAAACAAAATTAATTTTACTATTTACCTCATTGGAGAGCAACAATGGTCCATTTGGTGTGCAAACTTCTGATGGCGACTGCAACCAATCCGAGCTACCATTCAGATCCTTGTTTGTCCCAGGTAAGAGGCGCTTCCCTGAACTTTCATTTTGATCCATTTTATAGAGATTTCCATTGCAGATTGGGCTTCTGTGGAAGAATTTTAAAATTTTAGGGCTCCGCCCATTGGCACGGGTATCGGGCACGGACCCGCGCCAATGGCCTTTTGCCTACAAAGGGGTCATGCCAATGGCGCAACGCTGTTTTCTATTTAAATTTCCAAACAGAGAACAATCCAATGGAGTTTTCCATGTAACAGAGGCCTAATCAAGGGTTTTTGTTCATGTTGATGCAGGCAACCAAGCACAATGGTTATCGAATGGAAGGAAAGGGAGCATGGGGAAGAGGATGAACTGGCCATGGAGAATGAGGTCTATATGAACTCACTTAAGAACTATGGACTCAAGAAGTTCTTCCTGACACCCTGCTTACGAGCTCAACCCAAGCTCCTACAGTACTTGGTGAGTATTTGGAATGAAAATGAAGAAGTGTTCAAAATTCGAGACCAAGTGCTGGAATTGGAGGTTTCTGATGTATACTTCATAATCGGATTGTCACGCAGAGGCCCGGTGCCCATCTTGACAGGCAGCAGACCATCTGGTGAAAAGATGGAGCAGGTAATGGCAAGGGTGGGCCCAAGGGCACGAACCGGATTAGGAAGCGAGAAAGTAGACATTCACACTGTCGAGGATCTAGCAATCAGAGTGGTGCTACACACCATTACACGAGCTGCGGGATCATAGGCTCCACACGAGGCAACAAAATCCCAACTCATACTAGCCTCTGAGTGTATGATTCCTACACTTTTCGATTGGGCTACAATGATGACAACCAACATAAAGAGGCAGCTTACAAAGTGCAAGCAAGACAAATTGAAACAGTTTGGCTACGGTTCCATTCTGGTAACGTTTATTCTGGAACGATTACCTATCTTTCAGGGCCAAGGGGCCATAGTTGCTGAGCCGGTACCACGAGAGACGCGCATGGCACGCTGGGTAGCACTCATGCCCAGATCAGGAGGAGGCCAAAAGATGTCCTGGAGGTCGGAGTTCTTTGGGTGGTTACGGCGGCAGCTGATCATGGTCGAAGACTGGCCCTATGCCGGTACCGATTTCACCAGAGATCCCGATCTTCCACTCCCGGAGGGGGATGACTGGGACGAGGAGTTGGGTATGACCTCTCTTTTTGATTTTTATGTTTTATGATTTTTTTTTGGTAATACATGTATGTTCTAACAACTGTTTTATATGTATGCCGATGTCGTCCCAGAGAGATCTGCCGGTATGTCTCCTATTGCACGGAGAACTCAGCACGCAGCTGACCCTTAGGCGGAGGGTGCCGAGGGAGGAGAGTTGATCCAGAACCTTGAGGGGATCGCTCGGGGAATTCCAGACTATGCCTGGCTGGCAGATGTCCCGATGGCGTATCATAGACATACGGTGGGAGTGCCTAGTCGCCTCCACTGACTACTGAGATGCTTAGTGCGCACGGTAGCATGTTACCACGAGTACCATGCGGATTAGACACCTAGGGCTTTCTCATGCATATTTTTTGAGAGACATGTCGTCTTCGGATGTGTTAAGACGAACATGTATATTTTTTAATTTTATGTGACGCACACTATGTAAGCATTTCGACATATATATATATATATATATATATATATATATATATATATATATATATACACATACGCATATATATATATATATATATATATATATATATATATATATATATATATATAGACATATCTATTTCTGGATAGATCTTTCTACATGTGATGATGTTTTTATATGCTATGCAAATGTCTAATACAATGTCATCTGGATGCATTAGTTGCATAACAAACAACCCACAGAAAAAGTTCACATAATGTATCTAATCACAAATTTTGTTTTTTATGCAAGCTTAAAAGCACACATGAAAACACACATGCAAACTATGCTTGAAGATGAGTTTTATTTTTTTATGCAAGCTTAAAACACAAACTATGCTTGAGGAAGACGGGCATGCCCCCAGCATGGTGTCTCAATTCGAGGTACATGCCCCCCAAGATTCAGTCCATAGGAAATGGATTGAAGGTTGAAAAAGATATTTGAACGAAATCTATCAAAACTCGAATTGAATAGGCTCGTGTTTCATTATTTTAATGAGGTTGACACACTTAAAAGAACTGTCCTCGTAGCTGCTTGTTTCATTTTTTTAGGAGCTTGACACAAGAGAAGGAACTTTGCTCCGGTGAGCTCAAAGGAGGAGGCTCAGGAGAGAGATGATTAGATGCATCACGCTCTAGAAAATCTGACATTGCCCCCAATCTAGGCATGAATGAGGAACGATGATGTCCATCGCTCCAAGGCAGCTCCTCAAGAGACATTGTTTCAACAATGGCTTCATCAGAAGGGAAAATTTCTTTAAGAAGATCAGGCGAGTCGGTCTCGCCGAGCCAGGGGGATTGAGAATAGATGTCTAAAGCCATGCTCAAAGGAGCATGCTGAGGAGGGGGAGGATCAGACGCGGCGACGATTTCACAGTAGTTAATCTCTATCGGAGTTAAGGGCATCGATTCTCCAAACTTAGCCACCTACTCAGGCGTAGGGATGAGCCATGGGTCATCAGACCTAGAGATCATATTAACTTGAGCTGTGTGCGGTGGTGGCGTTGGAAAGATACCCATGAGAACAGGGTCCTTGAAGAGACCAAGTCCTACACTGTCAGGGGGATTTGGAATCTGATCCATGTAAGGAATGTTGTTCTCAGAGGTGGAGGTGAAGAAAGACAACTGATCCACAGTAACGATTTTGCACTCGTGTGGGAACTTAAGAAGTCGAAACAGGGTGGACGGCACGCATAACATGGCATGAGTCCAACTGCGGCCGAGAAGTATATTGTAGTTAAGCTTGGCGTCAACTACTTCTACTTCTACGTTGACTGTCTTCCCCTGTAAAGTAATCGCTAAACTCTCGAGAACACCCAGGGATTTCGATTCCCGACCATCAAATGCCTCTAGGGCATTAGGAGATGATGAAAGGGCCGGAGAGCCAATGGCCTTCTAGCAAGCAGACGACATGACGCAGGTAGAAGCACCTTCATCCACAACAGCCCTATGGATGTTAAGATCGTTGATCCCAACTTGAATAATAAGGGCGATCTGATGTGGAAGTCGGGGTGTAAAGTTCTCTAAGTCAAAGGTGAGAAGATTAGAATCAGTGGGATCGATTCCACCGATTGCAGACAACAAAGCTTTCCATTGTGACGGACAACTTTGAAGGACTTCCAATGTAGACATGGCAGAAAGCGCCTGTGCCAGATCCTCAACAATACTGTAGTGATGAGCGGCACAGGCGTTTGGATTGTAGGAATACCTTCGTAGAACACCTTTAGAAGGTGGCCTCACAACAGGGTCAGCAGTAGGCTTCTCAATTTCCAACGAACCGGAGACAGGTGGGGGAGGTGGACCATCCGCAACTACCTTCCCGGGTGCCTGACGTGATTCGTTGTAATCCTTTGAATGCGTAGCAATAGAGATAGGTGCAGCACCATTCATCATAAAGACCTGGGACCCAAATGGTGCAGATGGTGAAGGCTGTTCAACCATTTGGGTCTGTTGAGATGGGAACGGCTCTTTAAGAACTGTCGGAGTCCCTTTGGAATGTTTTAGAAGTTGACTAACTTCAGATCGTCGTGGAAAATCCTTTGTATAATGATCTCCTTCACAAATAAGGCAGGGATACTTCAGTTTACATTGGGAACCGTCCTCGGTACGAGGTTTGGACTCTGGCTTTGGGGCATCGGATTTGGATTTACCTTTTCCCTTCTTTTTCCCTTTGGAGGCTTTCTTCGTAGGATTAGCATGAACGACATTAACCTCTGCAGTTTTGCCAGAGTCGGAAGGGGTAGGAGGAGCAGAATTATTGGATGAGTTGGACTTATGCTTTCCATTTGAATATTTCTTTGAATTCTGAGACACGGAACCAATAACACCATCCACCGTCGGGGTAGATGGAGCTTTAGAGGTTCCAGACCGTGGAGCATCAGGAAAAATATCATAAAGCGTGCCGGACTGAGAATATACCAGATCCAGATATTGGGCACGCGCTATGGCTTGTTCTTCAGTCACACATGCTCCCATAGCAATATCTTGGGCGAGTTTATTAACGAAGGAGGTGGTGAACCAATGAGTTAGTATCTGATCAGGTATGTGAAAATTGATCAGTCTATGATGACGTCGCCACTCATGAATGTGATCAGAAATGTGGGTGGCTTTGTCCTGCTTCAAAGAAGTCAGGAGGTGCGTCCCGGCTTCATAGTGAACCGGTAACTGAAAGTGAGTCAGAAAATCCATGGCTAACGAATTGAAATCTTGAAAGATGCCAGGGGATAATTCAATATACCACTTAGTGGCAGCACCAGTCAAAGTACGCTGGAAGAGGCATAGACGAATCGAATCATCGACCCAAGAGTTGGATGAACACCAAAGATGGTAAGTCATCACATGAGCTTGGGGGTCCTCCCCAGCTTTAACCTCAAATTTGGGGCAATCACCGGGTATCTTGGTAGGAACCATAGGCCAATAAGGATTATGCAAAATCGAATCATTGGTTAATTTCGAAACATCCGGTAATTCCAAGGTAGCCAAGAATGGCAATGGTGGATTGGACGACATGCCTGACCCTTGATAAGGACCAGTACCTGTACTCCACGCTGGTTGAGAATATCCTTGCCCCTAGGGGTTCTGTCTAGCAGGATTCTGACTGTAGGGGGTATAAGTCGTATAACTAGCCTGATTCGGTTGCTGGTAACCAGTGTGCGGGGCTTGATAACCAGAGTATGGACCCTGATTATATGTCGGCCCTGTGTGAGCAACATTTGGATTTGGCTGCCGAGTATAGGTGTAGCCGGGTTGTTGAGAGTAATAGTTAGAACCTTGGGGCTAGCTATAATTTGGTCGGTACTGACCATGAGAATAGTAACCGCCTTGAGGTTGAGTGGGCTACTGATAGGTGGGACCCTGCTGAGCCTGATAATTAGGGTGCAATGGTTGATTTGGCTACATCATCGAATAAGTCGGTTGTTGGGCAGGGTTGACAGGATGCGCAGGCTGGCCTGGTTGAACAGGCTAACCTAGCTGAACGGGATGCCCTGGTTGAACACGGTGACCCGGATAAACAGGTTGTACCGATTGTGCAGGCTGACCTGGCTGTTGAGGAGCACCAGGTTGTACTGGATGAGCCGGTTGGCCTGGCGGGGGAACACCAGGTTGGGCCAGATTGGCCGGTTGGCCTGGTGGCGGAATACCAGGTTGTGTCGGATGGACCAGTTGGCCTGGTAACAGAATGGAGCCAAGTGGTTTCTGATAACTGGTTTGACCCGCAACAGGACCATAAGATGGTCCTGGCTGATGTGCAATGTTGGGACCAAGAGGACACTGCGGTTTCATAGGTTGAGAAGGTTAGACTTGCCCCCCAGGACCATATACCGGCCCCGGTTGGTACCCCGGTTGTCCTGCGAGTCCTTGAGGTTGCCCAGGTGGGACTCCAGGGGGAGGCTATGTGGGTTGACCTGAAGGGTTGTAATACTATCCTTGCGGACTGTAGAATGGCCCTTGCTGGCCCAAAGGGTAGCCTTGTATGGGCTATCCCTGCGGGTCATAAGGATAGCCAGGCTAGCCCGAAGGTTGACCTTGAAAAGGTTGTCCTTACGGGTTATAAGGTTGTCCAGCCTGGTTATATGGTAAACCCTGAGCATGAAGCTGAGCCTCAGGAGCAGATAGACGTAAAGGGTTCCCATGCTCACCGTACTGATATGGAAAGACATACACGGGTGTACCATCATGTGCATAGTGCAAAAAATACGAGCGGTTGGGATCTTGAGAGGACTATCCGACCTCGGGGTTCGACTGTTGCAGAGATAATCGATACTCCTCTGGAGAGATGTTCTCCGGCATAGCAGATGCTATGTAGATATCTTCGGGAAGGGATGTGGTCCTTACGGACTAGGTAGTAATGGCCGGTGCAGATGCGGCCACACAAACAGTGGGCATGGAGGGTACAGAAGTAACCTGAGGGGATGACGTAACAGGTGGCCGTGGAGACATCCCCAATGAAGGAACAACCGGCCTCGTAGAAGGAGCTGATACCCCCATAGAGGTAGCGACGGCAATAATCTGACCCAAGGATCTATACCCGGCGAGTAATGAGGGACCAGGTGATGACATAACAGATGGTTCAGGGTTGTCTCCTGGAAATAATCTTCGAGGAAATAACTGGTAATCCTCACCGGACGTGGGGATTTCATCGTTGGATTTACTCATGTTTGATCCTACCGCTAGATCTCGTAATAGATGGCGAGGACTAGGAGGAACAACAGCAGCTATAAAAGTCGAACCCGATGTAAGAGGAGGAAATCTTCCCCTACTCCAAATCCAAACCAAGGGTTGGAAAAGGGCCAATTGAACTCAACTGGTCCTCCAAAGGGCTGCTCAGACAGAACCGGTCCCCCATCGGGAAACTTAGAAACGATGGGCTGCTGGGGTTTAGCAGAGGATTGAGAAGCCTCTGATGAATCGTCCATATATGGACTACCAGTAGATGAAACAGAAGGTTCTGCCACTGTGACAACAATGAAAAAAGATCAAGCACAACACACACGGGCTGAAAAAGAGTCAAGACACACAATCAAACGGTCAACAAGAAAAATCTAATAAGGCGTGTGATCGTGGGTGATTTATTTTACCACATTAAAACTTTAGAAACTTCACCTTTTCATGTTTTAAGAGTTGAGAAACAGATGAAAGGTGACTCTATCTCTTTCAGTTTTGAAACAAGCGTGAAAGGACAAGCGCTTGGTGATCCTTTCAAATTTAAAGAGTCAGAAAAGATCAAATGACTACTCAGGAATACTAGGCAAAGGGTGTAAAAAATAACCGTGAACTGCAATATACACCTTGGTTTCAAAATGAAAGAGAAATCAACCAAGGACTTAACGTACGTGCAGGCAATCTCCCTGAATGCTGTGTCCAGTGTATCACGGGTATAGGGCGGTAGACTCGGCTTCCTATGGATAAAGGATAGAAACCTAGTGGGGTCTCCCTTTATATACTCGACGGTAAGGGGAGCACAAGTCCGTACTAGCGCTGTCTAAATCCAAGAGGCGAGCGACAGCTACTAGGTTTAAAGATGCCGGAACACGTCTCTAGCCTAGACCTCTAAATGTGTTTCGTTAGATTTCAATGCTGCCTTAGTGTAAATTGAGTAAATTTTAATGTTTATCTTCAATTACGTTTCAGTTTTCAGGCCCTAGCGAATGTGATGTCTCAAAATCTTCTAAATGCAAACTATATGCCACAGTATATCATTTCATTCGATGAACGCTAATTACAAGAGAGTTGAGAGCTTTTCACACAAACGAAATGATCAGAAAACAACCAACAGATTCTCTAATGCAGCTAATGGAAATCAAAAACTTTTCTCTCAAAGTCACTAATCACTAATAACACCGAAAAGATTTTAATTTTCACTAACTAATCAAAAGCAAAAGAGATTTTTTTTTATTTTCAATGTTTAATAGAAAAGTGCACTAAACGGAATGAAAACTAAGAGCAATTCGAGAAATGATGATAAGAGAGAAAAACAATCAAATTTCACTCGATGGCAAACACAAACAGAACTCAAATTGACACAACAGTCCCTCAAAACCAAGAAAATCCCAAAGACTCAAATGGACCATGCAATCTAGGCCCAAAACGAGACAAAGCAAAATTTGAATGAAGAAGAAATCAATCACTCAAACAACGCAATGAAACGATAGACAACTACCAAACGAATGTAAAGAAGCAATCACAAGGTCGACTGAACCGATAAAGACCAAAAACTCCCAAGGGAGGCTCGACACACAAGAGCACCTATGCCCTAGGGCTAGAATGTGAAATCGATGGAAATGGAAAAACAACCAAAGGAAGAAGGTCACAGCCAGTCAAACAAGGCTCCAGAACACTCAAGCAGTTGAAAAAACAAAACCAAACACACTGATCAAGCTTAGGAAGGTCAGAACAGGGCAAACCCTAGTACCTCATAGGATTAGCGCGACTTTGAGGTTGAAACTAGCGCCAGAAAGGAATTGGCGCAGGTAATACACAAGCAACCTGCGCCAATGGGCACGACTGTCAAGTTGTAAAGTGTGCCAGTCGAGTTTGCTAAGGAAAAATAAAAATAGATAATCCAACAAGCAGACCAGTGATGATCAAGCTAACCAAAAGCCAAAATCACAAAAAAAAAAACAAGCCAAAAGAGACGAAAAAGCAAGCAGAATCGAGAAACAACCGAAAATACAAGACAATACTCCAAGTGTTTAGTTTACAAACTAAACCGGAGATTGACTGAAGCAGCTTTGATCTACTTCGCAATTGCAGAGCAAGAGAATTTCGAAGGCTATCTGGCTAACTTCAGGCTCCGTCTATAGCTTATAAAACAAACAACAACAAGCTAAACGATCCCTAGTGGAGTCCCCAATTTTTTGTGGAGGTAAATTTCCTCTACGAACAGAGGCAATCCCTACTAGCCCAGACCGGGTCTAGCAACAATCGTTCACGCTACAGTGCAGGTTCCTAATTGCAGATAAACCAACTAGCGATGAAGGCTTACCTGGAATCCAACATTGTCACTCATAGAGAAAGTATCACTCCCGTTCCTTAGCTCTGGCAGATCACAATCCTCACGATCTCCATGATCGGACACCTACACACGCAAGAAACAAAACAAACGCAAGCATAAAATCCAGTATATGCAACTATATGTCAGTCAGAGAAGACATAACTCATCATCATCATTAATAACAAGAGTGGAACCATAATCAATAGTCACTTATCATTAATCAATCAAAGAAGACTACAACCATAGCTCTGACGTTGAATTCTCCTTTGGAGGGTCGTCAGCAGAACGTGTCTCGATAAAGCCTGTCAGGGATGGGACAAGCCTCTCTCTCCGAATGTCTCGACAATAATCTCCTTGCTTGGATTTGTCCTTAAGGGAATGAATCAAGGCTCTTGGGAACTTGGAGATTAGCTTGCAAATGGGATGAGCAGGCTTTTATAGATGGAGGAAGGGGAGTTGGGATCCTTATAATCATGGGATTGGCCCTATCCTCAAGGAAGCTTCCATGAGAGGCGGCAAACCACTTCCTCTACATGGAGATCCGGAGCCAAACCTCCCAACTCAAATTAGATACCAGTTCCTGGATCAGTTAGGACGAAACTTCCGCCATTTATTTTTAAAAAACACTCCTTAAAATGGTTGGCACGAGTGCGACTCTGGAACAGAGCGCCAATTGGCGCGCCCTCTTTGAAGGATTTCCCCCATTGGTGTAGGTAATGAACTGGCTAACCGCACCAATGCAAAAAGAGGTGTTTTTAGGGTTTTCACAAGGGGTTGTCTTTAGGGCAATGAAAGCTCATGTTCAGAGGGATTTCATGAACGTGGTTTCAAGTCATGTCATTGCTCACAGGTCACAGAATGAGCCCTCCAATTGTGCGGGATGGGGAATTGTAGGGATGGTGACAAATTGCTATGTAACAACCTTCTATGGCCAGTGGATCAACTTCATTTCAAGGTTTCCCCTTTGGAATTGGGCATATCCCTCATTCAAACCCTTCCTTAGGATCCATGCCCTTCACCTCTCAGAATCAAGGATTCAATCCTTTTTTCGGTGGTCAAGGCTCTAATGTTTTTTCGAGATGGAACCCTGCTTTTACAGCATTGGGAGTTGGGAGTCATTTTTTCGCTGGTTAGTAAGGGAATGTTCATTACCCTTTAGTGGGTGCTTCTCATGGTTTTTCTCTGTTTGCAAATGCTTGGAACCCTTACCAAGGGATTTCTTCTTCATTCAATACCTTGTTTGGAGGGAATTTACCTGTTTATAGTAACCCTATGTTGGGAGGTGGTCCTTCTCCAAATGTAGGGTCACAAGGCTTTTCTTATGGCTTAGCATTTTCTATGAAAAACATCTAGCAACCTGGTGCCTCAACAAATCCAGGCTAATATTTTCAGAATGTGGGGAATCCTTCCTATGGGGGATGGAATTCCCAGGCTCCTCCATGCTTACCATTATGTTAGCCACCTATAATATTTGTTATATCAAAAGGTGGCTAAGAGTTTTTGAGCATCCAAGGAACAAATTTTATCACTAAAAATTGTTGGCTCTTGAAGGCTTTTCTAGGCCTCATGCCTCTGTCCAAAATATTCTTTGTTGTTCCCATTTTCATACTTAGAAATTATGCTAAAATCATGAGAAGAAACTGCTGCAAAATCATCATTTTTTCCCTTTTCCTTCTTACAAAATTGACCTTCATTTGCTCCCTTTTTCCCATGAATTTCCTTTATTTTTTCATGTTTTCCTTTCTTCCCTTCATGAAAATCACCCTTCCATAGTTAAAAACTCATTTTTTAACTATTTCGAAACCCCCGATTCCTTTGAAAACCATGAAAAATTCATAAAAAATGCAAGTCTTTACTATGGACTTAAACCCCCTTGGGCTAAGTCCTAAACCACTTCCCCACATGTGCCCTTGTCATAAAATCCAAGCGCCAAACCCATATAGCGCTAATCGCATCGGAAACTTTCAATGGTGCGCAAGCCTTGTGTTCCTTTTAAAAACCCCGATGCGATCAACTCTTTTATATAAACCTTCCCGATCGCATCGCAAAAACTCAACGCACCAGTTTGTTTTGACGTCTTCCGAACTTCCAATCACGATTGAGCCCTGTCCTCCGATCATATTGTTTTAATATATATCCTGTGGGCCCACCTCCACGCTTAAAACCATTGAAAATCAATTCCCGATCCGCTTTTTCCTTTGTAAAATTCAAAAACCCACTTTTCCAAAGTTTTGGTATAAAAACCAAAATCACGTGTTAAAATTAAATGGGTTGATTGAAAAGAGCCGATTGCGCAATCGCATCGCCTCATTCCCGATCTCTGATTGTGTTTCCCCCGATTCATTCTCAACCATTGATCTAACCTTTAGATCGACGGCTTGCGCTTCGTTGCATCGCAATGTTTAATCGCATAATTTTTTTTTTCCCCCGATCCCTATTCCTCTGATTCGCTCCCCGCCGTTGATCTGATCCTTAGATCCAACAGCCATCGCTTAATCACCTTCGCCCTCCTGATCGCGCAATCGCATCAGGGATTTTCATCACACCCCTTTTTTTTCCTCCCGCCGATTGTGATCTCCCAATTAGATCAGGACCGTCCACGTGTCCAAATCCAACAGCTACACTCCTCTCCCACCTTCTGAAGCAGTTTAACCCAAAATGCAGGATTTCTTAATTTTTTTTTATGTTGTATGCAGGTTCTAAATGGTTTTCGCTGTTATATTGAAGAAAGGCCAGAGGCCGGGAGTGACGATTCCCGTGCCTTTTAGTCCTTAAAAGAGAACCATTCACAGGGTTGGATTCAATGTTTTATCAAGCATTCTATAGGCGTCGATACTATAAAGGCCCTGCGCGGCCCTGCACATCGACAAGACACTGTATTAAAAACACAGATTAAAGAGTATAAGTATTGAAGAATAGAGCGCAGTAGAGAAGGAGATTAAAGACAAATCTGGGGAATTACGGCTAAGAATGATTTTCAAAAGCCTAATTCCCTCGATTAAAACACCATTAAAGAGAATTATAAGTGTTTAAAAGGCAGAAAAGACCTCCACCGCTGTATTTAAGGCAAATTGGTTCCTCGGCTACCCTAAACGCCACCTGTGCCTCAAATCTTTCAACACAGAGGCCGAAGTTATTGATCAGATGAAGATATTTGCCTCCAGCGCAGCCGGGGAGTTACTTCTGCAAGGGAATAAATGCAGAAATATCTGCAGAGTTACTCCACACAGCACGCAGAGCCTCGAAGTCAAATAAGGCTCCCACCGAGTTTAAATTCATAATTTTAAAACATTAATACAGTAGTCCACCTGTACACTTCTCCATCGAGCCCCTCAAAAGGCCAGAAAGTCATTTAATCTGTATTAATGATCTTTGAGATCTTTTGTTAGTTCTCAGCTCCTCATTCTTCTATAAATACCTCAGTATAAGATGAGCAACCGTTGGTTGACTACGTTGTTGAGCATTGTTATGTAATTGAGCTGGAAACTTCTGATTGTAAATATTATTCTCTGGCCCTTGAAGCTCTATTTGTAATAGATAAGTTAGGCTAAAGAGTGAAGATGATTGCTGAACTGAAACACTAGACTTGAAGACTGTAACTGGTTTGACATCAATAACAAGCTGTTTCTTGGGATCCTGTTCTATATTACTGGTGAAGTGCCCTTTCTTTGTTATTTGTTTTTCCTTCTATGTATGCCATATCGTTCACTATTCTCTGATAAAGAACAGCATTCACGGAGTTAGGATTTATTGTTTATCATTTCCCTTCTCTAACTGCAAATCTTTATCTTAATGTTTTCCTCTTATTTGTTTGTTTAAGAATGATTCAATACAGTTTAAGTATTTAGGAATGCTGGAGTTCCCTCATCCTACTGTTTGCTTTAAACATTGTTCTTGAAAGTTATTTTCCTTATTTTCTTATTAAAGTTAGACTAGAAAGTGATGGTTTGCCCTGTTTCTAGATTCTATTCTCCAAAGGTAGAT
Source organism: Pinus albicaulis (assembly GCA_034641835.2). NCBI lineage: Eukaryota > Viridiplantae > Streptophyta > Pinopsida > Pinales > Pinaceae > Pinus > Pinus albicaulis. Next base: position 1,231,911,194 of record CM076578.1, on the reverse strand, counting down.
TCTGAAAGTTTCCCTTGGTGTTGGCTGAAAGCAGACTAGGTTTAAAATTACTTTATCTGATCTTAAGTTGCACTTTGTTTTCTCTTATGTGTTTTCATACCTTCTGAAGGTAATTATGTGGATTACTGGATTGTTTTTCAATTAAGCTGCTTTAATATAAACTTGCCCAAGAAGTCAATGGTTAGCCCTGCACTTGGTTGGTTTTAAAAAGTTATTTAAGAGGATTTTTCTTGTTTGGACTGACTATAAATCCCTTGTGAAATTATTATCAATTTCCACCCCTCCAACACTTTATTGTTTCCATTCCATAATTTTAATCTCAATGATCTTGTGACATAGATGACTTTCCCCTTGGATCACTCTTGATGTTGTTGTTCAATTAAATCCTTGTTATGACTCCATAGCCGAATGGACTAAAAACCAGCGTTATATCTATCTTTTTAACCTAGATGTTCTATCCACTTGCAACTTCTCACCTTTGAAACTCTTTTCACTTAGAACTTTCCCCTCAAATCAGTATTCATGCTCAACCATCCAAAAACAAACAAAACCTTTGACCTTCATAACTAGCCTAATATCATTACCCCAAACTTCAAAGAAAAATCCATCTTTGCACTTATTGGAGAGATCCCTCTCCGGATTCAGGAGGGCTAGATCCTAGAATCCCAAAGTTGGTTGAAACGATGTTGTTTCTGCAGTTTTAGTCTCACCAGTCTGCTAAAATTACAGATCCCTAACATTTCTGGCGACTCTGCTGGGGAAGGCATTTCCCTTAAACACTTCATAAAACCTTGAGAGTAAAAAGCAACCTTTTCAATCACTACCAAGTCATGGTAATCATGGTAAAACTTGTTTGAATCAGTGACAAACTAGACAGGACCTAGGATTCTCTCAAGACTTTATCTAACCTTGAAAGATCAGTTGGCTTAGCCATAAGAGTAAACTCTTTTTTGTCTCATAACCGTAGCTAAGTTTTGAAACAAAGTTAGGATATTCTTAAAAACCATACAACTGAAAAATAACTTAGAAAAACCTAAAAATATTTCAGACTGGCTTTCAATAAACATGGTGGTGGACCATAAAACCTTTTACCTCCTTAGGAGCTAAAAAATTCCACTTGGCGACTCCACAATCCTTAACAGACCTTAAGACTCCACTGGGAAGAACCCTTATCATTATAACATCTTTCAAACTCAGTTAGAGGACTGTAGGATTGAGTTTCAAACAGACTAGTTAACCTCTTAAAGATTGTCATATCTGGTTCAAATTTTCTTGTTTATTTGGGTCTAGAAAACATAGCATAGGGGCTTCTAAAAATATTCACACTAGAGCCCATCCGGACCCGGATCCACCTGAGATAGTTGATGACCCAGAAAGCATCCTTTGGAAGTCTCCTAGGATTAAATTATCAACTATTTTCAGATCACCCTTGAGAGCTAATTCAGTTCCCGAAAATCTTATAGCTCTACAACAATCACAACCTGACTTAGTGAATCCATTTAGAACTAGGTCGTTTGATGATATAACTCAGCTAGACTCTGAATTTTCACTTTCATCCCCTGACACAAGTGAGTATCCTGGTAATAGAGAAACAACACCTCTTGATTTACATTTCCTTCACAACTTAGGTGTCTCTCATCCTAGATCAGTTCAGCAGTCTATTCCTGGTCCATCAACTTCTGCTCACCCTTCATCCACTGTTCAAACCACTACACCTCATCCCAATGTCCCTCTTATAAATCCACCTCCACCTCCTGTCATGGCTACATGGTATGCTCCCCTAGTCCTTCCTGTACCACTAGTCAATCTTCCACAGGACTATCAGTCCAAGATTCCATTATATGATGCTAGCAATGCTACAACTGCATCACAACATGTAGATAAAATGAATGACTACTTTGACAAAAATGAAATTGATGATGATTCTATCAAGCTTAGGTTATTTTCTCAGAGCTTAGGGGGAGAAGTGAGAAAATGGTTTAAAGTTTTAGCCCCCCATAGTATTAATGATCTCCAAGGCTTCCATCAAACGTTCTTAAACAAATGGGAAGTAAAGAAGAATCCGCTCCAATTCCTTTCTGATTACAAGAACCTCCATATAAAAATTGGGGAAAGTGTGCAAGCTTACTGCACTAGATTTAATAGTGTATACAATGAACTCTCCCCAAAACTAAAACCTCCATAAGGCTCAACTTTAAACAAGTTTCCTGAAGGGTTTGACCCTGAGATGGCCTATCAACTAAGAGAAAGAGATTTTGCAACTCTTGAAGATATGCAAAGGGGTGCTCTTTCTGTGGAAGTCAACTTAATGGAGAAGAGAGCAAGAATGAAAAATGAAAAGGGAGTGTCTTTTAGAGAGGAAAAAACACCTTCTACTTCAAACTCAAAGATAGAGAAAATTATGGAAGAAATGATGAAAGAGATGAGCATAATTAAGAGAGCACAAGCAAATCAAAACAAAACTGCTCCTCAAAATAGAAACCAGAACCAAAATCAGAATGTTAGAAGGAACCAACCTCCAAACGGGCCTAGGGAAGATGATCAGCAGATTACTCCTCCCTTTCATCAAAACTATGTAAGTGAGGTTGATGAAATGGATGAGATAATAGAGGGAGATGATATCAACATGTTCGGGGTAGAGGATGATGATTTTTAGATTCATTATGATAAAAAACAAGGTCTATATACACCTTATGATGACAAAAGAGATATTGATGGAAATGATTATCAAGACATGGAAAATGTCATCATTGAGTCTCAAAGAGAATATGACCTTAGGAGTAAAACTAGTCCACAAACTCCCAACACCAAAACCTCTGACCAATCTTCAAAAAACAGCACTACAACCAAGCCTAAAGTTGTCAAACAGAAGGAAAAAACAGTAGCTGTAAATTCTGATAAAGGTAAAGGGAAAAACACTCAAAATAATGAAAACACAGTGCAAATCTTAGTGGTACTAACACTTCAGCTAGTACTCCTGTGAAAACAACTGTGTCAAGTGTAAATAAAACAAATCAGCAAACTGATATTGCTGATAAAGTGACAGCTAATAAGGCTGAAACCAGCACTTTTAAAAGCCAAATTCCTTTCAGCCTGGAGCAGGAATTTTCCAAAATCAAAATCTCTGTTCCCTTGACTGAGTTATCTGCCCAACATGTATATAAAACCCAAATTTTGAAGGCTTTAAATATAGAGGAAGGTGGGGATACAGTCAATCTTAATGATGACCAGCCAGAGCTTATTTTTGGTCCAAAGATTGAAGGTAAATATCAAGAAGGACCTGTCCCTCCCTTTTATGTAAGTTTAAACGTTCACGACAAAATTTTACACAACACTATGCATGATTCCGGGGCTTCTCATAATTTAATGCCTAAAGCTGTGATGGAGAGCCTTGGTTTAGAAATTACTAGACCATATAAAGACTTGTACTCCTTTGATTCCAACAGAGTAAGGTGTTTAGGATTAATCAAAGACCTCTGTGTTAACTTAGCCCAGATTCTAGCCAAATGCCTTGTTATGGATATTGTTGTGGCTGATGTCCCCCCCAAGTATGGAATGTTACTATCAAGGTCTTGGGGAGCTAAGTTGCAGGGGACTATGCAAATGGACATGACCTACGCGACTATCCCTATTTTCAATCAGAATAGAAGACTTTATAGGGAGTCTCATATGCAATACACAGTTACAAGTCAAGACAGACCGCAGAACTCCCCTTTATACTCTATAGATATCGGCCTTTTTAACGAAAAAACATTAGATGAACAAATAACTTTAACAGATTTAAAGGCCGATAGAGAATAGGAGGTAAATACCATAAAACTGAAAAAACAGTTTGCTGCGTTGGAAGACGTTAGCAAACTAAACAAGAGTCTTGAGTTACAGGTCATACGTCCTTCGCTTTTGAACCTGGACACTAAGGAAAACGACCCTCAAATGAAAGCAAATCCTGGTGAATCAAAACAAATGTGACTAAGTGCTGACATTCCACAACTGTTGAACACATTAGTTGAAGAGGACGGTAACCGAACAATCGAAACCAAAAACAATCCTCTATGGAGAATGTTTTTTGATGGATCCTGCACTAAAACTAACGCAGGCGCAGGTGTTTGGATTACCAATACTGAAAACAATCACATAGAAAACATTTCCTGTAAACTAAACTTTCAGTGTTCCAATAACATAGCGGAATATGAGTCCCTGCTTTTAGGCTTACATTTGTTAAAAAAGATAGGAGCCAGAAGAATTAAAGTTCACGGGGATTCAGAGTTAATCATTAGGCAAGTCAACGGGGAGTATAACGCTCATCATCCCAGACTTCAGGCCTACCGGAATGATGTCCTGGACCTTTTGGAAACTTTTGAAGAGTCCCAATTGATTTTTGTCCCAAGAAAGAAAAACATTGTGGCCCACAACTTAGCCTACGCAGCTAGAACATGCTTTACGCCACATAACACCAAAGACTGCACAACTCAGATAAAATTCAGACCAGATGTTCCTGATAATGAGAAATATTGGTAGGTGTTTGACAATGACAAAAAAATAGAAGACTTCATGCAATTCAAAAATGAATTCGAACTAAGCAGTTCGGAATCAGACTATGAAACAGACTGCAAGGAAGAAAATTTTCTTGATGAAGAAGAACTGTCTCCTGAACTTGCTAATATAAATATGTTGTCAAGCAAACTTAAAAGAGAAACAGAAATGAATGCAGAATCCGGAACAGAGGAGTTAGAAAATCTGCGTTCTAATGAAAGTTTGCCTAAAGTTCTGGCTCCTTTGGAGGAGTTGTTCGATTTTAATGATGTGGAAAATAAACCAGAACTAAAACCTGTAGAGGATAAGGTAGAAGAGTGCAATATAGGCAGTGAACTTAAACCTATGATGATTAAACTGTCTAAGACTTTACCAGCTCACATTAAACTTAAATATATTGAGTTGTTTAAATATTTTTCCGATGTTTTTGCCTGGATTTACGAAGATCTTAAATCCTATGACACTGAAATAATACAACACAAAATTCCCCTCAAGGAGAACCAAAAACCATTCAAACAGAAGCTGCGTAGAATAAACCCTGTTCAGTTACCGTTGGTTCAGAAGGAGATCATGAAAATGAATGATGCTGGTATTATTGTCCCTATTAGATATTCTGAATGGGTATCTAATCTGGTGTTTGTTAGGAAGAAAACTGGAGAAATCAGACTTTGTATAGACTTTAGAGACTTAAAAAAAGCTTCGTTAAAAGACAACTACCCTTTTCCCAAGATGGATCATATTTTACAAAGGGTGGTAGGGTCTAAACGAATTTCTTTGCTTGATGGCTATTCAGGGTACAATCAGATCTTAGTTCACCCCGCTGATCAATTAAAGACAGCCTTTACTACACCATGGGGCACTTTCATGTATGTGAAAATGCCTTTTGCTCTAATGAATGCTAGAGAAACTTTCCAAAGAGCCATGGACATAGTTTTCTCGGAAGAGCTAGGCTACTTCATTATTATCTATCTTGATGATGTTACGGTGTTTTCAAAAACAAATGAAGAGCACTAAGAACATTTAAGAAAAGTTTTCAAGAAATGAAAAAAGTTTGGAATATCCTTAAACCCTAAGAAGACACTATTTGGGCTCCAAGAAGGTAAAATTCTTGGGCACATTATTTCTGAAGAGGGTATAAAGATAGATCCAAAGAGGATTGAGGCCATATTGCAAATCTCTCATCCTCGAAACATTAAAGAGTTGCAATCTTTCATTGGAAAGATTAACTTTCTAAGAAGGTTTATCCCCAACTTGGCGGAGCTCCTTAGGAATATCACAAACATGTTGAAGAAGGAGCAAGGGGTAAAATGGACCTTGGAAGCAAGGAAGTCCTTTGAGTTGGTGAAACAAGCCTTAACCAAAACACCGGTTCTAATAAGTCCTAATTTTTCAAAAGATTTTTATATCTTTTCATTTGCATTGGAGCATACCATAGCTGTTGTCCTTTTACAGAAAAATCCACAAGGACAAGAGCAGCCTATTGCATTCTTTAGCAAGGCATTGAGGGATGCCCCTTTAAAGTATAACATTATGGAGAAGCAGCTTTGGTTAAAGCTTTGAAAGACTTCAGAGTATACATCCTTCACTCACACATCATTACCTTTGTCCCAAACTCAGTTGTTAAAGAAATTCTAACACAGGACCCAGATGGTAAGAGAGGTAAGTGGATCGATGTTATTCTTGAGTATGATTTAGAGATAAAACCCACTAAACTCATCAAAGGCCAAGGTCTGGCTAGATTAATGGCTGAATCCAACTTTGAAGTTCTTGATATTAATATGATTAATGCTTTGGATGACCAAGAAGAATTCTCAACTCCTATAGTAGAAGATCATTTTATGAATTCTCCTTGGTATGCTGATATTATCTATGTTTTGCTTAATCTAAATACACCCCCTGGTTTGAAAAAAACAAAGGCAAGATTCCTTAAATTGAAAGCTGTAAACTATTGCATTATAGATAGATGTCTTTATTGGAAAAATGCATGTGGTCTATTGCTTAAATTTTTGCTTTAGTTTGATGCAGAGAAGGTTAAGCACGAGTTCCATGAAGGAGAGTGTGGAGGCCATTTGTACTGGAAAGCAACAGCCAACAAAATTTTGAGGGCTGGTTGCTATTGGCCTACTCTTTTTCCTGATATCCATAAGATGATCATTGCCTGTCATAAATGTCAACTTTTTGAAGGCAAAAGAAAACTCCTGCCCCTACCTTTGCATCCAATCACTGTTGAAGCCCCACTTCAACAGTGGAGACTTGACTTCATAGGAGAAATCCATCCCTCATATTCTTCCCAACGTAGATGGATTGTCACTGCCACAGACTACTTCAATAAATGGATAGAAGCCATACCTTGTAGACAGGCCAATGATTTATTTATTATAAAATTTATGGAGACTAACATTCTCTCCAGATTTGGTTTTCCTACCAAGATCATCACTGATAATGCAGCAGCATTTGGATCAAAGAAGATGGTTGAGTTCTGTCATAGATATCAGATAACTTTGGGGCATTCCACGGCCTATTACCCTCAAGGTAATGGAATTGCAGAGTCCTCAAACAAAATTCTAGTGAACATAATCAAGAAACTATTGGAGGATAACAAAAATTATTGGCACACAAAGCTTGTTCATGCACTTTGGGCTGACAGATTGACTTTGAAGAAATATATCGGCATGTTGCGCACCCCAGTTGTATAGATGTGATGAAATTTTCCAAACAACCTTAATTATACAGTAATGAAGTTGATTCAAAATTTATAAAGCTGAAGAAGACAATGACATGATCGGAAGAATAATGAGACCATTCAATGCTTCATCGAACTAGAGAGGAAGTTTATAACAAAGAATTGCGAAATAGGACGGGATAGGATAGTGAATTCGATTCACCAAACTATTTAATCTTGGCTTATCAGTAGGTAGATTAGGATAAAAATGAAAGGTTCAAACATGTTCAAAACCTGATTCTAAGTTTCCAAACAAGAGATGACTCAAATCTGTTTTATTTTTCTGAGTCAAGAGGTGTAAATCTGGTTCTAATCAGCTCAAAATCTGAACCAGAAAACAAGAAAGAATAGCTCAAGCAAGAGTCAAAACAGAGTTGTAGAAGAGTGAAGGAAGTGCTTGAATTTTCAGATCTTAAGCCTTCCATTTTTTATTTATTTTTCTGTAAAAAATGTCTATGATCAGCTTGTTTTATGCCATAGATTACAGAAAGTCAAACAACTTAATCTTGACTTGGTTGTTTTTAAATTTCTGTTGTAGAAATTAGAGAACAATATCTATTGGACAGTTCAACCCCAACAGATGGTAGATTAGGTAGAGAATTGTATGGAATCAACTGTTTAATATGAGTCCATGGAGAAATAAGGAGTAGAAATAGATTATATTTCATGATTTCAAAAGAATAAAATGTTGTGAAAAGAGTTTTCCAATCCAAGTGCACTCTAAATGAAGAAAAAATGTTAGATCTGTAGGATTGGGTAGGTAGAGAGCTTGTAGATAAAAGATCCATTGTTTTCATAGCTGCTAATATGTTTTCAGAGCAAGGTCATCCTAGCAAAGGAAGAGTAGCCCAATGGATCAGGCACAGGTCTGCCTCCCAAAAAGAATAATGGATGTGGAGCAGGTCAGCCTCCCAGAGAAAGCAAGTCTGAAGTTCTTGATGCCTTCAAGAAGGCATCATCCCCAAGTGGAGCCAATGTTAGCCACCTATAATATTTGTTATACCAAAAGGTGGCTAAGAGTTTTTGAGCCTCTAAGGAACAAATTTTATCACTAAAAATTGTTGGCTCTTGAAGACTTTTCTAGGCCTCATGCCTCTCTCCAAAATCTTCTTTGCTGTTCCCATTTTCATACTAAAAAATTCTACTGAAATCATGAGAAGAAACTGCTACAAAATCATCATTTTTTCCCTTTCCCTTCTTTCAAAATTGACCTTCATTTGCTCCCTTTTTCCCATGAATTTCCTCTATTTTTTCATGTTTTCCTTTCTTCCTTTCATGAAAATCACCCTTCCATAGTTAAAAACTCATTTTTTAACTATTTCGAAACCCCCGATTCCTTTGAAAACCATGAAAAATTCATAAAAAAAATGCAAGTCTTGTAGAAAATTGAATAACCTGGCATATATTATTCACCGAGATTATCCTGATCACACACTATTTTAGCTTCATGCAAAATACAGAATCTCTTCTACCATTGATCATTACATGCGGAAATAAAATCAATTGCATGCACACATTAAAACCATAAAAATTCACACATATGAACACAGTATGTAATGGGAAAGCTTAAAGCTGAAAACCCCCAACTATCTGTATATTATATATGTCATAGAGATCATGTAACAATCATCATAAAAATCTCCTCACAAGCTCTCAGTATAATCTCCACTTGCTACACACTAATCAGGCTTGATCTTGCAAATCCCATGCACTGATCTTTGCCACTTGATAGCTAGCATCTATTGCGTAATCAATGCTATGGGATGGCTCATTAAATAACATAAACCACATGGCTTGTCCTGCGCAATCCTCATGGGCTTCTCCAATTATCCGTGTGTTGCAAATAGCAACTGTATAGTCACAACTGATAATTAACCTGCTCTTTCACCTATTTCTGCATTGGTCTCCACTGAAACTGTCCATGCACTGAAGTTAACTGATGCATTCTTTAGTTGATTAATGAGTTTATAATTAGTGAATTAATTAATAATTAATTCACACCACTCTCACTAATTGTATCAATTAGTTAAACTAGATACAAATAGCTCAACTATGTTTAGATTAGTTAAACCAATACAACTCCACTAAACTTCCCTCAATCAACTCCACCCAAACTCTCATTACATGAGTTCTAAATCAAGTATCCATGCAATAGCTCCAACTAACCCCTCAGAATAGCGTAATCTTCACGTCTTATACACATCCGTGCACTTAACTGAAGCGCTCCAAGAGAATACGATAATGTTTATAGTCCAAATATTATTAAGAGCTAATAATATTCGACATATCTATTTTTAGACTGGCAATCTAAAAATAGATTCCGCCCAATATGTCTAAAAATAGAAGTCCATCTATTTTTTTTCCGACTTGACCAACCATCCACAAATAGCATCCTGCAACTCATAGAACATGATCCATATGTCTAAAAATAGTCATAGTCTAAAAATAGACTTTGTGCCAAAAATAGCCTGCGGGCCCACTTAGTGAAGGCAACTCCTTTCCACTAAGCTCATCATCTTGTTGCAATCTCAACAAGTCTTTGCTATGGACTTAAACCCCCTTGGGCTAAGTCCTAAACCACTTCCCCACATGTGCCCTTGTCATAAAATCCAAGCGCCAAACCCATATAGCACTAATTTCATCGGAAACTTTCAATGGTGCACAAGCCTTGTGTTCCTTTTAAAAACCCCAATGTGATCAACTCTTTTATATAAAACTTCCCTATCGCATCGCAAAAGCTTAGCGCACCAGTTTTTTTTTACGTCTTCCGAACTTCTGATTGCGATTGAGCCCTGTCCTCTGATCATATTATTTTAATATATATCCTGTGGGCCCGCCTCCGCGCTTAAAACCATTGAAAATCCATTCCCGATCCGTTTTTTCCTTTGTAAAATTCAAAAACCCACTTTTCCAAAGTTTTGGTATAAAAACAAAAATCACGTGTTAAAATTAAATGGGTTGATTGAAAAGAGCCGATTGCGCAATCGCATCGCCTCATTCCCGATCTCCGATTGTGTTTCCCCCGATTCATTCTCAATCGTTGATCTAACCTTTAGATCGACAGCTTGAGCTTCGTCGCATCACAATGTTTAATCGCATTTTTTTTTCCCCGACCGCTGTTCCTCCGATTCTCTCCCCGCCATTGATCTGATCCTCAGATCCAACGGCCATCGCTTAATCGCCTCTGCCCTCCCGATCGCGCAATCGCATCAGGGATTTTCATCGCACCCCTTTTTTTTCCTCCCGCCGATTGCGATCTCCCGATTAGATCAGGACTGTCCACGTGTCCAGATCCAACAGCTATGCTCCTCTCTTGCCTTCTGAAGCAGTTTAACCCAAAACGCAGGATTTCTTAATTTGTTTTATGTTGTATGCAGGTTCTAAATGTTTTCCACTATTATATTGAAGAAAGGAAAGGGGCTGGGAGTGACGATTCCCGTTCCTTTTAGTCCTTAAAAGAGAACCATTCATATGGTTGGATTCAATGTTTTATCAAGTGTTCTGTAGGCGCCAATACTATAATGGCCCTGCGCGGCCCTGCACATCGACAAGACACTGTATTAAAAACACAGATTAAAGAGCATAAGTATTGAAGAACAGAGCGCAGCAGAGAAGGAGATTAAAGACAAATCTGGGGAATTACGGCTAAGAATGATTATCAAAAGCCTAATTCCCTGGATTAAAACACCATTAAAGAGAATTATAAGTGTTTAAAAGGCAAAAAAGACCTCCATCGCTGTATTTAAGGAAAATTGGATCCTCAGCTACCCTAAACGCCACCTGTGCCTCAAATCTTTCAACACAGAGGCTAAAGTTATTGATCAGATGAAGATATTCACCTCCAGTGAAGCCGGGGAGTTACTTCTACAAGGGAATAAATGCAGAAATATCTGCAGAGTTACTCCACACAGCACGCAGAGCCTCAAAGTCAAATAAGGCTCCCACCGAGTTTAAATTCATAATTGTAAAACATTAATACAGTAGTCCACCTGTACACTTCTCCATCGAGCCCCTCAAAAGGCCGGGAAGTCATTTAATCTGTATTAATGATCTTTGAGATATTTTGTTAGTTCTCACCTCCTCATTCTTCTATAAATACCTCAGTAGAATATGAGCAACCGTTGGTTGACTACGTTGCTGAGCATTGTTATGTAATTGAGCTGGAAACTTCTGATTGTAAATATTATTCTCTAGCCCTTGAAGCCCTGTTTGTAATAGATAATTTAGGCTGAATATTGAAGATTATTATTGAACTGAAACACTGGACTTGAAGACTGTAACTAGTTTAACATCAATAACAAGCTGTTTCTTGGGATCCTGGTCTATATTATTGGTGAAGTGCCCTTTCTTTGTTATTTGTTTTTCCTTCTATGTATGCCATATTGTTCACTATTCTCTGATAAAGAACAACATTCACAGAGTTAGGATTTACTGTTTTTCAGTTCCCTTCTCTAACTGAAAATCTTTATCTTAATGTTTTCCTCTTATTTGTTTGTTTAAGAATGATTCAATACAGTTTAAGTAGTTAGGAATGCTAGAGTTCCCTCATCCTACTGTTTGCTTTAAAAATTGTTTTTGAAAGTTATTTTCCTTATTTGCTTATTAAAGTTAGACTAGAAAGTGATGGTTTGCCCTATTTCTAGCTTCTATTCTCCAAAGGCAGATTCTGAAAGTTTCCCTTGGTGTTGGCTGAAAGCAAGCTAGGTTTAAAAGTACTTTATCTGATCTTAAGTTGCACTTTGTTTTCTCTTATGTTTTTTCATACCTTCTGAAGGTAATTATGTGGATTACTGGATTGTTTGTCAATTAAGCTGCTTTAATACAAACTTTCCCAAGAAGTCAATGGTTAGCCCTGCACTTGGTTGGTTTTAAACAGTTACTTAAGAGGCTTTTTCTTGTTTGGACTGACTATAAATCCCTTGTGAAATTATTATCAATTTCCACCCCTCCAACACTTTATTGTTTCCATTCCATCATTTTAATCTCAATGATCTTGTGACATAGATGACTTGCCCCTTGCATCACTCTTGATGTTGTTGTTCAATTAAATCCCTATTATGACTCCATAGCCCAATGGACTAAAAACCAGTGTTATATCTATCTTTTTAACCTAGCTATTCTATCCACTTGCAACTTCTCACCTTTGAAACTGTTTGCACTTAGAAATTTCCCCTCAAATCAGTATTCATGCTCAACCATCCAAAAAAAAACAAAACCCTTGGCCTTCATAACTAGCCTAATATCATTACCCCAAAATTCAAAGATAAATCCATCTTTGCACTTATTGGAGAAATCCCTCTCCAGATTCAGGAGGGCTAGATCCTAGAATCCCAAAGTTGGTTGAAACGATGTTGTTTCTGCAGTTTTAGTCTCACCAGTCTACTAAAATTACAGATCCCTAACACATTCCTGGAAACTTTAAACTTACCAGATCTATCGAAATTGACTAATGATCCTATTCAATATAGTCCGGGTTGGCCTCCGGTCCCCACCAAACTACCCTGAGACATTCCAAAGTTTGAAGGGAAGAATGGTGAGGATTCGGCAAATCATGTCACCACTTTCCACTTATGGTGTTCGTCAAACTCCCTTATCAACGATTCGATTAGGTTGAGATTATTTCAACGAACCTTAACTGGAAATGCAATGAAATGGTACATCGAGCTGATAGGGGGAATTTTTTCTACTTTTGGTGAGTTGGCTTCTATATTGTTCTTAAACCATTTTCAGTTGCCTGTCCGTTATGATGACATGACTGATCTCTTAGCCCATTTCTAGCAGGACAAAGAAACTCATATTTTTTATCATATTCAAGAATGGATAAGAAGGAAGAGGCTCATCAAAGCCCAAATTTTGAATGAATTCCTAATGGTTTTTGAAATCTTTGCAGTTAGAAATCTCAAAGGATGTATCCCTTTCGGGGGTATTTTATGAAGAGCAGGCTATTTTTAGGGCTCAGCAGCTAGAAATGATCTATTCTCAGTCTGGAATCCTTAATAAAATCTTGCCAGATGCTCCTCACTCCAAGTTAGATTTATCCAAAACTAAACCTGGTCCTCATGGTGACGGGCTTATCGATTCGATCGATAGAGGTACGACTAACCTACTAAATCAATTGCAGTAGTTCTCTTTACAATTTTCTCCTTTTGGTCAAACTACGCCTTCAATTTCAACTCCTTCTTAACCCTTCACTATTAATGTTGTTCAAACTTCTAACCCCAAAGGAAATCAACAATCCGATGGGAAGTAGAAGGGACGAAATAATAAGAAAAAATACAAGGATGGGAAGGGGAATGCGAACAAATCCAACGATCATGTTGGAGAGGGTAAGAGGGATAATAAAAATAAAGTTAATTTTCCATGCATTTTGTGCCCTGGAGACCATCTTATGCACCTTTTCCCTAAAATTCAGGATGCTTAGCGCTTGTTAGCTCAGCAGGGTTCTTCTAGTTACCAAGCTGTGCTGACAAACCCTTTTCCCCAAGGGAAGAAATTTCTTGTTGGCGCAAATGCAAATACTAGAGCTCCCTCTAGGGCCAACCAGGAAGGGGAAAATCCATCAAACATATGCATGATGAGTGCTCACGCATATATCGCTATGAGATCTCATGATTATGGTGAATCTAAGTCTTCGAAAGCTAAGGGTGCTCCTAATAATGTTGAGCCACTCCATATAGAGAGGCCTGTAGTTGAGCCTATACGTTGGATGTTGAAAGGGTATACAAAGTGTACGACGATCAATTATAATTCCAATGCTGCCCAAAACTACTCGATTATAGAAGATCTGGCTCAAATTCCTTATGCCATGTCTACGTTAGAGGTACTCCAGTCATGTCCTTCACAAAGGAGTGCATTGCTCAATTCCATTGGGGCGTTGATCCAAAGAATTCTCTGATAATCACATTTGATATGTCTACTTTCAAGAAGAGACTTCCTCATCATATGAATTTCCAGATTAAGTCTACATATCAGAAGTTTAATATCTTTTGAACAGTAGTTGATGAGGGTGCTTCCACGTGTGTGATGTCTCTTGCATGTTGGAAGGCTATTGGATCTCCTTCAGTTGTCCCTTCATCTACTCTTCTGAATGCATTTGATGGTCATTCTCATAGGCCACATGAAATTGTTCCAGCTTTACCCATCTGTGTTGGGGGTAAAAATGTCAATATCAAGGTCGATATAGTTGATACAAACCTAGACTATAACCTTCTGTTGGGGTGAAACTGGATATATGAGATGGATGCTATTGCGTCATCATTGTTTCGTATTTTATGTTTCCCTCACAAAGGGAGAATTGTCACTGTTGATCAAATGGAATGTTCTCCTGTAGATCTGAATGCATCTGCTAACTCGACTATTCCCTTGGTGAATGATACCAAGCAACCTGTTGAGAATTAGGGGTTGGAATGTATACATCCTTGATGGGAAATTTTTATTTTCCGCCTCCTTTGGTTCATATCAATGCTATTTCATCCTCGAGGGTTCTTGTTAGTATGAATCTTAATTTCAAGTGTACAAAAAAAGACCACTTTAGCTGCGCATAAAAAACATCCCTAATAGCAAAAAATGGATGCCAATATCTTCAAATCTACAATTAGTTGATCAAGATAAATGCTGCAAAAATCTAGATCTATGCATCAAAAGACATTAAGCAGTAAATAAAACGAGATTACTCCATGCATCCAATAGACAAGACATGAATATGTTGAATGAATTTTATATTAAGGGCACCTGGGGGGAAAACATAGAAGGATGTTACCAGTTCTCCTCAATGGGATGGGTTCTTGTAAGTCCTCATCACTTCATATCTAATATTCCTCTCTCTTGATGGTGTAGAAAACCCAGACAAAAAAGGAACTCAAAGGGAGCTCACAAGAAAAAGGATATAAAATATGACAATGATGGTGGATCAAAGTCAGACCAAAAGTATAGATCCAGAGTGATCTTAGGCAACAAAAGGTGATGAATGAATGGAAAAACCCTTCTATTTATAACAAAATATTGAGTTATTCTAGATATTGGTGCATAATTAAAATATTATTAACCAAATCAAGATCCAACTTTAATGGAATATTTTATTATTTTTTTTGGAGGGAAAAGGAATTTGACTTGGGGCAAATCCCTTTATTTGTAAATAATAAATAAATAAATTATTTATTTATCATTTTAAGGATGTGGTTGAGTAATAATTAAATAAATAATGATTTATTTAACTATTTATGAGTGATTTAGTCAAATTTAACAAGGAATATTATTTAAATAATGTTTAAATAACTATTCCTAGAAAATAATAAGATAAATAATAATTTATCAGATTAATTTCCCTATTTTGGGTTAAATATGACCAGGAATATTAATTAAATTGTTTTTTAAGTAATTATTCCTTGAGGAAAATCAAAAAAATGTGGATTTATTTAATATTTCCTCATGGTGTTTCCTGCTTATACCATAAACAACTTAATAAAGGTGTTTTACAAAGTTATTGTTCATAGTGAAAGAAATTTTACTTAGGGTAAAATTGGTCTTACATGGTGTAGTTAGGTCCATCTAATAGTAACAGGTTAGATGACCAAAAAATGGTGTAACAGTTCCCACTCAGAGAGAGTTCTTTCGAACTCGTTATTTTTCGAACCCTTGGACCTTACCTTCTCCTACCTCCACATTAGAAGAAGTTAAAGTGGGTGGAATGGAATTTCCTATGTCTGCAGCTGAGATTGCTTATAGATCTATTGTTGACTCTGCAGATTCCATGTTGGTTTCTCTTTCATCAGAGTAATTGGATGGAGATGTGGCTCCGTCTTGGACTATTAGTTCATCTTCTGCTTAGGATTTCCTTGATACCTCTCTTCCATCTGAAGAGGCCATCCTTGAAGCAATGACTGGTGTAGAGAGACCGTGGGATAATTTGCATCATCAATCTTGTTTTCTACCAGACTTGTGAGAAGTTGAATCAATTTTCTCTAGCCTTCAGTCTTCTGGTCTTGTTCACCTAGTCCTTAACCCTTTAGCACCAACACAGGTATTTGCTGAAGGGAACATGGTTGTTATTTCTGATAGTACCCTGGTGAACATCTCCAAAGATCCCAACATTATTGAGAATGTCTTCATTGGAGCTGAATGTTCCCCTGAAGAAATTCAGACTTACATTAATCTCTTTCAATAATTTTGGGATGTGTTTGCTTGGTATTATGAGGAAATTCCTCGTATAGATCCATCTATTGTCCAGCATGAGATAAAGACATACGAAAATGCTAAGACTATTTGGAAAAAGCTTCGTCCTGTCAACCCTGGGAAGGTTTCAGCTATCAAAGCCGAGGTGGAGAAGCTACTTAAGGCGGGTTTTATATACCCCATTCCATTAACTGAGTGGGTTTCAAATCCAGTTCCTCTGGACAAGAAACAAGGAACGATATGATTTTGCATTGATTTCGGGGACTTGAATAAAGCATGTCCTAAAGATAACTACCCCACACCATTTATAGATTAGATCATCAATGAGTGTGCAGGGAATGATATTTTCTCCTTCATGGATGGTTTCTGAAGATATAATCAAGTCACTATCCATCCTGAAGGTTAGCATAAGACTGTGTTTATTTTTCCATGGGTTAACTTTTATTACAAGAAGATGTCTTTCGGCCTTAAAAATGCTGGAGCTACCTTTCAGTGGGCCATGTCTTACACCTTCCAGGACATCAAACATAATATCAAGGCATATTTGGATGATTTAGTTGCTCGTTCTCGCAAGAAAATTTATCATCCTTCACACCTTCGTCAAGTTTTTGAACGATGTCGATATTATAAAATTCGGTAGAACCCTAATTAGTGTGTTTTTGATGTCACATCTGGTCGGTTGTTGGGATTCATCATGTCTACAGAAGGGATTAGTGTATACCCCTTCAAGGTTGAGGCAATTATTTAGTTGCCTCCCCCGTCTTCGATCCGTCAACTTCAAAGTCTACAAGGAAAATCCAATTTCTTACGGCGATTCATCGTGAATTATGCCGAGATTACAAAGGGATTTATGAGGCTGTTGAAGAAAGGAGTTCCATTCTTTTGGGATGAATTTTCTCAACATTCATTCGATGTTGTGAAAAAAGCATTTACCTCTACTCCATTACTAATTCCACCAGATTATAGCAGGGATTTCCTCTTGTATCTCACTGCAGTAGAATCTACAATTAGTATGGTTCTAGTTCAGGAATATGATGCTCTTTCTGAGCATGTTGTATACTACCTTAGTCGAGGCTTGGTAGGTCCTGAACTTCGGTATTCTCTGATAGAGAAACTTGATTTGGAAGATGTCCATATTGTTCAGCGGCTCAGACATTATATACTCCTTCACAAAATGTATTTTTTGGTAGCAGTCAATCCATTTCAATTTGTTCTCAGTAGGCAAGTGATTGGGGGCAAATACAATCGATGGATTATTATTTTGTAAGAGTTTGATCTTGATTTTTTTTCTGCAAAATCCTACAAGTCATTAGTATTCGTGGAGTTGATTTCTGAGTTGCCCTGTGGAGAAGAGATTGTTTATGAAGAATCATTTCCAAAAGAATATCTTTTTCTCATTTCTTCACAGGATCCTTGGTACGGCAATCTCATAGTTTATGTTCAGACTTCAAAGTTTCCCTTAGCTTTTTTGAAAGATGAGCGCAGAAAGTTGCGTCACTTAGCCAAAATTTATTTGATTATTAGTGACACTCTATATCGTCATGGGGTCGATTCAATCCTTAGATGTTGCTTAACTCTCGAAGAAGTTGAAGTTGTGTTGAATGATTGCCACAGTGGAGATTGTGGTGGTCATTTATCTGGGCTTGCTACAACCCAAAAAATCTTGCGTGAAGGATACTTTTGGCCTTCGATTTTCAAATATTGTATTGAAGCGGTCAAAAAGTGTCATCCTTGTCAGGTTTATACTTGAAATATGCACGCTCATCCAGCTTTGCCATTTCATGTCATCACTGTCGGTCCTTTCACAAAGTGGGGTATTGATTATACTACTTGTAACCCACCTTCGGCTAAGGGTCACAAGTACATTATTGTAGATGTAGACTACTTCACGAAGTGGGTTGAGGCTATGCCTACTTTTGGGAATGACAGTGAGACAACAACCCTGTTCCTATTCAATTAATTCATTTCTCGCTTTGGTATCCCCAAAGAGATTGTCACTGATCATGGCAGTCATTTTCAGAACATCATGATGGTTGAATTGGCTCTAAAATTAGGTTTTCGACAGGAGCATTCATCTCCTTATTATCCTCAATCCAATGGGCAATTTGAAGCCATTAACAAATCCTTGAAAACAATTCTTCAACAGAGAATTGATAAATCTAGATCCAACTGGAATTTCATGTTGTACCCTGCACTTTCGGCATACCAGATGTCTGTAAAGACTGCAACTAGTTTCACTCCGTTTCAACTAGCTTATGGGTTAGAATATATATTTCCTATTGAATGCGAAACTCAATCCCTTAAGCTGGAAATTGAGCTTCTTCCAGACACTTCCAGTCTCGAAGAACGCCTTATCCATCTAGAACATCTCGATGATCAGCGCCGAGATGCAGCTACGATGAATGAGGCGCATAATAAACGGGTGAAGGTTCAGTACGATAAGGCGGTCAAACCTAGGGTTTTCTTTGAAGGTGACCTTGTTTTGGTTTATGCCTAGTTTTATCACCAAAAATGTACCTGATTTGGTGTTGATCAAACAACTTCAATATAACTCTTTCAAACCAATCTTTTGATTGAGGCTTAGCCTCCTCAACCTGAGAGGGCTCTCTCAAAGGTTAATGATATTGAGTAAAGATGTAGATTGATGGCTATCTCTATGTGTTTTGATTTTATATGTTTACAGGTTGAAAAGATGGAGGCTTGCTACCATTGGGCTATGGAGTCAGTGACAGGGATAAAGATAACAATAGCTCTTCTAGTGGAAGCTAAGGCTTGTATATATTTCAATGAAAGAGTAACACATTCAAGAAAATCCAAATAACTTGAAATTTCAAAGGAAGTCAGAGCATCAATACATGAATTCTTACTAATGAGACATCAAGGCTATGGAAGAGAAACATTTCAAAGATAGGGCATAAAATTCATTGAAAATACACTAAGAATCTCAGGTCAAGAAAAGTTGTATGTTACTGTATATATCAGTCAATCCAAAGCTTTACAAAGTGGTCTGCTTAGATAACATTTTCCAACATGTAGGTTGAAACCAACATTAACATGTATACATTGGGCTTACGGAGTCAAAGCAATCTCAGAAAATTAGTGAATCTAATTGACATGGAAGTTGAGGCATATTAGGGTTTTTAGTCATGAGACATACACTTGAAACATGTAAAAACATAGTCAGTCCATTTATAAAGGAAGTCAGAGCATCTAAATATGAGTTCTGAGTAATATAGATGAACACCACTATAAATAAGATATATAAGAAACATTGATAGAATAGGAAAACACTAAAAACCCCTTTTGAATCTCAAGTTGGTCAAGTAGAAGCTCTCTCCATTAGCTGAAACAATTTTTTTACAATATGCACCAGTTTTGCCAAAAAGTCTCCAACCCCTTGCTAATTCAACCTCTTTGCCTTTAATAGACCATTTAAAATATAGGATAACCTTATCCTCCACTAGATACCTCGAAATCCTACTGTTTGACACCTTTTCTAACCATAAACATGGTCTTTCTTACAAAATGACAGCTGCAAAACTAATGAGCAATCCTATTTCAAATAGGACTAAAACACTTTAACTTAACTCCTAACAACCTTATCTAGAATTAAACATATCAAATGACACTTGTTATATTCTTGAAGTCGAATTTTGATGATGAGCTCCAACTTGTTGTGACCATGAGGGTGATGATGATGTTCTCCGAAACCTAGGAAACTGGCTCCCTGTTTTTTAGGCCTTTGATTTCTTTAACTCCTTGGGACATTTTGACCATTTATTGAACCATGCTTTAGATTCCATTTGCTGCCAATAACTAAACCATATGTCTTTAATCATCTCCCTGTGCCAGCTGTGCAACATTGTCTTTGAATTATCCAAAAAAAATTGAAAACAGAGCTGCGCTACTAAAGCAGCATAGTTTCGTAGCGATTTTCGTACCGCAGTGTTTTAGCCCATTTATTTTTATATTTTGGTATTTTTTCTTCAAGGTGACTTTAATCTACACTTGACATGGTTTCTCTAGAAATTTCATGACAAAATCTCAAAACTGCCCCTCAAAATTGATAAGGAAAAGGGTGAAAAGGCTGCTACAGCAGTTTCGTAGCGCTTTTCATAGCGCATTTTAATCTATCCATTTATCACACCTCCGAATGAATTTGATGAAACTGAGAGAGGTTTTCGTATTTATGTCCTATTATAGATAAACTCTCTTTCATTTTAAAATTCATTTCATTTGCTAAAACCTCGCTGATTGGTACTCAAACGGAAAAAAAGAGTTTTTTGTTTTTATGACTTTGTTGGTTTACGTGTACTTTTCACTCTTTTTTACACCATTTTCACTATGAAACTTCTTGTTGAGCGGATAACAGTGCGTTCTTGCAGGACAGGGCAGGCCATCTGTCATGTCCTACGGATAAACAACAGCAAACGGACAAATAAAACTATTTCTAGATGTCGTTTGACTTGAATTAATTATAATGAAAATTTAGAAACCTGCTTATGATCTCGGTAACTAATCTTCTTTCCAGTGGCTGGAAGAAAGTCGTCGTCAAGGATCTGCAATCACAAACACAAGAAAAGATCAAAAGCACCTGCATAATAAAAATTAATTCATGAATCAAACATCTATCAAGATGATCAAGGAATTCAAGAAATGAGATAATTAATTAAATAACCCATTAATAATACATGATAAATAAGTTATTTAACTAAAGAACTCATTGAGAAAATGGTATTCATTTGTATTATCTTTAATAAAGAAGAGCCTTACAACCGTGTCCGTCTTGATGTCGTATAGGCCTTCCTGGGGTCCGGAACAGGCGTTTCCTTTACTCTGACAAGCTTTGCACTCTCTCAGCTAAAATGCACATGGATTTGTAATCATTCCCACATAATGATAAGTTAAGAGAGTATGAGTCTCTACAACATTTCTCCTCAAAAATTCTCAAAGTCTAACTCACTAACTCTAACCTTTGAAGCTGCACTATGGCTTCAATTTATAGGAAAAGAGAGGAGGTTATGGTTCCACATAAGAAGGGATAGAATTCTCTTTTGAAGGGATTGGGCTCCATAAATCAAGGGGTAGGCTCCCATAATGGAGGAATGAACATACATGGTAGGAGCGAACCTTCGACTGAATTACTGCTTCGACTTCGGTTGTGATTGAGCTTCTAAATACACTTTCTACCTTTTTTTACCTTTTAGAGTCCGCTGTTGTTATTAAGAAGTGTGTTTAGCTACTTGCGCCGATTTGGAAGCAAAAGTCACATTCTGAAATGTTAAGAAAGTTTAGTTTTCAAGTATTTTAAATTTGAACTTTTCTCTCAATTTCAAAGGCTTGATTTTAGGAACTTTGAAGTTGTAGACTTCCGGAAGTACTAATAATCGTAGTGACAAATTGATTTAACAAATTGCCCCCTAGAAAATTACCAAATTCTGAAAACATTTGAAGAGTGATGTGTGTCATTCGAGATTAACTGTGGACACCCAGTCGAGAACCACCTTAAAAACATTCAATGCAAAACATATATATATATATCATCACTGAGGTAGGCATTCCCATACTCAGATCAAAACTAACTAAACTTGTTCTGATACAGAAATGATTTTAATATTACATCAATAGTGTGAACCACAGCTCAAGCGGAGCATATTATTGATAGTCACATAATGAATAATAAAAAACTCCTGGGCGACACAGATGGTGAAACTAGATCCGAGTCGCGGTTTCTTCCCAAACTGAAATGCGATTCTATCCATGCGATTAAGTGTGTTGAAGTCGAACATGGTAGAACCCACTTGATTACCAGTCAATGATGTGAACTGTTAACAAGTGTGAGAGAAACCACCAATAATGACAATGGCTCTCAAAGTACTCAGTACAATCCATGAGATGTGAATAAGTGATCTGAAGTCGAACATTTCACGGAATCTTTCGATCGAAGGTCAATAATGCAACTTGTCGTCGAAGGCGAGAAACCTGCCATTAAGGAATGCATATTTCAAGGTACTGACGGATTCTAGATCAACTTCCTAGATGATGAGCTATCATCAATAGAAAGTGATCCATCATAAGTAAGTTCACGACACGAAACCATAGATCAAGTTTTGAAGAATTTTTTTGCAAGGACTGACTCAGGGATGGTCAACACGAATGGAGACAAATGTTTGCATATGAATGGTTTGTTTGACTATTCTCTTGAACACATAACGACACAGTAAATGGTTTGGTAACATTTTCCCTAAGCTAATACCCAAAAACCGGCTGAAGACCTTCAATATGGTTTGATTAACTGATAGGCAAAGGATTTCCCAAGCTAGGTAGAAGTGTGACAAAAAGTGTCGTGTTCAAGAGTGGTATAATGCTTTTATAAATCAAAGTGTAATAAATGAATCCGTTTTCTCTCTTTTCCCCCACCATTTCTGGCAAGTAACTCTTTATTTTTGACAAGCTTGAGGAGGATAAAATTTTCTTGTTTATAAGCTCATCCTTCGGATGAGTCAACAATTTAAGAAATGAACCCTGAAAGGTGGATTCTGACTACATTGTAATTGACGGATATTTTACTATTAATTTATAGAGTCCAATGTAAAACTCGTGTTTCCATTTTTAGCAAGTCGGAAAGAAGCAGCGCAAAACTCCATGGGTGTACTTTTTCGTAATTTTAGTCTCTCGGGACTGAAAAAGGATAAAATAATGTTGGAGAGAACTTTATTGACCATGATTTAGTCAACGTATATCATTTTCATAAATAGTCCATTTTAGTCCGAAAAAGGGGTAAACTTATACTGAAGGGACGACTGTTCATTTCCTTTCACGAGTTCGAATAGTCAAGTAAAGTAAGTAAACCAAACTTTTCATTTTAGAGTACGAAAAAGGGCTTAAAAGAGGACTCCATGGTTTCGCTTTTTCGTAAATTTGAAAGAGCCCGAAAAGTGATAAAAGTATACTCTTCGTCAAAAATGACCATTTCACCTGAAAATCCAATATTTTGCACAAAAACTCAAAAAATTAAATGTACCTGCTTTCAATAATAAAAATATTTTGAAAAACCATCTTTTTAAAGTGAAAAATAAACAAATTTAAATTTCATTTATTCGAAAAAAATTATAAAAAGGAGTTTTCCAAATTCATTTTTACCATTTGATTTCAGAGTGAAAATTTTAGAGCTTTTGGCAAAAAATGCTCCAGAGAAGATTCCGGACAAACCGACCATTGAAATAAAAAACCGTCTGCTCCAGGTAATCCACATCCTCCTTTCCTTGCTTTTCATCCATTCATTTCCTTAATTTAGGGTTTAAAATTCATTTTGGAAATGGGATTAAAAATTCCTTTCCGGGGGGTCATGGTGGGCTGGGTACCTGGAACCTCGTGTTTTCACAAAGAAAAATATGGTAACGCACTTTGTATAGAACTTTGTGCGGAAACTACGCCTTTGTCTCTAAACGTAGTCTTCGAGGGCTTTCCTCGAAATTTAAAACATATTTTCTTCCAAAAATACCCAAACATTTAAAATGGTTCAATCTTGTTTGCTCATTGTAGGATGTTACAATTCTCATACGGAAGAACGTGAACATGAAGGTAGATGAACGACAATGATTCATCGACTACATTACCAAGTTTCGAACATTTGGGTTATTAGGTGGAAGCTATAGTGGCAACAAAACTCAGTAGACCTTCTCACTTGCTTGGTAAACAAGTAGGATGTTCAGGACCAGTGTTTCGTGATTGGAGGCAACCGACTCGAAATTGAGCTGGAGGACATATATTTTTTGACTGGTTTGTCTAAGAGAGGCAAACCACTTTCTCTATTTTGGGCTATTAGGTGGCCAGTCCATCACTAGCCTGCAATTAGAGTTCTGTAATGATGAGGCCAATCCTAGAGACAAACAGATTGATATTAAAACTATCATCTGTCCCGAGTTAAAAGTGATTGCATTTACCATTACCAAGTTGTGCGGAAGTGTAGTTTTGCATGTGGCTACTAGATCTCAAATGCGTATTGCAGTAGATTGCTTCCGAGGCACTATATTCAACTGGTGTGAGGCAGTGTTGTCTAATGTCAAAGGCCAACTAACTAGAGCAAAAAACGGGAAGTTAAATAACTTCGGATATAGATCTATCGTGGTTACCTTTGCTTTAGAGAGGATTCCTTTGTTAGCCTCGCAACATATTCCTATTGATGCTGGTAGACCTCAAGAGCCTCGGATGGTTCAATGGGTTGCTTGGATGGCCCGTCACAGCGAGGGTGGGGAGATTGTTCGATTTCCCTCGACTTATTTTCGTTGGTTAGAACACCAAATTTTTGTGATAAAAAATTTTCCTTATGCGGGCATAGATTTCTGTGGCGACAGAGATATGCCACTTCCTCCAAGAGCTTAGTGGGATGAGTCAGGTAAAAAATCTCTTTGACATGTTCTAATTTCTAATTTTTATTTTTATTATTTTTTATTTTTTTAATAAATTGTCCAAAACAGATAACAAAAATTTCAAATGCAAATGTGGGTCCACGTTGACCACCCACTTTCCGCCCCTTTGACAAGAGGCAAAGGGATGCAGCTGCAGCAACACCACCACCACAGGATCAGACAACAGAAATCCTGACTGATTTTGGAACACCATTTGGAGCAACTAACTCTAGACATCCCAGAGACTACTATAGATGACATTCCACTCTGATTACAGAGATACATCATTGGTGTTCCTGGACCATTCAGGAGATTTCTGAGTAGAGTGGCATGAGATGTAGTGTGTTATCATGATCATTACCACGGATAGTGGATGATCGATTGTATAGACTCTTATCTTTTTTTTGTATCAATTTTTTCCAATCATAAGGCATTTTGAACCTATGATTGAGGACGATGTACCATTTTTTGAAACACTACTTCTATGCTATGATATACTAATATTTTCAGTTACCTGTCCAACATGTTATCGAATGTTGATCTACTTCTTTTATTATCGCAAATGTCTTTTAATCACACTAGAAGCTATTGCATCTGCTAATGTGTTAAAATTTCTTGGAATGTGTTGATACTCAATATAATCAAATTCTCATTCCAAGAGACAAACTCTTAAAAATAATCTTAACAACACTGGGTTTCTAATTGCATATACTTGATTTAATTGTAATACAGTGAGTTCAGAATCTAACCTAACGATCAAACTCTGAATTCCAAATGAAATGGATTCAGACAATAATTCAATAACTGCGCTATATTCTACAATATTGTTTGTCGTTTGACCGAGCCTTACCCCATGCATAGATATTAACTCGTCAATGGGTGAATAAATAACCCAAGCTACAGAAGAGATATTTCAGGTACTATGACAAGTGCCATCAGCAAAACCAATGTATGTTTGAAAAGATACCGACATCTGCAATATCAAGAGTAATCCAGATAAGCAGGAAAAGTAGTAAAAGCACACTTAAACTAGGCACATGTTTCTAATCTACAGCACACCAGCTAAAAATAACTAATATACAGGAAATATCTCCACACAAGAATCAAGCATAATATCTCTTCAGATAAAGCCCATTTCTGGGTTTGCCTAAAGAGACCCCGTCAAAATCAATCAATTCATAGGCCCCTTTTGCAAGCTGTCGCTTGACAATATAAGGACCATGCCACATGGGTTCGAATTTCCCAGCCCCTAGCTTGTCGTTAGCTTGATCATAAACCAAGATTAGGTCTCCTTCTGAAAAAATCTGAGGTGTAACCTTCCTATCATACTGAGCTTTCATTCATTTCGCATGAGTTTCGGTGGCTAGTGCAACGGTGCGTTGATTCTCATCTAATTGAGCTAAGTATAAAAAACCTTTTTCCTCTTCAGAAGTGGCTGGTAGTAACTCTATGGCTAGTTGGAGTCACGATATCTCGCATTCAATGGGTAATATTGCTTCTAAACCATAAACCAGTTGAAAAGGGGTAAAACTTGTCGATGTTTTTGCTGAGGTTAGATATGCCCAAAGTGCTGAAAAGAACATGGTATGCCAATTCGACTTATGAATTCCAATGATTCGTTTGATCATGGTGACTAAAAATTTATTAATAGCTTCAACCAGACCATTAGCCTATAGATAATATGGTGTATATCTTTCATGGCACAGTCCAAGTTGGTCAGTTAGCTCAGTCATCATGATGTTTCGAAAATGGCTCCCATGATCAGTAATTATCGCTTGGGGTACACAAAAATGAGCAATCACATGATTGAACACGAAAGTAGCTGTAGTTTTTCCATATGCCGCAAATGTAGGCATCGCCTTGGTCTATTTGGTAAAATAATCTACTGCTAGAATAATATACCCATGCCCCCCGGTCGAGTGAGGGTTACATGTAATGAAATCAATGCCCCATTTTGCAAAAGGATCGACAACAATTATAGGGTGAATAGGAGCAGGTGGTGCAAACATTTTTCGATCGAATATTTGACAATTATGACATTTTCAGACTGCATAAATACGATCTATAAATAAGGACGTTTAGAAATAACCTGCGCGCAATATCTTTTGGGTTGTGGCGTACCCAGACATATGACCGCCACATGCTCCAGAGTGACAATCATTTAAAACCTTTTCGGCTTCTTCATGAGTGAGACAACGTCGAAAAACAGATTCTGCACTGCGACGGTATAGTGTGTCGCCAAAAATATGATATTGTTGAGACTGGAAACGGATTTTATGTCATTGTGACCGTGAAAGTTCGTGCCAAAAAGATCAATTCAGAAGATAAACAATGATATCTCCATACCAAGGATCGATGGTACTAATAAGAAACAAGGATTCATCCGTGATTGGTTGTTCTACCACAGTTTCTGTATCAGTACGTGGGAAATCACACATAAGTTCAGCAAATATCAATGATTTCTTTGATTTGGACTTTTCAAATTCCAAATCAAACTCCTATAGGATAATAATCCACTTGGAGTATTTTCCCCCTAGCAACTATTTGGTCAAAATATACATCATAGGGTTACAATTATAAATCACTATTGTTTTGCATAAAATTATGTAATGATGAAAACGTTGAACATCTTGAACGGCTGCCAAGGCCAATTTCTCCAGATGTGAGTACTTGATCTCAATCGGATGCAAATTTCGACTAAGATAGTAAATCACATGTTCACCATGGAATTCATCTTCCTGAACTAGAACCATCCCTATCGTGGAATCGGAAGCAACGAGGTACAAAAAGTAATCCTGGTTGTAATTGGGAGGATGCAGTAATGGTGCATGGGTCAACACGTGTTTTAGAGCATCAAAATATCGATCAGAGATCTCATCCCAAAAGAAAGGAATATTATGTTTTAACAACCTGGTGAAACCTTTCGTTAACTCGGCGTAGTTAGGAATGAATCGACGTAAAAAGTTTTATTTCCCTTGCAAACTTTGGAGTTGGCAAAGAGTAGAAGGAGGAGGTAAATTGATGATTGCCTCAACCTTCGATGGATCAACATGAATGCCTACCTTTGAGACAATAAATCCCAGCAATCGTCCAGATTGTACGCAAAAAACACATTTATGAGGATTTAGACGAATTTTATAATGCCTACATCATATTAAAATGGCTCGTAAATGAGTAATATGATCGGCTTTGCGCGAAGAATGAGCAGGAAAATCATCGAGGTAGGGTTGTACAATGTGTTTAATGTCATGAAATGCATAAGACATTGCCCTCTGAAAAGTGGCACCAGCATTCTTAAGTCCAAAGGGTAGTTTGCGATAAGAAAAAGTTCCCCATGGACAAATAAAAATTGTTTTGGGTCGATCTGAGAGGAGTATGTTGATTTGAATGTAATCGGAAAATACATCCATGAATGAAAACATTTCACTTCCAGCACAATCGTCAATAATTTGATCGATGTAAGGGGTTGGATAGTTGTCCTTTGGACAAGCTCGATTTATATCCCTATAATCAATACACACTCGTATTGTTCCTTATTTTTTATTGACCGGAACAATATTAGATACCCAATCCGTTAACGGGATCGGATAAATAAAACCTGCACGAAGTAATTTTTCAACTTCGGCTTTAATAGTAGCAGCTTTTCTTGGATGTATCTAACGTAATCTTTGTCTAACGGGTTTAGCATCCGGGTATGTCTTAATTTCATGAACAACAATCGGTGGATTGATTCCTGTCATTTCTTCATATGACCAGGCGAAAATGTCGCGGAATTCCTAAAATAGGGTTTTATATGCTTGGATTTCATCATTCATACAAGAAGCACCTATATGAATGTTTTCAACAATTCTGGGTTTTACTGAAATGTGAAGAGGAACCGTTGTAGAAATATTTTCTAAATTCAATTCAGAATCAAAACGAGAGAGAGGATTTTGAGGTTCTTTGACGTAATCAGTAGTAAAAATGGAGGAAAAATTATTCTCAAAATGGTCAAGATCAGGTAAAAACGAAGACCTATGATGAAGATCTTCCCATGGTAACTCATCGACCAACAAAAATTCATGAATATGTTCATAGGTATTGAATACCTTTTGACCAAGATCCAGAATTAATGTCGAAGCAGAGCTCGATATTGAAAATGACTCCTCATTGATCACATTCACTGGATCAAATTCAGTTGAAGGAATATCAGAAAATTACTGTACAGTTTGATATGCTAACTCAAAAGGACTCAAAGGCATCGCGACATCAAAAGAATCCAATTCTGATTCTGAAGGTACTATCCAAGGATCATCAAAATAAATAGTACTTGATGTAATCATATTGATATTAGAAATAGGAGGTTGTACGTTGCAAGCAGGCAGGGAAAAAGTTCCCAATAAAGCTGAATCTTTAAGCAAACCTACTCCGACATCGTTATAAGGGATAGTCAATTTTCTGATATGCTGGATGCTATCAGTAGAGGCTGGGTCGGATGAATAATATGAGAGCTGATCTATTTTAATGATCTTTCTTTTATGAGGAAACATGATAAGACGAAATATCGATGATACAATAGCAATCATGCCGTAAGACCAGCTGCGACCTAGGAGAAGGTTGTAATCCAAAGGTGCGTCAACCACTTCCACATCTAGATGAACCATTTTTCCTTTGACCTCTATTGGTAGATCTTGTAAAATACCATACGACTAAAAACCTCTTCCATCAAAATCTTTGAGAATAGTCGGCGATTGGTTAATGGTCGAAGAACCAAGTGATTTCCAAAATTTTAACGACATAATACATGTAGAAGCCCCTTCATCAACAACAATACGAAAGATACGTTTGTTTTTTACTATTACCGAAATTTGAAAAGCCATTTGATGGGGTAGGCAGGGTGTAAAATTCTCTAAATAGAAGATCATGAGGTTCTAATCCTGGAGGTCTACAGCTCCTAAGGCTGACAAAAGTAATTTTCTTTGAGCTAGGCATGATTGTAGCACTTCCAAAGCCGACATTGCTGAAGGGGAAATCACCAAATCTTCAACAGTATTGTAATTCTGTGCAGCTCTCGCATGTGGATTAAAAGCTGATTTACGAAGTACACCTTTAGCAGGCAGTTTGATTACTAAGTTAGGATTTTGTTTCTTGATCTGTAACGGATCAGAAACTGAGGGAGATGTAGTTGACGCTGAATTAGATGTTTTTTCTTCTTTACCAGGATTTTTACTACCTTAATCTTGCAATCGCGTCACAACCATCAGGATATTCTGAAGCGCATTTGAAGAAGATCCAACCATGTTACTATCTTGAGCAGGAAAAGGATCCTTCAAGACAGCAGGTATAGGCGAACCCTTAACAAATTTTGATACCTCAGCTCTATGCGGGCAATCTTTTGTAAAATGATCCTCGTCACATATCAGACAAGGATATCGAGGTTTGCAATTTTCGTCAGTTGGTTCAGTTGTATCGTTTTTATCTTTTGAATATTTTTTCTTTTTATTCTTACCTTTCTTCTTACCACCAGTTTTAGATTTGGTTGTAGATGAGTCTACAACATGAATATCAGCGGAAGTTTCAATAGAAGAATCTCCTTCTGGTGAATTGGGTAAAGTGATAATAGGAGAAGTCATCTTGGAAGATTTCTTCTTACTTTTACCAGTGCTAACAGAACCAATTACACCATCAGTGGCATGAGAGCCAGAAGGAGTTGTAGTTAATTGACCAAGTCTTGGTAAGTCGGGGATTTTATCGTATAGAGTACCTGACTGAGTATATACAAGGTCAAGGTACTGAGCCTGAGCAATGACTTGCTCTTCTGTAACAATGCCTCCTTTGGCCACATCTTCAGTAATTTTGGGTAATAACGATTTAATAAACCATTCAGCCAAAATTTGATCCAGAATAAAGACTTTCACTAAACGCCTTCTACGTCTCCATTCATGAATGTGATCATATATGTACGTAGACGTAGACTATTTTAATGAAGTCAGTGATTTTGTGTCGTTGCTGTATCTGATAGGCAACTGAAAATGGGTTAAGAAAGCAGTAGCTAGTGCATTAAAATTATTAAAAGAGCCGCATGGTAATTCAATATACCATTTGGCAGCTAGACCAATGAGAGTTCTCTAAAAAAGACGCAATCGAATCGAATCATCGATTAGTGAATTGGATGCACACCAGAGGTGATAAGTAATAACGTGATTAGATGGGTCCTCTCCTGACTTACCCTCAAACTTTGGAATATCACTGGGCAACTTGTTAGGCATCGGCGGCCAATATGGAAGATAAAATATAGGATTGTTCATAAGGCGTGATAGATCCGGTAAATCTAAAGTTGCTATAAATGGTAACTGATGGCTAGGGTCTTGATAACCTTGTGTGATCAAACCGGTGCCAGGAGGAGGATATCCAGGATACCCTGGAATTGGATGCGCATTTGGAATCGTGAAACCTCCTGGATAACCAGGATTAACCGGACCATACTGGGGTTTGTATAATCTTCCGGATTAATCGCATCCATTTTTTATGTAATCGACGTTTCAAACCAATCCTATGTGATTCATCATCATTGATCTATCCTGATGATGAACCACAGAGGATTGGTTCGAAACGTCGATTACATAAAAAATGGATGTGATTAATCCAGAAGATTCTACAAACAACAATACAAATCGCAGAAGCCTCAAATCAACACACTGGGTTTGTTGAGGTACTTGATAAGTATACCCAGGGTATGGCTGATATTGATATATTGGATTTTGTGTAGCCTGTCCAAATTGATACTGTCCTTGGTATGGTTGATAAGTAAATTGTGGTTGACTAACAACAACTGTACTAGTACCAGCTTGTCCTGTAGGCATCTGGACTGTAGTCTGAATTGTAAGTCTTGACTGTGGTATAGATACTTGAGGAATTTGCACTGATGTAGGGATAGAAGAAACCAGAGCTGCAGATACTCCATAAACAGGTGTGGTAGGTTGAACAGAAGTTGTAGCAGCAACAGAATTCTGAGGCAAATTCTGAGGTGTACTAGGCCCAGGCTGCTGAACAAAACCAAGTGCAAGGATTTGAACGATAGGCTGGACAGGTTGCTGGGTTGGACCAGAACCTATGGACTATCCAGGTTGATTAGGTATCTGCACATTGGGTTGCATAGTTTTTTAATTTGAGATGGATCCCACACCATATTCATTCCAGGGTATTGACCCATAGAAGGTTGTGTATATGAAGGACCATAACCTGGTTGAACGTAGGGTTGATAATTAGCTGGCAAATTTCCAGTTCCTTGTAATAATGGTTGACCAGAAGGAGGTTGGAAACTTTGAGTTGGGTACTAACCTTGAGGTTTATAACCTTGAGGCATGTACTGAATCTGGGGTTGATATTGACCCTAAGGAATATACTGAGTCTGAGGTTGACCTTGGGGTATGTATTGTCCCTGAGGTTGATAACCTTGAGGTATGTACATTCCTTGAGGTTGTTCTCCAGGTAGATAATATTGTCCTACAGTTTGTCTTGGTAAAAAATTACCTTGAGGTTTCCCCCCAGGCGGTAATTTACTTCCTTGAGTTTCCCCCTAGGTGGTAACTGACAACCTTGAGGTTGCCCCCCAAGCGGTAACTGACTACCCTGAGGTTGAGGATTTGGAATATTACCAGACATCATAAAAATTTGCTCTGTGTTCAATGTTTCAGTATTAGTTCCAGTTGTACCATATGATAACACTTGTTCATTTGGTCGAGGAGTTGCTCTTGAGAAAGTACCAGAGAGTGACTAGTACCCCGAAGGAAGAGAAGGACCACCGTATAAAAATATTTTCGGAGATTGGGAAAACATAGATGACTCACCCGACATATTTGATGAAGGATAATAACCTCTCGGTGTAGGATGAAAAGTAATTCGGGGTGGTGAATAACTAAGACCCGAGTTTTCTAAAAAAATTGTCAATGATAAATACCAAGCATCAGTTCTAAAAGGACTATAGAATATTGATTCATGCTCCCTAAGATTCAAAGTTTCTTAGGTTTCGGGAAGAGTTACGTCTTCATCTGGACCAACAAGTTCTTCAATAGATATGAGGTCAGAAGGAAGATTTTCAGTAATGCGATGTCTTACCCTAGGTGAACCAGGATCACTAGAAGTCGGAGTAACAAATCCTGAAGATGTTTCCAATACAGCAGGTTTAGTTTCAGGCTCAGAAATTTCAGGTTCTTCAGCTAATTCACTGGAAGGAGAAATACTACCAGTAACTTCAGAAATTGAAATTGGCTCTTGAATATGTTCTATTGTTTGTGATTGATAATAAGGATGAATAACTATAGATGATTCTCCTATTTCCGTTGATCTAAGTCTACTGTCACTAGGCAATACTAGAGCTCGCAGCCCTTCAAGTTGGCTTGGTGTATACTCAGGGGGTTTCCCCTGGAGTCTACGTGATTGTCTTGGTAATTCAGCCACGATTAAAAATTATTAATCACATGCAATCAAAGAAAATTTCAATGAAAACTCCTAGAGTCGCTAAGGAAACAAACAAATGAATCACACGCCTAAAAATCTAGGAGATCAAACCACACACAAACAATAACTTCCCACACTAAAAACACTAGTTGGTGATGAAATCCAACATCGTAGTATTTTAATGTAGAAAGGGCAGTTGGAACAGTTTCCCCGACAACCTGCTTAATGAAACAGACCGGTACAAGTTTCTCCAGTTAAACCATCTCGAGTGAAGATAACCCTCAGGCGAGTCCAAGTGAGTCTAGTCGATGTCTGCTCCCATTAGGGGAATTTTGAGGTCTAAAATGGGCCTCCTAAGAAAAATTTACAACAAAAATAAACTTTATAACAACCAATAGGATTCAAAATGATGATGTCAACCATGGGGGATGAGTTACCATTTTTTAAATAAAAGGGTAAAAATATTTAAAAATAATAAAATAATAAAACTACTTTTTCAACTCGTATTTTAAACTTATCTCCCAAAATTTTTACTCAAATTTCGAGTGTGATTACTCATTGGATGCAAAATTTAATTCCTCATCCAAGGAGTACCCATGTTTCATACTTTCAATGAACTCTACTATATGAAAAATGAGAAATACATAAAAAAATGTGATTGTAATCACGTTGTTTAATGTATTTCTCATTTTTAGTGTAGTAGGACCCATCGAAAGTATGCAACATGGGTACTCCTTGGATGGGGAATTAAATTTCACATCCAACGAGTACTCCCGCTCGAAATTTGAGTAAAAACTTTGGGAGATAAGTTGAAAATATGAGTTGAAAAAGTAGTTTTTTCATTTTTCCCTCTAAAATTTGATGATGTCATCAAATCTTATTTGATTTTTTTCACTATTATTTTATAATTTCCTTAGGAGGCCCATTTTAGACCTCAAAATTCTAATGAGCTGCAGTGGGATCATGCTTTCCTCCGTCACAGCAAAGGAAAAAATCCCCATTAAATGTGTAAGCCCACTTATGGTTGCCAGCGGGAACTAATATACCTAGGGGAGCAGTCTACGATCCGACATACGTGCAGAGACGGAAGTAACAAAGCTCAATCCCCTTGAGAAGGCTCCTTGAAACATAATCCAAGGTATCTTGACAAGTGACCCCAGGCTCCTCAACGATGGTCTGTATCCAAGGTTTATCATTGTTAATACCTTTTGCCTCTGTGCCGTTCCCAATGAGATAGAATTGATTATCCCACTGGTTCAGATATGACCTCGTGCTTGACTCCTTTAAGAGGAGCTTCCCAGAGCATACAAGCGACTATTGGATTTTTTTCCTACCGCAAGATCAACTACTTGTTTTTTTTAATTGTCTTGGAGAGTTAATTACTCCCTACTCCAAGACACTAGCTTAAGCTATATTGGTGAAAAGAGCCCTAGAAATATAAAAATTACTAGATTGATTTTAATTTAAGCGTTGATTTTAAAAGGCTATTTCTTAGGACAATAGGTGCGAAAGTGAAACTGATGATATGTAGTGACCCGACTCAAAACATACTAAAAATGCATCTATTATGAGAAACAATTTGTTTCCTTTCAATGAATTCTATCTAAAGGAAGAGTTGAGAAATGCAATCTTTTAAAACAATTCTTTCCTTCAAACAAGAATAAATGAAAAGAAATCTAATTTCACGAGAACTCAAAATGATCTATTGCTCAATAAGAAATCCCTTTATAATTCAAGATTGAAACTACAACCAAAGTTTTTCTTCAAAAGAACACTATAATTTCTAGAAATAATATTTCAAAACTAAAAACACTAATTTTGAGATCTTAAAAAAAATTCTAAAGACTAAATCTAAATTAAAATTTTAAATATTTTGAGGATGTCTTGCTTAGCTTGTTATCTAACTAATAAATTCTTTGCTTGGTTCAGCAAGAACTCAAAAACACCCAATTTTGGTTTTTTAAGTGAAATTCCAAACTTACCAACAATTTTTTTTTTTAAGATTTGCAAACGAGAATATGGGATCTAATTCTCATTAAAACAATTTCTGCTATAATGTCAAACTCAGCAAGAAAGCAAGGAAATACCAGTAATCTAAAGGTATACCAAGGTTTCTAATCTTTGAGCAGAATAAAGACAGAAAAAATCACTATAACATGCAAATCTTTCAGAAAATCATTCAAAACTAAAAATGTTGAAATAAACTCTTAATCAAAGTTTTCTGATAGAAGATACAAGTCTGGGTATAAACTAAGAATCTAACAAACTGATCTAGAAAAGAGAATTTTAATGTTTTCTAAAAAATTTCATAGGGTCCGCAGTTTCTAGTGTAAACAGATGTGGTCCCGCACTGTTTATACACGAAAAGAGTGGAGATGGCCGCACTGATTCTAAAAGAAAAGTGCGGATACCAGAAAACTAAGAGAAAAATAAAAATCTCTAAAACATTTCTCAGGGATTCTAAAGGGATAAACTACCCAAGCCAGTATAAATCAATCAAAATCAGAAAAAATAAATTCACAAGTCAAAAATAAAAGAAATCAAAGTTCATTTTCGATCCCCATCGGAGTCGCCATTCTGTTGGACGGATAAGTCGTTCTTGCATACAAGACAGACCTCCCAAGTGTCCTACGGATAGCTAGCAACAAACGGACAAATAAAAACTATTTTCTCTAGATACTGTTTGATTTGGAATTAACTATATTGGGGTTTTTAGAAACCTACTTGTAGTCCAGCGCTGATCTTCTTTCCAGTGGCTTGAAGAAAGTTGTCGTCAAGGATCTGCAATCACAAACATAAGAAAAGATCAAAAGCATCTGCATAATAAAAATTAATTCATGAATCAAACATCTATCAAGATGATCAAGGAATTCAAGAAATGAGATAATTAATTAAATAACCCATTAATGAAACATGAAAAATAAGCTATTTAACTAAAGAACTCATTGAGAAAATGGTATTCATTCGTATTATCTTGAAATAAAGAGAGCCTTACAACCGTGTCTGCCTTGATGTTGTAAAGGCCTTCCTGGGGTCTGGAATAGGTGTTTCCTTTACTCTGACAAGCATTGCACTCTCTCAGCTAAAATTCACATGGGTGTATAATCATTCCTACATAATGATCAGTTAAGAGAGTATGAGCCTCTTACAGCATTTCTCCTCAAAAATTCTCAAAGCCTAATTCACTAACTCTAACCTTTGAAGCTGCACTATGGCTTCAATTTATAGGAAAAGAGAGGAGGTTATGGTTCCATATAAGAAGGGATAGAATGCTCTTTTGAAGGGATTAGGCTCCATAAATCAAGGGGTAGGCTCCCATAATGGAGGAATGAACATACATGATAGGAGCGAACCTTCGACCGGATAATTGCTTCTAGAAGCTTCCAGATTTGACTGTTGGGCTTCTAAATGTTACTTTTCGCCTTTGTTTTACCTTTTACATGGGTCCGCACCTTTAATGAATAAGAAGTGTGTTTAGCTCCACATGATTTAGAGCAAAAAAATGCGGCACTGCAAGCAATGTTAAGAGAAAGTGCGGTACAAGTGTTTTTAAGACTTTTATGAGATTTTCTCTCAATTTCAAGGCTTGATTTTAGGAACTTTGATGTTATAGACTTACAGGGGAGTACTAAAACGTCATGGTGACAAATTTCAGTGTAACACTGCTGAGTAAGCAGTTTTTTCCAGATTTCTTCAAAATGAAAACCAAAAATGTGCCAAAACTTAGAAAACCACTGGTTTCATCAAAACAATAGATCATATGAACTAAAAACACAATTTTCATGAGGCTCATTCTTAGTTTTCCATTTGATTTAGCTTTTGACCTTTTAATGATTTGTTATTCTGCACCTTTGTTTTTTTAAGCTCATCCTGAGTCAATTTTAGTTGTAGTTCCAAATCTCTCACTTGGTTTCTTAGCCTCCTGTTGCTTTCTCTCAAATGAGTGTTGAACATTCTAACAAACCTTGCCTCTTTAATAGTTGGAACTATCCACGTATAGAACTGCTAGGCACTGCTTGGGATATCTGACCTAGCAACTGTTTGACCTTTCCAAACAGCCTTCAACCTCTTGAATTCTATCTTTTCAATGTTGTGTTGTCTTGCACTCTTTCTCATCATTTCCATTTCATGATTTTATAGTTTCAACCTTTCTTCCAATAGCTGACACTCTGGCATGTGTTCTTTTCCCTTCTCTACCTTGTTGACTGCATGCTCTACTATAGGAGATGAGAGATCAATCACCTTTTCAGGGGCCTTAGCTACTTCAATAGTTACTTGGGTATCTTTACAGCTTCTTTGGAGTTTATTTTCATGTCTGGTTAGACATTTCCTATCTTGGAAGACAAAAGCTGCATTCTCACCTTCAAAATCAAATTTATTTGCTGATTTGATTTTTTTCTGTTTAGGATCATTCACTTCAATGAAATCTGCTTGCACAATGGGTGATTCTTCTATATCAATTGCATGAAGTATATCATCCAAGTTTCCTTTAATCACTGGGCTATCCTCTATCACTGAAACAATTTCTTTTCCCTTTGATGTTGTTTCTTGGCTTCTTGTCTTTCTCAGATTTCCTTCTAGAAATTGGTTTCTATTTTGCCTCTTTGACACTCTTTGACTTATGTTTTTTGACTTCTTTCATCCAAGATTTCTTAATTACCCTTTAATACATCCTCCCTAGCAATTTCAGTTCTTTATTAATATTTTTACCCTTCAAAACTTGATGAAAAAGAGCAAGAAAAGTTGCTACAGCAGTTTCATAGTGCTTTTCTGCTTTTTTACACTAAATGCGCTACGAAACTGCTGAGTATGCGGTTTTGTCAAAAACATTTACCGAGTGAAAAGTATTATTGCACCAAAACCTCAAAATATTTCTTATCTCATCATATAAAAACCACATAAACCATATACTAACTTCATTTTAGCTTTTTTGAGGCATTTCTTCTTCATTTGCAATAGGTTGGCCGATTGGTTTTTTCTGTTTTTCCTGAAAAATAGGTCTTGGGACAAAGCCTATATCTCCTACTCCATGATCTATTTTGAGAAAATAAAGGAGGTTTTTGTAGGCCACTATGTATTTAATAAAAATCTCTCTTGGTTTCTTGAAACAGATCCCCTACTATCCAAAAACTACCTTTGAAAAACATGTGTAAAACAGGAAAACTTTGTTTCTGAAAATAGGGCTTCAATGAAATTCTTGTATCTCCAAAATGATAACACCTGTGAGAAATTTGATATAGGTTTTGGTAGCTGGGGCTGGGATGAAGACAAACCTCTTTCAGAATTCCAAAACACGTTTCCATTTAGCCAGAAACTGAACTTGAAGTTGACTGCTAAAAAGTCATGTACAGGACAACTTAGTAACAGCGGTTTCGTATCTCATTTTAATTTATCAATTTCTCCCATATCCTAATGAGTTTAAAGAAAATGAGAGAGGTTTTTATATTTAGATATGATATGAAACAAAACCTCTTTCATATTTCTAAAATTCATTTTTAGTTTCTCAGAAACCGCCTTTGAGGTTGACAGCTACAAAACCACATTTTCGTAGCGCCTGTAGTGTATTTTCTGCATTTTGCGCTACGAAAGTAGCAGCGCTTTCGTAGTGCAAATCCTTTTTTTTGAACTAGCGGTGCTACGAAACGGAGGATTCTTGGCTAATTGCAGAAATTTAACCCGAAACCTTATGGATTGACCCCTATATGGAAAATGTTAATATTTGATCATGGAATGGACCTTTAAAGACTTTATTTAAATCCAATAATGACCTTTAAACTTACAAAAACTCTAACCTACCATTAACCAAATCCTAAAATGACTTTCAAACCCATTTTAGACCATGATCAAAAATATATTTGACACAATGATGTTTAAAAAAAAAAAATTTGGGTGATAACACCTAGGAGAAGGATGCCTTGGGGGCAAGCAAGCTCAAAGCTATGTGGTATGGCCCCTTTATCGTTAAAAAGGTCCTAAACAAGGGAGATTATGCCTTGGTTGAATTTTATGGGAAAGATTTGGAAGAGCCCATAAATGGTTTGTATTTGAAAAAGTATTATGCTTAGGCTCAGGCCTAGCATCTGCTTTGTTGTATATGTTGTATTTTTGTACATATCTATGTTTCAATTTTTGGTGTGGTTTTGATGATTTTGATCTACCTTGGCAGGTATTATTGGATGATATGAGTCATTTTGGCTTTGTCGATGGTGCTAGTAGACATACCCGAAACCTGGCTTCCGCAGCTTGGGTAATCCACTATCCATCCGGTCAGTTGTTAGTTTCAAGAGGTCTTTGCATTGGTCCTACTTCGAACAATGTGGTAGAGTACACTGTAGTGGTCAACCTACTCTTGGAGGAAATATATCTTGGTGTTGATTCGTTAGTAGTTTACTTGGATTCACAACTAGTGGTTTCACAATTGAACAACACCTATCGTGTCAGAGACCAATTTTTTCATCGATTATTTCTGAGGGTATGTTTGTTACAACGTTCATTTCAATTTATTACATTCATTCATATTCCTTGATATAATAATTGGTTAGCAGAATCATTAGCTAATCAAGCACTTGATTGGCATATTAATCATTCAATACTTTAAAAATATCAAAAACATCATTCATCTTTGTACATTTGAGATATCACATCATATAAAATCATGATGTGTGTGTGTGTGTGTGTGTGTGTGTGTGTGTGTGTATATATATATATATATATATATATATATCAAAGTGTTCAAAATATACAAAATTTGGACCATCGTGTCCTACAAAATTGGTGCTTATGCCTGATCATGTCTATTATCAAAAAATATTGCAATCATATGATCAAATCTAAGTCTACTCCTGAGGTTCCTGCCCAACATTTGTGTTTCGATAGAACACAATGGCAGTCGCTACACGGTGGAATAACCGCACCCAATCTTGTGGTACCCAAACCACCCACCTTTGGATAGCCTTTGGAAGGTCCTCTATAGCTGCCATAGGTACTTGGCGAGTAAAACTCTCCAAGTTTCTTTGTACAACATGGAGGGTCCTCCCTGGGTCTTCAGCATCCGCCTCACCTCTGCGGTGCTTATGCCTTGGGTAGCCCTCTGGCCTAACTGGTCCCATGTCTGCATCATGATCAT
The DNA here is from genome assembly GCA_034641835.2 of Pinus albicaulis. Taxonomy (NCBI): domain Eukaryota; kingdom Viridiplantae; phylum Streptophyta; class Pinopsida; order Pinales; family Pinaceae; genus Pinus; species Pinus albicaulis. Next base: position 1,231,870,792 of record CM076578.1, on the reverse strand, counting down.
TAAAATTTTGTAAGTCATGTTGTCCTATCAAAAACATTTTTCATTTTTTTATATAATTTGAAAAAATCGTATAATAAAAAAATCAAAAGATGAAATCTTACCAATTTCACCCCATGTTGTTCCGGGTGGAAGAACCAAATCAGGATCTGCTCAAAAACCCATCCCAGCATAGGGATAGTCCTCCACTAAGATGACTTGTTCTGCACAACACTGGAAGAACTCATCATCCTAGGTGGTTCGGGGAACTTCACTTCCCCCCAATCTCTTCATCAAATCTTCCCATCCGGCTATTCTTGGATCCCCTAGGCTGCTGATAGTAGAGATGACCTTGGACCGAAGCCCTAGGACTCTCTCAAAGAAGAATGTTAACAAAATGGTACCATATCCAAAGTGTTTTTTCTTTGTCTCCCAGATATAATTAAGTTGTTTTTTCATATTAGCCACTAAGGATGTGCACTAGTCATAAAGATGAACCAAACATTCCACTGCTATACTCATATGAGTGCGTGAAACCTGGTGTAGAGAAGCCAATCCTGCCGCTCTACCAATAGTAAAGAGAAGTATTTTCATGTGCAAATCCCTCAAATATTTGATGGGGATCTGAGTTCCCACCTTCTTTGCATCATCTACAGAATAGACCCCAACATAGTCCTCTACGTTAAGCCCCCAGTGGGCTTGCCATGAAAATCAATTGGGTCTCCCCTTCGAGAAAGTCCAGTGATAAAATACTTCCAGCTCTATTCTTAAGGGCATCTGATCAATTATAAAGAGATCTTAATCGGGTTCCCAATGATCAACCAACATCTGAAGCAACTGAGCATTGCTTTTCATATTCATCATTTTGAAAATTTTGAGTAACCCACAATTCTGAAGGATATATAAGGATTGTTGGTCCTCCATCACTTCATTATCAATAGCACTTTGCTCTCGTTCTCTCCAATTGATCGACATCCTGTTCAAATTCATCCATTGACTGATTAGATACAAGTTTTTGAATTCCTCTTTGCGCATACGCAACCCCATTTGTACATAGTTGCGTCTATACGTAAGTTCCTCATAACTAGCCCACGTATACGCAGAGGGTTTCAACGAAAATCTATTTCCAACAGTCAAAAATACAAAAAAGTCTTGAAACAGGAATGAAATTAATAAATGAGATGAGTACAAGTTTTACCTGGCTGATTTGAGGTGATTCAGTGATCAGTTGCTCCGTATTCAAGAAGAGTATTTTTTACCCCATAGCTCTTTTTCCACTTCTACAATGCACAAATGATCAAAATGTGAGTCAAAATGCTTATTTATGCCTAGAATTTGAAATTTTTTCACAAATTTTGTTTATGTCTCTTTTTTGAATTTGATTAAGGTTGTTTAACCTTTTGTCTTTTTCTTTTTTTTTCTTTTTTTTCTGAATTGTTCTACTCCTATTATTGATACAAAAATTACATAGAGGTCTCAGCCTCCGAAGATCTTGCCCCGTGAAGCAGCAATTTTTCAATTAAAAAGCTGATGACTAACCAAAATTTTTCAAAAACGAGACCTATTACCCTGTTCAGCGTCATACAAACAGTGAAAATCCACCCACGCAGGGGAAACCGGCTATTTGACATAGAAACAAAGATATGGGTTGGAAAATCGATAGAACCAAGGCGCAAAAAATCAAGCCCAGACAAACGATTATGAGACAAAAACCTGAAGGTGGAGACGCGTTCAGGAGTCCTGAGAGTCGGTTGGCGTTTCTTCGATGATTCAGCATCCATAGTTATGGGGGTCTTCATCCTTCTCCTGGAGTTCATCATTTCCTGCAGAACCCCCACACTTCGAATTGCTAGGGCCAGGAATCTCGCTGCTGCAGAGCTCTTCACGCTTCAGGCTGTTGGAAGGAGGAGTGGAATGTAAAGCTTTACTACTCTTCTCCTTAAGCGCGGCCAAAGCCTGGTCATTCCCATGCTTGGAGTCATCATGAATATCAAAGGTGATATTGGCAATCATGGTGGAGTGACAGTGAGCGCAGGGAATGCGGAGCTGAGCACTATGGGATTGAACTGGGAGCGGGGAAGGAGAAACAGGGGTTTGGGGGGAGCCCCAGGAAAATGTGAATTGCTCAGACCTCTGGCCTCGACCACTCCTAGTAGTAGGAAAGCGATCAGAAAGGAACTTCGAAGAATGAGAGGTCGAGCCCGAGTTGGAGGAGGAGGGCTGTCGGGCAATCTGCCCTCGACATGCCCCTCTTCTGGGCCTCAAACGATGACGGATTCTAGGCATAGTGCAACTGGCGGTCAAGGAAAAGTGTGAGTCGGCTGAGCAGAGGCAAAAAACACTGGCCTTAGCAGAATGCAGGGGAGAATCAACAGGAGGAGCAGAATCACAGTCAATATGCGAATTGGACCAGAAATTGCAGAGAGGGTTGTAAGTGAAGTGAATACCGGGCGTCAGCTCAATGCAGCACACAAGAGCACATCTCTTTCCAGTACCAGACCGAGAACAAGGTTCTGTTGCCGCCTTGGAGCAACTTGCACGTAGAGGAGTTGCAGAAATGAATCGAGAATGAGGCGCCATGTTAGAAATGCTGGCAGGCTGGCTTGGGAGGATGAGATGCGTTAAGGTAGCAATGAATTCATTTGCAGGATTATTAATGCGAGGATGCGCGCAGTGTTGGGTGGCGGTGGCACAAGTCCACACGCCATCCCACCATGTCTGTCCACGCGCCAACGTACAGAGCCCCTTAAACACCCGCATCCGGAGGACGAAGGTCTTGTTGCACCAGAAGAGTGCAGTCTTGAATGAGCTGAGCATGATCAAAACTGTATAAGGGGCCTGAGAAAAAAGGGAGCTGTTGATTGACTCCTTGATTCGCCAGACGATCGGCCACTTTGTTGGCAGAATGCCGAATGTGCTTGAAGGTAATGGTGCGAGGAACTCTGAGCCATACTTCAATTTGTTCTAACCTGCTAAGTAGATGCCAGCTCGAAGCAATCTTTGCCGCAGGAATGCCTGATTGAATTCGAATAGTAGCTTCTATAAGAATTTGTGAGTCCCCTTCAACCTCCAGAGGGAAGAGGTTCTCTTTTTCAGCTATGCAAATGCCATACCATAATCCTTCAAGCTTTGCAGAATTATTGGAGTCTCTTCCAAGAGAGCCATGATAAATGTGCATAATAGAGCTTTCCTCATTACGAAAAATGCCACCAAAACCTGCTGGGCTGGGGTTGCCCTTGGTTGTGCCATCAAAGTTCAGTTTGAAAGAGAGTAGGCGGAGTCCAATATGGATGGAGTGGTTGGCCCGGATCGGAGCAAAAGGAGTGAGATTGAGATTCCAGCTTTCCAAAATGAGGCATTCCAAAGGGGAGGAGGGCATGTTAGAATCTTGCCAGTGCCTGAGAGCTAGAGTTTCTTGGAGGCTTTGCTGAAGATTCAACCAAAGGATATCAGGAGGAGTACTTTGGTTTTTAAAGATTCTCTTATTACACTCCTTCCAAACTATTGAATAGACAAAACCCAAAATGATTACCCAGAGAGAATTGAGCAAATGACTTTGAAAGGGCTGCAAAGGCCAGTTCCGGATGGTATTGATAGTATCTCCCATTCTTCTACTAGTTCTTCTATTACAAATTGCAGTGCGCTCCGAGATTTGTGAATCCAAAGGGCAGGTGTCCAGAAGATGCGGAATGGTTTCGGAGTGAAGGTTGCAATTGGGACATCTCGAAGGCCCAATGAAGCCTCGTTTTTGTAAATTGTCCCAAGTAAGGAGTTGCTATTTGCTAAGGAGCCATAAGAAGGTAGAAAATTTAGGCCAGATGCCAGGTTGCCATACTTGGTTCCATCAATTATCCTTCAGGATCTGCCTGAGACAATAGAGAAGTTGGAAAGCTTCTTTGGTAGTGAAGTAGCCCTTGGGAGAATATCCCCAGCACAATTTATCCCTTTGATCTGAGACTTTTATTCTTCTGAGGTTGAGTTCTTGTTCGATTTCCTCAAATGTTTCCCCTTGCCAATTTTCCTGCCATGTACCTGTCGGAGTCCATTATTGAAAGCCTTGTGAGGTCTGTTGCTGCCAAAACTTATGAACTTGGGATTGAGCATTATGCTGGAGAGTTGCCTGCCAATTCGGTTTGTGAAAAAGAGTGGCCAACTTGGGGAGTTGCTGCCAAGAGTCCTCCCAGAATCTCGCAGTGGTGCCTGATTGAACTTCCCAGAAGCTATGTGCTTGGATGAAGGCACAATGTTGCTTAGCTGCATTCCAAATTAATGAACCAAGGATAGTCATGGTAATGCGAATGAGGTCCTCCTGGGGTCTGCCTAGAGCATATTTTGAGTGCCAAAGACGGGCCCAGGGCATGTTTGGTTTGGAGAGCTAACTCCACCATATGTGTGCCCCCATAGTATTGTTACTTTGAACAGGATCTCGCAAGCCCAACCCACCATATAATTTTGGAAGGCAGACTTCTAACCATTTGACAAGAGCCCATTTTCTATTGAGACTCGAGGAGCCCCAAAGAAAATTCCTTTGAAGATTACCGATTTTTTTGAGAACCCATTTAGGGGCTGCTAGAATTGAGAAAAGATACAAAGGCATGGCTTGGAGAACAGATTTGATGAGGATGAGCCTGCTGGCGATGTTGAGCGAGCGATAAGTCCAAGAGGAGAGCCTTGCTTCTAATTTGTCAAGAAGAATTCTCCAAGAAGAGTGTTTGATGGCTGAGTCAAAGAGGGGGGCTCCTAGATACTTTGAGGGAAGCACAGTGATCGTAAAGCTCAGAATCCTTGCAATTTTGCGTTGGGTGATGATGAGAGTATGGAAGAATAAAAGCTGAGATTTAGAGGCATTGATGGTGGTACCTGAGGCTGCTGAAAAGAGGTCTAGCAGGGACTTGAGGGCTGAGGCTTCTTGGACGGAAGGGTGACCGAAAAGCATATTATCATCCACAAACTGTTGGTGAGAAATGGGAGGACAATCATAAAGAGAAATGCCTTTGATTGAATTGGAAGAAATAGCATGATGAATAAGGCGACTTAGACCCTCAGCCATGAGAACGAAAATAAAAGGGGACAAAGGGTCCCACTGTCGAATACCTCGAGAGGAGCAGAAAGGCACTGAAGGAGAACCATTGAGAAGGATGGAAAAAATAGGTGTAGAGATGAGGTTCATGATCCAACGAGTCCAAATTGCACTAAAACCAAAGTCCAAGAGCATTTGTTTGATGTAATTCCAGCTTAGTTTGTCAAATGCCTTAGAAAGGTCTATCTTGAGAATCATACCTAGTTTCTTTAGGAGCTTTAGAGAATGTATCACTTCATGCGAGAGGATGATCCCGTCCAAGATCTGACGCCCTTCCACATAACCCATCTGCTCAGGTGAGATGAGAAGGGGGAGAAGAGGTTTTAGCCTGTTGGCAATGATTTTTGAAATGAGTTTGTAAATAACATTGCAGAGCGCAATGGGTCGATATTTGTCCGGAGTGCTGGAGTCCTCTTCCTTGGGAATGAGAGCGATGAAGGTCGTGTTTAGAGAGGGAAGAAACCAGTGCATTGATCGAGATTCTTCTACCATCTCCCATACTTCTGATTTGATTATCTCCCAGAAAGCATGAAAAAATTTTGCCGTAAACTCATCAGGGCCAGGCACTTTCCCATCTTTGAGTTGTGTCATGGCTTCCTCCACTTCTTGGAGCATGACTGTCCTGAGTAACATGCTGTTGTGTTCTACAGTGATAATTTTTGGAATGTGTTGCGTGACCAAGTGAATGGCTTGATTCCTATCTCCTGGGGGTTCACGCAATATGTCATGAAAATACTCTTTGAATTCTTGTTCAACCTCTTCATGTGCCTCGAGTCTGTCTCCTTGTCGATTGTTGACAAAAGCAATGTTATTGTGCATTCGTCGTTGAATGGTGGACCTGTGGAAAAATTTGTTATTTTTCTCTCCATCCTTCAGCCATCTAATCCTAGATTTTTTCTGCCACAAGGTCTCTTCTTGTTGTCTTCTTTCTTCTATTTTGATGAGAAGTTCTTGCTCCTGTTGGGCGTATGCTTCCGATCTGCCTTCAGAAATGATGTGTTGTTGCAAGTTGCTCATATTCTGCTCAAGTTCTTTTTAATGGACAAAGATGTTGCCAAACTGTGAACGATTCCAGGATTTGAGAGCGTTCTTGAGGTACTTGAGATTTTCTTGAAACTGATACATCTTGGCTCCTGCCAGGGGAGTAAAGGAGTGCCATGCTTTAGTGACCACTCCTTTGAAATTTTGATGAGTGAACCAGAACGATTCAAATCGTAATGGTCGATTGCATCTTGAACCAGGACGTGTCCACTGCAGCATTATGGGCCAATGATCGGATCCTGCTTGAGGTAAGATGGAGGTTTGGAAGTCCCCGCCCAGATGAATCACATTATCAGACATTAAGAAACGATCAAGCCACGAGGCAATATGCTGAGTACCCTTTCGTTTATTGGTCCATGTGTATATTCTGTTGGAGGCTTGAAGATCCATAAGATGATTGCTACGGATGAACTCTTTGAAACTGGTGCTATCCTCTTCCAACCTGGTTTGGCCTCTAGATTTTTCCTCCAGAGTTGTAATCAGGTTAAAATCACCCCCGCATATCCATAAGGGGAATCTCCTGACAGAGTTGAGCTTTGTAAGAGTATTTAGCAAATCCTTTTTTTTTTGTGGGTCTTGAGGAAAATACACATTGGTGAGGTGGCCATGTGTATTGGTCCCCACTAAATGGAAAGTAGTTTGAATAAAATAGTGAGAGGCATGAAATTCATAGAGAGTAAGAACCTGAGGATTCCATATGATGGCGTGACCCCCTGATGCTCCAGAGGCATCCATTGAGACTGAGCACGATCCAGACCAAGATTTGTTCAAGATATTTTCTAGAGCAGTGTTGTTGCATTTTTTTTCTTGCAGATAGACTATGGAGGGCTTATCTTGCTAAATCATGTTTTTTAACATGCGGTGTTTTGTAGGGCTGTTGAGCCCCCTCACATTCCATGATATGAGCTTCATGAGGAACAGTGGGGAAGAGTCTTATAGAACTTGGTCAGCTTAGGGAACCTCCCGGATTCCACAAGCATTTCTTCGATAATGATGGTCCGCTGCAGATCTTTTTTGCGGCCCCGTTTCTTGGATTCTTTCATTATTTTTTTTCCGTCCCAGAGACTCCCGGCTTGGATGCCAAGGGATTTGCTTTGCTGCACCCTAGATAGTACCAATTCCAGGCTATCTATTTTTCGAGGAGGTATGGTATTGAATTCTCGCTGATGAAAAGCTGCTTCCAGGCTGAGTATATCTAGATCACCCAGATCTATACTCTCTGGTTCTTCTTCCATGTGAGACGGCATGTTCGGATCTGCGTTGTCCTGGTTGTGCTGATTTCTAAGAGCTGTAGCGTTATCAATTTCCATGAGGGCCTCTTTGAGCGCTGAGTCTTTCTCAATGTGGTCTAAAGATTTAGAGGCAACATAGTTGGTATTGGCAAGGACAGGGGTAGTGGGAGTTGGAAGTGGAGCAATGGGAGGACGGGGCGAATCAGAGGAGGGGGCCTGAGAATGGAGATCCTCCGAGTCGTTTCTCTCGGCAAAAACTTCAAATCTATTTCTCAGATCTGGTTTCTTTGGAGCCTCTGAGGTAGAAGGGGATTTCTTGGAGTGCCTCCTTCGGCTAGTGACCTTTGTGAATCCCTCAGCGTCTTTGCTCTGCTCAGGGGTGGGGATTTTTTGCTGCTGATTCATAGGGCAATCACGGTAAAGGTGATCGTGTTCGTGACATTTCCTACAGCGGAAGGGTACATGCTCATAGTCTATTGTTTGAATCCACTCTAAATCGTCATGAAACAGGCTTATTGAATCCATGAGATCCTTGGCCAAATGCATATAGACACAGATCCGAGCGTAGGAGGTATATCGCCGAGTTTGGTTTCCTCCGCAACTTTAATGAACTCTCCCAAACCGTTGCCTATTTCCTTTAATGTCTCTTCATCCCAATATTCCTGTGGCAAGGAGTACATGCAGATGCAGACTGGTGCCCAGTTGAAGTCCTCTTTGTCCGGATTGAATCTTTCTTTCCAGTCTCGGAGGTAAAGGCCTACAGAGTTGAAGAAATATGGGCCTTCCTCAAATATATGGGTCCTATCCTCCAAACAGTTGAAAATCATCGTGAAGAAGCCTTTAGGGCCAAGCTATAGGGTAACCTATCCTTTGGGCTTCCACTTGGAGAGAATCCAACCATGTAAAGCTTTTTCGATTGGCCATAAGCCAATAAACTTTCCAATAAGGGCGTGATCCTTCATAAAATGAATGTGCCCATTGATTCGATGGCTGGGGAGATCTACCTTGATTCTCTCTGCAGCTTTTGGGATGTAGGTGGCAGAGGACACTTTTTTTTGTGTCGTAGAGGTGATATTCTATGTCTCCTTGTCTTGAATGGCCGCAGAGCCTTGAGCGGCATCGCCTGAAGCGTTGGTAGCAGGAACATGGACAGAGTCAGCCTGCGGGGACGGGCCAGAACTGTCGATTTTTTCTGTGGCGGCAAGGTTATCATTAGAATGGGTGTTGAATGGAAGGGGAGCAGAGCCCGCCCCTTCAGAGACCGGATTCATAGAGGGCGTTTTAGCATAGAGGCCTAGGGGCTATAGGCTACGAAGCAGAGATCGCAGTGGGGAGAGTTTCAGAGAATACGCAGGCGGAGCAAGAACCCTAGCGGAGCCATCAACATCACATAATCTACTTATCTTTAACCTTTTGTCTTATAAGCATTTGTCTGAAAAGTTATTTTCAGGGACATTCTGTTGAATTTGAGATATTCCTAGTTTTCCTTTGGATCCATGGCCGCTGACCTATCATGGTAGGTATTTTATTTGAAACTGGCATATATGTTAGGGAATTCACTTTTCGTTGCATTTTTTCATACTAGCCTCCATTCTGATCACTTTCCATAGGTTCGATCCCATCATGTCAGGACTATTTAACCCATTTCACTAGCCGATTTTTTAAAGCATGACTTCATGGTAGATCCATCCTTTATGTTACACCATTTTTTGGTCATCTAACCTTTCATCATTAGATGGACCCAAGTACACCATGTAAGACCAGTTTTACCCCAAGTAAAACTACTTTCACTATGTTAATTAGGAAGCCCCAAAAGGAATAATTAATTAAACCATAATTTAATTATTATTCCCAGTCATGTTTAACCCAAAAACAAAGAAATTAATGAGATAAACCCATAGTTATCTTATTATTTTCTAGGAATAATTATTTAAATAATATTCCTTGTTAAATATGATCAAATCAACCACCATTAATCAAATAAATCATTATTTATTTGATTATATCCCAACCACTTCCTTAAAAAGATAAATAAATCATTTATTTATTTATTTTTCACTAATCAAGGGATTTGACCCAAGTCAAAACACCCTTTCCCTCCAACAAATAATAATAAAATATTCCATAGAGGTGGATCTAGATGTGATTAACATTATTTTAATCATGCACCAAGATCTAGAAAGACCCAATATTTTGTTATAAATAGGAGGGTTTTCCCCATCATTTTTCACCTTTGGTTGCATATTAGATCACTCTGGATCTATACACTTGGTCTCATTTTCTGCCATTTTGCTCCCATTGAGCTCTACCTTCTACATTGGGTTTTCTACATCTACAAGAGAGAGAAAGCTTAGATCTGAAGTGCTGAGGACTACAAAGAACCCATCCCATTGAGGAGATCTGGATACACCTTCTTGTTTCCTCCTAGGTGCCCTGTAATATAAAAATTCATTCAAAAATCGTGTTCTTGTCTTGTCTGTTGGATGCATGGAGCAAACTCTTTACTTTACTGCTTAATATCTTTCCATTTATAGACCTGTTTGTTGCAGCACTTTAACTACTAATTGCAGATCTGAAGATGTTTTGCAGCCATTATTGTTGTTAGGGCTATTAGTTATGCGTAGCTAAAGTGGTTCTTTTTCTCACACTTCGACGAAGAATTCATACTAACAAATGGCGACTCCACACGGATTTTAAATTACGACCGCTGTCGTTTTTCATATTCCTGCATATCCAGCTACTTCAGGCCCTAGGGCTTCTTTTTTAGCTGCTTAGTTTTTCTCTTTTCATGTCATTTTCTCACATAAAACCCTAAAAACCTAAAATTTCTAACTTCCGTGTGTTTCTGGCCCTATTGCGCAGGTAAGCGACACCAGCCGCACCTGAGACGGCAATTTTTCAGAAAATCTGCCGCCGAAACAGCCGGAACGGGGGGGTCGCACCTTTTGGCCCAAAACCTGCGACCCGGACGCACTTTTCAGCCTGTAACCTGCGACCTCAACCAAAATCAGGTCAGAACCTGCGACCTGCCTTTTTTCCAGCATTTTTTCTGTAATTTTTCTGGGTTCTGCTGCAGCCTCTGCCAGGGTTTTCCAGCCTCTGTCTCAGCCCGCCTTGACCAAGATCTGATCCGTTTTTACTCATCTAAGTGGGAACCCAGCCCCTTAGGGCTTTAGTACCCTCCACTTTTTGTGGAAGAGTTTCAGCTGTTTCAGCCGTCGGTTTCAGAGCTTCAGCCCCCTCTTTTTCCAGATCTGTGACCTCACTTCCAGATCCATTGAAATCAGCCTCCTTTCCTTTCAAATCACCTCTTGTCGTTTTGTTTGGACCTCCCCTAAAGGCCTCTGCCTTGCCCCCCTGGTTTTTGCTGATTTCCCTTTTTTTCCAGCCACCTTGCCTCTATCTCTTGGCTGTGATCTGCACCCCTTGTCTGCAGCTTTATCCTCCAGATCTCTGTCCCCTTTGACCCTAGATCTGTTGAGATTCCTTTGTGTGTGTTTCCATAGTTTTTTCCCTTTCTTTTCAGCATAGTTTTGAGAGACCCACCTTCTTGGGTTAGATAGATGCACAAGTAGCTGTTGTTTTTCTGTTATTTCAGCATTTTATTCTGTTCTCTGTAGGTTTATTTTCAGCTACGCAACACACTTTTTTCTTGCTCTCACAACGGAAAGGGTTTAAAAATTAAAATTAACGCACGCCACACACTGACCCTAAGAGAAGAAGCGCCTGGTTAACACCGCCAAGCAAAGACTCTAAAATCAATCGTCACTGCACCTTTTCTGCCCTTGACCTGAATTGATCCTGTCTCTTTCTGCCCCTGTCGGTTTCCTTCTTCCTGTCATCATTGCGCCCCCAAGGCACCTTTCCCGGAGCCCCCTTGGCCTTCACCCTCTGTCTCCGGTCGATCGACCTGCTCCGTCCCACCATCGTCGAGCCAGTCCTTCGCTGATTCTTTGGGTTCTCCTTTTTCTTCTGGTCCTCCCCCCTGTCACCTCCACTATGTCTGGTCCAGGGCCTAACACTAGCGGGAATCCCGGCCCTAATGCCAGGACTACTACTAGCAGAACCACCATAGGAACTACCTCGGCTTCACCCGTACTCCCCTTCTTGGCAGGCCTCAGCCTCCCCGATCTGGACCGGTTGATAAACGACCCTATACATCATGACGCTAGTTGGCCCGCTATGCCGACAAAGCTCCCTTCCGACATCCCAAAGTTTGAAGGTCGTGCTGGAGAAGATCCTTCAAATCATGTTCGATCTTTCCACATGTGGTGTTCATCTACCTCCATTATCAATGACTCTGTTCATCTTAGACTGTTCCAACGCACGCTTACAGGCGAAGCTTCTAAGTGGTATGTTGACCAGCCCACTTCCTCCCATACCACCTTTGCAACTCTTGCCCGGGCTTTTTTATCTTACTTCCAGCTTTCCCTTCGTTATGACACTGGTATCGAACTCTTGACTTCCTTCAAGCAAACCTCTTCGACCCGCCTTTCTACCCATGTCCAGGAATGGCGAAGACGACGGAGCTTATGCCAATCTCCTCCCTTCGAAGACCGTGTCTACATGGACTCGTTCCTTAGATCTCTCTTGTCCCCTATCGGGAAAGATGTCGCATCCCATTTTCCTCAAACCGAAGAAGATGCCCTCCAAATGGCGTTAAAGTATGACCTGATCTACGCTCAGACAGGTTATGATCCTACTATCCTACCTGATCTTCCCACACCCAATGATGCCCATACACCGGGGGCACCTCATGCCGCCAACAGTATCATTAGACCCATCTCTCATCCATCCGCTCAACCTCACATGAGCTATGGTTTTCCTGGGGGAGGGGGCACCACTTCCTGCACCTCTCCCCCTCTCGGTAGCATGCATCCAGGATACGGCATGCCTCATCCTTTTGCCCAACCTCCTGCTTACCTCAATGTTGCCCAACCTAACCATTACCCTTATCCACAACCTAGCGCGCCAACTCCTCCAGCACATGCACTTTCGCCTCCCTTGCCTTCTCAACCCCTGCAACAGCGCTCCCCGCCCCCTCAAGCGCAGGTGGATGCACAGCAGGGATTCATGGCTACCCAACCACCTAACGGACAGGTGGCCACTCCACCTTCCCCTTCTGGTTCCTCCACCACGTATCCTCATGATGGAACTCGATCCGCTCTCTCATCGTCGACCTTAACTTCAAACTCGGGCCCCGCCGTACCCCAAGCCTCCCGTCGCCCGCTCCGAGCCTCTCTCGTGTTCCTTCTACAGAGCTCCTTTCGACATCCACGTGTCTCCTTACACATCCCTCAACCCAAAGTTGAGGTTCACCCAAAGATTCCAAAGGGTCCATTACGCCGAAATGCTGCTTCCGGTCGAGCCGCCCAATCGTACAGTATAGTAGATGATTTGGCACAATCCCTTGCTGCCATTTCCACACTGGAACTCCTCCAAATGATTGTTTTCGACGCTACTCAATCGGACCACCCCCCTCTTCCTCCTTCCGTTGCTTTCCAAATCCCAGTCAAAATCCGGAACGCCACTGTATCCCGGTGTATAATTGATGAGGGGGCATCCACCTGTGTGATGTCCGCTTCGCTTTGGAAGCAACTCGGATCCCCTGAGCTGGCCCCTTCCACGATCACCCTTCGAGCGTGGGACGGTCATGCCTCCCAGCCTATTGGCCTGTTTCGTAACTGTCCCATCACCCTCGCCGGTAAGACTGTTTGCGTTGATGTCGAAGTCATTGACGCCTCTCTAGACTACAACATTCTATTGGGGCGAAGCTACACCTATGCCATGTCTGCTGTCCCATCCGCGGTCTTCCGCAAGATGTCTTTTCCACATAATGGAAAGATAGTCACCATTGACCAGCTATCGTATCATGAGCCGCCGTCTCCATCCGCCTCCGAGACGACCATCTCTTCTGTAGCCAACAAGCAAACCATCGATTCTTTGACCAGTGTCTCCCCCGGCGTCTATAAAGATTCCACCCTGCTTGGTACTTTTCCTCATCTTCCCCCCCCTCCTGTTACTAATCCCAGCTTGTCGAATGTTTGCATGATGCAATCATCTCAGGCTGCCCATAAACGGCCTGCCTTGGCTAGTCCGCACCCTCCCCCCCGCCCTCCGCAACCCGCCCCTAGCCATTCATCTCAGCCAGTCGGACCTCCTCTTTCTGGCCCTCCCCCTACAGCTGGTATCCACGAACCTCTTTATCCCCCCGGCTCGGTTCCCCCTGGCCTTGCCCATCTCGGAGCCGTACCTCCTGGTCATTACCCGGCTGGACAGATCCCCTT